>JAKSZU010000013.1:27994026-29194026 GCA_026018925.1 Tupaia tana
TTCAGCTGTGAAGGGCAGAACTGCAGTACAGAGCACAGGAACAACATTTCAGTCAGGATTATAAAGGAGGGACCAGCAGTTAGTATAATGGCTTTGTCGCTGGACTCCCATGTAGTCAACCACAGTTCGAGTCCCGGACCTGGTGGCTTAACCTTACGCCGGGCGCGTGTGCGTGCTTGCCCAAGATCCCAAGAGGAGAACAGAGGAGAAGGGATTGCAGCATGGCCATACCCGCTGGGGGATGATTTCTCGCTTTCTGTCCCTCTGTCTCTCTTTGTCTTTCTGGCGAGCACATGTGCCCTGTAGCAAAAGCCTCTCCAAAAAAAGAAAAAAAAAAAAAAAAAAAAAAAAAAAAAAAAAAAAAAAAAAAAGAAAAGAAAGTTTATGAAGCACAACAAAATGGAAGAACATTATCTCAAACTACTTATGACTCTAGGGCATCTACTCAAAGGGACCACATTCCCCAACACAGCTACGAAAAGGGCCAATGAGCTAACAAGTACAATGATTGTCCCAGTTCTTTATGGACACGTGATCCTAGAAATACAATGTGACTATTCAGTAGTTGACATGAGAAAATACAGATTTCACATACTTAGGGTTACACCACAACTATTCTGGGATATCCCAAATTATTAATTCATAACTCTTGTTCAAATTCTCCACTGGCTAAAAGCTACATTGACTAAATAAAGCAAAAGCAAACAAAAAGTACACTATTAAAATATAAGAGCAAACTATATTAAAGAGAAAGCTAGAAAGTGGGAACCAGCAGTTAGTGTAATGGTTATGTTGCTGGATTCCCACATAGTTGACCGTGGTTCGTGTCCTGGACCCGGTGGCTTGAAACTCATGCCAGGTGCGTGTGCATGCGTGCCCAAGATCTCGAGAGGAGAATGGAGGAGAAGGGATTGCAGCGTGACCATCCCCCCTGGGGGATGATTTCTCGCTTTCTTTCTCTATGTCTCTCTCTGTCTGTCTGTCTGGCGAGCGCACACGCCTTATAGCAAAAACCTCTCCAAAAAAAAGAAAATAAGGAATAAGAAAACCCTTTAAATATGTGCTGGGGAATAAAGGTGGACTTACTTCAAGGAGCCACAATGGACATACCTCAGATCCAATCACTTCCCTTCCTTACATAGGAGTCATGTTTCTGGAAGGAAGGACATTTGGACATCCCATCAGTTATTATTATAGAAGGTGGAAAAGTACCCGTCTTGACAGTCCTATCTTGAACTTGCATTCAGTGGGGGAGTTGTTTCCCAAGGAACTTTCACCAGATGA
Organism: Tupaia tana; assembly: GCA_026018925.1. Classification (NCBI taxonomy): domain Eukaryota; kingdom Metazoa; phylum Chordata; class Mammalia; order Scandentia; family Tupaiidae; genus Tupaia; species Tupaia tana. The sequence continues at coordinate 27,995,311 of JAKSZU010000013.1, forward strand.
GTAGAACCAGGAAAGAGGGGATCCAGCCGAAATAGTAGTTAGAAGCTAACATGCTTGAATTCAAATTCTGGTTCTTTCTTACAGTAGTCATGTCACCTTGGACAGATTATTGATTTTGTTTTTTTTAACTTTGAATTCATTTATTCATTTATTTTTCTTTTTAATTTGTTTGAGGGCCCTTGTGCATGCCAGAGAGAGACAAAGAGGAGAACTGAGGAAGCAGCTCTTGTAGAGGATGGCCACACTGCAATCCCTTTTCCTCCATTCTCCTTTGGAATTTTGGGCAGTTATGCACACACACCCAACATGTTCTTTTTTGTTGTTGTTGTTTTGGTTTTCTTTTTAATTATTTTTTAATAAATTCAATCACTGTATACCATTACAGCATACAAAATGAGTTTTTCCAGCATGAATACACTTTTATTCGTTCATTAAAGATATTATAATACACTTTATTAACAGATAATTTTCCATATTTGTGCCCCTTAAATGTTTTGCTTCTTTCTTTTATTCTCACCCTCCCCCATTTGCTATCCTCCTCCCATGTCTCCAGTATCCATAATTGTTCTTCATACTTTGATATGCTCTAATCTTTCAGTTTCTGCCATAGAATATGGACATTTGGTGTATATTAAGTGGGGACATACTGTATCTCTCTTTCATAGTCTGGTTTGCTTCACTTAGCAGTAAATATTCCATATTCAAGCCACCCACCAGGGATAAGACTCAATCATGCAGTTGGCTGTGTAGGATCCAGCCACCTTAACCACAATGCCACTAGCTGGCCCTATTTAACCTCTTTATGCCTCAGTTTTCTTAATTGTGAAATTAGATAATAATATTATTGATTTCAAGGGTTCCATACTTAGCCCTATAATAGGTACACAATAATGAATATATATTTGTTAGTTGTTATCATTATTAAATGTGAAATATTTAATACATATATACAGTTTTATGTTTATTACAAAGTATTTAAAAGCATAGAATATTATAAAATAGCTACTTCTTGTTAAAAGATCAAAGCAATATGAATATATGTAGTTTCAAAAGTCAGTATTTCTGCCCTGAATCAGACTGTGCCCCTAAATTTGGGCAAATTAGCCAACATTTTTATTGTTCTATAGAGAAGCAAGATTTAAACATTATTTTTGAGAAAGGCTTTCACTAAATTCAAAATATTTACCTTACTTATTTTTAAGCCAATGTTGATTTAGATTGCAGAGTAAATTCCATAGTGTCAGCACTTACACAGTCATTTATATCCCAAAGAATACCACACGTGTATGTATCATACATTATAAGATTTGGTTGGTTCTTATATATTAGCCTGGTAACAATAGCAATCTATAATTTTACTAAAGTCATTAATCATTCCTGCTCTTTTAACAATAAACTCAACAGAATGGATTGTCATATAAGAGTCAATTTTCAAATAAACATGATTAAATAACCAACACAAAAAGTAAGAAAAACAGAGTAGACAACCTGTAGTTTTCAGTAAGTTTACTCTGTTGACCTATCTTTGGTGAGCAAATTCAGTGAAACCTTGACTTCTGCTCTTAAAAATATTGGCTTCCAAATTTGGGGGGAAAAAAAAATAGGTGGCTTCCAAATGTTTAGGTATAGTCCAAGGTTTTGAATTTCCTGGAGAAATAAAACAAATCACTTACCATTAGATTCAGAGGTTTAATAAAAATATGGCCACGTTTCTTCTTTCTAACTCTTCCCCACCACATCAATAAACATAGAGTTGGTACCTCCAGCTATCCCTTCTTCTCAATTCAGACAGATATACTTGTGGCACATCATTGAGTGATTTTTCAGTGAACTACTTGCATCAGTTAGGGTTCTATCATTGAAGCAGAATAGCTGTGAGTATTTCAAAATAAAGAGTTTAATATAAGAATTAGATCATGGGATCAGCAGATGGCATAGTGATTAAGGTGCTGGACTTCCACATGGTTGACCACTGTTCGAGTCCTGGACCTGATAGGTTGAAAATCATGCCAGGTACATGTGCGTGCATGCTCCAAATCCCAAGAGGAGCATGAAGAAGAAGGGATTGTGGTATAACCACTCCCTTGTGTATGTATGGGGGCAGATTTCTCACTTTGCCTCTTACCGTCTCTCTTTTTCTTTCTCTGGCAAGCACACGCACCCTATGGCAAATATATATACTATACATACACTATAATAATTACAGAAGGAACGAAGAGAAATTAATATACAAAAATATTTTAAAAATATTCAGTAACTAGGCCTAGTACAGGAGAAGAAATTGGAGCAGAATAAGATCACAAGAAGAAATGGGTTTGCCCAAACACTTCACACAAAAATATAGCTTCTATTATTGAAAAGAATTGATAGGTATTTTAAAATAGAAGCTCATGACTCATAAAATGATAATTGGGAATTTTTTATTTTAAAGATCTTTTATGGGGCCATCTCTAAGGCCTACTGGTTAAGGGAGCTAGACCCCACACGGTCAACCACACAGAATCCTGGCCCCTCTGGTTTGAAAACACATCAAGCACTTGTGTGTGCATGCCCCAAATTCTGCTGAAAGCTGTTGTGATGTGACTTTGCCCCTTCGAGGGGCTCTCTCTTTCTTCTCTCTCTCTCTCTCTCTCTCTCTCTCTCTCTCTCTCTCTCTCTCTCTTTCTCTCTCTCTCTCTCTCTCAGTCTTTCTTTGGTAAACACTCCTGCTACCTGGAAATAAAAAGGAAGAAAAGAAAACATAGGTAGGTATTTCAATCATTCAAATCTCAATATTCCTCCCTATGTTTGGCACTAGGAACAAGTCTGGGAACTCCATTTTTTTCTCAGTCCTCACTGGTTTATGGGTACAAATACAGGGATACCGCAGCAGTGGGAATTTGCCTCTTGATTCCATCTTTCAAACCATTCCTATAGCCTACTACAAACTTTGAAATCCTTGTCTGGGCTCTCATGTGTGTGTACAAAGCCAGCTTCCTGCAGGAGCTGCTATTCCTCTGCCAGTTATAGCCTGGAATTTGTGCCTGTGTAGCATTGGTCATCTTTCTCCAGACATCTCAGGGGACCACCATGTACAATGAGCTCCCCAGTTGCTGCACAGAAGACCTAAAAGAAGCTACAGAAGGTGCCCAAGATGTTCAGGAGTCTAATGTGCACTGACAAAAATGTTCTTTGTTTTTATTTGTTTTGAAAAGAGATTTTTGCTATAGGGTGTGTGTTCTTGTTGGAGAGACAAAGACAGAAAGCAAGAATCACCCCCTCCCCTGGAGGGGGGGGGTGACCATTCCACAATCCCTTCTCTTCCATCCTTCTCTCAGGATCTTGGGTATGCATGCTCATGCATCCAGCATGTGTCTTAAGCCACCAGATCAGGACTTGAGCCACAGTAGACTATGTGGGAGTCCAGTGATACAACCATTACACCATCTGCTGGTCCCCTTACAAAAAGTTCTTCATGCCCATTTGTCTTTTGTACTGCAGTCCATAGGAGTGGAATCCAAGCAGTGATGATTATGTCTTCCAAGTTTGTCATGAAAACTATTCCTTCTGCTCCTAGTAGTAGCTCTCTCTATACATAATACTCAAAAACCAGAATAAAGAAATGGAGCTGGATACAGACCTATATCACTCTCTTCCTTTTATATTCTTTTTTCTAGGAAACTTTCTGCCAACAAAGTTTTGTTTTTTTAACTTCTAAAAATGTTTTCTTTAACAACATAATCCAATAGGAATGTAATAAGTCAGATACACAATTTAAAATTTTAGTATACTTTTTTCCTAAAAATATAAAGAGAAATGAAATCATAATAATAGATTTTATTTAACTCATATCTTGGAGGAGTCCGACCCGGTAGGGCCCCAGGATCTGTTTTGAGCTTTTGACCTTTACCACTTAGGTCGGGTCAGCATGTTGGCAAGGCTGCTGCTGTGTGTCCCCCCCCCCCACCCCACCCCGACCTAGGAATAAAACTTAGTTCGAATTAGCATGTCGGCAAGGCTGTTTGCTATTTGCTCCAGAAACTGTGGTAGCCTTGCTGGGAAGCAATCCCCCTCTGGCTCCCTAATATACTACTATAAAAGAATTACATAGCTCTCTTTTACATCCTGAGTATATGGTAAAATTTCCCAAAAGTCCCCCGACCGCTCCCCTTTGCTCTGACCACCTACTGTTAATTACAATGCTTTATCTCCGTGGTCACAATAGAGGGTGTGCTGAAGTTCTATCTAAGCAGAAATAATCTTGACCTTTGGAAGGCCCTTCAAGATACATTTAACATAAACTTAAATATAATCTTTTCTTTACATAAAATAGGATTAGGCTGAAACTGGCCCAGGACACCCCCATAGACACCAAGTGAAATAGATAAATATATTAGGATTCCTTAAATTAAGCTTTAGATCCCTATAAAACTATGTAAGTATCATTCTTTATTAAGATCCATAAGAACTAATATCTATACTTAAGATTTTCTTTTCTCAGCATCGTGTTCAGTAATAACAAGATGGCTGCCACCGCATCAGCTGATAATTATCTCTGCTTGCTGGAACCGCTTTCCCGAAACTGCATTCCATGGAGACCCACCTACAGCAAACGAACAACTGCGGAACCTCAATAGACCCACCCTTAATCCAACTCTGAATGGAATCTATGATCCCTATCGAACTGATAATTAGAACATGTAGCCCCTCACCCATTTACTTGCATGTAACACATTTTCAATAAAAAGGCACAATGATTCCTAGCAGTTGTCAATCCTCAGAGAGCGACCTCTGGGGGTGTCTGGCTAAGGATGTGCACGAAAAAGGCACTGAGGCCTTAGTCTTCTTCTTTTCCAGCGTCGCCTCCGAAGAGTCAACCCACCCCTGCCGAGGCTGGACCCCGGCAATATCTAGTGTATTGTTGCAAGATATAATCAATATGAAAGTTATTAATAAGATAGTTTACTCTTTTTAATTATTATTATTTTTATTGTTTTTAAAAATTTGATCAGAGAGAGACTGAGATAGAGAAAGAGAGAAGGAAAGTGAGAAAGTAAGCCACCAGGTCTGGGACTTTAACTTCAGTCAGCCATGTGGGAGTCCAGAGCCCCGAACTACCACACCACCTGCTAATCCCAAGATAGTTTACTCTTTTTTTCTTGTATAAAGTCTTTGACATACAGTGTGAATTTCATCCTTATGGAAAATAGCAATTTTGACTGGTCTCATTTCAAGTGTTCAATAGGCAATTGTACTTATAGTTAAGGTGCATTAAGGAAATATCCATTAACCACCTCCAGCACTGGAGAACAAAATGGAGCAACTGGCTGCTGTATTAGACAAATGTAGCTCTAAAGAATCAGACACCCCATTTCACTTATGCAGATTCTAAAATAATTTTCTTTTTCCATCAAGACTGTAATTTATATAGATTTAAAAAGAATAGCTGAATAAATTCTTGGAAAATAACAATAAACTAATACAGCTTAATCTAGCTTTCATTCTACAGATAGATATTTCAGATTCTCACACTTTTATTATTGTCTTTGATATATATATATATATATATACACACACACACATATATATATATATATATATATATATATATATAAATTAACATTAACTTACCAAAAATATTATTTTCAGAGCCATGGAGTGGAGAAAGTTCTAGCTATAAAAAGTAGATGTGTTTTCTTCTTTTTTTTCTTTTTAGTTTTTTATCATAAGGTATATGTGCTTGCTGTAGAGAGATAGAGACAGAGAGAAGGAAAATGAAAAATCACACCCCCCCCCCCCCCCGAGAGGATGGCCATCCCACAATCCCTTCTCCTCCATTCTCTTCTTGGAATATTTGGGCATGCATGTGCATATGCACAGTGTGATTCTCAAGCTGCCAGGTCTGGGAGTAGGATCCATAGTTGGCCATCTAGGAGTCCAGTATCTTAACCACCACTCCAACTGCTGGCCCCTGTGATTTTCTTTAACATGAAGTTTGTCAAGTATGCCAAAAATGACAATATCTACCAGTGCCAAAATATTATTTCATTATAAGAAAGTGATTTTACTGATGGGTCTCAAAATGTGGAGACTTAGAGGCCTGTGGATGGATAGAGGTTAGGTCAGTTGGATCCCACATTGCTTACTGTGTAGTTCGAGTCCCAGACCCAGCAGCTTGAAAATCATGCCAGGTGTGTGTGCATGTGTGCCAAAATCCCTAGAGAAGAATGGAGAAGAAGAAGGGATTGTGGTGTATTCATCTTCACTAGAGGGTGATTTCTTGCTTTCTCCTCTATCTGATGAGTGCACACATCCTATAGCAAAAGTAAATATATAGATATGTATGTATGTGTGTGTGTGTGTGTATATATATATGTGTGTGTATATACACAATATATAATATTTTTAGTCTTTTATGTCTTGCTCTATATGAGCATAATCATTTATCTAAATATTGTTCTAAAGATTTTTTTCTTTATTTGTGATGGAGTGTATGCACATGCATGTCAGAGTGTAAGAGAGAAGCTCTCTCCCTGCATCTGGCTGTGCCATGATCACTCTCTCCAGTCCTCCAGCCCAGCAGATCCTGGGCATTTCCACCAGGTGCCTGGTGTGTTTCAGGCTCACCATCCAAGTGCTTTGTATCTTAGTCACCATGAGGGATCCGGCTTTCCTGAGTGGCACATTACTACTGCACCAGAAAGCTAGCCCATTCAGCTACAGTAGTAATCATGTTTCCAGCTGAGAATTAACTTTTTATGTGATGAGTATTTGAAGTTATAAACATATTATACATTAAGTGAGGAGATGAGGCCTCTAAAGGAATTACATTTTTGACTAACTTTACAATTATACCTGCAATTGATAGGTTAGACTGACAGTTAAAGATTTGTTGGCTCTGAAGTAATGACCATCTTTCTGTGTGTAAGTTGCAGATGGTGGAATGAAGGGACAGTGTCAATTCAAAGATAGCACTGCAGACTCTTCAGATGATTCTAAAGTGACATATATTTGGCTATTTCCCCTCGGACATATTTTTAAGGCGCTTGAAATCCTTGCTCTTAACCACTTAGCATTTGTTCAGAGAATCGTGTGGAACCATTTGTGGAAAACTGAAGTGCCTTTCTTCGCCATGTGATCTGCACCTTTAAATTCAATCTAGAGAAATAAGCATCCAGAAAAACTCAGTTCATTTCTTACTCATGTGCAGATATTACTTGCATCATGAAAAAAGAAAGAATAAGTAAAAAAAGATGACTTGTACTGCTAACTCTTTCTGCACTAAGGAGCAGGGCATTTGCATCTTGGTGGGGTGATTTAACGGTCACTAAGCGGCAGGAAAGATGCTCACCTCAGCACAAGATGGGATCGCTAGAGCTAGGTAACGTTGTCAGAGCGCAGCTGGGCAGTCGGGACATTGGACGGTAATTACAAGCCAGTGGAAAAGCATGAATTCTAAATGCGGGGGGAAAAAGACCAAGGCCTTGGGGACTGGGTTTTCAGACACAATTAACATAAATTGAAAGATAAGTTTGGTTTGACTGAAATATAGAAGGAGTATTTCTAAGCGTTTGCTGTGTGAAGCTTAAAATATCTGCAAAGCAGTAGGCTGCACTCCCCCAATTCTTTCACAGCTGTGGTGTGCTGTTATTGCTACTGTTAATAACCACAGTAATATTTTCCATAGTACCTTTCTCCTGAATTCTTTAGGACAACAGGCAAATGCTCCCAAATTCTGCGAATAACATTTAGCTAATAAGCGTTGAAAAATGTCAAGTTAATGAGAAAAGAATCAGGTGTTAGCTTGTGACAGGAAACAAGGAGAAAGAGATAATTTAGAACAAAACAAAACCAAAAAAGCAAAGGGAGAAATGATCTGTTAACAGTTAGTAAACATAGCAGATAAATCCATGCTCTTTTGATCAAACTTTTCTGCATTAACTTTGATACATTATAGGGTAGTCACATTCAAAAATCATCACATATAATATCTTATAATTCAAAATGAAGGATGTAACTGACTTTATTTATTCTTATTTTAATCTCTGAACTTAGGCCAAGTATTAAAGGCATTAAAACCGTAAGGGAAACTGGAAGGATATTGAGTACTTTTCATGAGAAGATGAAATAAAACTTTAAAACAAAATAAAAGAATTAAAAGAGAGCAATTTCTTGACAGAAGTATGAGGAAGTATTTGCTATAGCCATCTGAGACTGGCTATCGAGGCACTACCTGTTTTTGTCCTTTTTAGCTTTATGAAACAGTGCTGGATAATAATAGACAATATTTATTGAAACACCTTTGTTATAGCAGGCACAGTCCTAAGCACTTTACATGGATTATTAATTCACTATCACAGCCTCATGAGGTAAGTAGCATTATCCACTCCATTTTGTAGATGAAAAAACACAGGCCCAGAAATATTAAATGTCTTACCTGCCACCATATGGTGAGCAAGTTGTACAACTTGGAGTCTAAACAGCCTGATTTTAAGGCTTATTTTTTGAACAGTGGTTAAAAAGTATAGTTATACTATACTGATAAAAGTTCAAAATGAAGTTGGTGGAAACTAAGAAGTTTTGATGACTCACTGGATTTTTGTGCAGATGCACTAGAGGAAACAACTTGAGACAAAATTTCTATACTAGCCTCTCTCTCAAAGAAGTTAAGCCATATATACTATCAGGACCAAGTAAAAGACCAATTTCATTCCTCTCCATACTCCTTTTTACCAGTGTTTGAGCCTTCTTTATCATTTACCCTAAGTCCTGGTTCACATCGCATTGTCTACAGTTATACGAACTTCAGGTATCACTCTGAATTATACTGAGTTAGATTAAGTTTTCAGGGTAAACTGAATGTATCCTCTTTCTTTTAAAATTCAAAGCAATGGTTTCCATAACCATTTAAAAGCTAATCATGTAAACGCCTTGCCAAAATATCCACACTGGGAAGATTTTATGCTTTGATATCAAATGAGATCAACTCAGACCAGATTTGATCAAATATCAGGGAGTTTGACCCAACCTGCATAGCCTCCATCAATTTATTTTCACAATTCTAAATGATCTTATTGTTGGGCTGAAATAATTACCAAGTAACAGAGGAGTAGAGTCTAATAGAAGTTGGGAATTCTCACAATCAATATTTGTTGGCATGAAGTCCCACCGGGAAACGATGAAAAATGTACTTGTGAGACTTCTAACAATAGGTCAGGATATCACCATGGCATTTCTGACTAATGCAGGTGCTTCTGAATTGTGCATTGAAATATATGCTCTGCTCTCTGTAGGGCAGTTGTTTTTGTTTCTCTGCTTTTTCAACAGAATTTGGGAAGAAGAATAGGAATTAAAATTTACAGCTTGCAGCTCGTGTTTTGATTTCCTTCTGGGTAAGCTTCTTCATTTGTAAAAATTAAAACGAATGTAACCCCTTCTTATTGAACTATGGGTTTCTATTTGGTCTTGCTATATAGAAATACAAAAAATAAAGGACAGGAAGAATTTGGGTAATTAAATGTCTCTCCAAACTTACTCAAAGCTTCCTAGAAGTTATGGTTAAAAGTTAGAATTACATTTGTTAGAATATACCTGTCTTCCCTATGCATATACCAAATAAAAAGCTTTGGAAGTTAACTCTTGTCTCTTTTAGAAATATCTATGAGTCTGGGGCTGTCAGGTGGCATGGTGGTTGAGGTGCTGGACTCCCACATGGCTGATGGCGTTTCGAGTCCTGGACCTGGGAGGCTTGCTTTCTCACTTTTATTCTCTCTGTGTCTCTCTCTGGTCAACTTCAAAAAAATAAATAAAATAATGATGATTAATAAACTAGATAAAAATAATTTTAAAAAAGAGATATCTGAGGGTCAAAAGAAAATGTATTAAGGCAATAAATGACTTGAAAAACTTTACTTTTTCTTTAAGTGACAGAGTCATTCAAGGGTTTTAGATGAAGACATTTTGGTGATGTTAATTTTGGAATAGTAACTTTGCAGAAGATGGGTTGGAGAAATTTAAGGCTAAAAATACAAGAACAAGCTGGGATATAATTTTATTAGTTTGGTCATTTCCTGAGAAGGGCAATTTTGTCCCTTTTGGGACAATTATTAACATCTAGATATTTTTGTTTTTAAAACTGGAAGCAGTGGAGGTGCTACTGGCATCTATTGAGTAGGCGTCAGAGATGGTCCAAACATACTACACGGCACAGGATAGCCTGTGGCAAGGAATTATTCAGCTCAAAACAGCAATAGTGTCAAAGCTGAGAAATCCCATTAGTTCACCAAAGAGAAAATAAGGAGCTGACCCCAAAATATGAAAAGTAGAAACAAATATTTTAGGATACACAATTAATCAAAACCCAGTGATTAATTTAGTGTGGTCAATAAGAAACATTGAAGAGTCTTAGTAAGTCTACTGAACATGACAGAAGTCTGTGTGGATAGATGATACTTACCAGGGAAAACAACTAGGAGGGAGTACAAAAAGAGGCAGTTTCAATAGAAAGTTAAGAGGTTGCGAACAGGACATTGCATTTGAGGTGTCTGTGAGACATCTGCTTCCCATTAAATCACACAAGTCTGAAATAGAAGTCTATTTTGAAGATGCAGATCAGGAAGATATCAACAGATGGCAGTTGGAACTGTAAAGAATAGATAAGATGCCAACGAGAAAGGATGTGGGAGTGGAAAGAAATAATATTGGGGGAGGTGAATGGACACGCAAGGTTAGAGACTTAGGAGACTTACTCAGAAATGTAGAATTCATTCAGTTTGTACAAGTTTGCTAGCCATGACAGCCCCAACTTTGCAAAGCTATAGCATTCAAAGTCCTTGTACTCTTAAAAGTTATTAATTATTAGAAATTCTCTTTAGGTGAAAAAGGGAAGCAGGGAGATGTCTAAATGATATTAGATGAACACTAAAAAAAGCAGGTGTTCAAGAGAAATACATGTAAACATCATTTAATAAGTTTAAGCACTTAACTGTGAAACTGCAGCAACTGCTTCTAGCTAGAACAGCAGCCCACAAACTTTTTGGCACCAGAGACTGGGAAAATAATTTTTCCATTGACTAGTGGAGAGGGAGAAAACAGTTTTAGGATGATTCAAAAACATTACATTTGCTGTGCACTCTATTTCTGTTATTATTACATTGTAATATGTAATGAAATAATTGTACAACTCACCATAATGCAGTATTTGCAGCCACTCCCCAGTGCTAGCATCACTGCCTCAGTTTAACCTTGGACCTTGAGACATTAAATTCTCATAAGGTGTGTGCATATGCAGTTTATAATAGGATTTACATTCCCATGAGATGCTAGTGCCACCACTGATCTGAAAGGGTGTGGAGCTCAGACAGTAAAGCAAGTTAATAGGGGGGCAGCTGTAACAGATGAAGCTCATTTCTCTTGCTTGACACTCACTTCCTGCTGTGTCCCTCGGTTCCAAACTTCCTAACAGGCCATGGGCCTGGTTCTTGGCTCAAGGGTTGGGAACCCCTGGGCTGAAGTAAAAATTGTCTGATAATTATAACTTGTAATATAAGACTTGACAGGGACCAGCAGTTAGCGTAATGGCTATGTCGCTGGACTCCCACGTAGTCGACTGCTGTTCTAGTCCCAGACCCAGTGGTTTAAACTCACGCCAGGCACGTGTGCGTGCATGCCCAAAATCCCGAGAGGAGAATGGAGGAGAAGGGATTGTGGCGTGGCCATCCCCCCTGGGGGATGATTTCTCGCCTTCTGTCTCTCTGTCTCTCTCTGTCTGTCTGGCGAGCGCACGCGCCCTATAGCAAAACCCTCTCCAAAAAATAAATAAATAAATATATAAAAAGACTTGACAAAGTTTCATAATTGAAAGCTAAGCTTTAGTACCTATTTTATAAAAGCCAGTCCTTGGGGTTGGAAAGTGGTGCAGGAGTAAAACAAGATGCTCTGAAAGGATGACTCTCAAATGAAAGATTTTCTTTTTTTTTTTTTTCTCTGCCAAAGTGTACTTGTGCTTACCGAAGAGACAGAGAGATAGAAAGCAAGAAATTACCCCCTGGGTGTGGGGATGGCCATGCTGCAATCCCTTCTCCATAATTCTCCTCTCAGGAGAGGAGTGTGCCAGGCACATTTGCCTGGCATATTTCAAGCTGCCAGGTCCAGGACTGGAACCACAGTGGACCACGTGGAAGTCTAGCGATGTAACCATTACGCCATCTAACTTCATATCTAAAGACTTCTCTGAGTATATCGGGCATGCGCGCACTATCATCCTAGGCTGACTGAAGCTCAGGGGTGAATCATAGTGTCAAGACCCTATTGCAAATGCTGTATCTCTCTCTCTCTGTCTCTCTTGCTCATGGAAAAAATAAATAAATAAACTTTACTTTCAACAAAAGCCAGCCTTTGTTTAGGAATGCTAATTGGCTTTCTTCAAAAGAAATCTCCATAAATTATTGCATCAAATATATTGTCTGGTAGAGTATTTAAATACTATTCTATTACTCTGACTCAAAATATTTTTTAGTTATTTTAACAAAAGAGGAAGTAATTACTTATTAAATTAAGTAATGACATATTTTGAATAAATACATGCAAGGATTTCAAAAGTTTATGGAAAATGGAATTAAAGTATGAATTTATTTTGATGCAAAAACTTTTGCGATCTGAGCCAGCTGGTGGCATGGGGATTGGGGTGATTGTACAATTCAAGTCCTGAAATTGATGGCTTGAAAAGCACAACAAGCATATGTGTGTACATGCTGAAAATCCAGAGAGGAGAGTGGGGAAAGGACTGTGTAGATACCATCCCTCCTAGGGTGTGTTTTCTCACTCTCTACCCATGGCTCTCTCTGGTGAGTGTGTGTACTTTATAGAAAAATCTCAACAACAAAAAAGTAAGATCTGTGTAGTTTTTTCATAATATGTATTTTCTATGAACTTATTGAAGACTTCTCATACCTTGTAAAAATATATCCCACAGCAAAAGATTGATCTCAACAATAAAAAATAAATTCTTTGTATTTCTCTTCTGTCATAGTTAATACTCTCTATTTTTAGGTAAAATCTGTCTTACCTAAATTCTTTAGCAATTCATAAAGTGATAATTTTCATCACAAACAGGTTAGTAGGCTTTGCTATATGTCACCCAGATTAGAAATGAATTGTATCAACATTTGTTATTTTGGGAAACATACCATATCACTAATTTTGTATGCCCACTCTTGCTTCAAAATTCTTAAATATGAATTCAAACAAGTGAGTTAGATTCTTAGTGGTAAAGCAGAAAATAACATTTTTAAATATATTGAATAAGAAATGAGTATAGCCTATGAGTATTATTCCAAAGAATGAATAACCTAGCTGGGTTAAATGATGATAATGTTAATCTTTACTGAAATAGGAGGAGTCAGAGATGCCCCACTTGGGTTATTTAATAGACAGAAGCTGGTCCCAAAGGTCAGAAGAATATTATTATTACTTCATATAACCCTCAAATTTTATTTCCTAAATACTCTAATAATACTCTTTCAGAAATATTTTAAGACACAGATAGCAACTGGCTTCTTTGGCCTAGATCTCACCACTGGTGCTTGCCTTTCAATAGTGAAATAGAAATAGCCATTTTTAACATCTTCTGTTTTACTTGCCCCAAGGAACTACCTCTTTTAACCCAGTTTACTGGTAAACTTGGAAGAGTAACAAAACAATGCTTTTAAATCAATTTGAAACACTTAACAGACTCTGTACACTACCATTATTATTTGTGCATTTATTCATTAAAGAATATTTCTTTCTTCCATTAGTGAAAGAAAGAAACAGCAACCCCAATAGACCCTTGACTCCACAATGTACTCCAACTTCCACCAGTTTCCGACCATGAACCCGTGCTTACACCCCTATATACTACAGTCATTAAAGAAAGACCATTCTAGTGAATTACTGCAGAGATAATGGAAACTTGTACATTTGGTGTTCTCAACTGCATAATAAATCACATGATACATATAGGAAATTGTAAATTTCAGGAGGAGCAATGTTAATATATATTCTATTAGTTCAAACATAATTAAGAACTAATGAGGATATAATAATATTGTCACCAGATTATAATTCTAAAAAAAATCTGCAGACCAGTGATTCTTTTCTAGACCTAAGATTAGTGTTTCATTTTTAAGGGAAAACTAACCCACATAGAGGAGCTTCAAGAAATCAAGACTTTAAGGAAACTGGGTGAATCCATTTCTCTGTATTTCTCTGGTGAGTATAAGCACACTTTGGCAATTAAGAAGAAAAAAGAAAGAGAAAAAAACTGGTTAGACAAATAACTGCTCCTCTGGAAAATTAAAAACAACATTTTCTAGGAGAAAGAAAATGAAATACTATTTCAAAATACAGTTGAAATGCCATTTAAAATTTCATTTGTTAGAATTTACTGTCATTTCAAAGACTTTTGGGATGATAGTAAATTTTGCTCAGTGTTGATGCTGTATTCCACAATGCTGAGGCCTATGGGAATGTCCATATCGACAACCTGAGGTCTCCCTTACGCACTGAGCACAAGCAAGCACGTGTCCCTGATCCCAGGTGGCTGAGACTGGATGTGAATCACAATGTGAATATCCTGTTGGAAATGCATGTCTGTTGTCTGTCTGTGTTTGTATCTCTTGGTCATGGAAAATAAATAAATAAATAAACTTCCTTTTAAAAAAAAAAAAAAAAAAAAAAAAACAAAGGTAAAGAAGCTTCAGCTGAATACTGACCAGTACTTGGTGAATGTGAGGTTGTGAGGTTGTAATGAATGTGAAGTTAGAGAGAGAATCTCCTGACAGGATTGCAGTCATCAGTGCCTGGAAATCACACAAGGCTTGAAATAGTTCATTCTGACCAATCACACTGGAAAACATGATAATTCATAAATGATCAGATGAAGGTTTCAAAAGAGTTTTACTTCCAATGGGGAAAAATTAGCTTTAGTTTAAACACTTGTTTTGGTTCCACCCAACAGAGCATAAAAGTAAACTATTTCCAAGTTACTCACCCACATCACAAGAACAAAGTTTTAAAAAAAAAATAACGGGACCAGCAGTTAGCGTAATGGATATGTCGCTGGACTCCCACGTAGTCAACCGTGGTTTGAGTCCCGGACCCGGTGGCTTAAACTCATGCCGGGTGCGTGTGCGTGCGTGCCCAAGATCCCGAGAGGATAATGGAGGAGAAGGGATTGTGAGGTGACCATCCCCCCTGCGGGGTGATTTCTCGCTTTCTGTCTCTATGTCTCTCTCTCTCTGTCTGGCGAGTGCACGCGCCCTATAGCAAAAACCTCTCCAAAAAAGAAAAAAAAAAAAAAGAGGAAAAAAAAATAGTAACAAAAATAAAATAAAATTTCTAGGAAGATAAAATTCACAATGTCTTACTTTCAATCAAGGTAAACAAAGAAAAAAAAAAACAAAAGATCCAAGAGTCACTTAACCAAAACTTGACGAAGAAATGAGACAGATGACAGAATTAGTACAGCAGGATGTTCAGTCATTATAACTGTGTTTCTTATGTTCAAGGAAAGACTGAAGTGTTAAGTAAATAAATGGAGAATACTAAAAAGACTCCAATCACTCATCAAACTACAAGGTCTGAAATTAAAAAAAAAAAAAAAATTACTGGGTGCAGTAAACTACCAATTACACATTGTAGGAAAAAAAAAGTAATGAATTTACACATCATTGGAAACTATCCACAATGAAAAGGAGAAAGAAAAATTATATTAAAAAAAAAAACATGAAAGGAACATCGGTGAGTTGTGGGATAATTTCAAACAGCCTAATATACATGTAATTGAACTCTCCAAGGTTATGTGGTGGGAATGAGGGGGGGAGAACTATACAAGCATTTGAGGAAATAATGGTCAGAAATTTGAAAAAAATTATTTGAGGTATTGTATTTTGCATCCGTAGAATTTACATTTTGTTACTTTTTTATATTTTCCATTTCTCTCCACCTTACATTTGTTAATCCTTGAACATATTTATAATAGCTGGTTTGAAATGGTCTGCTAATTCCATCATCTTTGTCATTTATGAGTTTGTTTTTTTAGACATCAATGCTGTTTTTTATTTATGTTTTTAAAGACAATGATGCTACTTTCTTTTATTTAAATTTATTTAGTTATTGTTATCCTTCAATCTGACCAATTTGACCAGAGAAAGAGAAAGCAAGCTGCCAGGTCCAGGACTCAAACCTCAATCATCTAGTGGGAGTCCAGTATCCTTAACCACCACACCAGCCCCTGTAAATATTTTTTTTTTTTTTTTTGGAGAGGTTTTCGCTATAGGGCGCGTGCGCTCGCCAGACAGACAGAGAGAGACATAGAGACAGAAAGCGAGAAATCACCCCCCTGGGGGGATGGTCATGCCGCAATCCCTTCTCCTCCATTCTCCTCTCGGGATCTTGGGCACGCACACACATGTGCCCGGCGTGAGTTTTAAGCCACTGGATCTGGGACGTGAACCGCAGTCGACTACGTGGGAGTCTAGTGACATAGCCATTACACTAACCGCTGGTTCCCCCAGTCTGATATTTTTAAGACACTTTTTTGTTAGTTTTTTGCTTTGTTGAGGTGTTTCTGGAGAAATCTTTTATCTTGCTATAGTCTAAATGTCTCCCCCAAATTCATGTAATGGGATTCAGAGGATGAAAACTTTATTCAATTATAGTTTGGAAAGGTTGGGCTTTGGGGAAGAGATTACTGTTGAGTGCTTAGGGCAGGGCTCTCATGGTTTAGTCCTAGTGGATTTATAAGGAGAGGAAATGAGGCAATCAGGGTCCCATACAGAGCGTGGACTATGGCCCCCTGCCCATCACCATCATAGCCAAATTAAACCACTAGACGACCAGCAGTGGCACAGAGATTGACGGCTAAATCTCACAAGGCCAGATGTGCAATGTGAGTCTGACTTGGTGGGTTGAAAAACACACCAGATGTATGTGAGTGACTGCTCATCATCCTAAAAGGAGGAAGAAATGGAGAAGAAGGGATTGCAGAGTGACCATCTCCTATAGGGAGTGGTTTCTCACTTTCCCTCTGTCTATCTCTCTCCAGTGAGTACACAGGCCCTCTAATAAGTTCAAAGAAAAAAAAAAAAAAAGAAAGATAGTAAACAAAAGGTAGGAAAGAAAAATAAAAAAGAGAGAAATGAAGAAAGACAAAGACAGGGTAGGTTTGGGTGCATGTCCAAAATCCAAAAAGGAGAAATGGAGGAAAAAGGATTGTGACAAGGCCATACTCCATGGGGGTGGGGGGGGGTGCTTTCTCATTTTATTTTTCTATTTCTCTGTGGCAAGTGTGCACACCTCTAACAAACCGAAAAGAAAGAAAGAACCTCCCTAGCGAGGATCCTTGGAGCTGGAACCTCCAAATAATGAACTGTATAAACCTCTAATTGCATTTATCACCCAGCTTCGGTGTTTCTTGTCATTAGAAATGGACAAACTGGACTGTCTGTAATGCTGACTTGTTCATACTACTGAAGTTAATACTTTCCAGAAATCTATACTGAATGGCCTGAGTATTCAATGAGATATTTCCGGTCTGACTTGTAACTTGATATACGATTGTATGTAACCTCTCGTATTTGTTCAATTTATATGTGTTCAGTAACTCTCAACCCAGACTGAAGCAATTTTGTGCAACCACTGTGCAAACTTCAGCAATAGACTCAAGGTGATTCTTACAAAGATTCTTGGAGCTCCTTCTCTGTGTATCTCTTTTTTCTTCTCATACTCTGTTCTACAAATTCCAGTCACCTTAGCCTCCCCACACCCTGACTTTTGTCATCTCCTTTCAGCAAAAGTGATGTGCTCTGCTTGAGAACTCCCTTCGTGAGATATGGTACAGCATAAGTCTCCAGGAAAAGCTGGAAACATTATATTGTCCATCTATTCATTTCCTTTTCTCATGGATACCAGCCCTGAGCTACCTGTTTCCAATGTCTTATCTTTTACACTCTTCTAGTTGTTTGTGGTTAGAAGACTTACCCAAGACTGGTTAATCACATGGCCATAAATGAAATTCTGAATTGCTTTGTAAGAATTTATTTTTGAACAGAAATAAAATAAAACTGTAATTGTATGGCTAACAATGGAAAATGGCGGCATATACAAAGTATCAATTAATAATCTATGAATAATTATATAAAAAATAAAGATATGCAATATGCTCAAGCTTACCCATGTCATCACAAATTTCAAGATGATGAAATGATCTGTAGACCAGGAAAAAGTATAATTTTTTTTAAAACTTTTTTTTTTTATTGGTTTGGCTTCATGGCACACTGGTAATGTGTTGCTTAAGAGAAGTTGGATCCCACAGGGTGTCTATGGTTCAAATATCTGGCTTATGTAAATGCCCAATATCTGATAGGCTGGAGGACAGGAGGACAGAGATCATGGTGGGACCAGAACCTGTGGAGTAGAAAGAGCAGACCCTAAAAAGGATACTCCTCCCTCCTCCTCATAAGTGCACAGAATCTATCATGAATGTAGAAAAACATTTTAAAATAATATTTTTAATGTTATTATGTCTTTCTTTATAAGTAGATGAGAAAGGGGGCATATAGGAAGAGTTAATAAGTAAGGAAAACTCTGACAACCTTCAACCACTAAATTTGAAGGGGGAAAATAATGAGTAATAGCACCAGGACCATGGATAGCACCTGAAGTCTGGGCAGTTCACCTGTACACGGAATATTGTAGTCATATCAAATAAATATTTATTTTTCCAACCAATGACATGATAACATATAAAGAAACCATGATAATAACCATAGTATAATGTTAGTAGATATTGGAATCTGAATTTAAGTTAGAGATGAACAGTGGAAATTCTTAGTTGATATAAAGAATAACTATTTAGGCAACATAAGTTTTCTTTGCCTATTATTGGGGTTTAAGTGGCATGAGTGTTGTAAGTCTAACAACTACAAAAGGAAAATCTTATTTTTGTGTTTACTTACATTTTCACTTAGGACCATGATCTTAGACCTTGGTTACACATTACAATCACCTGTGAAAATTTTTGTATGATTTACTATTTACATGATATTATTGTACATTTATATAGCACACAGTATGTTTTTCAAGGTATGCATGTAGTATACAGCAATAAAATAAAGTATATTAGCATATACATCATTGTCAACAAAGAACTCTACAATCTTGCACCTGTGGATATATTAAAATATCCTTGTATTCTAACTTTTCTCTCTTAGAAATTCTTTTTTTTAAGGAATCATTTATCTTAATTTTACTTATTCATTCATTATTTTAATTTGACCAGAGAGAGACACAGAGAAAGAGAGGGAACATGAGAAAGCAATCACAAGGTCCAGGATTCAAACACGGTTGGCCATGTGGGAGTGCCCAGCGCCTTAACCACCATACCACCTGCTGGTCCCCTTGTTCTTAGAAATTCTGACTTATTGAACTGCTTTTGCTTTCTTTTAATTTCCAAGTGATCCTAAAAGTTACATAGGTTTAAAAACCACTTGAATTGTGTTCCACAAACCAAAGATTCTGGCACCAAGTAGCGTTTTTTTTTTTTTCTGAAAAACATCTCAGGACATGCCCTAGATCAGAATCTACATTTCAATAATATCTCCAGATGATTCATATGTACTTTTTAGGTTTCAGAACATTCTTCAGTTGACAAGATATATTTTCTGCCTCCAAGAAATTCTTAATGTAAATAGCAGAGCATTTAGATCTGTAATAATCCCAAATTGACCCTTGCATTAGAATCATATGCTCTTTTACTGTAATACCGATTCCTGGGCTCCAGATCAACCCTGGCCAATCTGCCCTCCAAGCTTGATGCACAGGCAATTGCATGTTTATTGTATATATGCTCCCAGTGGTTCTGACAACAGAGAAGGTGGGAGAGTAAAGTAAAATAAGGGCTGTATTTTTCAACATTTGCCTCTACTAAATGTTGTAATCAAGCAAAATAATTGGTGCTATCATGAAATCAATAAGTAATGGAAGATGCACTGCTTTATTACACAATTTCAACGGCATTATGACAAAAGGCAATTTGATATGAATGTCATATTCTCTTATTAGAATAAGTTTTATGCTTTGGACATTTTGGCTATGACTATAATGATAAAAAATATATGCATCTGACTACTTAAAAATTCTGTCAGTTTAAAATTTTAGACCATTTCTGTGCAATGCAGAGGGCAGTCTAATAGAAGATGTACAAAGAAATGGTAGTCTGACAGAAAACTGGGGAAGAAAATTGACAGATGTAGGAAGTGTAGGATGGTGTAATGCTGAGTAGGCTGTTTTATAACAACAAAAAAAAGAGAACATCTCAAAACTAGTTAAGTTAGTTATTAGACTTAACTAGGACAAAAACTTATAAGTATTGTGAGTACTTTCAGCATTGTGAAGAGCATCAAATATTTATCACATGTTTAAGTCTTAGGCATCTGGGTCAAGGAATCTGAGAAAATTCCTGGCTGCATTAAGTAGATATAATATACCAAAATGCATAGACTTTTTTCTATGCAAATATCAAGTGTTTATGAAGTTTTATTAAGTAATACATTTACAAATGATAGAAGACATGATTCTGTTTTGTTGTGTCCTCTTTCTTATTCAGTGTGAGATTTAGAATTAAAAAGAGATAAAATTACATTCCAGCAAAGTTACTTAATAGGTAACATTTGTCAGATGGCTTACCAATTCTGAGGTTCAACCTCTTCATCTCAAAAATGGAAAAGCAAGCACTTGCCTTGTCAGGACAATCCTATGTCTAATAGCTTTTCTCCCTTGTGGATGGCAATCTGATGAGTATGATTAAACCATTAGCTAGAATCGCAAAATAAATGTAAAAAGCTCACTCATTTAAACGTAGTTACATATCATTGAGGCCAGTAGTTAGCATAATGGCTATGTTGCTGAACTCTCATGTAGTCAACCGCAGTTCGAGTCCCGGACACAGTGGCTTAAAACTCACACCAGGCACATGTGCATATGTGCCCAAGATCCTGAGAGGAGAATGAAGGAGAAGGGATTGCGGCATAGCCATCCCCCCTGGGGGTGATGTCTCGCTTTCTGTCTCCCTGTCTCTCTCTGTCTTTTGGCAAGCTCACGTACACTATAGCAAAAACCTTTCCAAAAAAAATGAAAATGTAGTTACATATTATAAATGTTTTGCATTGGTACCTAAAGCAATAAAAAAATTAGATAGTATAGCCTTGTGTGATAATATACAAGTGAGGTTGCAAAAACAATAATCTGATGATATTTGACACAGTACAGAAAACATGCAATTTTATGTACATTATAGTAAAGCATAAAGAAAAGTTATATGAAAATAATATAAAGCATAGGGAAAATGCTTCAGGATATTTTTCTCAGTGAAGATTTTTTGGTTATGAGCTCAAAATCATAGGAAATGAAAGCAAAAGTAGACAAGTGGGATTATATCGAACTAAGTATAACAGCAAAGAAAATAATCAACAAATAAAGAGACAACCTACACAACAGAAGAAAACATATGCAAACTATTCATCTAACAAAGGATTAATATCTGGAATATGCCAGGAACTCAATAAACTCAGTGCATAAAAACAATTTTATTTTGGGCAAATGATTTGAATAGACATTCTTCAGAAGACATATAACTAACCATCAAGTATATAAAAAAATACTCAACATCACTAACCATCAGTGTAATGCAAGTTAAATGCACAATAAGGTATAATCTCAGTAGAATTAGAACGGCTATTATCAAAAAGACACACACACACACACACAAAGATCTGGCAAGAATAAAGAGAAAGGGGAATTTTTGCACAATTTTAGTAGAAATACAAACTAGTACAGCCATTATGGAAAAATGTATAGAGTTTTCACAAAGAAACTAAAAATAGAATTACTGAGCCAGGCAGGTGGCATGGTGGTTAAGGTGACTATATCTCACATAGCCAACTGCATGGTTCTAGTCTCAGATGAGGCAACTTGAAAAACACAACAGGTACATGCATGCCCAAAATCTCAAGAAGAGAATGGAGAAGAGATTGCAGCATGATCATGCTCCTCTTGGGGTTGGGGGTGCTTTATTACTTTCTCTCTCCCTAGCAAGTGCACACGCACTATAGAAAATCAAAAAGAAAAATAAGATTACTATATAATCTGGTAATTTCACTAAATATATGTTCAAAGGAAAATAAATCAACATGTTGAAGAGAGATAGTTGCAATATTTATTGCAACTCTATCCACAATAGTCAAAATAGAGAATAAATCTAAGTGTCCATCAAAAGATGAATGGATTAAAACATGTGGAAAATATATAGAGTGGAATACTATTTAGTCATTAAAAATAAAATTCTGTCATTCAAGGTAACATGGAGAACTCTGGAAGACATTAAATTAAAAACCAAACACAGAAAGAAAAATACTACATGAATCCTCTCACATGTGAAAGGTAAAAAATCTTGACCTTATAGGAGAGGCTGGGAAGTTCTGGGGGTGACTGTCAGAGGGAGGAATACAATGATATCAGTTAAGGATCACAGAATTAAAGTTAGATAAAAGGAATAAATTCCAGTCTTCTACAGCACAGCATGGTGATAGTTACATAGTAATTAATAGCTAATTATAACTTGTTATATTTATTATATAGTTAATAATAATTTATTATATTTCAAAACAGCTAGAAGAGAGGAGTTTATTTATTTTATTTTCACTTTTTTTTAAAGGTTTTTGTCTTAGGACACATGTGCTCACCAGGGAGAGAAAGAGAGAAACAGAGACAAAGTGAGGGAAAGTGAGAAACCACCCCCTGGGAGAATGGCCATGCTGCAATCTCCTCTCCTCCATTCTCCTCCTGGGATCTTGGTCACACATACACAAATTCCTGGTGTGACTTTCAAACCAGTGGGTGGGAGACTCAAACTGTAGTCAGCCATGCGGGAATCCAGTGACATAACCACTACACCATCTGCTAGCCCCAAAGAGAGGATTTTAAATACTCTCAACACAAAATAATGATAATTAGAAGGCAATATCCTAGTTCTCCTGATCTGGTCATTTTGTGTTGTACTTATTCACTGAAAAATCACCCAGTACAGCATAAATGTGTACAATTCTTTTACCAATTAAAAATATCTTTAACGTATTATTTCTTGCTTGAAGAAATGAGTTTTTGGAAAGTTTGCTACTTATAGATATTGGATAAATGATATATAAGAAGAAAACAGATCCTAACAGAAAGAGTGGAAGAATTTAGGACATGTCAACAAAATTCAGGAACCAAATTGAAATAGTCTAGCTGTCCAAAAAGAGGCAATTTGGGCAGCAATAATAGTAATAATTATGATGGTTACATGTATGAGATACTTTAAATATGTTAAAATCTATTATTTTATAATTACAGTCAATAGTATAAAGGACATCTTATTTTGAAGGCTGTTAAGAAACCAATTTGTTCTTTTCAAATCCATAAATGGGGGGAAATATTCCATTTATGCAACATTTTCTGTATATATCACCTCAATGTTAACAAGATGATAAAAGAAAGTTTTCTCAACATACATATTCCAACAAATAAATAAAGAATGTAAAATTAGAATATACATTTACAACCTTTGACAAAATAATGTATTTAAGCTACAAATACCAACAACACTGAAAACTGCTTATTGAACTATGAGTTGGAATATTATTATAAATGTGCTAGACTGATTTTCACATGTCTAAAGAAATATAATCAGAAATTATGTGAAATTTTTAAAAGAATTATTTTATTTTAACTTTATTTATTTATTTATATTTGACCAGAGATGGACAGAGAAAGAGAAACATTGAGAAAGTAAGCCACCAGGTCTGGGACTCGAAACATGGTTGGCTATGTGGCAGTCCAGAGCCCTTAATCACCACCTCACCACCTGCTGGCCCTGAGTTAAACTGGGGGGAACCAGCAGTTAGCGTAATGGCTATGTCGCTGGACTCCCACGTAGTCGACCGCAGTTCAAGTCCCGGACCTGGTGGCTTAAACTCACGCAGGGCGCGTGTGCGTGCGTGCCCAAGATCCCGAGAGGAGAATGGAGGAGAAGGGATTGCGGCGTGGCCATCCCCCCTGGGGGGTGATTTCTCGCTTTCTGTCTCTCTGTCTCTCTCTGTCTGTCTGGCGAGCGCATGTGCCTTATAGAGAAAACCTCCCCTCCAAAAAAATAAATAAATAAAAAGAGTTAAACTGGGAAATACAAACATCACATATGAAGTATTCTTGCCTCAGTATTAATATGAATTTCACCTAGTCCCTAATGTAACTACTTGGTTTCAGAAAATATGAGTCAAGAGGAAAATGTTAAACAATATCAGGAAATTGTTAAACAATATCATGTTATAGAGAACATGCAAATAGAAAAATTCAGAATGAGAATATTTTACATTATCAAATGACATCAACCTTTTAATGAATTAAGTTGTCAGAAACAGGAAAGGGAAACAGGAAAATAAGTATTATTAAGAGACTTTGGAAATAATCAACCAAATACATGTGTGGAGCTAGTAAATAATATTTTTAAATATTCATAGAAATTTAATACTGGATAGTTATTTGCTTTTATAAGATTGCAAAAAAGAAGAATCCTTATCTTTCAGTAATAAACACTGAAGTATTCACTAGTGAAATGATAGAATTAACCTCCAACTATTTAAGAGTATTTTAGGGGAGAGGGCATATGAAGATACAGCTAAAACAATCTATAATTATTCAATCTGCGTAATGGGTCCATAAAAACTTATTGTACTATTCTCACTACTTTTGAATATATTTGAAATTTCCTTTAACAATATTTTGAAGGAAAAGAAAAAAGATATGAGGAATGTGTGGTGATATTGCACACATTTAGAACATTTTAAAGAGGGCATAGGTAGAAGCAGGAAGGCCGGTTAGGAGATTACTGTAGTGACGTAAGAAAGGATGCTGGTGGTTTAGGTCACAAGGCAAGTGGCGGTGACGTTTGAAAACTGAGAGGATTTGATATGTAGATGAAGTAGAGTCCACTGTATTTCTAACAGGACTGAAGGTCAAAAAGAGAACCATCAGGAATACTTCCAGGATTTCTGTTTGATAGCTGGGTATATAAGTAGTGATGTCTTTCACTGAAACTGAGAAGACTGAGAAGCAAGGCACGTAGACAATGGAGGTGAGTGGTCACCAAGGGTATTGTTGGGGGCATTTTAAGTCTGAGACATCACAGATTCAGGGAAGATGAAACACAGGGGAGAGAACAGTCCCAGAGATACACATTAAAGGACAATCAACACACAGATAGGCACAGGACTTGATAAGGACACCTACGGAGAGTATGGGATCAGAAGACAGGCCAGGACAGAGTCCTAAAGGAACATTAGCTATCACTAGAGCAAAAGGAACAAAAGCATCAGGGGATGGACGTCTATGGTGCAGAACGAAAGCCAGAGATGCAGCTGAGTTTTCTGACTGTAATTGCTTTATATTTTACATCTAATTTACAGAAGGCATTCTAATAACTGGATTTACTAATAAGGAAAGGAGCCCTGACCCTTCTAAACCAACCTGAAAGGCAGTGTTGTCCTTGAGATGTCTACTTAATAATGCAAATATAAAGCTCTTAGTTACAAAGGAAAACAAACCAAAATAAAAATGAAGATTCCCTCTGAAAACATTCCTGGGTAATACTCATGCTTTGATGAATTGAGAGAAAGACTGAACATGACCGAACTAGTTCCCATTGGGGTACATATTTATTTATATTCAACTTACCTAAAATCTACACTAACAAATCTAAAGGCATGTAGCTTCTCTTATATTCTCTGAATTCAGTGAGAACTGATTAACCCATTTAGAAAGAGCTAAACCTATCTTTACATGTAGCTAATTATGTTCTAATGCATACATTCAGTAATGCCATGAGGCTGTCCATCTGCAAACTGCCAGAAATAAGCTGTCCAAATTCAGAGAACAACTTATTTTAAGGCTTAAAAATGACACTGATTTAAAGCTTGCTTTTGCTGATTTGATAAACTATATGTTGAAACAATTACATTAATGTAGCACAACTTAATGCCAATGATTTGAAAAAAAAAAAAAAAAAGACAAGGAAAAAGGTGCCTTTAACTCATGTTCTAACAGAATAAAGACAATTTTAAAAGCAGTTTTTGACCAGCTTAGAAGTATTGCCTGAGAATAAAGTGGACGGGAAAAGGAAGCATTAACCATCAACCTCACCTGGGAGAATGATGGCTTCCAGAATAATGTTTACGAGTAAGAGATTCCAAGGATTAGGAAAGAAACACCATTTTTCAAGTGATATGCCTAAGCTATCTCTTTACCAAGAGTTTCCAAAAATAACAAAGAAGAGGAGCACAGTTCAAAGTTAGTAAGATAGACAATCTATACAAATGGCCCAAGTACAAATGAGGTTGCCCAGAAAATGGGTAAGAGTTATCAATGAAGGAAACAGAGAGATGCAAGGCCATGAAGGAAGGCAGAGCAAAATTAATTTTGAGAATTCTGAGCCTTTTCTGGGGAATCCTTTTACAGAATGCTTAACTTGGTCTCTCAAGGGGCTGAGAAGGATCAAATGCTAATAGCAAATACATTGCTTTTTTGGGCAGGCAGGTTGGACTAATTCATTTTCTAATGATGTTCCTTTTCCTTCTCCCTGTCCCTACTTTAGGACCAATGCTTTTTCATTCTCCAATTCTTTCAAAAGGAAAGAATATAATGTAGTTTATTTTTTTCCTTTCGATCTATACAACAGTTTAATTTTGACTTCATTAGTGCATCTTTTATTTGCCACTACCATAGCCAATAGAAATGAGAAACAAATCATCTTTCATAATCCACATAATAGTAAATCTTTGCTTAGTAGATTTTACAAAGTCTGGATTTTTAAAAATTTTAAATAAAATTTGTTTGGCTATAGGTAAAACTAAACATGAATCTGTTGGGTTCTTTATTTTTTAAAAATTCTGATATATTTTCTTTATTTCTTTTGAAAGCACATGATGAGTGGGAATTGATCTGAGCTTATACCAAAATACAGGGTTGAACAGACTGAAGACTTTCAAAAGCATTATAGTCTTAGCTAGACAACTTGTAAGATGAATGTGAAATGGGGGAAAATCTTATTCATTATTTCAAAAGTTTTATTCACAGAAAGATTTGTTAATAAATGCATAAAAATCAAAATAGGATAGATTTGTGTTTGAATAAAAATATTTCTCTTGGAGTAGGCAAAGGTTTCTTAAATAAAACTCCTAAAGCACAGGCAATGGTCCCCAAAATAGACTGGTAGAATTCTATCAAGCTAAAAATCTTCCTCACAGCAAAGTAAATAATAATTAGAGGGTTGAAAAGGCAACCCTCAGGATGGGAGAAAATATTTGCAAATTATTCCTCAAATAAGGCATTGATAACTATAATATATAGAGAACTAAAGTATCTCACCCATAAAAAAGTGACTAAACCAATGAAGAAATGGATAAATGAATTGAATAGACAATTTTCCAAGACTTAACTAATGGCCAAAAGGCACATGAAAAATATTCAGTCTCTTGTCATAGAAAAATGCAAATTAAAATCCTAATGAGATATCATTTAACCCCAGTTAGAATGGCTAGGATCAAACAAATAAAGAACGACAAGTGCTGGTGAGGCTGTAATGAAAAGGGAACACTCTTGCTCTGTGGTGGAAATGTAAGTTAGTAAAGCCTCTGTGGTAAACAATATCGAAGTTCTTAAAAAACCTACAAATAGAACTATATAGACACAGTATCTTGCTCCTTGGTATTTATCCAAAGGATGGTAAAACATCGTCAGAAA
Organism: Tupaia tana; assembly: GCA_026018925.1. NCBI lineage: Eukaryota > Metazoa > Chordata > Mammalia > Scandentia > Tupaiidae > Tupaia > Tupaia tana. The sequence goes on from JAKSZU010000013.1 coordinate 28,023,160, forward strand.
AACACTTGCACATCCATGTTTATTGTGGCATTATTTACAACTGCTGAAACATGGAATCAACCTAAGAATCCAAAAACTGATGACTGGGTTGAAAAACATGTGATACATATATATCATGGCATATTACTCTGCTATAAGAAACAATGAGACCTTATCGTTTGACTTAGTGGGTGAAAACAGAAGACTTAATGCTGAGCAAAGTGAGACAGACTTTGAAAGATACACACTGTATATCCCTACTCAATTTGTACTAAATATCTACACTATGTGGCAGAAATGTTAAGATCTGGAGATATGATAGTACAGAGGATAAGTGTAGATACAAGAAGGGTGTAGAATGCAGAGAGTGGGTGGTAGAGGGTAGGAGTGAGGTGCAAAGGAGAAAACAATTAACAGACAAAAAATATATAGTTCTCTGTTGAAAAATATACATATATAGTAAACATCATGATGAGGACTTAATGTGAAAATAATCTGAAAATTTAAAAATCAATATAAAAATTTAAAATAATTTTGTAGCAAACACCCACATATTTACCACTTATAATTGGCAAAATATTTTAATACACATCTATGTATCCATCTCCAATCTCCCATTTCATGCTCCATTTAAAAGTAAGTTGCATGTATCTGTGTAGTTACATATGACTATTTCATTGAATGAATGTCATTGACTAGTGATCAATGCTTTGTAATTTTCTTATGAAATAAAATTTATGTATAATAAAAATGTTTCAATTTATAATGACAAAGGTGTTCAAACTATCAACTAACCCTAAAGTTTCAAAAGAGAACCTGAAAATTAGTAACAGTTACTTTCTGAAAATAGCTCATAAGCTCACTGTACAAAATAAATGACAGGTCCAAGACACAGAAAAAGCTTAATTTTTAATTTCCTGCCCTTATTCATGTTATTCTTGTTATATGATAACATATTAATCATCACAGTTTATATATTGTTTAGAGGGAGAGAGAAATGATAATTCAAGTAAGTCCTTGAATAATATCTGCTAAGATGTGTTAAATATTCATAAATTAAAGCCATCTAGTTTTTAAAAAGGAAAAAATTTGAAGGGAAACTTTACTATCTTTAAGCACATTAATGTTGTAGGTGGGTGTTGGGATGGTTGCCAAAGGAGTGGTACATTTCTAGAATTTTCAGCCTTGAATAGAAGACCTTTCAGTTACCTAGAGTGATAGACTAGTGCTCAAACAATTCTTTTAAAAAAGTCATCATGAACTACACGCAGAAACTAAAAACCCATGAGAGTGCAGCTCCACAAACAGCCTAGTGTTGTCAAATTACAGGTAACCTGGGCAAGGTTTTTAGTCTTCTAATGCTCTCACTCCACACAAGTCACTGTGAAAATAGGAGCTCTTGGATGCATTAGAGGGAACCTTTCTCCTCTCGGTGAATAACATTTTACTTTACTTCATACAGTGATCCAAGCATTGCCACTTTACTCACATTTGCAGCTTTTCCTATCCAACACTTTTCTGTTTTTTTTTTTTTTTTTTTTTTTTTTTTTTTTTTTTTTCCCAGATGCATCTATCAACTCCATCCAAATTTGTGCATATTAACATTTTTGAGCAAATTTCTGGGAGGGTTCTCATCCTGATCTCTCCTTCCCCTGACACAATTTCCATCACAGTTTTTATTTCCAGGTTTGTTTTTGATGATAGGAGAAGATGCCGTAGTGTCAGCCAGCATCTTTGCCTTTGAGTTTCTCTCTCTCTCTATTTTTTTTTCTTATTTTTCAGAGAGATTTTTTTTTTTTCTATAGGGCTTGTGCACTCACGAGAGAGACAGAGAGGGAGAGAGAGAAAGCGAGACATCACCCTCCAGATGGATGGCCACACTGCAATCTCTTCTCCTCCATTCTTCTCTCAGGATTTTGGACATGCATGCACAAACACTCAGCATGAGTTTTAAGCTGCCGAGTCCAGGACTTGAGCAACTATGTGGGGGTCTGGTGACATAACCAGTACGCCATCTGGTGTCCCATGATGATCTCTCGTCTAACAGTTGATGGAGTGGTAAGCCTGTGAAACATGGGTTTCAATGGACTGAGATCTTTTTCTGCTTTTTGTATCACAGAAGTACTGAACGATCAAAATGCAGTTTTACATACAAGCCTGTATTTTGCTAAAAAATCTGCATTTCCTACAAAATCCTAGCTTTCTATTTACCTTCCTCTTAGACATAATCTCAAAATTACATGCATAATTAAATTCAAAGTACATTAATAAATCTTTATAAATTTTTCCTAATTAAAGAATATATAGTAAAAGGAAGTTAGGAAGGAAAAAACAAGCCTGGAAACAACCTAAATATCCATCCACATGGGACTGGGTAAATTAACCCAGCTATGTATCATATTACACTTACACTTAAAACACTGGGCTATAAGGAAACATAACGTACAATAGTTTCTCTTAATAAAAATATTTTAAGATATAGTAACTAGAATAAACTAAAGATATAAAGTAGAATGTACAGTATGCCCTGTTGTGGAAATAGTTATAGAGATATCTATAAACCTTTTAAAATTAGTTTTTCTTATATAATTATTTAATTTTATTTATTATTAATTTTATTTTTGCTGTAGAACATGTGCATTCACTAGAGAGAGGCAGAGAGAGAGATAGAGAGACAGAAAGTGAGAAAGTAAGAAACTAGGTCCAGGACTTGAACCACAGTCAGTCATTAGGGAGTTCAGTGCCTTAATCACCATGTCACCTGCTGGCCCTGATATCTATATAGCTTTATGTGCAAATTGATGGTCTGACCCATGAATTCAAAGTATCTAAAATGATGCATAAGGGACTATTTAGTTAACTTTGGAAATAGGTATAGGGAACATCAGTCATACACAAACTAAGATTTTTTTTTTTTTTTTGAGGTCTTTGCTTTAGGGTGCAGGCACTCACTGGAAAGAGAGAGAGAAAAGAGAGAGAGAGAGACAGAGACAGAGACAGAAACAGTGAGAGGGAAATCAAGAAATCACCTCCCAGGAGGGATGGACATGCCACAATCCCTTCTCCTCCATTCTCCTCCTGAGATCTTGGGTACACATGCACCATGCCCTTTGTGAGTTTCAAGCCACTGGGTCTATAACTTGAACCATGATCAGCCAGAAATGTAACCACTATGCCATCTTCTGTCCCCTACAAAGATTTTTAAATTTTATTTCTTTCTGCCTCTTTACTTTTGTTTGCCTTATACTTATATTGATTGAATCAGAAATATACATCATAAAAAAAAACAAAACTTTAACTGGTTCTTCTGAATATTCTGAAACCCAGATCAATTCTGTGATGTATGAAAAATGGTGGCATACACATGACAGAATGTGATATAAGAGAAACCCAGAACAGTAGGTTTTAGTGAACATGCCACTTTACAACTATGTGTATGCCACTCCTCTACTTATACCGCATGTGCTTTATTCATGAAATGTGAATAACTAGCTCCACGCACCCCACCATTGTATGCTAATCGTAGCATACAATGTAGTAGAAATAAAATGAAGCATAAAAGTTCTTTGTGAATCTTCCAGGGTCGCATCTCACAGGCTACAGGGGTGACGTGGTGATGGAGATTGTGTTCGCTCCAGAGCTCTCATTAACTGAGCTTCATGTTGAAACTTACCTGATATTTTGCAGTGGGAAACTCTCTTCCACCAACATACAGTAGTAAAAACTACAATCATATTACTACTATAAGCCAAATCAGCCAAAAAAAAAAAAAAAAAAAAAGAAAACCTATTAACATTGCAAATTTTGCTAGTAGATACATATACACTAATTTTTCTAATATTAAATTTTTAATTACGCATGAACTCACTGGAGATAGAAAAGAGGGGGAGAGAGAAAGATTTTGCTCTCTTAAATATCGTTTAGTATAATTTTTAAAGATAAATTTTAAATAATATAGCATATTTCATCATTGAAAAGGAAAAGGGAGAGAGAAAGAGAGAGGAAGAAAGCACTCCCCAGGGGAGATGACCACATCACAGTCCCTTCCTTTTCACTCTTTACTCAGGACTCTGAGCATGCACACACACATGCCCAACATATTTCTCAAGCCACCCATGTTCAGGACTCAAATTGGGCAGTTGACCATGTGGGATTCAGCTGCCTTAACCACCATGTCACAAGGCTGGCCCACTGTATTTATTTTTTAATGTATTTAATAGATACATGACATTGTAATAAATTCACTGCTCACAAAATTTTTTTGTTTCTCAACATGGCTCCTGAACTTCAGGTGTGAAATATTGCTTTCAGGGACTTAAAATGAAGATTTTCTGCAGAGAACTCCCCCTCCACATTCATTTCTAGAATGGCACAAACCCAGTCCCATTTTCACATGGATCCTGAACTTCAGTTGTGAAATATTACTTTCAGGGACTTAAAATGAAGCTATTTCTGCTGAGACTTCCCCCTCCACACTCATTTCTAGTGGGTAGTGCTTCTTGTCTCTTTTTCTCCATTTCTCTCTCTGTCTCACTGTGTCTTTTAATTATTTTTTATTTTAATTTTTTTTAAGGTAAAGTATCCTCTGGGCTCTCAAGCCCATTCTTGATTGTGCAAATTGTGCCTTTCCCAATTCTATTTAGGAAAGGCACAAATCCAGGCCCACCTTCACATGGATCCTGAACTTCAGCTGTGAAAAATTGCTTGCATTGCACGGTTTTCAATTTTTACTTTTAAAAATTAAAATCTAAATTTTTTTAAATTATCTTTTTTCTTCATTTTATTTTATATTTTCCTCTTCTTTCCTCTTCTCTAATTCTTTTCTTTTTTTCTTTATCTTTATTCACTGTCTTCTCAGCTCCTATACACTAAGTGTCTAGACAGGTCCAAGTGAACAGGATCTAAACATCTGAATACGATTAGAGGCAGAATATTCCTCTATTCACACTGATTCTGATGCACAAAGAGTGAAAATGGAATGGAAGAGAGATTGCAGATCACCTCCTCCTGCACACCTCTGAATGCTCAAATTGAACTTCAAGAATTAGGGAGAGGGAACCAGCAGTTAGCGTATGGCTATGTCGCTGGACTCCCACGTAGTCGACCGCGGTTCGCGTCTCGGACCCGGTGGCTTACAACTCACGCCGGGCGCGTGTGCGTGCGTGCCCAAGATCCCGAGAGGAGAATGGAGGAGAAAGGATTGCGGCGTGACCATCCCCCCTGGGGGGTGATTTCTCACTTTCTATCTCTCTGTCTCTCTCTGTCTGTTTGGCGAGTGCACGCGCCCTATAGCGAAAAACCTCTCCAAAAAAAAAAAAAAAAAAAAAAAAAAAGAATTAGGGAGAAACGCCCCATCCATCATATGTCTAGAAATCACAGGGTCACAAGAAATATGGGGGAAAAAAAGGAAAATACCTCTCCTCCAAGGAAAAATAATAACTCCTCTTCATCCTCAGACAGTACGATGAAATTCATGGAAATGTCAGATAAAGAATTTAGAATTTTCATGGTGACAAAGTTCACAGAGATAAAAGAGAGACAATGAATTGCTGAAGAGGCAGGGGAAAGGAGCTGATGAGCTCCAAGAGGTGAGGAAATTTTTGCAAGATCTAAAAGAGGAAATTTACACTATAAAAAGAATCAAATGGACCTGTTAGAAATGAAGACTATAATACAGTAAATCCATCCCTTGAAATACCTCCCTTGAAAGTATCGAAAGCAGACTAGATCATACCGAAAATTGAATCTCAGATGTAGAAGATAGAATCGCTGGCCTAGAGAAATTCACCACAAAGACAGAAAATTGCCCCCTAAAAACAAGAATAATATATGAGAAATACTAGATACCATCAAATATCCGAACATCTGGATAATTGGTATCCCCGAAGGCGAAGAGACTCATAAGGGCATTGACAATCTATTCCATGAAATCCTGGAACAAAACTTTCCAAACCTAGAGAGGTATTCAAAGATCCAGTCCCAACAAATACAAAGGACCCCCAACAGGATCAAGCCAAGAAGATTTTCTCCAAGATACATTATAGCCAGATTGACAAAAACCACAAACAAAGACAATCTACTAAGACTGGCAAGAGAGAAATGTCAAGTTTTCCACATTTTGTTAGTATTTGATATCACCCTTTTTGATGCTTGTTAATGTAACAGATAAATATTATATCTAGTTTAATTTATATTTGTATTACTTAATAAAGGACATGGTCTATTGCAATTTTACTGGTTTAATCATCTATGTTTTGGGGGATTTTTGGTTTTTTTATTTTTTTTACTTTTTATTTTTTTTTGCCATAGGGTATGTGTGCTTCTTAGAGACAGAGAGAGTAAGGTGGAAAATGAGATATCACCCCCTAGGGGGATGATAATGCTCTAATCTCTTCTCCATTCTTTTACTGAGCAGAGAGAAATGAAAGAATAGTTGGTTGAAGTCAGGAAAGAAATGGAAGAAAAAGGAAAAAAAATCTCAAGAAAGAAGAATGAATTGCAAGGAGGAATAAAGTCAAATGTAAATTTAATAAGTAACATCTAAAATTAGAAAATCAACCAAAAATAGCATGAAGCAGGTTAAAGAGAAAGTAGTAGAAATAGAAGATGAGTTCTAACCTAGTTAAGATAGTGTTTCTCACAAGAGATAGCTCAGCAATTCTGAAACTATGTATTTACTAGATTTGAACAAATTATTAAATTGATTGTAATAATGGGAATAAGGGTTTTTACCCTTGATGAAAGAAAGTGTAAGTCAGAGAAAGTTAGGTTTAAACAAATCCTATGGTAATAACTTGAAATCAGAAGTACGGAATAAACTCCTAGTTCATGGTGTGTATCGTATGTGTGTACAGATAGTAAATCATTAATAATTCAGGTTTTGGAAGTAATGTATAATCTCACACACACATACACATTTGTATATGTATTATATATACACACATGTGTTATAAATGTGTGTGTACACATAGATATATATTTTTTTCAACCCTTTAAAAAATTTCAGCTCACTGACCTTATACAGTAAGTCTTGGGCAAGTTCCTACTCTAGGACCAGAAGGAAAATTTTGTTTCTTCTCTTAGGCTATTGATGAGAACTGCTCACATTGCCCCTACAAAATGTGAGAAAAATAAGTTATCTTGCTATTGATGAGAACTGCTCACATTGCCCCTACAAAATGTGAGAAAAATAAGTTATCTTGCTCACAACTGTTCTTAAGAGAATGGGATTTATCCATATCTCAACAATCCCGTCATCTATCCCATTTCTCTGTTCTAGAGAATATTTTGTTTTTCTCTACTTATATTTCTTTTGGCCTTGGTTATTAAGGGATCATAATATACTTTTTTATATCACTAGTTAGTGAGAAGGAAAATAAATTACTGACAATCCGGAGGAAATTACAATAACCAAAAAAGTTAACCAGGATTCATGTTTAATTTCTCACTTCATTGAGTGACTAAAAGGGATAATGTGATAGTTGATTTGGAGTGTTTGGATTGAAGGGTGCTTGGAAGGCTTGTGAAATAATGTTTTGAAGTGTGTCTGTTAGAGGGTTTCCAGATAAGATCAGTATATGAGTTAGTGGGAGGAGAGAGGAAAACCAGCCGTTAAGATGAATGGACATTATCCAGTTATCTGAAAGCCTGAGAGAGACAGAGGAAGTGGACTTCTGTTTTCTCTCTCCTTTTCTCTCTCTCCACCCTTACTTCCAGAGCATTCTGTATGTTCCACTTCTACGCATTCTACCTGTTCCAACCCCTGCTTCTCCACTCAGCTCTTGGCCATTTGTCAGTTCCTGGCTCTTGAGCCACTCTAATTTAGCAGACTAACTTTTGTAACTCTGGAATAATAAAAGAAACCACCTAAAGGCACTCAGACCTGAAGTCTCCTAGGGATGCCTTTCAGGCCTCAGATTGGAACTACACCAGTTTCCCAGCCTTTGTCTTTCAGGTATTTCTCCAGCTCACAGACAATGTATTGTGCAGCTTTTCTGCCTAATAATTATGTGAGATAATCTTATAATAAATCTCTTCTTTTGCATATATATTTATCATTTTGGTTTAGTTTCTCTGAATAACTCTGACCAAGCACTACAGGAAAAAAAAAAAAACAATCCACAGATTTTAACTTGTGTCTGAAGGGCACTAGCGGTATGCCCTCCCAGGTGTAAGAATAGAATTTTAGTAATGTCAAGGAGTCAGGATGATTAGGCAATTTTGAAATTTTACTCTATTTTTATATCTAAGAAGCTGGAGAAAATAAACAGATTTTGTATAATTGTAACAAATAAATCCTCATATACATCTGAGTTCAGCAAATGTCAAGGTTAAGTAAAAAGTAGAACAATTCTAGATAATCATTTAGATATATATGAAAGAATTGATTTGTATAATGAAAATTAGTAGAATCATGAATTTTCATAAGTATATGCTTATTTGAAATGTATTAGTAAAAAATTGAATGCCTAGCTATTTCTCCGTTATTCACATCACAGTAATTAACTTCAAACATGGAAGTAATTTTTTAAAACAGTACTGAGATAATTATTAGAGAAAAAAATATCTGGGGAAACTGATAGTCACTATATGTTTGTTCTTTTTTAAAAATGTCATTTTCCTCCAAGGAGAATAAATTTTGGCTTTTTTTTCTTCCTGTTCTGTCACAATGTACTGTGTATTTACCCTGAAATTCCCAATAAATGCCAACAATATGTTCTCTAAGGAAGATAACTTTGATTCCACCTCTGTTCCTTATTTCCTCACTGGCCAATTCTTGATTTATAGAAAGTCTGAGCTTTATTAATTCAGGGCTATAGAGACAAGAACATTACATAGTATTCCATCAAAAAATTAGAAAGGGGAGAAAAACCTTAAGAAAAGTCTAGTGTAGTTTCTTAGGGCAGATATACTCTACTTTCTAGTTGCTCTCCAACTCTAAGCCTGAGACCATAACCAACATTACTCTTTTAGGAGATATTATGGATGACTGTACCTATATTTTATCATGTAGTTTTCCTTCTATCTTTCTATAATCCTTTTATTATTCATTTGGTTTTTATCTTCAGAGAATATTTTAGTTTATTTTTTCCATGAGCAAGAGAGATAAAGAGACCTAACAGGTCTTGACACCATAATCTATTTCCAGCTTCAACCATCACCACATTATGGGTGAACATGGCTGACGTACTTAGGAAGGTCTCTAAAGACAAAATGAAAACTTTCTCATGTAGGTCAGCCTCACAGAGCATCACATTTCACCATTGCACTGATATCCGGCCTCCAGAGAACTCTGAACATCTTAAGACTTTAAAAAATAAAATATTGTATTCAGGTAAAAAGTCATATATATAAAGATGCTGTATGAGGACAGAGACTGAGTCTAGCATGCACTTGCAAAGCTTACATATCTAGTGCAGGGGTTTTCACATAATGAAGGGATAATAAAATGAGAATGATTCATTTTCTTGTACGAGATGATTTAAATTAAAATTGTGCACATGGTTATTGTGCTGCAATAAATTCCCTCTCATTTCAAGATTTTTCACCTTTGTTCTCACCATTCACTTCACTGAGAATATAATTCATGTTCATTTATCCATCCAGTCATATAAAAGCCACACTTCTCTTTTGAATGCAGTGTTTAAAGGTGGAAAATAGAAATTTCCAAGAGTTTCCTCATACTCTAAATTCATCTTGTCCCAAATTACATACACTTTTATAAACTGTTATATTATATGTTGGATTTTAGTGAACTTGTCTTTTTCAGTTGATATTAAACTTTTTAAAAAAGAACAAATATTGAGTTGGCAAGTGGCATGGTGGTAAAGGCACTGGATTCCCACATGGCCGACCATGATTCGAGTCCCAGACGTGGCGGTTTGCTTTCTCGCTTTCCCTTTCTCTCTCTTTCTGTCTTTGTCTGGTCAAATTAAAAACTAATAATGATAACAAATTGAATTAAATAAATAAATAATTCTTTTTTTAACAAAAATTTCACATTATTTATAATCTGTCTTCCTCAGAGAAACCAGCAGGAATCTTTGTACATGTAAATATTCAGTAAGTGTGTGTGGAATAAATTTATTTTGAAAAAAAGACAAACATTTGTCTTTTTATTTCCTAAACTAGAAATTCACATTCATAAATGATTATTTTTTAATTGCCCAAAGGCATTATAAAAACTAAGGTAAACCGACTGGTTTTCTTTCTTTTTAAAAAAATTTTAATTAACTAATTAATCTTTTAGTATTTTACTTGGGTATGACCACTATCAACCAAAATTAAGGTATTAAAGGTTAGGTAATACATTAATTACATTTTGGCTCTAACACCCACAGCATTAAAAAAGTCCTTTTTATGAAATGATTTTTGCTCAACTATGAACTGGATGTCTGTGTCTCCAAAATTCATATATTGAAGCTTAAACCTTCAATGTCATGGTATTGGGAGTTAATGCCTTTGGGAGTTAATTGGGTCTAAGGACAGAGTCCTTATAAATGGGATTAAGTTCTTTACTAGAAGAGACACAAGATTAATGGATTAATCTTGTAAATGAATTAAATTCTCCAATACAAAGACATGCAGTGACTGAATACTTAAAGAAAAAGAAGACTCAACTAAATAATACCTACAAGAGACTCAATTCAACTTAAAACACATACATAAACTGAAAGTGAAGAGTTGGGAAAAGATATGCCATTCAAATGATAACCAAAAGAGAAGATAAATAACTATACTTATACCAGATAACATAGATTTTAAATCAAAAACTGTAAAATGAACCAAAGAAGTTCATTATGAATGATAAAATGGTCAATTCATCAAGAGAATATGAAACTGTAAACATATTGCATATGCACTTAACATCAGAGCACCAAAAAATTAATAGATCTAAAGGGAAAGATACATAAGAATACAATAATAATAGGGGGCCCAGCCTCTTTGGTGCAGTTAATAGTGTACTTAATAGCAGATCTGGAGGTCACATGCTAGCCACGGCTCAACTACTTGGCCCAGTCAGCCTGAAAATATGGCAGGTACATACATGCATGCTTAGGATCCCGGCATCCTGGATGACTGAATGAAGGGGATCATGGTATGGTCTAGTCCTATGGAGGATGCTTTTCTCACTCTTTCTGTCAGTCTCTCTTACATTCATGCATGCACACAAGCTTTATCATAATATATATATATGTATATATATAATATATTATGATATATTATATTATGATATATTATATTATCCTAATATATATATACATATATATATATATATAATCTCCTACTATTTATATATATATATGTGTGTGTGTATATATATATATGTGTATATATACACATATATATTATATATATATAAAATAGGAGATTACAACATCCCTATAACAATGGATAGATGATTGAGACAGAAAATTAAGTAGGAAATATTGAACTTGAAATACACTTTATGTTAAGCTGACCTAACAGACATAAACAGAACATTCTATTCAAAAGCAGTAGAGTATAGACTATTTGCAAGCTTTTGTGGAACATTCTCCCAAATAGATCCCCCAAAATGTTAGGCCACAAAACAAGCCTTAAGAAACTTAAGATTGAAATCATATCAAGTGTATTTTTTAAACACAATGGTATAAAACTGAAAGTTAACAATAGGAAGGAGATTCACAAGTATGTGGAAACTGAAAAGCACTACCGTACAACCAATAGATCAAAGGATAAATAAAAAGGGAAATTTAAAAATTTCTTGAGACAAACGGAAACAGAATCATAACATACCAAAACTTATGAGATACAGCAAAAGCTTTTCTAGGAAAGAAGTTTATAGTACTAAATATCTACATTAAGAAGAAAGAAAAGAGATTTCAAATAAATAACCTAACTTTACACCTCAAGGAACTAGAAAAAGGAAAAAAAAGTTCAAAGTTAGTAGTAGATAGAAAATAAACTTAAGAGCAGCACACACACACACAAAGAACTGAATGAAATAGAGACTAGAATCATAAAAAAGAGATTTTAAAAGATAAACAAATTTTCCAAACTTTGGCTAGATTAACTGAAAAAAGAGAAGACTAAAATAAATAAAGTTTAAAATGAAAGAAGAAAAAGTAAAACTGATACCACAGGAATATAAATAATCATAAGATGCTGATATGAACAATTACATGCCAACAAATTGGATAACCAAAGAAATAGATAAATTCCTACAAATATACAACCTCCTAAGACTGAATAATGAAGAAATAGATAGTATAAACATACCAATAATGAGTAAGGAGATTGAATCAATAACAAAAAGTTTCCCAGCAGAAAAGAACCCAGGCTTCACTGCTGAATTTAGAAAAGAACTAATATGCATTACTTCTCAAACTCTTCAAAGATACTGAAGAAGAGAAAATATTTCTGAATTGATTTTGTGAGAGTAGTATGTTGCTAATACCAAAGCCAGATGAGATTCTTCCAGAGAAGAAATGTACAGGCCATTATCCCTGAAAAACAAGCTTTCAAAACTTCTTCACAAGATACTAGAAAACCAAATTTAACAGCACATTGAAAAGATTATACGCCATGATAATATGGGATTTATTTTTGGGATGCAAGTTTGGTTCAACATATGCAAAACAATATATGTGATACATCACATTAAAAGAATGAAGAATTTTTTTAAAAAATCATATGATCATCTAAATTAACTCAGAAAAATTATTTGACAAAATTCAACCTTCTTTTATGACCAAACACTCCCAACAAATTAGATATAGAGGAAATTTACCTCAACATAATTAAGGCTATATTTGACAAGTTTACAGCTAACACCATACTCCTACTTTCCCTAATATCAGAAACAAAACAACCATACCTGCTCTCACTACTTCTACTCAGCATAGAACTGAAAATCCCAACCAGAATCTAGGTAAGAAAAAGAAATGAGAGGAATACAAATTAGGAAGAAGCAAAAGTGTCTCTGATTTTCAGATGACATAATCTAGAAAATCATAAAAACTCCACCAAAAAAAAAAAAAACTATTATGATTAGTAAGAGAATTTGGTAAAGTTGAAGAATATAAAGTTAACATACAGAAATCAATTTCATTTCTATACACTACTTAATCGAAACCAACTACCCAAAAAGAAACTAAAAAAATGGGGACAAGCAAATGGTGTAGCAGTTAGATCGCTAAACTCTCACATAGTCGACTGTGGTTCAAGTCCTGGACCTGGAGACTTAAAATTCAAGACAGGTGCATGTATATGTGCCCAAAATCCCAAGAGGAGAAAGGAAGAGAAGGGTCTGCAGCATGGCCATCCCCCCTAGTGGGTGATTTTTCATTATCTGTCTCTCTGGCGAGCATATACACCCAATAGCCAAAAATCTCTCCCTACACACACACACAAAAAAAAAAAAAAAAAAAAAAAAAAAGAAAAAGAAAAAGAAAAGAAATTAAGAAAATTATTCCATTTATCATAGCACTAAGAATAAAATACTTAGTAATAAATTTAACTAAGGAGCTAAAAGATGGGTACACTAAAAACTATAAAACAGGATTTCATCACAGAAGACCCTCTGCCCAGACTTCGCCCTCCTGCTCTCTAGTCTAGCCAGGAGCCAGGATAAGCCAATCAGCAGCCATCTATATCTGAGTTCTGAGCAGCCCTCTTCAGGGATTTCCACCACCAAAGACCCTCTGCCCAGACTTCATCTTCCTGCTCCCCAGGTCTAGCCAGGAACCAGGTTAGAGCATCCTACTTATTCTCTCTGTCTCTTTCCATCTCTCTTTCTCTCTTTTTAATTTTTAAAAAATTTTTAAACTTAGCTCTCTGCTGCTGCTGTTTTGTCTTTCTAATTCTAACATTTTCCCCTGCCTCCATAGAGTAAGCAGTCATCTGTATTTGAGTGCTGAGCTGCCCTATTCATGCATAGTTTTTATTTTTTTGACAAAATAGTCTCTTTTTGTTATTGTTTTATCTCTTCTTCCCCCCCCCATTCCTTTTCCTTTTCTTTTTACCAATGTTTATTGCGGCAGTATTCACAATTGCTAAGTCATGGAAACAACCCAAATGTCCACGAACAGATGAATGGATAGAAAAACTGTGGCACATATAGTCAATGGAATACTATTCAGCCATTAAAAAAAAAAAAAAAACAGAACCCTGGCTTTTGACAAGAAGTAGATGAATATGGAAGGTTTACTGCTGAGTGAAACAAACCAGGCTCAAACCAGGCAATGGAGAGGCATTGTATGTCCCCACTTAATACATACCGAATGTCTGCACTCTGTGACTAAAACTAATTGACAAAATTAATAGAATCTCAGTATATAGTTTTAAATACCAGATATAGTGTGTGTGAAAGAGGAGGGTCTGATGAAGGACATTTAGTAGAAAAATAGGGAGGCAAAGCATTAATGGCACAAAGAAATGTGGTATTATCCTGTTGAGGATATTTTGTAGTTTCATCAACTGTACTAGAGAAAATGTTCACCTGTTGAAATATCCATTTTGTAAGTCAAATAATAATGTGATTGAATGTATAAAAGAAAAGAAGAAAAAGAAAAGCTAACGCTAACGCAAGCGCTAACGTAATGCTAACGCAAGCGCTAACAATAACGCAAAAGCTAACGATAACGCTAACGCAAACGGAACCGCTAACGCTAACGTTCCTTTCTCATTTTTCATCCCCTACACACTGATTTTCTAGACAGGTCTAAGTGCTCAGTAGCCAAATATCTGAATAAGTTTCTCAATTTACCTCCTTCTATATTCCTCTAAATGCTCATATTTAACTCCAAAAAGTAGAAAAAAAGATACAATTCATTAGATGAACAGAAACCATCACAGAGGCATATGAAATATGAGAAGATAAGAAACTATCTCTCCTCCAAAGGAAAAGAATAACTACTCTTCCTCCACAGACAATACAAGGGAACTCATGGAAATGTCAGATAAAGAATTTAAAATATTCAGTGACAAAGCAAACAGAGAAGCAAGAGAATAGAGACAATGAACTCCAGAAGATACAGGAGAAAAGAGACACTGAATTCCAGGAGGTGAGGAAATTCTTGCAAGATCTGAAAGATGAGATACACATCATGAACAACAGTCCAATGGAATTGTTAGAGATGAAGGCTGTAATACAGGAAATCAAAACTTCCCTTGAAAATATCAAAAGCCAATTCGATTATGCAAAGAATCTATACCATGAAATCCTGGACAAAAACTTTCCAAACCTAGAGAGGCATTCAAATATCCAGACCCAAGAAATACAAAGGACCCCACATAGAATCAACCCAAGAAGATCTTCCCCAAGGCGTATCATAGCCTGATTGACCAAAACCACAGACAGACAAGATACTAAAATTGGCAAGAGAGAAATGTCAATTTACTTTCAAAGGATATTTCATAAGGCTTATGTCACACCTCTCATTAGAAACAATGCAAGCAAGGAAAGAATGGTAAAATACATTCAAATTGTTAAGTGAAAAACAATTTCAACTAAGACTATTACACCCAGCAAGATTAAAGATTATTTTTCATATGGAAAAAAAAAAAAGACAAAAACTTTCTCAGAGAAACAAAACCTGAAAGAATTTACCAATACCAGGCCAGCTCTCTAAGTACTGAGGGGAGGGCTATGCCAGGAAAACTAAAGTCAAACACACAGAATTAAGAGGAAAAAAAAAAACAAAACACCAAGAGAAGGACCAGCCTAATGGTAGGAAGAAATTGAATATTAACTGTTAACTTTCAGAGTTTATATGGAAAGATCAGATAATACTGCAAATTCAATAAAAGAGATTAATTATGTGAGTTTGAACTAGTGAAATAGATTTATTTTTACTTCAGACTAAAACATTACTGATTTTCATTGATGCTTTGATTTCCATATTTAATAATTTTTGTCTTCTCTTGAACTGTTGATAGGTTCATCTACCTACTATTTGAACTAAATCCTTACCTTTTTCCTGGCTTTAAGGTTTAAACAAATTTCTTTGATTTTGATCCATAAAAACTGAAACATTTTTTAAATTAAAAAATGTATAAAAATACCTACTAATTCCTATTTAATGACTGCATAAGCTATATAGGCCCAGGGAATTGGTACTTTATAGTATGTTCACTTGACTCACTGAGGTATATGCCTCAAGTCAGACACATGTTCATAAATATGCATATATTAGCTGTGCTTGCTATTGAAAGCTTTTAAATCAATAACGATCTTTAGTGAAGCAATAAAATGTGAACAAAAAAGGCATGGAAAACAACTGTACATATCAGAGACAGTATAGGATATGGTTGGGGAGAAATTGGCAGAGGGTGAAGTATAGGGAATCAAGGGAGGAAAATAAGCAAAATATATAAGAAACAAGAAATAGAAAATTATTTGTTGATGACAACATGTACGATTATATCCTTGATTGTGCCAATATACAATGTATACTGGATGAAAAATCTCATTTGTATAATTTATTGAGGTACAGTGAGTGACTGAAAATAAATAAGTAAATAAAAAACTATAAAACATTAATGAAACAAATATAAGAAGATATGAATAAATGGGGAGACATCCTGTATTCAATGGCTGGAAGAATTAATATTTTTAAAATGTTTATACTGTTATACTGTTCAAAGCTGTCTATAGACTTAATGTGGATCAAGCCCTATTAAAATTCCAATGTAATTTCTCATGAAAATAAAAAAAATTCTAAAATTTGAGTACCAGCAGTGGCATAATGGTTAAGTTGCTGGACTCCCACATAGTCAACCACAGTTTGAAGCCCAGACCCACAGGCTTAAAACTTAAGCTGGGTGCATGTGCATATGTGACCAAAATCCTGAGAAGGGAAGGGAGGAAAAGGGATTGAGGCATGGCAAACCCTTCTAGGGGGTTGATTTCTCACTTTCTGTCATGCTGGCTCTCTGTCTCTCAGGCGAATGCACACATCCTATACCAAACTTTTCTCTCTAAAAAAAAAAATCTAAAATTTCTATAAACCATAAAAGGTTTAAATTAGTTAAAACCATCTTAAGGGAGAAGAGCAGAGATGGAAGCATCACACTCACTGAGATTTGAAATTATACTACAAAGTTATCATAATTAAACAATATGCTATGGCATAATAACAGACATCAAAATCAATGGAATAAAATTCCATTTTCCAATGGAAAGTCCAGAAATAAATCCACACATAACAATCAACTAATCTTTAACAAGGGTACCAAAAATATATAATCAGGAAAGGATAAGTGTCTCCAATAAGTAATAGTGAGAACATTGGATATATGCATGTAAAAAAATGTAATTGGCTCTTTATTTTAAACCATATACAAAACCAACTCAAAATTGATTAAGATAAGATTTAAATGTAGAAAACTCTTACAAAAATGTAAGGAAAAGCTCCTCGCCATTGTTTTTGTCATTGATATTTTAGATGAGACAGCAACAACTCAGGGTAGAAAAGCACACACGCACACAAAGTAGAGCTACATCAAACCAAAAAGTTTCAACACAGTAAAGAAAACCTACAAAATGAATAAGTAACCTATGGAATGGGGGAAAATGCTTGGAAAGATTACATATCCAATGTGTTAATATTCAAAATATATAAGAAACTCAACCACAACAAACAAAGACACAAACAAAAACAAGTAACCAACTAAAAAATGAGTAAATTACCTGAATAAGATATTTTTTCAAAGAGAATGTACAAATGACCAACATGTATGAAAAAAAATGCCCAGCATCACTAATCATTAGACAAATGCAAATCAAAAGAGCAATAAAATATCACCCCTGCCCCCAGCCCCCATCTGTTAGATGGCTATTATTCATTCACATGTCATAAGATCACAAGTATTGTCAAGGCTGTGGAAAAAAGGAAACCCTTGAATACTCTGGAATGGCAATTGGTACAGCCATGTGGAAAACGGTATAAGTATAGAGCTTTCTAAAAAACAGAACTACAACATGAGCCACTTATCCCACTTCCAAAGGAAAAAAAAATAATTATTGTAAAACAATATCTACACTCCCATTTTGGTTGTACCTTTATTCACAACAGCCAACATATGGAAACAACGTAAGTGTTCTTCAATTGATGAATTTGTAAATAAAATAGGTGTGTATATATAATCAGATATTACATAGCCTCACAAGAGAAGGAAACCCTGCCATTTTTGATAAAATACATAAACCTGAAAGACATAATACTAAGTGAAATGAGTCAGGCACAGAAACACAAATGCTACATGACTTCACTTATAAGTGAAATGTAATTAAGTCAAATTCATAGAAACAGAAAGTAGAAAGATCATTACCAGGGGGCTGATATTGAAGAAGAGATGGCATTGGGAACATGATAGTCAAAGGACACACATTTTCAAAAAAATTTAAAGTTAAGACATGAGAGAGAATGTTTTCTACTCTCTGTCATATGAGGATATAACAAGCAGATGGTAGTCTGCAAACCAGGGGGAGTTCCTATATCAGACACCAGATCTGCAGTCACCTTGATCTTGGATTTCCTAGCCTGTGAAACTGTGAGAAGTTAAATGTTTGTTGTTTAAACCAATCAGTGTATTTTTTTAAAGCTCAAATTGACTAAAACATGCATTATTTTCTGTCACTGGTTAGTTTTTTCTCTCATTTCCCAAAACTAGTTATAGAATTTAAAAAAAAAAAGAATGTCAAATTAAAGAAAAAAAAATCCCTCTCCCCATAATCCCTGAGGGTACATGGGATCTGGCTTTTTCTGCACAGAGCCTAACCTCTTTATGATAGTGGCCAGCCCTTCTATTTATTCTTCATCTCTGGAAGCTTGATCTCTAGCTCTGAAGCCAGCTCTTCTTTTGTCTGTACACACTCTGGCCAGTTGGATGGCTGATAAAGTATATTGAACCCTCGTTCTTGGAAGGTACATTTGTCAAAACCTCTGTATAAACAGGCTGTGAAATCACTGAAACTTGAAGATGTCATCATAGGAGAACAACAATAAAACTCACAGTCTCTTTTCAGTTCAAGGATCCATTTTTTTTTTTTTTCTTTTTTTTGGAGAGGTTTTTGCTATAGGGCGCGTGCGCTCGCCAGACAGACAGAGAGAGACAGAGAGATAGAAAGCAGGAAATCACCCCCCAGGGGGGATGGCCACGCCGCAATCCCTTCTCCTCCTTTCTCCTCTCGGGATCTTGGGCACGCACGCACACGCGCCCGGCATGAGTTTAAGCCGCCGGGTCCGGGACTCGAACCGCGGTCGACTACGTGGGAGTCCAGCGACATAGCCATTACGCTAACTGCTGGTCCCCAAGGATCCATTTTTGAGCATCCTCACAAGGTTTAACATCTCACTGCCTGGGAGGTTTCAGGAGCTCAAAGATACCAAAAATATGAAGCCCCCCAAGAAACTCCTTGAATAACAAAGCCAAATTAAAGTGTGCTCTGAATGGGTCATTACATTTCAGAATTGTTTTGCACTTATTTAATTTTTGATCATTTAGATTTTTTATTATTCTTTAAGATCTGCATTGCTCTACACAGAGATAGGGAACAAAAGAAAAATACCTTTGCTAATTCAGTCACAAACATTAGAGCACATGGTGACTCATAAGTTTTAAATGAGTGGAGATGGCAATTAACTTCTAAGATGGCCTTGCTACCTTAAAATATAGCATCTATGTCTTTCAAAACTTTGAAGAACTGCCAAACAAAAGATTTGCAAAGAGGTAAATTAGGTCTAAGACTTAATAAATCTTACCATCATGTTTATTTATAGCCCAAGCCAAAATTAATAGTTTAAAAACTTTACTTGGATACATTATAATTATAATTTTTTTGTAAATTAAGTCATATCTATATAATATATATTGCTTGCTAATGTATATTATTTGCATTTTCAAAGGTTTTTTAAAAAATAAATACTTCAGCAATGTCTAAATCTCACTTAGGCAGACATTTCAGAAATAAGTATTTATTTTTTAAAAAAACAAACATAAAAATACTGACAGGAAAATGTAGGAAATTGTTTCTAAATGGTCAGGGTTTGACTGCATGTATTTGCAAGTGGGTACTTTTCCCACGAATCTTGTATTTCCTGTATCTATATAGAACAAAAATCTTCAGGTATTATCAGACACATGAACTCCTTCCACCTTTTAAACTCCTGTAGCATATGAAGCTTTCTGTTCAAGGCTTCTATTTAAAGTCTTTTCTTTATTATGTTCCTACAGGGATTTCAAGGGCTGCTTCTAGATCTCTTGCTTTTTACTTCAGCTTTAAAAAATTCTACCGGGGTTTCTATTTTTGTGTTACTTGTGTTACTTCACCAGATGTCCAAACCATTTAAGACATGGCCTCTAAATCCTTGACAGCTATTTGAGGGTGTCAGTATGTTCTCAATTCATTTCATTTTTGCCTGATCTTGTCTTGCATTTTCCTATGGAAAGAATAAAACAAACATCTAAGGAGTGCCAGCTGGGTGCAAGTCACAGTGCTGTGCACCAGGGAGACAGTACACTTGTTTCCTGCTCCTGAAGAACGCAGACACATGGAGGAGGATACAATTTATTAGCATTTCTTATAGAGTTGAAAAATTGACATTGACAACTTGGATTGGCTTTCTTCTCCCTTTCTGATTTTGTTACTCCATTCAGTACCAATTACTTAGTCTATTTTCAATTCCTTATTTTTAGCTTATGTTGCATAAGAGTTTGGGACTCTTAACCAACTTACCTCTTCCCACAATTACTGGCCCATTTGGTGCCCTGTCTTTAGCAGGTATTCCAACCAATCAAAGCCACCAATTCTATCCCATCTAATACTTGAGGAGAAGCTAATAAATGCTCACCTACTATGTCCTATCAAATTTTATGTCATTGATAAGTCTTACTTTTTTACTCGTGCCCTACTTGAGACATTATTTGTTCAGACTGATGGCAACAAAATTTCAAAAGCATTTTTATTGCTAAATCTTCTGTCTTTTTTTTTTTTTAATTTTCCATAGTGTATGTGCTCACCAGAGAGAGTACAGAGAGGAGTGAGAAACACTCCTCCTCCCCGGGGGACAGTCACACTGCAATGTCTTATCATCCATTTCTCTCTTCTTTTAGGAGTTTGGTCGCAAATACATATGAACCTGGCATGTTTTTCAAGTTGCTGGGTCTGGGACTCAAACCATACAGTCAGCAGCATAGGATCTAGCCATCTTAACCACCACACTATTAACTTGCCCAACCTTTTTTTATTTGAAGGCTTCAGAACAAAACTTTAGCCTTGAAGTTTAGCGTAAGGCTCACAAAGCAATGCCGTTATCTTTAGATTGGATTTTCAGAGTTAGCCTGTGTTCAGTAAGTTTATGCACATGGAATTTTGGCATGCGATTTGAGTATGTAATTAAGTAACTGACAACCCTAAAATTGCTACTGACAAAGGATCTTCATGAGAGAGAGTGTGTTGTATAAAAAGAATAATTCATAGAACTACTATTAATGATAAAAATAACTACAACTATGATTGAGTTTTTCTTGTAAGTTAGACTCTGACATAGGTGCTTTTTCTAAGAACTAGTTGGATTTAATAAAAAACCTCCAATGGCAGAGATTGATACAAGAATATAAAACTTCTAAGTCTCAGGGAGCAGATGGGGTTGAGTCAGTCAGCTTCGTGAGTGTGTGACCTCAACAGTCACACAAGGTTCCACTTGGTGTAATGGTTGTCAGAAGCTACATTAAACTATTTAATAATTTAGGTCCAGCAGTTGGCGTAATGGCTATATCACTGGCCTCCCATGTAGTCGACTGTGGTTTGAATCCTGGACCCAGTCACTTAAACTCAGGCTGGGGCACGTGTGCGTGCGTGCCTAAGATACCGAGAGAAGAATGGAGAAGGGATTGCAGTGTGCCCCTCCGCCCTAGGCGGAGATTTCTTCAAATCTAGACACAAAGAAAGAAAGGAGGAAGCTTTATGTTTAGTACTTTTAAGGATATTTCATTCTTGCTTTTTTAACAACAGAGTCCCACATTTTTATCCTGTATGGAGCCTCACATTTTTCATAGCTAGTCCTGCTAGCACTGATATGGTATCCTACAGTCTCAGGAACCCAGAGTCCTTCTAGTCTGTTTGCCGCACTGTCTGCGGCCTCACTGTAAAGGTCCAGAACTTAACACACACTTGACATAAAACACAAGGTTAAAAGAGATGAAGGCAAAGAACATAATGCTTTCTCTTGTGGTAAGTTTAAGAAATATGTTATGGGACCAGCAGTTAGCATAATAGCTATGTTGCCGGACTCCCAAGTAGTAGATCATGGTTCAAGTACCCGACCTGGTGGCTTAAAGTCACACAGGGTGCATGTGTGTGTGTGCCCAAGATCCCAAGAGGAGAATGGAGGAGAAAGGATTGTGGCGTGGCCATCGCCCCTGGGGAGTAATTTCTCACTTTGTTTCTCTGTCTCTCTGTCTCTCTGTCTTTCTGTCTTTCTGGTGAGTGCTCACGCCCTATAGCAAAAACCTCTCAAAAAATAAATAAATAAATAAAAGAAAGACGTTACTATATTTTTCTGTCTTCATAAATCAGAGGTCACTAATATAAGCATAAGTACTTCAAGGACAGTGGAAAATAAAATATTTGATAATTGCACATACATTCAAAATGTAGGAGCTTTATAACCAAAAAAAAGAAAAAAAAAAAGAAAAAAAGAAAAAGTAAAGACTGTATACTGGGACACAACCAGCTGTATCTACCACACATGCTAAAACAAGCCTGTGAGCAATCAGTGAGTGGTGAGGTGGTCTGAGACTGACTATACTGTAAAAGACTTCCTCAGAAGGATAAGAATGTGCATCAAAAGGTGATGGAAGAGGGAACCAGCAGTTAGCGTAATGGCTATGTCGCTGGACTCCCACGTAGTCGACAGAGGTTCACGTCCCGGACCCGGTGGCTTAAAACTCACACCGGGCGCGTGTGCATGCATGCGTGCCCAAGATCCCGAGAGGAGAATAGAGGAGAAGGGATTGCGGTGTGGCCATCCCCCCTAGGGGGTGATTTCTCGCTTTCTGTCTCTATGTCTCTCTCTGTTTGTCTGGCGAGCGCATGCGCCCTATAGCGAAAA
This sequence comes from Tupaia tana, assembly GCA_026018925.1. Classification (NCBI taxonomy): domain Eukaryota; kingdom Metazoa; phylum Chordata; class Mammalia; order Scandentia; family Tupaiidae; genus Tupaia; species Tupaia tana. The sequence continues at coordinate 28,046,238 of JAKSZU010000013.1, forward strand.
CCTCTCTAAAAAAAAAGGTTATGGAAGATACATACAGATACAGACAGGCTGGCTATGTGGCCTAGTGGTTAAGGAAGCCAGATTCCACATGACAGATTGCACAGTTTAAATCCTGGCTCCAGCAGCCTGAAAAATATGCCAGGTATGTGTGCATGCATGCCCAAATTCCAACTGGACAGAGGAACGGAAGAAGGCTCGGCAGCCTGATCACACCACACTGTGTGTGTGGGGAGCAGTGCTCTCCCTCTCTGTCTCTGTCCAGTGCATGTGCCCTCTAGCAAAAAAAAAAAAAAAAAAAATAGAGACGGGCAGTGGTAGAGAGAGAGAGATAGAGAAAGAGAAACAGAAATAAAGATAAGGGATGAGGCTGTCTGCATCAATAAGTGTATACATTAGATAAAAAAGTAAAAATGATATTAATTAATTTAAAAAATTTATAAAGAATAAACTTAGGCTAGATTCAGAAAGTTTGAAGAAGTTGAATTCTATCATTTTCTATATGACTGGGGGAAAAGCACTTTATTTAAATTAGTGATTCCTGCTTCATGGTATTTCTTCTAAGGATTATAAATAATGTGTCTGTGCTGCCTAACACAGTGTCTGATAATTACTAGACACTAGTTCAGCTGTCATTTCAATTACTTTGATTTTTAAAGACAGATATTCATTTTATTGCATTTTGTATCCATGATAAAAATTGTGTTTTCTTATATAGTTATGTATGTATTTATTTTAGATTTTTTGCATTAGGGCAAGTATGCTCACCAGAGACGGACACAGAAAGAATCTAAAGAGTATAAATACATTTAATAATAGACTGAACTTGAAGTACCTTTCAAATAATTAACTTGAATACAGAGTCTCAGCATTTTGGAGAACTCAATAATTAAATAGCTCTGTATTATTATCCCCACTTTATCCCCACTTTGTAGGTACAAAGATATTAAAGAATTTGCCAGAGAACATATATTTAGTCAAAAGCAGTGATAAATTGGGAGTAACACTCAAATTTTGCATTAGAAGATGCAAATTTTAAAATACCTTACATCTCTATTGCTAGCTTACTTATACTCAGATATTTTGAATTTATTTTTATCTTCTATGTTCAGGGATGGGTCATGTATAATTGGTATGTCATATTGCACAAAATCATATAAATACATTTAATAATAGACTGAACTTGAAGTACCTTTGCAATAATTACCTTGAATACAGTGAGAAATCATCCCTCCCAGGGCACTAGGCCATACTGCAATCCCTTCTCCTTCATTCTCCTCTCAAAATTTTGGAAACACATGCACACTTGTCTGGTGTGGTTTTTCAAGCCACCAGGTCTAGAACTTAAACCATGGAATCAACCATGTGAGAGCCAGTGCCTTAATCATCATGTTACATGCTGGCCCAGAAATTGTATCTTTTTAATATAGCATTTACATGTGTTTTTATTAATTGATATATTGATTTCTTCTATGAGTGGTGAGAGAGAGACTGAGGAAAAACACCGTCAGTATGGCCCCAATGTCATGATCTACCCGCATTCTTAGCTAGCCCCTGATCATGGGCACATACATGCCTGGGGAACTCAGAGAGGTCTCTGGACTCATACCTGGAAACTTGCCATGTGAATCAGCTTCATAGAGTGTCACAATCTACCATTACACCATTGTCTGGCCCCTAGTATACAGTATTTTTAAGTAAAATATAAATACAAACTTTTACCAATGCACCACCAGTAATTATTAGCATATTAATGACAATAAATATTCTAATATTTTAAAATTATAAATATCAATATGTATGCAAAATATAACTTTACATCAAAGTGTTCTGCTTTTATTTCAGCTAGTCTTAAACTACAATAAGGAAAGGCTATGGACTTGATGTAATTTTTTCATATTTAAATGCTCACATCTGGCAGCTTTGAATAATCCCTCTATTATGTTAAATAACTTACACCTCTTTTGCTAGCCTGCTAGTACTCAGATATTTTGGATTCATTTTATTTTTATCCTCTGTGTTCAGGGAAGTGCCATGTATAATTGGTATGTCATATTGCACAAAATCATATGAATACATTTAATAACAGGCTGAACTTAAAGTACCTTTCACATAATTAACTTGAATACAGTGTCTCAGCATTTTGGAGAACTGAATAATTAAATAGTTCTGTATTATTATCCCCATTTTATAGATGGAATCATAGGTACAAAGATATTAAAAAATTTGCAGGAGAACATAGATTTAGTCAATAGCAGGGATAAACTGGGAGTAATACTCAAAATTTGCATTAGGAGAAAAAGTTCAGCAGAAATTTCTGCTACATCTGTATTCTACATAGAAAACCAAATTGAAATTATTACTGCTCTCATTATTAATATTCATTTGGTATCAAAAATATGCTAGGTACCATAATATACACGAAATGAGATAAAACCCCCTAACCCCAGCCCGACTATATATCTAATCCTCCCAACTTATTACTAGTACATGCAAATGGGTGTTTTATCACCTTAATTATTTTCAAGAAATGACACCAATAGCAAAGAATCTTGTGAGTCTAATTGCTAAAGATAATACATCTCATATTCATTCAAGTAGCACTAACCTTTCCTCCTATTATAAAATTGAAGACAGTATTTGAGAACACATGCTATACCTGAAAAAGAACCGAGGAAACTACTCATAAATCAGATAACCCTTTTAGTCAAGTCTTTGATTTGGGTTATATTCATACACCAATGTAAATTTTAGTCATGGTTTTAAATATTTATTTAAAAATATGGATGAGTTACTGTCCTTAGCAAATTTAACTCTTTGTAAACAATTATCCACAAAACCTGTGAAGTATATATTATCTCTAGCAGACAGGTGAGGAAGGGAAGGCTCTGAAAAGCAAAGCAATATGTCTATGGATACACATTGTGATGATAAATACATAGCTGGTCTTTAAGCAATTCTAGTTCCTTTCGTTCAAACACAATTATTCTCATGTTGTTGTATTATATTTTGGCAAATCTTAAACCATGCTTAAAATTTTTAAAAATTTACAATATCTTGGGAACCAGCAGTTAGCGTAATGGCTATGTCACTGGACTCCCACGTAGTCGACCGTGGTTCGCGTCCCGGACCCGGTGGCTTAAACTCACGCCAGGCACATGTGCTTGCATCCCCAAGATCCAGAGAGGAGAATGGAGGAGAAGGGATTGTGGCATGACCATCCCCCCTGGGGGGTGATTTCTCGCTTTCTGTCTCTATGTCTCTCTCTGTCTGTCTGGCGAGTGCACGCACCCTATAGCAAAAACCTCTCCAAAAAAAAAAAAATTTACAACATCTATTTTTAATTGCTAATGCTTATAAAAATTACTAAGACATTTAGATGTAATTTTACAATATTATTTTGTGTTTTCAAGTGACAAACTTTCCTCTTTTTATGCCTTTTGTGGAATGATTTTTAAAAATTCTTTTTCTTATTACTTCTACTTGTTCGGAAATTGAACATTCTTTTGCTATTTTTATTGGTTGTCCTTAAAAATATTTAAGTGTATATATGAAGTTATAAGTTGAAAGTTAATCAATTTCTGTTAGTATTCTATGATATAAATATGCTAAGGTTTATTTAATAATTCTCTATTAACTTTTGATTATCCCCAAGTTTTCAAAATTATAACAATTCTATAATTAGTATCTATCCATTTATCGATTTATCTATTTATCGTTTATTTATCTAGAAACTTGTCTGCCCATCTGAATATTTACCTGTATAGTTGTATACCAACAATGTGGTAATTTTTGTGGTATAGATCCTTAATGATTTAATAACTATGTCTGAAGTTACACACATTTAAAATTTTGATAGATACTTCTAAACACTATCTAAAATGGATATATAAAGTTTTAATGACACTAAGTGTGTGTAAGAATATCTGTTTTTCTGTTTTCTATCACTATTTTTTCTTCTTAGATTATTAATATCATGGTCAGTAACTTTTCTTTCTGGAAGGCAAATAAAGAATACATTGTTGGATACCTTATGTTAACCTCTTTTTTGTTATGGTAAATTACATGTGATGTTTATCATTTTGATAATTTGTTAATGAGGTTTTAACCATATCTTGGTGGAATTCAATATGTTCACAATATTCTATGACCATCATTACTATCGATTATATATTCAAAATTTCATCATCTCTAACAAGAACTCTTTACCCAAGAGATAATACCCTCCCCGTAAATATCCCATTCTGTCCCTGGTAACCTCTATTCTATTTTACTTTCTGTCTCTATAAAGTTGCTTATTCTAGGTACTTCATAAAAGTGGAATCATACAACTTTTATCTTTTATAAGCTGGTTCATTTCATTTAGCATAACATTTTCAAGGTCCATCAATATCGTATTGTCTATCAAGATTTAATTTTCTTTATAAGACTCAGTCATATTCTTTGTATGTACTATACAAAATGTAATTATCCTTCCATCTTTTGATGGACATGTTGTTCCTACGTTTTGGCTAGTGTATATAATGCTGTTTTGAACATAGGTGTGCAAATATCTGTTCGAGTCCCCATTTTCAGTTTTGTTTTCAACATAACCAGAATTTGAATTGCTGCATCACATAGTAATTCTATCTTTAATTTTTCAAGGAACTCTATTACCGTTTTTATAGTGGACTCACCATTTTACAATGCACAGTGGTTCCAATTTCATCACATTCTCATCAATACTTTATATTTCCAGTTTGTTTGTTTGATAATAATACCCATTCTAATGGATGTGGAGCAGTAAATTTAATTTACATTCAGCTAATGGCTAGTGATGTGGAGCATGTTTTCGTGTCCTTATTAGACATCTATGCACCTTTGGAGAAATGGCATGAAATGGTATAAATGGTCTATTTTTAGAAGGTGTTCATTCACCCTAAGTCAATATTTTTACAGAGTAACTTTTTAAGCAAATATAAAGTTTTATGATAATTGAGAAAGTCCTGTAACCAGACTTATATTATAGTCATGTAGAAAAATAATGCTTTAACCATGCTTTAGGAAAATCCCTTAAAGACATCTACAGATGTATATAACAAATATTAGAAAACTTTTTAAACATGTATCATGTAAGAAAAATAATTAGATTTTTATAATAAAATATAATATTTTTAATAGTTATAACTGTAACTTTGTGTTCCATTCTATTTTCACTGAGTCAAATATTTCATTGTTACAATGATTACTCATTTTTCTCAACATTCCTCTATGTATTCTAGTCAAATTTTCCTGATGTGAAGTAATTACTGAAAAAGACCCCCTGAAGAGATTGTACTTTATTTCAATATAAAAGCATTTGACTCTATTTCCTTAGCACTTTAAAATATTCAACTTGACACTGATGCAAATTTAATTTGACCATGAGATGGGTGCATTGCTCATAATGTAATGAAGAATATTATTACCTACTTATTACTTTTTAAAAATATTTATTTATTTAATTTTATTTATTATTATTTAATTTGATGAGAGAAGAAGAGAGAGAGAGAGAGAGAGAGAGAGAGAGAGAGAGAGAAAGTGAGAGAACAAGCCACCAGGTCTAATATTTGAACTATGGTCAGCCACGAGGGAGTCCAGGACCTTAATCACCATTCCACCTGATGGCCCCTATTAACCTACTTATTAAGATATGCTCTATACAATAAAATATACACTAGATGCCTTTAATGCATCAATAATCCTTTATAAGATCAAAGTGAATACTTGTATATAAAATTTCACTTCTCAAACATAAGGCACTGAGTGGTATTAAAAGCAATCATAAATCCTTGAGTTAGGAAGGAAATAAATGGTCTTTATTTGAGGAAGGGGTGACTGAAGGAATTGATACATACCTCTAGGTCATCAGGTTGAATCCAGATCTGGGTGGATTGATTGGAAGTTCTTGCCATCAAATAGCTATTTAGTATCTATGTGTGATAAGTTACTAGTTATAATCTTAATAAAAAGAGTCCTCATCATAAAAGTTGCCATCATAGAACTAATTGGTTCCTTCCATAGCAGCATTATCAGAATATTGCATTAAAATGGCACCTTTTTGTTTTCTCAACCTAACTGGTTGAGAATAAAAAATAAAATAAAAAAAAGTCATTGTCTAATCAGAAAGCAATAGAAAGCCAAAAATTGAGGGAAGTCACCTCACTAAACCTGCATTTATCCATTAATTCATCAGCTCTTAGACCATGTATCACAGCTAAAGGAAACAGAAGAGAAAAATGAAGCAGTTGGCAGGTTCTGTTTTTTGATGGCTTATGATCTAATAGGGGAGATAAAGCAAGTATACAGATGAGTATCGAACAAGAGAAGGCATATGTGCCTTGAGAGAATAAATGGAATGTTCTTCCTGGTACTCAGAAAGTGGTAATTTATGTTGTGAGTTGTGAGGTCCAGGGGATTTGGGCAGATGGCAAGGAAAGAGGCAACACAAAAAAGGAACCAAGAAAATCCATATTTATTCACCCTTCTCATAAACCATCAATTCACTAAATTCATTAATTATTATTCCTTGCATTATTAAACTCATGTCATCAGAAATTGGGATATCATTGATTTAACATGCTATTTTGAATGTACACCTCACTTTAATTATGGACTTCCTAACAGAAACAAGTTAATATAACTGAGTCACACTTTCATTCTACATGACCTTTCAAAGCAGAAAATAACCAGTTTACCTGGAAGCCAGATTCTAGCAAATATAAAATAATTATCTTTAAGACTTCATATTGGGGCCAGCAGGTGGCGTAGTGGTTAAGGCACGGGACTCCTACATGACCAATCATGGTTCAAGTCCCCAATCTGACAGTTTAAAACTCATGCTGGGCATGTATGCATGCATGCTCCAAATCCCAGGAGGAGAAGGGATTATGAGGTAGCCATCTTCCTTGGGGAGTGATTTCTCACTTTCTCTCTCTATGTCTCTTTCTGTCTTTCCAGTGAGTGCACACACCTCTAGTAAAAATCTCTCTCTAAAAAAAGAAAAATACCAAAACCAAAAAAAAAAAAATTCCAAAACACTCACATCCACACCTGTCTCCAAACAAACAGATATTATATAGAATATAACTAAAAATAATTTTCATTCAGTACTATTTAATTCTATCAATGGCATTTTCCTAATAGTAATGTATGGTAAAAATATCAAAATGGTGGTTCATTTACATTATATTGGCATTTGCTCTGCAAAACATTGTGAATAGTTGGAAAGGAAAAATAGGTTTTCACCACAGTGAATCAAGGAAAATGCTTCAACTTGAAAACAATACTATATCTTAGAAATATAAAAGCCTATATATGTTTAGCCAAATAATTTCTTTGTATTCAAAATACAAAGACATGATATAGTTAATAAACAATTACCAGGAGATCTAAATAGTTAACATAATATCTTCAGGCAAATGCAAACTTTCTTTTTTAGGTAATACTTTGTCCTCAGGTAAAAAGAAGTTGTAATCTACATCCACTGTGCAATTAAATTAATATGCAACTAGAGTCAAGAGATCTAACCCTTCAGAGACTGATAGTCATCTGTAAAATCTAGTAGAGGGGAATTCTACCAGAAGAACTGTATAAAAAGTAGAACTCTTTTTAACACACACACACACATCTAACCTGAGTCTCATAAGTATAATTCTGATAAATTTTCAGTACCTGTTTAAAGAAAAAGAAGGGTCGATTCTGATTCTGTATGTCCTTAAGGTTCACTACAAGACTGAAAATCACTCTTTGTGATGATGTGAAGAAATCACAAAAAGAAAAATTGTACTTAGTGAGTATTAACAGAGTCAAAACATTTTGAGAGAAAATGAATAATCTGTGGCAAACTAAGCAGAATAGTGCTGTTTACTTTATAAGGTTTTAATGAGACTTAATGAAATAATTCATGCAAAATACATAGCATGAAGTTTGGCAAATTGGAGTATGCTCAATAAACACATGATCCTCTTCTTTCTTCTCAAACACATCTCAATCCCATTATTCTTCTCTAATATCATAACTTAGCCAAGATTTTCTACTTGTAAGTGATAACAGCTTTTAATAAGAATAAATTATGCATTCTAAGAAGTAGTAGTTTTTAAAGAGTATAATGGGTCAGAATATGGTTTGTCCCTCAAAGTTTCATGCTTTGGAATTGGATGTGGAGAGGTGGTGATGTCTAGTGGTTGGTTATTGGTTCTTGATGATTGCATCATGGAGGCAACACTCTCATGGACAGGTTAATAATGTCTCATGAGACCCAATGAATTTTAGATCTCATGAGAATCATTAGCTCTGATGAGAGACAGTTGCTAAAAAAATAGACAGAGATCAAGTGGCTCACTACCTCTCTGCACATGCCTGCCATCCTCTGTGCTTCTGTCAGACATGCAGTAGGCCAAGGTCTTTGGACTTCTAAGTCCCTAGAATTATGAGTTAATAAACTTTTATCTTCTTTATAAAATCACCCTAGTCTCAGATACTCCTATTAGCAATGTAATAACAGATTAATACAAAGGCCAAAGTTGGTTCTTAGGGGATAAAAACAATCTTATTCTTTTATGTGTAAAATATAAATATAATACACCACATAAACATACTATAGCTGTGAAATTATTATTTCATGGAAGGGCAATTCAAAAAACTGTCTCAAAAGATTCCTAAGAAGGCTGACTGAAAAAAAAAGGTTAAAAAACACTGGACTAAACAATTAGAAATCACATTTTTTTTTTTTTTTTTTTTTTGGAGAGGTTTTTGCTATAGGGCGCGTGCGCTCGCCAGACAGACAGAGAGAGACAGAGAGATAGAAAGCAGGAAATCACCCCCCAGGGGGGATGGCCACGCCGCAATCCCTTCTCCTCCATTCTCCTCTCGGGATCTTGGGCACGCACGCACACGCGCCCGGCGTGAGTTTAAGCCGCCGGGTCCGGGACTCGAACCGCGGTCGACTACGTGGGAGTCCAGCGACATAGCCATTACGCTAACTGCTGGTCCCAATTAGAAATCACATTTGATGAAACAGATTTGATGCAAAATAAGGTGGAAATTAATTTATACATTGACAATACCTTCTAAATACATGCGATGTGTAAAACCATCTATTAGACCTTGTAAGAAATAAAAAGATGCATGGCATAGTCCATAGTTTACGAACTCAAGGCACTTAGAATTTATCACCGCATAGTACAAGCATCAGGTAGTGCAGAGGTTCATGGGTTCAGGAAAAAAAGTTATGTTCTTACTAGAATAATCAGTAAGTTTTTGGAGGAGATGGTTTGTCAGCTGGTCTTTTACTTGAAATGATCATATATGGTGGTGGAACATTCCATATAGGAGGAATACCATGAACATAGGCCTGAACATAAGAGAAAGCAGGAGAAAGGGAAGAGTAAAGGATGACTGGGAATGATGAAGAAGAATGCCAACTAGGAGTCAAGAATTTGTATCACGGAGAATGGATAAACCTGGATGAGCTCGAAGAGAAAGAGGCTGGGGCTGGCAGACTATTAAAAAGTTACTGCTACTGGGGCCGGCAGGTGGTATGGTGGTTAAGGGCACTGGACTACCAAATAGACAACCACGGTTTGAGTTCTGGATATGGCGGCTTGCTTTCTTATTTTCTCTTTCTCTCTCTCTCTCACTCTGTCCCTCTATGGTCAAATTAATATTAATTAATTAATTAATTAAGTTAAATAAGATAATAAAAAAAAAGCTACTATTACTATGAGTGTGCAGGAATGGAACAAAAATCCTGCACAAACACAATAGCAATGAAAATGTTAAAGATTCAGTCAGACTTGTTGGCCTATTAGAGAAAGCGATGAAGAGAAAAAGAATGAAAGCTAGAAATCAAAGAACTTTAAGGTTTTCATTCTAGATAATTGAATAATAGTAGCATCACCTTTATGATTCTCCAGGGTTTCTCAATTTGTCCTTGTCCTGAATAACCAGTTCCATTCACCAGATTAACAAGCAAACAAACAAATTGTACATCAGGCTGAATTCACATCAATAATCATCAACAATGTTTATTTCTACTTACATGAGTCTCTGCATAAGACCTAAAGAAAATATCAGTGTATTCCCTAAGAACATAATATGTTCCTTTTCTCTTTCTCTTACATAGGTTGCCTGCCATAGGAATTTATATTGTGGAGATAAACTCTTGAGATAGTATTCACATTAAAAAAAAAAAAAAAAAGAAATCACCTGATTGATTTAAAAAAATTTTAACAATCATATTTTTAAAATTAAACACATGATCAAACATCTTAATCCATACCCATATTAGTAATACTCCAATGTATGGTGGTGTACATAGAATAATGAATTCCTTGGGGTGGTATTTAGAAAATTCATTCATTGTCTCAAATTATTTAGGGAGTTTTTAATTGAAAAACTAGTGAATGATGGCAGTATTGTCATCTACTTCATTATTTAGATGGGTGCCCTTTGAGCTATATGCAATACTAAAAGAACATGAAAGTAACATGTCTTACTTGTTTTCAGATACAATAATTAAAGAAGATAGGTTCATTGGACAAAAAGTATGTACTGAAAATGGAAACCATGGGGAGACAGAAAATGTTTACTGGGGCCCCAAGATTTTTGAACCTGTGTAGAAGAGAGTGTCTACAATAGGATAGTAAAATAAGGCTGCTAGGAGTAGACGACTGAATTTATTTTTTCTCAAAATACAAAATGAAGCAGCAGCCTGAAATGAAAAAGTGGCAGCAGATGGTTCCAGATATAGAAAGAAAAATATCTCAAACTATGGGGCATAAATCCCTTAAAGACAATAAAAGAAAAGACAGGCATAAGTTTCATTTACCTTTTCATCTCATTATTTTACTCATTTTCTCTACTAATCTAAAATGTAATGATATTTGAATAAAGTAATAATTCTACGTGCTAAATGAATCCTTCCAACATTTTTTTCCCTTGATCATTACTGAAAATAGTAGCAAGCATTACTAGAAAAAAAAAAAATAGAGAATAATCTCTTCTGTACCAGGCATCGTTACCTAATGGTGGATAAATCTTCTGTGTAGAAGCACAGTTTAGTAAATGTACAAAAGTTAAAATAAGATGGGTTTACTCACAGGTGTAATCATGAATATTGACACTGATCTATGCTGTGCACCTGGTACGATTCTCACAGGCCTCTCCTAGAATGACACATGCTAAGGTTGTCCTGTAATTTATAATAGGCCAATTACTTCTGGTCCTGTCAGTACCATTAGCTCGGTGTGTAGAACACTGCACACAGTGTACACTGACAATCGGCTCTGGACATCCTTCTTCTGAGCACGAGGGCACTGCAAAACATGCCTAGCAAATAAAGTCAAATCTGAGACTCTATCAACCTTTAACTCATGGCCTATACTCAACCCTGTTTCATAAAATATTAATTTTTTTTTCACAGGAAATTCTGTGCCTGCCTTCTTGTCTACAACCAAAGCTGACGAGCCTAGTTCCTTGATGGCATACTAGGATGAATAAAAAAGAGACAGTTTGTGCTGACTCTATCTCCCGCCTCAATCCCAGGCTTTGCTTGGGGAAGAATTGAAACTACCTGCTTTGATTTAAAAGGAACGGAAGTGTTTTTCGTTCACAGGCTGACAATTCAGCTCTTCCATTGCTCTCCTGACAGCACACTGACCCTTCCACTTATATCTGATAGGATAGTAGCTACACTCTCTGACAATCTCTTGTTTTTTAATGGATGCTTGAAAGGAGACACTTAAGAATAATTTAAGCTCTGACTCTTTTTAAATAGGCCTTAATCTGTTTATAAACTACATGGCTTAGAAAAACTATTCAATCATTTCTTTATTTTTTTAATTAATTAATTTTTTGAGAGTTTTTTTTTTGCATAAGGCATATGCGCTCACCAGACAAACAGAAAGTGAGAAATCACCCTCTAGGGAGGATGGCTGCGCCGCAATCCCTTCTCCTCCATTCTCCTCTCGGGACCTTGGGCTCGCATGCACATGCACCTGGTGTGAGTTTAAGCCACTGGGTCCAGGACTCAAACTGCAGTTGACTACATGGGAGTCCAGCAACATAACCATTATGTCAAATGCTGGTCCCAGTCATTTCTAACTGATAATACTGGAAAAGAATTTTTTGAAAACTCAACTTTAAACCCAAGCATAAACAAAAACTTTATGTACAATGGAGGAAACACTGGAATTGAGTGGGGGGGAAAAAAGAATTATACAAATGGAATTGACACAGTTGGCACTTGATAAGAAAAGGAAAAGCCATATAATAATAATAATAATTAGGATAATAAAAATTAGATTTTTTGGAGCAAAATAATAAATATTTGGAGCTTGGTATTATGATTTTCATATGCAGAAAATTAATAGCGACTTGGCATTAACAATTACCTGAGGAATGATTGCAAAGGGAAAAAAAGACTGCAGAGACACTGGGATGGAGTTAAGATTACTTACATTCCTTTATACTGCTGCTTACTGTGAGGAAATTAATTTTATTTTCATTGAAGTGAAATAGCATTTGAGGAAAACAAACTATCGTATAATGAAATATATTTCTGGAGTTTCATATATGTTCTGAATTTATATGAATGTATTCTTTAGAGAGAAAAATGAGATATGTAGTTTCCTAGTGCCTCAAAAAAGAAAAAAAAATCCCCACAGTACAATAAATACTAAAGAGATCAATATACTTAAGTGCTAGTATTTGTCAGAATTTATCAGGAAATTTTTAGTGCAAAAACTGTAAAAACAAATACCTTATCATGAAATAGAAATGTATGTCACATTAAAAAAAGAATCCAAGGGTCCAGGTACAATACTTTTCATCCTAAGATTAAAGTCTTAGTAAATACTCAAATAACTCCAAAGAATAATTTAATAACTTAGTAATAGCCTGAATGAGTTCATTTTCTTTCAACTCCATTTTGAATGAAACGTGACCAGGCCTAAAAAAAGTGGCACCCTTGAACTCTTGATGGACACTGTAGCAGACAGCTGACATTTCATTTCCACCATGGAGCTAACAACCTTCTCTATCCCACATCATATCCATCTTTCATAAGGCCACAGCCAAATCCATTGCTGCAAATGAATACTGTCATTATGACATTTACATGTCAAGAATTATTCAAGCTTGACTAAATCCCATAGCCCATACCAAATTTGTTGAACATTGTTTATCCATTTTTAGTCCATTCTAATTCAAGCAACTCTATGCTAAAGAAAACATTATAACAGATTATAAAATAACCACAAAACAAAAAGCCTACTGGTAACCCTCAAACATCCTGGATATGTGTATCATGAGGAAATGTATAGTATAGGTGACAGTTATTTCTGAAGAATTCCAAACTATCTAATAACGTGTTTTTAACAGTATAAGCCTTATAAGTCAATGGTCTCCCTTCGTTATTTTGTTGCAGTTTCAGACAAGTGAACTTTTTTGAGTTGCAAAGTCATAGAAGTAAAAGATATTCTAGAAATCATCTATATTAATAAGAATACTGGGACCAGCACAGGGTGGAATGGTTACATCACTGGACTCCCATGTTGACCACAGTTTGAGAAATGGCAGCTTAAAATTCACACTGGGCACATGTGCTTGCGTGCCCAAGATCCCGAGAGGAGAATGGAGGAGAAGGGATTGTGGCATGGCCATCCCCCCACTGTCTCAGGTGTGATTCTCACTTCCTGTTTCTGTCTCTCTCTGTCTCTCCAGTGAGTGCATGTGCCCTATAGCAAAAATCTCTCTCCAAAAAAAAAAAAATGGTGTGGCAACAAGTTGTGGAAGACTTTCATTGCTTAACACAGTGCAAGTTTATCATTCACGCAGAGCCTGGACTGCACTTCAGGGCAGCTGTCCTCTGTGAGGTGGTTTTGCACTTCAGATGCCTTCAGTCTATGGCACCTATACCCCATAACGTGCTTCCACATTCCCTAAGGAGGAGGAAAAGAGCATGGGTCACAAGTGATACATAACAATGCAGCTCCCATGTCCTTACTTAAAGATGTCAGAGGGCCACTCCTACCTTCAAGACCACACAATTATATTCCAGAATGGGTCAAAATGCAGAAATGTAAGTGAGCACTGAAAATGTCTACCACATCATCTAATCTAATACTTTCATTATCTGGCTAATCTAACTAAGACCCACACTAAGGTCATGATTGACAAATCACAGATGGAATCATAATATTATTCACTAATAGTTTTGTCAAAATCAATATATCATGGGAACCAGCAGTTAGCGTAATGGCTATGTCGCTGGACTCCCACGTAGTCGACCACAGTTCGTGTCCCGGACCCGGTAGCTTAAAACTCGCGCTGGGCGCGTGTGCGTGTGTGCCCAAGATCCCGAGAGGAGAATGGAGGAGAAGGGATTGCGGCGTGACCATCCCCTCTGGGGGGTGATTTCTCGCTTTCTGTCTCTATGTCTCTCTCTCTGTCTGGCGAGTGCACGCGCCCTATAGCGAAAAACCTCTCCAAAAAAAAAAAATTAGTATATCATGAAAATCATGGCTCATAACCTTATTTGATAATAACAGAAAACATTTTACTTTTTTTTTGATTGAGGTATTAAAGCAAAAATCCAAAGTGACTTTTTTGGAATTGAAGATCATCCAAAATTATGATAACCTCCAGGTAACCCTAGAGTGACGACAAACACAGGTAATGATAATTACACTGGACTAAATTTAAAAATTTCTAATAGGTAATAAAAAGATTGCATCTGTTTCTCTTATAAAATACCCTCTCTATATTCTAGAGCCCAACATGGTCCTAGATGACTAACTGAATACTATCCAGCCCAACATTCCTAATACTTGTCCTATAGTCCCCTGATAATAGAATGTAAATACTATGATTTACAGACATAGTGTAGGCTTTTTGGTGCTTAGAAGATAAGAGACATTTTGTTTCACCCAAAGCAAAATCAGGTGATTATGATGGTGCTGGCTTTTCCTTTGATAAGTATCACAAAACTAAAAATAGTCTATATAAAGTAGGTTAAGCAAATCTAAACTCCATATATCTTACAGGCAATCAACTATTGTCATCAATGGATAAAACTAAATGGTGCCACTCTCCAGAAACATGCGGAGAGGTCCCATTAAGGAATTAAATGCATTACTTGGATAAAGCTGCTACTAAAATATTCTCACTCTGCAGAAATAAAGAAAGTCATAGAGATATTGTTTATTCATTTATACTTGTTTGGTCAATTTTAGCAGTGTGTATTAATTTTTCACTCTAAAAAATAAACAGACATAAAAAAATATCACAAGGAGTGAATTCTAGATTGGTATCTATTGTTGGGGAATAAGTCTGCTTGTTCTCCAAACTCAGTTTTGGAATCTCACCTTTGTTATAGCATTGTAACAATAGTTTGCTTAAAATGAAGCATCTATAATTATGCAAATATCTATGAAGATATTTGAAAAACTACTATTTTTTAGCAGATACCCTTGAAATGATGTCAGTGGAATACCATTCTCCTATCATAGTTCCAGGCCTTGATTTAATATAAGTTTGATGGCTCTAAAAACATGCAATAGGCATTATGGAAAGTATAGACTTAAATAAGCGATGACACTCAACCTTAAATAAAATCTAGAAACTTTACTACATAACTCATGACTAAAATGATAAAAACCCTAAATAATGTCTGTTTAATTCTTACCCATCTATTTATTGTTTTATTTTAACTATAATAATAAGATCTTTGTCCTTCCCCTAAAAAGTGTTGAGAATGGCCATGAACTGAGAGTTCAATGCAAATATTATATCAGAATTGCATTCAGGTCTTTGTATAGCAAAGTAGCTATTTAATTCAGTAGCTATTTTATTCAAGGATATGCCCCTCTCTTGTTCTTAGTTAACCAAAACACAAAGTGGCTGAGGGAAGAAAAAAAATAAAAAGGAAGTGAATTAAAGAATAAACAGTGTTCTGCACAATCATACAAGCATCTGAATTCATTGTGAGAAAGGCAGCCTTGTAAATTACGGAGGCAATTAGGAAAATATTCATCTTCCTCTTTGTAGGTTTAGAATGTACTAGCTCTGAAGATTAATGTGTTTAACTTGAGAAATGCATTTGGGTAGAGGACCTTGCACATACATGCTGAATAAATCAGTATGTCTGCAGCTCATGCTGATGTAACCGGACCTAGTACCCAACCCGAGCTGGACTGTTCCTCGCTTGCTCAATAACCAATACTAGAGAGACATGTGTGGGTAGAAAGGAAAGGTAGCTGTGTACAGGAAGCCAAAAATCTGTAAAAATGGTTCAAAGACCATGTCCAAAACGATAAGTCATCACAGGGGATTCTTAAGGAAAAAGGAATAAGGGAAAACAGCAAGGATCCATCCATGTGTGTGTTTTGCAGTGTTTATGCTGATAAAATCTTCTTAGCCAGTATGTGTGAGGGGGTTGGTGGTGTCATCCCCTCCTTGTCTCCTTAGCCTGGTATCTGAAAAGATTCAGTGAGGCTATTGTTAACTTTCACTAGTTAGGCAGTAGGCAAGATCCACTGTGAGGGAAATGAAAGGTTAGGCTCTGTAAGGTTCTTTATGAGGGAAGCGAAAGACAAGTGAGACTGGTTTTCCTAAACGTTAGTCTATTAAGACAGACTTCCAAGACTAAGTACAGCATGGGGTCACTTTGGTTCTCTGATGGCTCGGTCACACTGTTGGTAAAGATGCCAAGAATACTTGCGCTAGACTGCTTACACCTTTCCTGAATTGTTGCATGAAATGTGCTTATGTCCCTAGACTGTCCTTAGATTGCCAAAGTGCCATTGACTGAATATTCAACTTTGAGAAATGCATTATGTACTGACAAGTTGTGAGAAGGGGGCAAGTTTGCTTACAAAGGCATAATAGAGGCTAAATGATGGCACAGTGGTAATACAGTTAGACTCACATGGCAAAGGTCCTGGGTTCCTATCCCAGCATCTTCCTGAGCATGCCAGGCAGGCACATGTACCTATGATCTGGGATGCCTTAGACTAGGAATGGATCATGACATGAAGACACTGTCGGGTGTGCCTCTTTCTCTGTCTCTTGTGGAATAAATTCGATTTTGAAAAAATTACAGTAAGACTAGGAAGGACAACAATCTTTGAGGATAAAAGAAGAAGCTTCTCAAAAGGAACATAATAACAATATAACAATAGTAACAGCCTTAAAACTCAGGGCAAGTCATGAAGAAAGAAAGGTCTTTTGTCTTTTGTCATCATCTTTGTTGTCATCATTGTTGAAATACATACTGAATACAGGAGACTGAGGTGAGAGAGTGAGGTATGCTCTAAGTGGTTGCTTCTATGAGGTTTCAAAGTGCCTTTCCCCCTGGTTACTGAGAAAATCCTATTTAGGATTTACTTTGCAGTTTTCCTTCTATTCTGCATTTTTTAAAAATTTGTTGTGTTTTATTTACTCTTTGGTGCTTTAGTTATGTTTTGTATAGAAAAGAATCAACAGAGGAGTATAAAAGAAAAAATTGCACTTAACCTGTTAAACAGGCAAGAAAACATTAACAAGATTGTTGCAAAAGGGGCCAGCCGTGGGACAGGATGGTAATACGCTTCTTAAGAGAAGCTGAATCTAAAAAAAAAATAAAAATTAAAAAAAAAAAAAAAGAGAAGCTGAATCTCACATGGTGACTGCAGTTGGAAACCCTGCTCTGGTCAGCCAGAAACCCACCGGGCACACACACACATGCCGCGGGTCTGACAGACTACAGGACTGGAGGACTGGGACAGCGCTGTGACTGGACTGTGTGGAGGGCTCTTCTCTTTCTGTCTCTCCTTCTCTTTCACTCTCATACACTCACGCAATATATAAAGAAAAAAACATTAAGCCACAAAAGAATTATTGCAAAGGGGGAAAAGTTGAACTTTTTTAAAACAAAATGCAGGAAATTTTTAAGCTAGGGTGATGTGGGATATTAGGGGTTAGATTGGCTAAAGTGTTAGGCCATCAGGATTTTCAAATTGTTTAACTTTCACAAAGACCTGGAGGTAAGGGTGCTACCTATCATTTTTTCTCCTCAAAGTGATTTTATTATTTCTACTATTATTACTTAAATTTGCATATAGTATTTGAATATATTTATGGAAAACTGGTTTTTCAGAATAAGTGTACATTATATAATGACAAATCAGGGCAATAAACATACCTGCGATAATGTATCATTATTTTGTGTTGTAAACATTCCACTCTTCTAATTATAATTGTATATTAAGTTGTCACTAAATGTTGTTACAGTTTTTTTTAAGCTTATTTCTTCTATGACAGAGACAAACAGAGAAATAGGTACCCCTAACAGGGTCTTTATGTGGCAATTCACCCTCATTCTCAGGAGGCCTGGATCATGGCCACTTGCTTGTGCCCAGTCTGCTCAGGGAGGTCCTGGGATGTGAACCCAGAACCTTTCCCATGTGAATCCAGTTGTGTTACCACTGTGCCACCACATGGCCCAACTGTCTTGTAGTTTTTATGATCACATTTCAAATGGATGACTCGCACGTTCTTGAAGATATTTGGTTATAGAAGATTGACATTTCAAAAAGGGATGAAAAGAATTCACAATTGCAAGTTTTCTAAAGTAAATGCTCCAGAAAAGGGAGGTCTGGAGCCTTTAGTCAGAAAGAAGTCTTCTTAAAGTCTAGTTCAACAGAAATAAACTTAAGCCGATCTTGGGCAGAAGTTAAGGGAGATGTAGCCCACCTCCTCCTACCTCTCCTTTGGCAGAGAAGATTAAATTCAGGAGTTGTAAGCAGGAACTTGCAGCAAGGCGAGCCTGTCAAAGAGAGGTCAAGAGCAGCAAACAGCAGGAATTATGGAGCGGAATTTACATGTGGACTCTAGAGGAAGGAGAAGATGAATTCTCTACTTTCTGAATATTTTCTAAAGGATAATGACCCTTGGGAAAGGTATGGGTGATGGCTTGAGTTAAGCCATAACAAAATGCATACCTGTTTCTGCTTATGGATATACAGGGGTGTACCAGGGAGAGGGAGGGGCCGGCCCCAGAAGAGAAGAGTACTTTATCATTACCTACAATAATTAGCATATGGGGATAATAAGGAATAGACAGACTTTTGGTGGGTTTCATCATTTTTTCTAAATTTGTTCCAGATGTGCAACTCTTTTTTTTTTTGGAGAGGTTTTTCGCTATAGGACGCGTGCGCTCGCCAGACAGACAGAGAGAGACATAGAGACAGAAAGCGAGAAATCACCCCCCAGGGGGGATGGTCACGCCACAATCCCTTCTCCTCCATTCTCCTCTCGGGATCTTGGGCACGCACGCACACGCGCCCGGCGTGAGTTGTAAGCCACCGGGTCCGAGACGCGAACCGCGGTCGACTACGTGGGAGTCCAGCGACATAGCCATTACGCTAACTGATGTGCAACTCTTGCTGCAACCCGTGCTGCCTGCACCTGAGACACACTGCCCTGTTATCTGTTCCTCCCTGAGAAAGGATATAATAATTCAAGTAATAAATATTTATTGAAGAGTTAGTAGCTGGTGATCTCTGTTTAGTGGGGTAGAAGAATGACCATGAAAAACTCTTCCCAATAAATAGATAAAAGAGATTACAGAGGAGGGAAAGGGTAGTTAGAGTACAGTATGGTAAGTCTGATTTGGTCTGGGATTACACAAGAAGATAGAGAAAATATACTGGAAGGAAAAATGTTTATTTCAGATGCAAAGGGTGAGGACAAGGTAGATAGTCGAAAGAGATGCCACACATTCTTGAAAACTAGACGTATATTTTTGAAAAAGAGAGAGAGAGAAAGAAAACAGAACCATCCACAACAAATGTCTGTCGCATAAATACAGACTATTAAAAATACTGGTTCATGTATAAATTAGAAAATACCTTAAACCACTGCCAGTTCATGTATACATTAAAAAAAAAATACCTAGAATAAACAGAGTCACATTTGGAGCCCATATAGGGGCACAGACACAGAGAGATACTGCGCAGGTAACAGGAGAATGCTGCAGGGTGCAGGCAGAGGTAGAATGCATAAGGTATCCCTCAGAAAAGAACTCTTTCCCACCCCAGTACAGAAAGAATGCCCTAAGAACAGACTCTTGGCATTGCAGAATTGGGCAGCAGGGAGAAAGGAGTAGAACAGGTGCACAACCAGACATGACCTGCTGGAGAAAGGCACCTCTTCAGAAAGAGAAGGCATTAACTTGGAAGGCTGTGATATCTCTATGACGTTTACTGGTGAAAGAAAATAAAGGAGCAATATCCAAAAATTCACAGTAATACATAAGGAAAATAGAATCACAGAATTCAAAGACATAACAGGAACTGACCCTCCAAAAAACTAAGCCCTAAGCCACACCTATCCAAGACACTGCACTCTGTCCCAGACATGGGTGACATTGAGCTAGGTTAGCTACCAAAGTTCATTTGTCCACTATGGGACAATAATTGATGGTCAAGAAAAATATTATATATTTAAAGTGAACATGAAAGTTTAAGAAACATTCTTTGTCCACTTGTTGCAAGGTACATAGACTCTTGTGTCTACCTGTCTCTGGTAAACAGACGGAAGATCTGTTTAAACAAATCTGTATGCTATTTACCACACCAGATATTCTTTTAAGCATGTGAACCCTATCAGTAAATGGCACTATTAATACTATGTGAGTGAAAATGAGAGTTGATGGCTCTTTTGTAAAGCTCTTAAAGCATTAAAAACAAAAGCAAACAAAAAATGTCTACCATTCCCCCAGAAAATCTCTAAGTCCAGTTCACCTTTCTCATACTATATATCATAATTAGGACATTTGCTTTTAAGTTATTAAAGCCTTTCTTCCACGAGACTGTAAATGCCATAAAACAGGGACATACTACTGTTTTTTATTCAAACTTATACAATCAGCAACTAGAACAAGGTTTGAAAAAATAGTGGACGAGGGGTGATGAAGATATCTGGATTAGTAATCTAAACTTCACCGCTTTCTATCACATGACACAGAACCTGTAAACACCTCTAAAGCATCTCCTCTTCATTACTGCTGTTTAAGGTCTCATTTGCTGATCTGAGTCATTACCATTTCTCCTCTTTACTTAGCTATGTAGAGACTTGGGGAGAAATCAGCTTTGTACAGAAAGCACGAATGCTATGCTGGAGCCCACTCCTATCAGCTTGCAAGAGGAGATTTGGGGCCTATTTTCCCAAATACTTCGTCAGCGACATCACAGAGTAGCTTTTAACTGGCCAAGGTAGGAGTACGAAGGATGTTCAAATAGTTAAGAAATAATACATATTCTGAAAAAACTATGCATAGATTTCAAAAAGAATTGCACCAAAATAAAATTGCCCCTTACTTCTATTTTTCCATAAACTTTATAAAGTCTCCTAGTATTGATATCTTGGAAATGAATATGCCAACAAACCCAGTTAATCTCGTTTATTTTTTCCTTGGAAGAAATAGTTGTTAAACATTTACCAGCACACCACTAAAACTTCTAGCTTGCAGTTAAGAAAGTATGTAACATTATTAAATAGAATAGATCTGAAAAAGAAGAAGGAAAAGAGTGAGAAATAGAACTAATGCTTATTGAGACTCACATGTATTTTCTACTTCAAGCCTTCCAATAACCCTTAGAAATAGGTATAATTATTATATCTAAATAGAGTGGGGACTGGAGACCCCAAAGAGTTAATATTTTAAGGCTATAACATTATAGAGTTAATTTTTTATTAATTAATTAATTAATTAATTTATTTATTTATTTATTTAAACTTTACCAGAGAGGGGGAGATAGAGATAGAGAGAGAGAGAGAGAGAGAGAGAGAGAGAGAGAGAGAGGGAAAATGAGAAAGCAAGCCGCTAGGTCAGGAACTCAAACTGCAGTTGGTCATGTGGGAGTCCAGTGCCCTTAACTACCACGCCACTGCCAGCCCCTGGAATTAAATTTTTAAATTAAGTCTTTTTCTCTCACATGCTTTTGATCTTTCCATATATCATATTTCCTAAAGAAGAATTCTTTGTCCTGATCATTGGAAAATACAAAGTAAATCACTAGAAAGTAAATCACATTCAAATTCAGATGCTATTTATTTTTTAATATTGATAAATAAAATGAACCATTTATACATGCTAAATCCATGCTTTTCTTTATTATTTATTATTATAATTTAAAGGAAATAGAGAAATTTCTAAATCTAATTTGGAAGTTGTGGATGACCTAAATCTGTTTCCTACATTTTTTTTTAATACATACAAGCAGCACACAAGTCCAGTGAAGTTTGGACCTATATAAATGGTGTTGGAACATGACACAACATTTGCAAAATTCAGAGAAATGTAGCTCTTGACAGAAATACATTCAAGAAAGAATATAGAAAATAGAAGCAGAAAACCAAGCCACTGAATCTTAGTACAGCAACAAAAACTAAATAAAGCCCAAATTGAAGTCATTGACTATGGTGAGGCAACTTTGCTCTTTGTACTCTAAATCTATGATAAAATACATATGAAAAACAAACACAGAGAGCTGGCAGGTGGCATGGTGGTTAAGATAGCAGGATACTACATGGTCAACTATGCAGTTCCAGTCCTGGACCTGGAAGCTTGAAAATCACATGGGGGACATGTGCATGTGTCCCCAAACTCCTGAGAGGAGAGAGGAGAAGTGATTGTGGCATGACCATCCCCTCTGGGATGTGATTTCTCACTTTCCCACTCTCTCACTCTCTCTCTCTGGTGAACACTGTGCCCTATGGGGGGTGGGGGAACAGTCAGAGAGAAAGCTATACATTATAGTTGTGTAAAATATCAATAATTTGACGATTGCATATGAAGAAAGATATCTGCACAGTATTTACCATATTTTATGGGGTTTAGTAGACCCACCAAGTTGTAAGTTGGGTATTTTACTAGCAGGGCAAAAAGAAAATGTTCAGTGTGTTTCCAACACTGTGATAGATGCCAATATACAACAGAAATATAAACCTATTATTTTGAATCATTTATTTTCTTTAAAATATGACAATATTAAACTAAATGAAAAATTCCTAACAAATTTCAAAAACTCTTCTACAAAAATCTAACAAAGCTAACAAGTTATTATGGTTAAGGTAATGGTTGGTTTAGCCCCCAAAGATTCATGTTTTGGAAATTGTTGCCCAGTGTAATAGCTTTTGGAGGTGGTAGATTTTTTTTTTTTTTTAAGAGAGATTTTTACTGTAGGGTGCATACACTTGTCCAAGAGATGGAGAGACAGAAATAAGAAATCAGCCCCCAGGAGGGATAGCCATGCCTTAATTCCTTCTCCTCCATTCTCCTCTAGGGATTTGGGCACTCATGCACAGGAGCCTGGTGAAAGTTTCAAGCCACAAGGTCAGAGACTTGAACTGTGGTCAGCTATGTGAGAGTCCAGTGATATAACCATTATGTCATCTGCTGGTCCAGAGGTGACAGACTTTTAAGAGATGAGGCCTAGTGGACAGTTATTAGATCATGAAGACAGGGCTCTTAAGAATGATTAATGGGGGACCAGCAGATGTTATAATGGCTATACCGCTGGACTCCCACGTAGTTGAGTGTGGTTCAAGTCCCGGACCCGATGGCTTAAACTCACACCAGGCGTGTGTGCTTGCATGCCCAAGATCTCTGAGAAGAGAATGGAGAAGAGATTGCAGAGTGGCCATCACACCTGGGGGGTGATTTCTCTCTTTCTGTCTCTCTGTCTCTCTTTGTCTTTCTGGCGAGTGCACGTGCCCTATAGCAGAAACCTCTCAAAAAAAAAAAAAAAAAAAAAAAAAAAAAAAAAAACAATGATTAATGGTGTCTCATTAGACGAAATGAGTTCTAACTCTCCTGAGAAGGGATTAATTCCTGTTAGAGCAGGTTGTTATAAAAATAAGAAGTTGTCCCAGATCTCTCTCTTTCTGTAGGTACTCATCTCCCTTGCTCCTGCTGTTGGTCATAGTGTACAGCAAGTCTGATGCCAGCCCCACATCTTTGGGCTTACCGGCCACAAGAATCTCGAGTCAAATAAACATCTATTCTTTATAAATCACCCAGTGTCAGTTATTTCTGTTAGCAATACAATAGTGAACTAAGGCACAACAATTATCAGTGAGAAGAAAGTATAGTTGATCATTCCCAAGCTGAAAGAAGAATACTTTTTAAAAAATATATTTATCATTATTAATTTTTTTTTAATTTTCAACAGGACACATGCACTTACCCAAGAGAGGCAGACAGAGAGAGAGAGAGAGAGGAAGGTTAGAATGCAATTCGCCAGGCCCAGGACTCAAACCACAGTCAGCAATAGGAGAGTCCAGCACCTTAACCACCACACCTCTTGCTGGTAAGAATATTCTTAACATTACCAGAACAAGCTAGGTATTAGGTGAGTATTTGATTAATAGGAAATCTCAACCATGTAATATAAACTATTGATCAAATGGCAAACCGACCTGAAAGTAAATCCCTACCACCTACGCTACCAAACAAGTTAAATGTTGAAAACTGTCAAAGCAGATAAGCTTGCCAGCACATGTATGTTGCAAAAGAATAAAACGCTCTGGGACAATACCTAGTTTTAGGCATTGCTCCACTTACTATTCATTCTTCAACTCTTCAGTACCTTATCACTTTACGAAAGGGTGCAATAATTCTATGTCTCCAAAAAATAATGCCTGTAACCCTACAAAGTTGAAGTTGCTATCCTAAGGTACATTTATAAATACCTTATTTCTTCTGTTTTATAAAACCCTTAATATTTAAATAAGCCCAATTTAACCAGGCACAACTTCTACTGGCCAAATAGTTAAAAAAAGAAAAAAAAAATAACACAGCATATGGAAAATGAATTTGAGAGAGATGGTAACAGTTGTTTGTAATTTATCAACAGCATACAACGTAATAAACCATCTAAACCTTTGTGCTAAATTCTCTGATATGATAAATGACAATCAGTTAGTGGAGTTCACCTGAAGATTATTTTTAACCAGGAATAGGGCAATAATTTGGAATGATCAGTGAAGATAAAAAAATGTAGTGACATATCTACAGTTTTTCCCTCCTTTCTCAATTTTTCTCATCTCATTTATTTTTTTCTCTCTCTCATTTCATCTCTATTTTATTCCTTTTTATTTCTTAAATCTGAAACAACAGTATGCTACGAGCAGAATTTAACAGCTCACTCCCGTAGATTTGCATTGTCTGTAAGGATTTTGCCACCTGATCAACAAATTAATGCAATATTTTTCTTACAAATATTATATGTTTTAAGAGCCTACACTGTAAGATTTTTAAGAAGATACCTGAAGGTATCATTGAATTGAGTCATTGACAAGTCAGACACAAACTCAATCCGTTAGGTATAAATGTTAATCCTAGAATATCCTCTTTCTTCTGATACAATGCACTGTTTAATAAGAAGTTTTCATCTAATGTCAAATATGTTTAAAAAGATGGGCTTTCAGGACAGAGGGAGAACTTAGCATTTAAGGCTTTCTAGACATTTGTGTTTGTGTGTGTGTGTGTGTGTGTCTGTGTGTGTGTGTGCTCATGCACATGCTTCTGGGGTTACAATGGATGTATACAGATCAAGAAAATAAATTGTAGGATACCAAAAGAATGTACTCTGTTTATAGCCTCTGAGATGGCCTGCTCTTGTTTTGTTCCTCAGGGAACAATTCTAAATGCCATCCTTGTGCCACATTAGTACATTCACTGCAAAGATACTTTCTAATACAGTAGTAGAAAGATGTTCATACAAATCGAACTGATCAAGGTTTGCTGCAATTCAATTCAATTGTTAGTCCAAATAAAATACTAACAAAAAAGTGTCATTGGATTAACAGGACATTTATTAAATAACTATGGACTTAAAATTTTAATACCAATTTTGAAATGCAGTCAATGAAGTTTTCCATCATATCATACAATCAACTCTGTCTCATTAGTCTTTTAACTTTTGCAGAGGAAGAGGACAGAAAAAGGAGGGCAGAGGAAATTAAAAACAAACATACTGACGGGCTCCGAAGAACATTCTGAGAATCTAGAAAGCAAAAGTCATGGATTCCAGAAGTCCCTTGTCATAATAATGGAAATAGCACTTATCTGGAAGAAGTTAAGTATTTGTAAAGCAGAAGGTAGCTTTCCAGGGCTGGTGCAATAGCCTTGTAGTTAAGGGATCCAGATTCTACATGGCCAATATTGTTTGGAACCATGTTCCAGCATCCTGAAAAACATGCCAGACACATGTGTGGATGCCCCAAATTCCAACAGGACATAGAAATGGAGGAGAAAGGAGAGCAACGTGACCATACCCAATTAAGGAGTGTTTGCTCGCTCGCTCGCTCGCTCTCTCTCCCTCTGATGAGCATACACACCATCTGGCAATTGGAAAAAAAATGGAAGATTTTTCCTTTGTCCAGCTGCAAAAATCTGTGGATATTTCACCAAATATCTATGTGCTACTCTATAATTCACACTGCCCCTACCCTCTTGCTGTTAATTCAAAAACTTCTGACCAGAACAGGACGAGGATATGCAAGAGAAATAATTCAAATGTCTTCCTGGGTGGGGCAATTAGGAATTAGTATTTTTCTCCATCAACTACTTTTATTTCAGTAACAATTTTGGAGTCTGGACATTTCGAGTTTCCAGTGGTATAGCTACAAGGCGTAGACTAGCAGACCCTAATTAGGTCTAATACACGTATATTGTATTAAGCTACTAAGATTTCTGTGTTATTTCTTGCCACATCCTAGCCTGGCCTAATAAATACATGTTGAATAGTCCAAAAGAGTGGACATGAATTAGTCTACCAACCCTAACCCTATTGTTTAGGAAATATGACTTCATTTTCTATAACTTAATTTTTGTTCAAGCTCTTGCTCATCATGTTAATGATGTGGGAGATTTTAAGGTTAGTTTTTTCTTTTTTTCCTGCTTCTCTCCTCTCACCAGATCTCCCATTCTGCTCCCATGAAAGGTCTCTGTCCAAGTTACTGGAGCTCCCAGAGGGTAGAAAGCATTGCCACCCCATGCTATGTCGTAATGTCCAACCTTGAAGTCAGCACATTCTTTTATTCAGATGCCCCTTTTACGTTCATTCATTTGACCACATTTGGCTCTTCCTACTTGGTTGCCCCTGGACCCTCTACCAGGACCATATGCCCCTGGTCCCTCTGGCAAAAGTGGAATTTCCTCTGAGATCTTGGCATTTCCCAGACACAACTATTAGTCACACATGCAAGCTCCTTTCCTCACTTCTACTCCCTCTTCCACTTGGTTTGGGAGGAATTAATTTTTGTCCAGGAAAAGAAAAACAAAATCATCATTTCTTTCATGACTTTGATTGACATTGTCCATTAATTTCCTTATTCCACTCTACACTTAAAATTGTGTAAACAAAAAATAGATCCATCTGCTTGAATTAGAGAAATGGAAAAGCATAGAAATAGCAGGTGGGGTGATAGATTAGGACTTTTAAAAAATGTTCTATTGCTGTGAAGTTTATGATATTTTTCATTTTTCTTATTACATAGCAGAGTATAAGTTCAGTGCATGAGCGACATGCATTTAGGCCTAATATGTCTTTTGAGTCCTGTCTTTCACTCACACTTTTCACTGGTTTACAATCCAGCCAAAATAATAATCTCACTCATCCATTAAAATGCCCTCTGAAAACCACCTTCACCTTCACTCATGTTGTCCCAAGTCCTATTTCAAATGTATTGTAAGGCCCAACTCAAAGGTCATTATCTCTTAAATACCATTTCACTAATAGAATAAAGCTTTTTTTTTTTTTTTGAGAGGTTTTTGCTATAGGGCGCGTGCACTCGCCAGAAGGACAGAGAGACATAGAGAGATAGAAAGCGAGAAATCACCCCCCAGGGGGGATGGCCATGCCACAATCCCCTCTCCTCCGTTCTCCTCCTGGGATCTTGGGCACACACGCACATGCGCCCGGCGTGAGTTTAAGTTGCTGAGTCTGGGACTTGAACCGCAGTCGACTACGTGGGAGTCCAGCGACACAGCCATTACGCTAACTGCTAGTCCCAGAATAAAGCTTTTTTTTTTTTAATACAGTACTTCGTATTCTGAGTGACAACTGTCCATAAGACTATAAAATTACTTCTCAATCAATCCCTTATTTGTAAAAGGAGGGTAATGAATATTACCCATGGCATTAAATAAACAGGAGCTTAGTGCTCAGACAGTTTGTAGACCGTGTAAACATTCAGGCATTAATATAATGATAATAACGCTACAAATTAATATGCTTCATGGTATTTAGCTCTCAAATTTGTCAAAGTTTTCATCATGTGAACTTGCTCCTATAGAATTTGCACTATGTAGGTGCTATGATTTGAATGTGCTCCTCAAAATGTATCTGTTGAAATTTGGTTGTGACAAGATTAACAAGGTGAAAACATAATCTAACCATGGTATTAAAGGGTGAGGCCTTTGAGAGGTGATTAGGAATAGATAAGGTCATCAGGATGGGGTCCCCATAATTGAATCCTAGTGCATTTATAAAGTGAGGGAATGAGACAGAAGATGTAAACATAGACACACACACTTGCTCTTCACTCACCATCTGATGCTCTGTGCATTCTTGAGACCCTGCAAAGAGCCCTCACCAACAGCAAGATCTTCACCAGATCCTCACCAGAAATCCTTCGACCTTGGATTTCCAAAATCATGAGTTAAATGAACCTCTGTGTTTCATAAATTACTTAGTATTCAGTTGCTAATGACAGAAAAGCAGACTAAAATATTAGGAAAATCATATACACACATAACACATACACACGCACACATATCTCACACCGTGATTCTTAATATGGCAGTTCATAAACCGTTACTAATTGAATAAACACATCAACGAGTGAATAAATTAAAAGGATGACTCAGTGATGGTGTTTAGCTACATACTACAATGTAACTCAGAATCATGGAAATTAGGTTTCTATCAAGTCCATTGTTCCGTGAGGTAGCCCCTTCCCCAAAGTACAGCGAGCCTCCAGCGTATCCGTTGTCGGCAATCACCACTTACCCTATTGCCACAGTCTACAGTTCTGTGTAAGACCAGCCATCTCACCCTGAGATATCACCACATCCTCTGCCTTACGGGACTCTGGTCATTATGAAGCAACCAGACCTCACAGATACCGTTCACCCTGTTCCAATGAATCCTTAATACAATCTTCTTAGTCATTTCTTCCTCAATTCCCAAGGCTCGTAGCTACCTCCCTTTGGAAGCTCTCAAGCGATCATGAATAAATGCGCTTATACTTACAACCCTTAAGTAAACACTCCCCCCCCCCGCCTTTTTTAGAGGTTTTTGCTACACGACGTGTGCGCTCGCCAGACAGAGAGAGACAGAGAGACAAAAAGCAAGAAATCACCCCCCCAAAGGGGATGGCCACGCCGCAATCCCTTCTCCTCCATTCTCCTCTTGGGATCTTGGGCATGCACGCACACACACGCACCTGGCGTGAGTTTTAAGCCCCCGGGTCCGGGACGTGAACCACGGTCGACTACGTGGGAGTCCAGTGACATAGCCATTATGCTAACTGCTGGTCCCCACTTGTCCCTTTTGATCGACATCCCACATACTTCAGGAAGATAACAAAGATATCCTTTCCTTATACTAATTATTTAACACTGGGATGCTTCTAATAGTGAAAGGGGTGCTAAGTACTATACCAGGATAACAGGCACAAGTCAGGTCTTTCTCTGGGCAACCATCCACCATTGCCTCTTCTAAACTATTTTTCTTTCCGCCTTCAACAATTTCATTTTCTTTGCTCTATGTGTCATTTTTTAAAAGAGGTTTTTGCCTTAGGGTGTTTGTGCTCACCGGAGAGAGAGACAGAGACAGTAACAGGGAAAGCAAAAGATCACCCTCCAGGCAGGATGGCCACACCACAATCCCTTCTCCTCCCGATATCTTGAGCACACACGCACATGTGCCGGCATGATTTTAAAATCACTGGGGCCAGGACTTGAGTCATGGTCAGCCATATGGGAGTCCAGCGACATAACCACTATGCCATCTGCTGGCCCTGTATGTGTCTTTTTGATCATCCTTTCTTTCTTCTAGTTTTCTCTTCCTTGAAACTCTGTCATCGTCTCAGCCTAATTTTTCAACAGCTTCTTCAGGTCTCATTACCGTTTTCTCTCCCAGCACCTCTGTCATCCTTGCACCATCCTGAACTCCAAGTTCTTTGACATCCTTAACTACTGCTCCTTCTCCTCCACTCCACCTTAGTCTCCTTCTCACGCTAGACCATGATTTTATCAACAACACATACCCACTCTAACTATAGATTTCAGACTTCCCACTATGCTCTTATTCTTTCAGATCGCTGACCAGAATGTAAACTCCAGGAGAGCAGGAACCTCGTCTATGTTGTCCACAGCTATCACCCAGCAACTGGCACAAAATAAGTGCTCAATAAAAGTTGCTAAAAAATAAGTATGCAATTACTGTAAAGCAACAATAAAGAAGGCACAGAGTCTGCTGAACATTGTGCCTGGAATATTTTATGAATTTGGTATACATTTTGATTCTTCTGAATAATGGTAAAGCTCCCTAGCCTCTCTTACTTCCCTCAGCAACAGAATGCAAGATACTATGCCATTTATTGAGATCTGACTTCCTTTGCCCCCAAAACTTGTCAGTGTCATTAAAATGAATAAATGTCTACATCATAAACGTTTGAAAAAGTTTTAAAAAGATCTTCCTGGCTTGCTCTCTGCAAGTATTGCTACCTATTCCACTCACCCAAATGACACAGCATGCCACTTGAATGAATGCCCAGGGTTAAATGTCACTTGCATTAACTCACTAAACTGTTATTTAGAGCAGTTAGGACCGGTGGAATAAATGAACCCCTGCCTACAGCAGCCTCTAAGAAAGGCATCCTGTACCTTCCCGGAACGGGACAGCTTGCTTTTTGCCCTGGTGAACTGAATCCGCTGAGTGACAGATCAGAACTGATGACTTCAAAGCTGGCTAACTCACTGGCTTTATGACAGCAAGCACCCCAGCGCACATAAAAAAAGACCTGTTCCCAGACATTACCTACAGTAAAATTCTCTCTGTGTTCTTTTCCAGAAAGAAAGCGGGGAAAAGGAACAACAGAAGAGATTAACCTAGTTGCATAAAGAGCAGTGGAGGACTCTGGCAATGCGGCCGCGGCAGGTTTGCCTCACCAGTGAGCAGAAGGCTTGCTTTAGCGCTCCCGCAGGAGCACGGCTCTCGTTGCGTCCACATGCTGTGAGTCCGAGGCAGTTTCTCTGGCTATATTTGGCTGACTGGTTATTTCACTTTCTTTTTGCTCTACTCATCTTATTCTGTATCCCCCTGTGAGGTGAAAACAATCCAGATAGAACTAGACTGCCATCCAGGACTTGTTATTTAATTTTCTCTTTCTGAATAATTCATAAAGAGAATCTTACCAACTTGCTTTCCTGAGAGGGTGCACATGTCCAGTTTTCCTCCTCACGGCATCTTTCTTCTGTCAACGTGAGAGCTCTGAGTTCTGATTCTCCTCTAGACTTAACAAGGGCAGAGGTCTGAAATGAGTGGTGATTATCAGAAGCTTTTCAGGCTCCCCTCTTTTTTAAAAAATTTTTAAGAGATTTTTTGCCTTACAGCAGGTGTGCTTGCTGGAGAATGAATGAGAGGGAAGTGAGAATTGGGAGATGACCATACCACAATCCCTTCTCCTCCATTATCCTCCCAGGATCTTGGGCATGAATGCACATGTCCCCGTGCATGAATTTGAAGCCACCAGGACAAGGACTGGAACCATAATCCACCACGTGGGAGTCCAGTGAGGTAACTGCTATGCCACATGCTGGTCCCTCCCCTCTTTTGTTCTTACCATACCGGAGCTATGTTTCGCCTCTGATCTGCTCTATTCAAGTTCTATCAGCTCCACGCGTGTGGCACCCGTTCCATCAGAGCCCCTCATTTTCCTGACTCTCAGTGATTTGTTTCGCTCACCTGTTTGTCTTAATCTCCTGTTACCAGTCTGTTTTTTCTCTTCGCTAATAGGTTTTAACTCTTTTTTTTTTTTTTTTTTTTTTGGAGAGGTTTTTGCTATAGGGCACGTGCACTCACCAGAGAGACAGAGAGAGACAGAGAAACAGAAAGCAAGAAATCACCTTCCAGGGGAGAAGGCCATGTCACAATCCCTTCTCCTCCATTCTCCTCTCAGGATCCTGGGCACGCACGCACATGTGCCCAACATAAGTTTAAGCCACCAGGTCCAGGACTTGAACTGTGGTTGAATACATGGGAGTCCAGCAACATAGCCATTATGCTAACTGCTGGTCCCAGAGGTTTTAACTCTTCTTTAAGTAACCAAATAGATGTATGCCCCATTATTCCAATGACCTAGTTCATGGGTCAAAGATCTTCAGGGAAATAGAACGAACAGAATCTTTCCAGTTCTGTAAGTATTAATCTATTCATTTATTAGTATTTTTCTAGCTAAAGTGTAAGTAGCTATAAGTATTTATCTATCTAAAATATAAGTATCCTCTATCAATGGACCAGTTGATACACACGGTTATTGGAATAATTGGGCATATACTTATTTGGTTGCCTCAGAGTAGAGTGGCAGACATTCGTTAGACTAGGGGAGAGCTTCACTTCTTTTAAGTCCAACAGAGGCCTTTGGCAGAGGCCTTTTAAGTCCTTCTCACTGAGGAAAGATCAGTCTTTGTTCTTTTAAGTCCTTCAGCTGATTAGAGGAGGCCCACCCAAATTATTGTGTGTAATCAGTTTTACACAAAGCCCACCAATTTAAATGTTAATCTCACTCCAAATTATCTTCACAGAAATATCCACTATAATGTTTGACCAAATATCTGCCATCAATCATGCTTGACCAAGTAAACATATTAAATTAATCACACACCTAATAGCAAAGTCATTTGTATATAATAAAAACTCAGTGTGAGGCAGGTCTGTGGTGTGGTGGTTAAGGCAATTGGATCCTACATAATTAACTGTGCAGTCCAAGTCCTGGACCAAGCAGCTCGAAAAACACGAAGCACACGTGCGTGTATGCCCAAAATCCCAAGAGGAGAATAGAGAAGGGATTCTGGCATGGCCATCGCCCTGGTGGTTGCTTTCTCACTTTCCCTCTCTCTATTTCTCTCTCTCTCTCTAGGTCTTTCTTTAGCAAATACACATACCATATAATAAATCATCATAATAATAAAAACAACAATGAAATAAATAAACACAGCATGATAAATGTGTACATGAATAGCTGTTTAGGATTAATGAAGCAAATTTCTACAGGTTGAACATCCATCCATACTTCCATGTTCGTTGTCTACCATAATCTCCCTCACTTTCTGCCCCCCAGTTCTATATAGCCTCCTCCGTTCCCTTTTCACCTAACTCCTTTTCATCCTTAATTCATTTGTAGCTTTCCCATGGAAGCCTTTCTGGAACCTCCAGCCTAATTTAGTTTCCTCAATCATGTGTTCTCATAATACAGAATATATTTCTTTTATTGCACATAGGAAGTAGTATTTTTCACATTTCTTTATTTTACATTATTTGATTACTGTCTGTCTTCTATACTTGACTGTACATGTCATGAAAAGAGAAATTGTATTGATTTTTGCTCATATTTATATGTCTGTATTCTAGATAGTGTCTGGTACATAGAAAGTAATTACCTTTTATTAATTTATTCACTTAAACAAATTAATAGCCAGTGAGACTAACATGTTTCCCTATCAGAATGCTTCTAAAAACGCAGACAGCAGCCACTCACTGTTTAAAACAACCAGACCAAAAAATGAGAAAAAAAAGCTATACGTAATTCTATATGCACGAGTCTGAATAATCAGTTTATCATCTATCTGAACTGCCTGGTTAGGTTGTTAACAGGTGTGATCTCAGGATCAGAAGACTTTCAAATATCAAATAAAGACAACTCTCTTATACAACCTTCCATTAGTGAACACACATGATTACGCTATTTGGAAAGACAGAGATTTCTTAAAGTTCTTAACTACAGACAGAGTTTCCCAGGCATCTGTTGTTCACTAATATATAATTAACCAGAAATGTTTACACTAATAAGTAATAAATATATTGCAGCTAAAATATTTATTACTTCTAAGGCTGGAAGATCTGATTAGTATCAGACTCAATTTTTTAAACATTCTCTTTGAATTCTTCAAGTTATTTGCAGCAATTATTTCTAGAAATTTTTTGGTCTAAAAATTTTGCATCCGTTTCTACCCACTGACAGAATCAGCTGGGGCCCTTGTCAGGTCTGTAGCCTTGCTCAACTTCACCTCCTTCTGAGGAGAGAATGTAAAGATTTGTCTGCTTCCTTAGAAAAGGTAAGGTAGAATAGATAAAATGCCTTCGTGTCCCACTCCAATATTTTAATCATTCCTTCCATTCCAATGTTTTTTTCTCTTACTCAATTTTATTTGAGGGAGCTATTCATTGCCATGGCTAGCTGGTCACTTAATCTCTATATACCTTTATTTTCTCATTTGTAAAGTGGGAATAATAATATATAACCCACAAGGCCATTCTGAGAATCAAATAAAATACTGTATCTAAAAGTCCTTAAATTGAAAAGTACTTTGTAAGTAGGAGTATGATTATTTTTGATTAAAATAATTTATAGGATCCATTTGAATGCAATTGTCCAATCGAATAAACAAAGTAAGTCTACATAAACAATATTCAAAAATGTTATACCTAAATTATCAGGCACATACCTTGTCTAATCCACACTACTTTTCATCTTAACTATAGCCTGTTATGCTCCAATGAATATTTTTTTAAAACAAATTAATGTAAAACAGATTGATAATAGAGAAAACAAAGTCCGTATAACACACGAGTTGATTTGATTCATACTTAACTTTCCTGAGCACGCTAATACTTTGCTCGCACTAATAGCTGCAGCTGAATGCAGAGTGTATGTACTAACACATGTGAAAGCAGGGAGCTGGACTGCGGGAATACGAGAGAGTAGATGTTCTGCAGCTAATCAGTTTAGCCAGATATACAGCAAAGACTGAAGCAGGTTTTTACCACTGCATAAATATTGTTAAATAGAAAATTCCTTCACCTATTATCCCCATCTAACTTATGCAGGACTAAGTTAGGCTCAGTAATGCTTGTTCATTTCTAGTCTACTCACTTTAACCACTCCTTCAACAACCTTACTGATAATTCTGCCGTCTTGGTGTTAACAGCCATGCAGTTCAGCACGAACAGCACAGTCTTTAGAAGCAGACAGACTCGAGTGTGAACTTGGGTTCCACCACTCACCAGCTGAACAGTCTTGGTTGAATCTTTAACCTGTAGATGCCACCACTTGTCCATCTATAAAATATAGTTAATAAACTCAAATCATATGGATTGCACAAAGAAGCTACAGAACTTGAACCTGGGGCCTTCCCATGAGGGGCCAGCATTGTAGAGTGAGGGTGGATCATGGCATGAGGATCCTATTGGGAATGCTTGTACCTCTCTCTTTTGTCTCTTTCTCATGAAATGAATAAACTTTTAAAAACAGAATAAAGCTCCCTGGTTCACTGTGAGAATTAGTTGACACAATTCTTGTTAAACGCTATGCAGCACGAGAATCATATTCAAATTATTGTGGAGACGGGGTCTGTATTAACAGAGTATGGTCACTTGGCTGTGAGTTGATTTCTAGTTTCTTGTTCTTTGACTTTTTCTATAGCACTTAACGTGTTGGTGCAATTTGGGTTGTGGAAATGAATTCTCCACCTCTGCGTGAACAAAATTCAACAGATTGGTTTTCATTCTATTTTGCCCTGTGTTAAATAAAAAGTTTGACCTCAATTATCTGCATATCATCTGCATATTTTAAAGGAAAGTATTGCCCAATCTGGATTGCCGCCCTAGATAATTATCTCAGCTCTTTACTTCACATTTGTGTTTAGCCTTAACATGGCAACCTTCCTTGCCACACTTATTTTCTTAATTGTGATTATGTTCCACCATTTATTACTGATATTAAAAGTGCCAAAGAGAAGACATCATTATCTTCAAGGAGATCCCAAAGCATCTTCAAAACCTGATCCTTAGAACTAAACTACTCAGCATGTTTGGCAAAATACAACACAGCTATCTGTTTTTGGAATAAGTGCCCCTCTCCATTCTAGTTAATTGAAAACAACTCCAAATTGCCCTCCTGAGCATAAAGAACCAGGGATTAAGATATAGTAGCGGAAAAGTATCAGGGTTTTAAAGACTTATATAAACAACACAGTTGTTTGAGCGGGTGACAAATAAATTCATGCTCCCCAGGACACACTTGTTTAGGATTTTCCCAATTAGGCATTTTATTTGATCTTCGGGTCTGGGTGAGCCACAATTCTCTAGAATTGAAGAGGAGATTAATGGACCAGAGACAATGGCTAATTCATCTCCAGGGCTTTGTTCATTGCTTGTCTTTGCTAATTTAATACTGTTATTTCCAAACTTAAATAAATCAAAATGAGAATTGGGCTAGGGCAGCACATTTCAACAGGCTATGCAATCACAGGGTGATTTTTCAACACCCTCACCTTTCCACTAGGTATCTTGACTTGAAAATAATGCTTGCCTTTTGGAGCAATATGAACAGTAGAGGAATCACGTTTGCATATTATCTCGATTAAATCTGCTCATTGGTGGCAGGGAGGATGGAGAATAATTTAGCATATTCACAAAGACACAGAAGACAAAAATTTCAAAGGGTTTCAGTTTGGAGACCTGATTGCTCACAATAGCTTAGAGGAGAATGAATACTATATGGGGTGCAGATAAAATAAAAAGCAGGTTTTTCTTAATGATAGCTCTATAATCTAAAATGAAGCACAGCAGGACAGGAAATCCTACAGAGTCTTTTTGTTGTTGTTTATTTATTTTTTTTAAAGATATAGCTGTGGACTAGCAAACTTTGTTTTCTATTCTTGCATGCTCTCATGTTTGAATTTAGAAAATTCACTTTGTAAATCCATTTTGAGTAGAAGAGAAAATTTTTTTTCTTACTCTTTTGCTGAAAAGAAATTAGAATAATTTTTAATTCTACTCCAAATCAATAGCCAATTCTTGGAACATGAACAAATAAATTACATAACACAAAATATATAAACTAAAAAAGAAAAAGAGCCCATATAAAAGTTTTAACTCCTAATCCTTCACCTTTTTTTTTTTTTTTTTTTTTTGGAGAGGTTTTTCACTATAGGGCGCGTGCGCTCGCCAGACAGACAGAGAGAGACATAGAGACAGAAAGCAAGAAATCACCCCCCAGGGGGGATGGTCACGCCGCAATCCCTTCTCCTCCATTCTCCTCTCGGGATCTTGGGCACGCACGCACACGCGCCCGGCGTGAGTTGTAAGCCACCGGGTCTGAGACGCGAACCGCGGTCGACTACATGGGAGTCCAGCGACATAGCCATTACGCTAACTGCTGGTTCCCACCTTTTTTTATGTGTGTAAATTCTTGGCTCATAATTTTTAAGTGAACAGCTGAACTCAAGGTAAACTTTTACATCCATTTACATTAGTAAAATAATATAAATATGTATATATGTATGTGTTTATGTGTGTGCATATATATTTACATATATATATATATATATATATATATATATATATATAATTTATATATATTAAACTCACCAAACTCCATAAAAAGTTTCTTATCTACAAAGCCCTGTCTTTACATTAAAATGGAAATATATGTTAGTGCCTTTTAATTCTAGTTCATAAATACTGTCCTTTTTTATGCACAAGGACAGAAAGAAACCTATATTTCTTCTCAAATATCTAACAATGCCTCTATTTTCTTGCTCACAAAGTCTAATGTTATACCATAACTAGAAATCATTTAAAAGCGGACTCTCTCCAATGAAAAAAACAAAATGATGGTGAGTAAACGTTATTAGATTTGTAAAGTAGCTAACAGATTATTGTGTCTGGAAGTACTTTTAAATATTTAAAAAAACTTTCTCCAACATATGGAAGGGAGAAACAATCCGTTCTAGCCTCATAGCAAGTCTATAAGAAGTCCTGTTTTCTTTTTATTACTTTGCACAAAGATTCTCAAACATTCTAAGTTGTAGAACATATCTTATTTAAATGTATTTTTCCTTTTGTTGTATCTAGCCAGGAGACGGCAACCTGGGACTCTGACCCTTCACGTGCCATGACTGACCCTGAGTGCTAAGTCAGTACAAAGTAACATCTTGCAGACACTTGACAAACTCTGATTTGACAATTCTTCTCTCATTCTTGTTTCCCCTTTATAATCTTAACTTTCAGTGAAGTTCCTGTTTTTAAGATTTCCATTCTCAGGCAATATTCACACTTCATGAAAATAGCCATGCTTTCCAAGGGCTGGTTGAAACGCTCCAGCTTGTATTACATCTTTTTTAGAAAAATGATAAAATTATTTTATTTTGGAAAGCAGCAATGGAGAATTTCAAAGTTATCAATTTTCCTGTTAAATTAAACGTATCTATACACCTTAAAAATGCACTCCAACATATATGCACAAATATTTATTGCACACCCAATAAATTAAGAATAGTGTGGTGGTTGATACAAGCCATGTGACAGATATGAAGCAGTAGAAATCCTTTACTTTTGGGGTTTTAAGAAGATGATGTGGTCTTTATAAAAATAACTCAAAAGTGGTTGGTATAGAGTGAGTGGTGGATGATGGGTGTGAGACCCAAAAAAGGAGATGATAAATGATAAACTTTTGTTTACAAGAGTAAAACAAATCAAAATCTGTTTTGTATTGTCTGAAATAGTTCACAATAGTGTGTATTTGTTCATTTATCTGTCCTCAGAAGAGCACTTTGCCTAAAAGAAAGGTCTGACTACTGTACAAAATGTTTGCCATCTTTTGTGAAATTACAGTTTTTCATTAATTTGTAATCCATTGTTATAAATATTACTTTTATTTTTGGTACATGTGAAATTACATGAGATTTACTCTTTCAATGTTTTTTTGAATGAAGTGAATAAAGTTTTGTTAAAAAAAAAAAACCTCAAATATAAATTAGTAATACCCATCCATTTTAAACAATAAAAAAAGACGAAATGTTAGAGTAAAGACACCTAACATGTTTGGAGTACCTTACTAAATGCCATACAATAGTCTTAGAGGCTTTACTAGCATTAATTTATTTAATCCTCATGACAATACTAATAATAAGTATTTTTTTCTACTTTTTACTGATGAGGAAATGAAGAGCTAAAAGTAAGT
Organism: Tupaia tana; assembly: GCA_026018925.1. Classification (NCBI taxonomy): domain Eukaryota; kingdom Metazoa; phylum Chordata; class Mammalia; order Scandentia; family Tupaiidae; genus Tupaia; species Tupaia tana. Next base: position 28,085,556 of record JAKSZU010000013.1, read on the forward strand.
GATGGATCCTGGATTTTAAAGAAAACACAACAAAATTCTGTAGGAAATTAACATGATGTATTACCATCCTTACAGTAATGAAATATAAGAGATATAAATAAAACCAGAAACAAGTTGTGTATGCTCAATTAGCAATTTTAAACACATTATGTTTTCATATAAACTATAATATCACAAGGAAGTCATTTCGTCTTAGAGTACCTGGGAAACAAAATACAGTTGCTATCATTATTGGTATTCATCAACAATTCTTTTCTGATTTAATAAATGCTCTACAGCACTTGAACAGACATGAAACATTACAGAAATTGGCATTATTAGCAGGGAAATTAAAAGAGAAAAAAATTTGTAACGGGTTTGTAGAAAATTTAGTATGAACAATAGCAAATACCATCTATATTAATGGACTATGGTATTTTAAAAATGTGCATATCTGGAAAAAAATCATTGTCCAAATGATATTTTAAAATGAATAAACAGCATAAGCTAAGAACAATAGGCTCATATGGCGGTAGGAGCATACGAAGGAGAAGAAACTAGGAAGGGAATCTTGAAAAGCGCCCTACCAAATTTTTACTTTCTGTGGAAAAGAAGTCATTCTTTATCAACTAAACATTGTTCACAGAATGCTAAAAAAGGCATTGAAAAGTTACACTCAGGAGCCAGCAGCTGGTGTGGAGAGTAGGGTGCTGGATCCCACATGGCTGACTCCCTGGAATAAGTCCTGGATCCAGCAACTTGAAAAGCACACCGGGAACATGTGCATGTGTGCCCAAAATCCAGAGAGGACACTGGGAGAAGAGATTGTAGTGTGGCCATCTGCTGCTTCCCTACCTGGGGCTGACTTCTCACTTTCTCTCTCTCTCTCTCTTTCTCTCTGTCCTTCCCTGGTGAGTGCACATGCCCCATAACAACAACAACAACAAAAAGACAGAAAAAAAGAAAAAGAAAGAAAAACACTCATTTTGCCCAAACTTAACACTACACCTCACTGAGCTCCACAAACAGAAGTGCTAGTACACATATTTGATCTATGATCTTCTTTGTTTATTTGCATATTCTTTTTTTTTTTCCTTTCTTTTTTTTGGAGAGGTTTTTACTATAGGGCACGTGCGCTCACCAGACAGACAGAGGCAGAGAGACAGAAAGCGAGAAATCACCCCACAGGGGGGATGGCCATGCCACAATCCCTTCTCCTCCATTCTCCTCTTGGGATCTTGGGCATGCACGCACACAGGTCTGGGACTCAAACCGCGGTCGACTACGTGGGAGTCCAGCAACATAGCCATTACGCTAACTGCTGGTCCTGCATATTCTTTCTAACATGCCAATATAACTGAGAATGAAATTGTCAACCATTAATTATATTCCTAGCAATGGATCAGGTTTCAACAATCTATTAAGTTTCATCTTTCAAAGACTAAGGGAAGAAATTTTGCTTAAGAAGTGTGTCTTTTCTCTCTGAGGCCACACTGTCAGGAAATGGCCTAGGAACCAACATTTATTTATATTTATAGGAGCAGCTGCCTTGAGGATTCTGTCATTCTTCACCAAATCAGTAAGAACTACTGTTTCAACTTCTATTTTAGATCCCTGCTGTTTCTGAAATTTAGATCGTTAAGTAGCAATCATGGTTTGTAAAATAGAATTTTGGGTAAACTGTATTTGTTCATTCAACAAAAACGGAGGATTTGTGTTGAGAACTGAGAAAACAAATACGAATACAGAAAACAGAACATATTCAAACTGAGCAAAAGAGAAAAAAGTGGTTAAGGAACAAAGGATACTGTAGTGCCCCGTAGCTGCTAACTGTGAGGAGCGTTACGCAATCCTAGGACTAAGAGACAAGAAGAGGCAGCAATTACAAGAACCCAGAGAGCACAGAACAGAGTAGACCATCTTCATTATTATTACTTTCATTATTATTTTAATCTGACCAGAGAAAGACAGAGAGAGAGAGAGAGAGAGAGAGAGAGAGGGAAAGACAGAAAACAAGCCGCCAGGGACGGGACTCAAGTAGCTAGGTATGGGACTCAAACCACAGTCAGCCATGTGGGAGTCCAGTGCCCCAACCACCACACTACCTACTGGCCCCGGAACAGGCCATCTATCAGGAGCCAGAGATCAATCCCAGCTTTACTCTGTTCCCACTCTGTGATCTCCTGCTGGTACCTCCCACAGGTAAAACCCAAGAAAGAACTCCTGGAACATGGAACAGAATGGAAAAGGTAGAGACGGGCCATGGGGGAGCTAATAAAAGGTACCTAGCACAAACACAGCAAAGCCCCTTCCTTTACACAGGAGAAATTATGACTGAATAATGGAGAGAAAACGTTGCTATCCTAATACTTAGAAAATGAGAACAGCACAGTGTTACTGGTTTGATAATAGTATTGAAGAGAATGCTCAAGTCTTTCAGTCCTCAGTCTCCACCCTGACATCTTTCTATGAACCTATGCAACAGACACCGTGAATTGAATACACTAAAGATATGGGAAGGGGGGCCAGCAGGTGGTGTGGTGGTTGAAGTGCCAGACTCCCATGAGGCTGACTCCAGTTTGAGTTTCAGACCTGTCTGCTTGCTTTCTCACTTTCCCTTTCTGTCTCTTTCTCTGTCTCTGGTCAGATTTAATAATAATAATAATAATAAATAAAATAATAAATATTAAATATTTCTTTAAAAAATATGAAAAGGATACACTGAAGAGGAATAAAAGAAAAGCAATGAAAGTGAAGAAAGCTAAGAATACTGGAAAATGTAGTGTCTGGTTTCCACCCAGGGGATAAAAACAATAGACAATTGAAAGCATGTAGTTAGCCATCCCTTCACCCCAAAATTCAGAACAAGTGATATTTACACTGACACTTCAGCCTGTAGCTAATAGCTGTACTTCCTTGCAAAGAAATCGGTATATAGAAAAGAGTGAACCCTTGTACCCTGTCAGTGGAAATACAGATTAATCCAACCATTAATAGAAAACAGCACGGAGGGTCCTCAAAAATCAAACATCCATTATCACATGTTCCTACTCTTGGCTATATAGTCAAAGAACTAGAAACCCACATGTCAAGAGTTATGTGTACTCTCATGCTCATGGCAGTATTACTCACAATAACCAGTATCTGCAAACAACATAATGGATGGATGAAAAGTAGTATACAAGGGGCCAGAAGATGGCATAGTGGTTATGTTGCTGGACTCTCACATGGTCCACTGTGGTTCAAGTCCCAGACATGGCAGCTTGAAAATAATTCCAGGCACATGTACATGTGTATCCCAGTTCCCAGGAAAAAGAATGGAAGAGGGTATTTTCTCTCTCTCTCTCTTCGCTCTCTCGCTCTCTCGCTTCTCTCTCTCTCTCTCTCGCTCCCTCGCTCTCTCGCACTCTCACTCTCTCTTTTTCTTTCTTTCTCTCTCTCCAGCAAGTGCACGCACCATAAGGCAAAATCCTCTTTAAAAATAAATAGTATAGGGGAACAGCAGTTAGTGTAATGGCTATGTCGCTGGACTCCCACGTAGTCTACCGTGGTTTGAGTCCTGGACCCGGTGGCTTAAACTCACGCCAGGCGCGTGTGCATGCGTGCCCAAGGTCCTGAGAGGAGAATGGAGGAGAAGGGATTGTGGTGTGGCGACCGCAATAATAAATAAATAAATAAATAGTATATATGTACACAATGTAAATACTATTCAGCCATGAAAAGAAGGAAATTCTGTCATGTGTGATGACAGGGATGAACCTACAGGACGTTTGGATGAACTTGGAAGACATTATGTTAAATGAAGTAAGCCAGGCACAGAAAGACAAATACCACATGCTCTTACTCCCATGTGGAAGATAAAAAGTTGATCTCCAGGCCAGGCAGTAGCGCAGTAGTAATGCAATTGGACCCACATGAGAAAGGTCCTTGGTTCGCGTCCTGGGATCTCCTTAAGCGCACTGGGCTTGTGCATATGTCCTTGGCCTAGGCTGGCTGGGACTCAGGTGGGAGGACTGTGGTTTTAGGACCCCTTGGAAATACCTGTCTTTCTCTCTCTTTCTGTCTCATTCTCTGTCCTGGAAGAAGTGAATAAATAAAATTTATTTTTTTTTAAAAAAGTTGAACTTATAGGACTAGAAATAGCTCATAGGTTACCAGGGATGGAGGGTTGCTGGGGGAAATCTGGGGAGATATTCAAATGATACAAAATTTCAATTAGAAAGGAAGACTAAGTTCAAGAGGTCTATTGTACATCACAGGGATTAAATAAATAATATATTACATTCTTAGAAGTTGCTGGAGAGAGCTGTAATCTGTTCTCCCCACAAAAATAGCAGCTATGGGAGGAGATGCATACAATAATGAGCTAGATTTATATATTCCAGAATGTATATGTACTTCAAAACATCATGTTGTACACAGAGGATATGTACAATTTTGTCTATCAAAGAAAAATTAAATTAAATTGAAAAAGAAATAATATCAATCGACCAAACCACAGGCATCCCGAATGTTGAAAGGATAAGTCATTCTTTCTCTCCTTCTTCCATCTTTTCACCCAGCCCTTACCTTCTCACATAGATTTTGAACGTTTACTATATAGTGTGTGCTTTATAAGTCAATAGTAATAAAATAACGAGCAAAATAGACATATTATCTAACATCATAAAACTTATACTTGGCAGAGCTAATTGAAACCATGTAAACATAAATATGAAATACAATGTGATAAATTCCATAATGAAAAGTAGAGAGAAACCTGAAACTATTTAATGTGGGATAACCAACCAAGTCAGGGGGTTGGAGGGTAGAAGTGAACTATGGAAAACTTTCTTATATTTTTAATTGCCAGAGGACGTGTGGACCTACCAGAGAGAGAGAAAGCACCCTTAGCAGGGTGTGGTCACACCAAAATCCCTTATCTTTTTCTCCCTCCAGTAAAGTTTGAGCACACTCATGAGCCCAGTTGGTTTTTAGGCTGCTGGGCTTGGGATTCAAACCAGTCAGCCATGTGGTATCTGTCACCCTTGTGCACAGGGCTTAAATATTGCACTATGGGACTGGCCCCAGGGAAAACTTTTTTAAGATAACAATGTTTGATCTGAGGATTAAATGGGTGATCTGGTAAGACAGAAGAAATGAAAGTCAAATCTATTTTTTATAAATAATTTTAAAATCTGAATATTTTAGTAAGATAATGGGAAACATCGGTATCAGAAAGACATTTAGGGTAGCTTCACATAAATATATAATATACACAAATAAGAATGTACTTACTTCCCCATATATGTTTTATATGAAAAAAACAACAAAAAAAGAAAGTTGCCAATTTATAGGAATAAAGATACCAGAGTAAAAGAGTACAATGCATGATGAGAGATAAATTGAGGGTATTTGTAATATATTCTAGAGATCTCTACCCCACAATATGAAGGCGAGCAGACAATTTTTATTTCAGTCAGAAATTGAAGCAATTAGGAAAAGTGTGAAATCCATAATCGTTTGTTGAGCTGCTTTTAAAAGTGTTTATCATCACATTTAGTAAATTTCACTATCATAATTGACCATATTCTTCTCACACACATGGCAGGAAGAAGCACACATGCTCCTTATTGACGCCACTAGAAGGCTCAGGCATTAAACCCCAGGAGCAAAATTTAACTTTAATGCATATATGGGAAAAAATCACTTTACTCATAACTATGCACAAGTATAATTACTGAACAAGGATGAAATGGCATGCAATTAAGTGGAATACCCAGGGATCACCCAGAACATAGTTACAGATAGAAGAGACCAAAGGATACAGAGACATCTGCTGTTTAGGGAATAGCAACTTCATCCAAGAATGCGTTCCCTTTCTGTCGCCTGTTGACTTCTCAGAGGAGGATACAATGTGTCCTTGTGGATGTAGATGAAGAACTATCCCCCTCCCTAAGATCCTCTGTTCTTTCCATTTCTGGTCACATTCAGATTTCCTCTAGTAGTATACACTACTTAATTTACTCTGTAATATACTTTTAGCTGTACAAGAATAAGAAAAAAGTCACCATAAACAACATGGGCTGGAATTGACATTTCCAGTTTCTGAAAACTGCGTCTTAGCCACCATAGTAACAGGAGGTTAGGTCTGGAGTTGCCAAACCTTAGAAACTGACACTGGGACGTTATGTGTGAACTCGATTATATTACTGTGCTCTAAGAATAATGATCATCTGTCCAGCTTTCCCAAGACAGTACCAACGCATGCCTACTGCCTCAGTGCGGTTTTTAATGGTCCTCACTTTCGTTTCCTAAGGTGTACCAATTTAGATGAGAAGTTGGTCAGTCACTCTACCAAGGAGAGTGCACCTTTCCCCCTTGTCCACAGTTTTACTTTGTGTGTGTGGTTTCAGTTACCTATGGTCAGCCATAGTCCACAAATACTAAATGAAAATTCTAGAAATAAATAGTGCATAAGCTTTCATTGCAATGTCAAAATGCCTGCTGCATTACTTGCCTCACGTAGACTCACAACGTCATCATCGGGTGGGTAAGTACAGTGAAACGAGATATTTTGAAAGAGAGAGGAAAGCATTCAAGTAACTTTTTTTTTTTTGAGAGGTTTTTGCTATAGGGCATGTGCGCTCACCAGAGAGACAGAGAGAGACAGAGAGATAGAAAGCAAGAAATCACCCCCCAGGAGGGATGGCCACGCCGCAATCCGTTCTCCTCCATTCTTCTCTCAGGATCTTGGGCACGCACGCACACGTGCCTGGCGTGAGTTTTAAGCCACCGGGTCCGGGACTTGAACCACGGTCGACTACATGGGAGTCCAGCGACATCGCCATTGCGCTAGCTGCTGGTCCCAGCATTCAAGTAACTTTTATTCAGTGTGTTGTTGAAATAGTTCTATTTTTTTATTATTGTTCATCTCTGTGCCTAATTTATAAACGTATTTTTTTTTTTTTTTGGAGAGATTTTTCACTGTAGGGCGCGTGCGCTCGCCAGACAGACAGAGAGAGACAGAGAGATAGAAAGCGAGAAATCACCCCCCAGGGGGGATGGTCACGCCACAATCCCTTCCCCTCCATTCTCCTCTCGGGATCTTGGGCACGCACGCACACGCGCCCAGCGTGAGTTTTAAGCCACCTCCGGGACGCGAACCGCGGTTTATCCAGCGACATAGCCATTACACTACTGCTTTTAAACTTATTTTTATCATAGGGACATATAGGCAGGAAAAAACCCTGTAATACAGATAGGTTCCAATACTATGTGTGGTTTCAGGCATCCACTAGGGACCTTGGACTATGTCTCCTGGGAAAAGGAGAAACTACCACATGAAGATAAGATGCCGGCAAAATACACTCTTAGAGTGATTGAGTGTTTTCGATGAAATAACATTCAAATCTAATTAATGTATCTACATGTATTTCTGTGTACTACTTGGCCACAAATATGAGTACCCTCATGGATAGACATTGCCTAAAAATTTTGATATAACTGCTTATAAATTATAGTTAATGAGCAAAACTCCCCCTAGTCTCAGTAAAAAGTCTTCACCAAGTCAATCTAGACCAGGCAGGTATGTTATTACACTGACCTTTGTACGCTTTGGCTTACTTCCTCTCCAGGATCAAAGACCCTCGTAGTAAACGAATGTATGGCGAGGAAAGCACAACACCTCGGTCTCAATGCGTGCGTTAGTATGACAGGCTCTGATCGTCTTCACCCTTGGACACCTGAATTCACTTGCTGAAATGTATGGGTATGTGAAGCAAATAACCAGGGAATAGGAAAACATAGCCCACTTTATTAAGTATCTTTATATGAGTTTGCATTTGATGTTTGTGTGTGTGTGTGTGTGTGTGTGTGTGTGCATGCACGCCTTAACAGTTTGTTCTTTTTATTACTCTGAATATATCATTTTATTTACAAATATAAAATAAATTTAATTTTTTGATTTTTGTCTTAATCTTTTAAAAATGTTTCAATTCAGCATGCATGTATTTGTAAAAAATATTTGTCACATACGCAAATTTTCTTGAGAACTGAGATATTAGTGTAATTCTTTGCATAAAACAGACGTGAAACACAAGGAGTAGAAAATGTTACAAAGTATATTTAAGTATACAACTATTCTCCATTGTAAAACCTATCAAATCTGCTCTCTGCTACCCAAAGCTGATAAGGAGATTTGAAGGAGCTAAAAAACTTACAATAAAAGAGGATTTTTGAATTGCTCTTTTACCAATGTAGCAGCCATGTATCAGGAGATCAACTCCATAGAGATCCAAGAAACAACAAAACAAAACAAAACAAAAAAAAAGCATGTGATTTATTTAGGTAATATAGTATTAAACTCTATTTTGAGTGTAACAGGAGAAAGCAATGCATTGAATGTAAGTGAACCACGTTTGTACTAAAACATAAACCAAGAAAAGAATAAGACAAATAAAAGCGTAGTTAAAAACTCTCATCCTGGGGGGTAACATTTATTTCTAGATAAATACGCCATGCTCTTTGGATTTGGTTCCAATACCTATTTATGTAGATGGAATAAGAGAACCAACCAAATGTCCCCCTTCGCCACTTCAAGGAGTAACTGCTGGGAAGAAGCAATTACAGTCAAATTGCTTACACCTTAAACCCCAGGTGCTCTAGATGGATGGACAATCCCCCACAGTGTGAGTCTCAAGCTCTGAGACTCAGGGAAGTGGCAAGAGGCAAGTCTGTGTGAGATGTGTTTTGTAGTGGAGAAAGCAAAAGACCTTCAAAGTTAGAAGACAGAAGGCTCTGGGGGAATGGATGAGAGCTTTATGCCAACAACAAAAGTACATAAAAAACAACAACTTGCATTTGTCAGGGTAAAATGAAAATACAAAAAGAAAATAAGTGGAGGGGAGGAAAACTCTATAAATGAAAAGGATGAGTCACTGTTTGCACAGGTTTGCCAGTTGGACAGGTTACGTATTCGGAAAACGTGAATTGTGTACCTGTAAGATGCAAGGCTCTGTGAGGACCAGGGATGACATAGATATACAAGGAGAAATCCTGCCCTCTTAAGTGACTTTTTAGAAGAAAAGGGGATAACTAGGCTGTAAATCAAAAACACTAGTTGATAATACATAGGTTGAATGAGTAATTTAAGAATAGAAATCATCTTCAAGCAAATGTGCCTGACTTGAGAATTTGGGTATCACACTCACTGAGTCTGGGTTCCTGGTTCTATAACTTAATGATTGTGTTTAAATACTATAGGCAGGTGGGCCGCTTGGTGGAATGGTGGTTAAGATGGTTGGATCCCACAAGGCTGACTGTTCAAGTCCCAGGCCCAGGGGCTTGAAGCATATGTCGGGTGCATGTGCATGCATGTACAAAAACCCACAAGGTCAAATGAAGAAGAGATTATGGTGTAGCCATCTCCCATAGGGGATGCTTTCTCATTTTCCCTCTTTCTCATTCTCTTTCTGTTTCTCCCCACAAGTGCACACACTCTTTAGCAAATTAAAAACAAAACAAAACAAAACGAAAAAAGCACACACACAAAACATAGGCAGAGGTATTTAAAAATACCAAGTGAAAATCATAAAAGCAGAATCTTCACATGAATGAGTACAGTCAGGATGAAGTTAGCACAATATGGTACCTAGCTGCCTAGCATGCTTGTTCTAATAGAAGTAGTTACATTGTTTGTCCTGGCTCTGTTTCTCTGTCCTGTCTTCCTTCTGTATCTTCTCAAGAATGCTGATTTTATTATCTGGAAAGATGACTCTATTAATACCAACACACTTTAAAGTACACAGACAGTACATTTCCATGTCATAAAAGTGTGTCAAATGTCTAAGAAACTAATAAATAACCTATCTCAAGTATGTTTATGTTGCACATTCAGACAAACTATGTTTTGAGTGGGGGAAATAGTCATTTCGGTGATTAAGTATTTCCTGATATTAATTTCGATTGGATAAAGTTTTTCTCCAGCAAGATCAAGCTCATCCTTGGATTTAACAATAGGTGTTAGTTGTTGGAAAGGTTTATATGCAAATCTCTGCTGAGGAAATCCCAAACCAGCTCTGAGCTGGTATACCTTGCCCTTTAATTGATTTTCAGATAGAGAGCACAGCCCAGGGAGTCATGCAACACACACTCCCGTTGAGCCATTCTCCTTTATCTCGATTACCCTTGATGTGTTATCAGGAAACCCGTAGTGCTCTCTCTCTTCAGGGGATCATTTTTTCCTTTGGGTGGAGATGCTAGGGTTTTACAGATAACTCAGTGGGGGGTTTTCATGGCCATACCTCTTACAATCACAAACTGAGAAGCAAAACCTCCCTTGCAGCTAATAAAATTCGACATCATAAATTCTAGCCATCTCCTATTTAACATAAGAGTATATTCGATGATAGTCTCTTTTAAATAAAACACTTTTTTTTAATTCATTTTGTTTGTCAACACACCAGTTTGATGCTCGGGATGATTTACTCAAGAGCAAACACTATCAGATACCTGTGGTTTCTCTGTACTACCTCAGGGGGGCTTCGACACCCGCCACCTCAGATCTCAGTACTTCAAAGAGTTTTCCCTGAAGCTGTGTTTACAGCATCAGCTAAAAAACAAGGTCCTGCTCGCTTTCACACACCTTTTTGCCACATTAAAATCCTAGCTGCACCAAAATAACAACTCTTTCTACATCGGTTGGTGGTGGGTTTGGGGATGGCTGCCATGCATTTTAACTTTTTAAATCACAAACCACAAGCCAAGTAAAAAATGATCTAAGTGGACTCTTGCCATATCTTATATCCAATGCTTTTCTCTGGATAGGATATAGCTCCACCTTATGGCAGGAAGTTATTTAAAGTGGAGACAGGATGTGGACGGCATGATGGTGGCAAGCATTTCTTTTTTCTCTAGGTTTTTGCTTTTCCTTGTACTCCAGTTGAAACGGCAGGTCTACATGCAAAAGAGACAGAGAGGCAGTTCTTCCATTTGTCTTCCTTGGGAGTCTGTGAAAGTTTTGTGCTAAACCTAGACTGTGACCGTCTGGAGCACCGGGGTTACGAAAGACAAGGGAAGGATGGGTTTGTCAAGCTGCAAACGCAAAACAAAAATCATGTGCTTTGATATTCTTATTAATTAAATTTTATTAAGTGTCTGTCTGATACTTTTTCACTTAATCTCTTCATTCACCTCTTTTCTGTTGTATCCACCATTACTTTTTGCTTGGTTCTAGTGTTTACATGCTACCTCCTGGAATCTAAGAATCACCGACTGCTGGCCTAAACGGTGATTGGAGATTTCTTGTAGACTCTTTCAACCTTACGTAGTCTCATATGTTCTATTTCTATATCCAGTTTTTTGCAGCTGTATCCTTAGTAAGGTGACAGCTGGCTATTAAGTTTCTTCCCCCCCCCCCCCCAGACTTTGTCATTGAATATATTGTGTATGTTAGAACTCTGTTAAAATCTCATAAGGAACATCTGAAGCTTCTTCATATTTATTTAAAGAGCTGTACAGAGAAATTTAGGGGGAAAAAAAAGAAATTGACTTTTGTTGTCATCCTTTCCATATGCCAATAACTCTGTTAAGCAATAGAATGTTTTCTATGTGACTTAAACTCCCAGCTATCTTCTAAAATATTCCCAACCTCAATTTACCAATGATATGCAAGTGGTTTCTCTAAGGTCATGTAGCTCCTAGATGCCCCATCTTGCTATGACACCCACTACATTTTGTTTTAAGCACACCAATTGACTGCTGAGGCTTAGAGGAAATATTGGGTTGTTGGAAAAGTCATGACACATTTTTGTATAGAAAAAATATCTTATTACTTTTCCAATGACCCAATAGTACTGTGGCAGGTAAACATTTTAGCACCTTTCAAATCCTACTGAATAGATTGCTTCTTTGCCTATGCATTTTCTCAGAACAATAAAGTTTGAAGGAATCTTATCATATTTCCTGTCTTACAGTAGCCAAATAGTAAGCTTTTATTGAACATCTGCTGTAGGGAAGATATTATGCTAGGTGTTATGGGAATATGAACAGAAAAAAAAATAAGATATCATTCCTCCTCTCCGTAGTACTTGTGAACTAATTCATTCAACAAACTCTAGGAAGCAACTTTGATATGCCTGACAGTGGGTGAGAAATGGAGGCTACATCTTCAGGGAAAGGCAAGGTTGAACAAATTCTATTAAACTCATAGTAATTATCACAATGACAAGGCAAACAACTCAATACTTATAGCTAAGAGAAAGGGAAACTGGAGCTTGGAGAGGATTTCATTGGGGAATTCTCATTGGAGCTGGAGCTTTGGAGTAAATATCTCAGAAATCTTATTTCATGGTAACTAGTATCAAGAAAACAGCTTCATTCTGAAAATGAAATTAAATAGGATTACAGATGTGGAACCTAGATATCTACTCTGATCACTACCCTAATATATCAAGACTAGTAAGGCAGAACATATTATCTTGTAAGTTGCTCACAGTCCAATAGCTTCTCCATAATTTCTGTAAATTCTCAGAGAACTTGTCCATATCTGGTCAGCTTCGAACCTAAGCCCTTGCCTTTACACATGTAGTTCACTTGGGATTCTCTGTCCTATGCTTACAGCTTTTCCAAGCTGTGAAATCAGCCTTAATCCTTATTTGTATTGTGTAAATTATTCCCATGAGGAATCAGAGTATATAATTCACTTTGGGGATAGAAGGTAGGGTTGATGAAATTAGAGGAAATTAGATACATAGATGATGCTAGTAATAGATGATAAATATTAAGAGATAGGTGATAGGTTTACAAAAATGTAAAAGTTCTTTATTTTGAATATTAGACATATTTTGTAATTAACACCTTTCTGGGCTATTTCCAAAACACAATTTGTAGTTTCCTGTTAAATTGTACAGACTTTCTTTCTACAGCTTCCCTCATCACCACAGAAACTCCAAATTCTTTGCCCTTTTGCAGGAAAATGTCACAACTACTCTAAACGCAGCATAGTCCATCTTTACAAATTCATCTTTACCAAAGATTCTGGGAAGAATGAAAGAGTCTTTAGGAGAGGACTTCAAAAAGTCAGTAATGAAATTAAAAGTTCAACTTTATTTTTATGCAAAAACATTTTGAAATCCCTGCATAGTTTTTTCATAATGTAAATTTCTTTTTATAAAAAAATATTTATTTTATTTAGTATTATCACCATTTTTTTTAAGTCTTCCATAGAGCATGCATGCCCACCAAAGAGAGGGAAAGTGAGAAAACAAGCCACCAGGTCTGGGACTTGAACCACGGTCGGTCATGTGGGAGTCCAGTGCCCCAACCACCATGCTACCTGCTGGCCCATAATATACATTTCTAATAAATTATTGAAGACTGCTTTTATTTTACATGAGTCATTAGTCTTAAAAAGCATCCCTAGTTTAAAATAACAATATGTATTTCTTTTCCTTAGCTACACATAAGTGATCACCAGTATGCAGCACATACTAACCTCTTAATAAGGGAAGACATTAATAAACTGCTAATAAGTTAGTAATAAAATGTAATTATATAAGAATTATCATGATAACTATTGTTATAATCAAAAGAAACTAAGAAAATATATGTTATATGTCATAGACCTACAATTTTAATTTTATTTGCTAGAAAAACTAATTTATCTCACTTGTATAGTATTTTTAATGACAGCATCATGGTGTATATAGCACTTTGAATTATGCAGCTGAATATATTTTTTTTTCTTTTTTTGGAGAGGTTTTTGCTATAGGGAGCGTGCGCTCGCCAGACAGACAGAGAGAGACAGAGAGATAGAAAGCAGGAAATCACCCCCCAGGGGGGATGGCCACGCTGCAATCCCTTCTCCTCCATTCTCCTCTCGGGATCTTGGGCACGCACGCACACGCACCCGGCGTGAGTTTAAGCCGCCGGGTCCGGGACTCGAACCGCGGTCGACTATGTGGGAGTCCAGCAACATAGCCATTACGCTAACTGCTGGTCCCAATATATTTTTTTTCAGAGGTTTTTGCTCTAGGGCCCGTGCGCTCACCAGACAGACAGAGAGAGACAGAGAGATAGAAAGCGAGAAATCACCCCCCAGGGGGGATGACCACGCCGCAATCCCTTCTCCTCCATTCTCCCTTTGGGATCTTGGGCATGCACACACACGCGCCCGGCGTGAGTTTAAGCCACCGGGTCTGGGACTCGAACCGCAGTTGACTATGTGGGAGTCCAGCAACATAGCCATTACGCTAACTGCTGGTCCCAGCAGCTGAATATTTTTTAATCCAAAAATGATGCATAAACTGAGAGTGATTACTTGCTGGACATGGTACAATAATAGTCCTTCAAAATTATTGATGGGATAAATATTTTCATCTTGACAAACTGAAGTAATTACTAAAGTAATTATGTATGTAAGCAGGCATCTACTCATTATCTGATACTTTTCATATTATGGAAGAGAACTAAAAAGTTGTATGAAATTGATATTATTTTTAAAACAATGTACACTTTAGAAAGGCACAATTTCTTCTTTTATTTTTTATTTCAACTGTTGTTGAGATCTTTGTTTTTCCTCTGCCTTATGCCTTAATTTGTATATGGCACAAAGTGCATTCATACTTTGGCATCTGAATTCAAGGTAGCTCTACTTTTGACATATTCTTAATTATTGTACATATGTCACTCATTTCATTTTTTAATAATGACAGTCCTGATTTATGATGAAATTTGGTGTTGAATCATATACTACCCCGTATTATTTAAACTTTGTCCCTCATACTTTAATGTTTTTGGTTGTAACAAATATGTTATCACTAAGAGAATATTTTACTTCTTTTGTAACTACCTCCACAAAACATATATTGTTTAGCCTTGTGATTGGTAGCTACACAGTACTGAAGGCAAAATTATATGTATATATTTGATACATATAATAAACACACTTTATGACATAGCTTTAGGAGATACCAATTTAGAGACCGTAAGGGAGACTTTTTCTCAACATCTGCATATTTTGAGAAATCATGTGCTATGGCACAGGACTGGCATGTGATAAATTTTTTAGGCTTGTATTTTTTATTTTGAATTTATCTTTAGAGCTCCATCATGTCAGACATCTCCATGATAGTCTTCCTGTATATCCTCAGTGGCACACTTAGCTGAACGCCGAGGAAGCTATTCCCAGGACACAGCACTCCAGACAACATCTTAACATTTTAGACCCGCTTTCCAAACTTCAAACCATGAAAGCAAAATAAGTTAACAAACCAACAAATAAGCAAGCATGCAAAAGTGATTTGAAAATTATAAAAGAAAATTCTTAAATAAGGTAAACAATTTGTTTCTACAACGTGTTTTTTTCATTTGGGAACACATTTATTTTATACAATATTTCAGAATAAGTGGTTAATAGAGCCAAAAAGAAAAAAAAAAAAAAAACTAGTATGTTTTAACTTTTTCCCCTTATTTGTCAAGGGGTATGTGTGCTTGCTTGCTGGAGAAAGAGAGAGGAGAAAAGGGAGAAAGCACCCTCCATAAGGAACAGCCACAACATAATTGTCTTTCCTCTATTTCTCACTCCTTTTAGGATTTGGGGCACAAGTGTACATGCATTCAACAAGTTTGTCAAACTACTGGTCCAGGACTCATGCAGGTGGCCATGTGGGACCCAGCTGCCTCAATGGCCATGCTACTGTTTAGACCAGCTTGTAACTAAACCTAAGAAAATCCTTTGTCAATCATCTCTTTAAGTGATAGATTAGCCAATAGTCCATTAGCTACTGTATACAAATACTTATTCATGGAAAGGGTCGAAGGAAAACCATTAAAATCAGATTAATTTGGCTTGAAATATATTGTGATTCATGCATATTGTGGTTTCTCAATCTAAGCACTAGCGACATATCCGACGGGATAATTTCTTGTTCCAGGGGGCAGCCTGCTGCACGGTGAGATATTGAGCAGTAACCCTGGCCTCTACCTACTGGATGCCAATAGCTTGTTCCCTATTCGTGATGAGCAAAAATGTCTCCAAACATTCCCCGGGGAGCAAATTACCTCTGGTTGAGAAACACTGATATATAAGGAACCTCGTAAAGTTTATTGTCCTCATGAAACTATGCTTTTGTCCACAATACACATTTCTAATTACTTTTTGCACCAAAATTAACTTGTACTTTAATTCCATTTTCCCAAAAACATATTTTTAAGTTTATTTATTTCTCCCATGAGCAAAAAATACAAAGAAAAATAGAAACACAACACCCCCAATAGGGTTCTGATGCTGTGATCAATCTCCAGCTCCAACCAGCCTGATTGTAGGCACCCATATGCCAGGTACACACAGAGAAGTCTCTGGACATGAATCCAGAACCTTTCCATGGGGGTCAGCCTCACAGAGAGTTACATTTTACTACTGGCCATTATCCAATCCCCATTTTTCTAGGAACTTTTTGAAGGTCCCTAATATATGACTATATATTTTTTTCTTGGTAACTGAAAAATTTACATTTCACTTGAAAAGACAGTCATCCTGAAGACCTGTCACACATTGGTAGCTTTCTATATCTTACTAATATAACTCAAGTAAAACTGGACTTCTTAGATGGTAATGAATTAAATAAACAAGCAAATAAATTTCCCACAAACTTTATGAAGGAATGTAAATACTTATGGTGCTTACAGGGCACAAATAAAATTTAGTTAAAAGCTTTTAAGATTAATAATGATGGCAGGTTTTGGGTTATATTTCTCTTGTTTGGCAGGGTTCTGTTTAGGGATTTTGAAGAGCCAGTTTCTTTTAACATACATTGCATTTTCAGGAAAGTCATGACACATTTTTGCATAGAAAAATACATCATGACTTTCTTAATATCCTAATAGAAAATTATCTTCTTCCTGCTTCAAGTGTTACAACAACTGCATAATGCAAGTATAACTCTAAAGTGGTTTCAGGTCCCAGTTATGGTGGGGACTAAAATGTTAGTCGATGCAAACTTAATAAAGTAAATTTATTTATAATTTGTTTTTTCATAGTCTGCTTCACTTAGCATTAAATCCTCTGTATTTATCCACTTTGTATCAAATGACAAGATCTTATTTTTCTTTATGACTGAGTAGTATCCCATAGTGTACATGTGCCACATTTTTTCAATCCAGACATCTATTCTTGAGCATTTGGGTTGATTCATTCAAAGACATAATAGTAAGGAGAAGAAGTGTGGATATCAGTGACTCTATGGAGGGAGTGAATAGTAAGGGATAGGAGAGATAGGTTCATGAAAAAGACATTTAACAGACACCAGAATGTAAAGTTCTCTGCTTTTATGATATATATGGTAATATACTTGATTAGAGTACCATGCACTGCATGCGTGCCTTGACTAACCATATTATACACTATAAAGTTGTTCAATGATCAAATATAGATAATAAATTATAAAGTAAAATAATTTAAAATAAAAATAAATTGTTCTCAAGAAAATGCCCTGTTCTGCATTGTCATTTATTTCCATAAATGTGTCAGTTTCAGTTTCATCTGAAAATGTTTAATATACAGTTTTCCACACCTTAGAAGGCTAACCTACTCTTTTAAAACTATGCAAAATTGTTCATTTAATATGCCTTGAAAGCTTTGATGAATTTCTACTTGAGCAACCGAAAAAGGTTTGGGCTCTCACTGTAATTCTTTATTTGAGGAGCAAGGAGATTTTAGACTTCACACTTGAGGTATTGATTATTATTGAACTTGTTTTAATCTCATTGAAAAACTCTGCTGAAAATAGCAAGACTCTTCAGAGCCTTGATTAACTTTACATCTACCTTTGATTCTATGAATATGTTTTTTAAGCTCTGCGAGTTTAAGCTAAGACTCTTGTTATTAATATGCTTGTGAAGTCTACATCCATGGTATCATTGCCAAAAATCAAATAAGACAGCAATTTAAATGTACACTAGAAAAATGAGTCTTTGACCTTTTATTTTCACTTGCATCTGGACTTTTAAAATATTCTTTTTAAAGGAGTTGGATCATTGTCCACTTGCAAGAATGAAGAGGAAATCAATTACCCTTCTCTAAAATAAGCTCGTGATTTCATTGTCATGGATCATGACAGACTTTAGAAGAATTATGAATAAAAAAGTTATCTATCAAAAAGAAGCATTAATTAATTATGATGACATAGGTGCTTATTACTTTAGCAGGACTAACTAAGTCTCCAATATTGTAGTTGGTATTAACTGATTCCATGCAGCAAGGCACTTTATTATGATTTGTCAGATTGTTCAATTTGACAATAATATACTTATAAACATATTGAGAGGCCACTGTCTTTATAATTGTATGACCTACTAGACTATTATAAAATAGTTAAAATAGTCTAAAAGAGTGGTGATTAATGATTATGATGGATAATTGGAATCATTATGATTTATTAATGATTATGATGAATAATTAGAATCATTCGTTGTGTTTTTCTTTCTTTTTCAAAAAAGGGCCATAGGGTATGTGCACTCACCAGAAAGGAGAGAGACAACGAGAGTAAGGGAAAAACCACCCCCACTTCCCTAAGAAGGGATCGCCATGCCACAATCCCTTCTCCTCCATTCTCGTCCTGGGATTTTGGGCAGGCAAGCACATGCACCTGGCATGATTTGTAAGCTGCCAGGTCCAGGACTGGAACCACAGTTGGCCGCATGGGAGCACATGCTGGAGCACCTTAACCACTATGCCACCTGATGGCCCTTATTCTAATATTTTTTTTAATAATAGAATCAATCTTAGCCCAGCCATGGTGGCACAGAAATAGCACCACTGCTTGGAAAGGCTGAAAGATGCATGGGAGTCTTGCATTCAGTTCCTTGACCTACATGAGCATGCCAGGTATGGTGGTCTGTAACTGTGACTCTAACCATTGTAATTGGGAAGCTGGGACAGCAGGACCACAGCTCAGTAAGAACATGTCATACCTATCTCTCTCTCTGTCTGTCTGTCTCTCCTGCAAAGGGGAAAATATCTTACCAACTGCTTCTCTTATTTCCAAAACAGTAGCTTTACTTTTATCAATAGCATAGCATATTACTAGTATTAGCAATTACAGCAATTAATATTTGCTGAGAAATTACTATACCAGAAACCTTCCTATGTATGATTTTATTTACTTTCAAGGCAATCTTCTGAGATAAATATTGTCTTTTTGAGATAGGGATTATCAAATTAAGAACAAGTTCGTGCCGCTGGTAAGTGGCAGAATTCCGATGCAAACTCACACAGTTGACCTCCAAACCACTGCAGTTACTCATCACTACTTTATGCTACCTCAGCTCCAGGCTTCCAACAACAAATGTAAAATTAAATCATTGAATGTCCAACTGTTATCAAAAGCCAGGTTTAGGAAAAACATAGGGAAATACATGTAAGTGCTCCTTGTCCACTTCTTCTGCCCAGTCTAAGCTGTATGTTTGCATTAAATCAGACCACCAGGCCCAGTTCGAGCGCCTCAGGGATATAGCCCTGCTATGTAATATATGGACCATGTAGAATTTCGAATCCTGGGTGAACCCGAATATCAGGCATACCTATAATCCTGACTGACTAGAAACTTCCAGGGAGGGGTAGATTTCTGTGTGGTGAGATGTTGTCAAAGGTATCAATCCTTCTCACTCCCTCTCTGTCATTCTGTTTTGTCTCTCTCCCAATTAATACATTTCAAAAAAATATAAATTTCAAAAGGTCTCTTTATTTTCTTTAAGGAGGCAAACATCTCAAAAATGCAAGATTAGATCATCAGAATTCTTGCCTGTCTACCACTCTCATCATTATTCTAGGAATGACTTACTCTGAGTTAGTAAGTTGATTCCTAGTTATAACATGCTAAGTAATACCAAATCAATGGACTGCTGGTAGCTGACTGAAAACTGCAGATAGATTCTTTTAATGTAAATTGAATTACAACAAGACATTCATTTTTATTAATATTTCTTTTTAAACACTTAAAACATTTTAATTTGCATGTAAATGAGACTGATAAAGAAAGGAGAAACATTCACCTGAATGTCTGGTCTTACTCTGATTCCTTCCTCCCAGTTCTCCACCCTGTCAGACCACGGCCACTTAAGTGTATGCCAGTTGTTTTCAGGTAGACTGGCCCGAGAAGTTGAACCACAATTGTCAAATGGGATCCAGCTTCTCTTAAAGAGGGCATTACTGCTGCACCATAGCATCAGCCCTATTCATGTTTTTCTTTAAAAAAAAATATATTTGAAATAAGGTATAAATTACTTAGAGTTCAAAGCATCCATGTTAATGATAAATTTTGACAAATTGGATTTGACAAGTTTGGAAACACAAATAAAATAGCGATATCCACGGATTCAAAACACAGAATATTTTCGCAACTCAAAGTTCTCCTATTCTCTTTCCCAATAAACACCTCTCACCACCAAAGAATTACCTAACTGATTTCTGTCTCAATTATTTCATTTTATTTTGTCTAAAATATATAAAAGTATCTTCTCTTTGGGACCAGCAGTTAGTGTAATGGCTATGTTGCTGGACTCCCATGTAGGCGACTGCGGTTTGAGTCCCCGACCTGATGGCTTAAAACTCAAGCCAGGTGCGTGTGCATGCGTGCCCAAGATCCTGAGAGGAGAATGGAGGAGAAGGGATTGGGGAGTGGCCATCCCCCCTGGGGGAGTGATGTCTCACTTTCTGTCTCTCTGTCTCTGTCTGTCTATCTGGCGAGTGCACGTGCCCTATAGCAAAAATCTTTAAAAAAAAAACACTTCTCTTCATGTGTAGTTTCCTTGGCTTCAACTTAATGGTTTTAAGATTTGCTTTTACTTTTCTGTGTATCAATAGTTCATATGCAGAATAATATTATATTATATAAATATATCATGATTCATCCATTCCCCTGTAAATAGACCCTGAATTGTTTCTAATTATTAGCTATTATTTAAAGCAGCAGTAAATATTCTTGTATGAGGTTATCTGTGGGAAAAATATATTTATTTATAATTACCTAGCTGTGTAATTTCTGATGTTTAATTTGTTATGAAAGGGCCAAAGGTTTTATATCATTTCACATTACTGTCAGCAAAACATGCAAATTCAGGTCACGTGGTCCCTAATATTTGGTGTCACCAATCTTTTTTTTTTTTTTTTTTTGGAGAGATTTTCGCTATAGGGCGTGTGTGCTCGCCAGACAGAGAGAGACATTAGAGACAGAAAGCGAGAAATCACCCCCCAGGGGGGATGGTCACACTGCAATCCCTTCTCCTCCATTCTCCTCTCGGGATCTTGGGCACGCACGCACACACGCCCTGCGTGAGTTTTAAGTCACCGGGTCCGGGACACGAACCGCGGTTGACTATGTGGGAGTCCAGCAACATAGCCATTACACTTACTGCTGGTTCCCACCAATCTTTTTAATTGTAGCAAACTGTTCAATGTAATTGTGATTTTTAATTTGCATGTTCCTAATCATTAATGATGCCAGTTCTTCTTGTGAACATATTGACCATTTCTATATCTATTTTCTGAAGTGTCTATTAAAGAGTTTTAAAATTAATTTTTAAAAATTTTGTGATAGGGCTTGTTCACTCACCAGTTTACAGAAGAGAGACAGAGATGGTGAGAACGTGACAAAGCACCCCCCTCCTAGAAGGGAGTGGCTATGTCACAATTCTTTCTCTTCTATTCTCCTTTTGAGATTTTGAGCACACACACTTGTTTTTCAAGTTGCCAGGTCAGGACTTGAACCAAGCAATTGCTCATGTGAGATTCAGTTTCTTTAACCACCAACTATCAGCTGGCCTGAATCCTTTTAAAACATTTTTTAGTTTTTAACATTTATTTCATGCAAGTGAAAAACAGGGTAAGAGTCATCCAGGTGTTGCATGTATTAATAATCTATTTCTTTTTATTGCTGAGTAGTATTTGATTATATGCATGCACTACAATTCATTTAACTATTCACCCACATTAAGGACATTTTGTTTCCAATTTTGAGCTAATATGCATAAACTTCTATAAACATAGATACAGAGGTTTTTTTTGTTTTTTGTTTTTTGTTTTTTGTTTTTTTTTTTTTGATGAACATATACCTCCACTTCTCTGGAATAAAGGCCCAAGAATACAATTGGGTAATGTGATACTTTCACATTTTAAATGTTTTATAAAGGGTCAACAAGTTTTCTAGAGTAGCCATACCATTTACATTCTCACCAGCAATATATAGGTAATTCAGTTTCTTTCCATTCTTTCTAGCACTTACTATTGTCATTATTCATAATTTTAGCCACTTGGATAGGTATGTAGCAGTATATCACTGTGGTTTGATCGGCATCTCCTTATTGAATAATGATGTCAACCATTTTTATGTGTTTTATTTGCCATCTGCATATCTTGTTATATGAAATGTCTCTTCATGTATTTTTCCCACTTTCTAATTAAATTCTCCCATTTTTCATTGTTGAGTTTTGAGAGGTTTTGTATTGTATTCCAGAAACTAGTCCTTTGTTGATTATGTAGTTTGCTAATATTTTCTCCCACTCCATAGCTTGATTTTCATCATCTTGACAGAATCTTTCACAAGGCAAAATTTTCAAGTTTAATATAGTCAAATTTAATATTTTCTTTAATAAATCATATTTTTAGTGTCATATCTATAAATATTTTGCCTAGACCAAAATTCTGAAGATTTTCTTTTATTTTTTTCTGAGTTTAAAACTTTACATTTAAGTTTATCATCTATCTTGAGTTAATTTTTGGATAAAACTTAAGACTTTGGTTCATGTCCATAGGTTTCATTGGCTTGTTTTTGCTTGTGAATACACAGTTCCTCCAGTACCAATTGAAAAGTCTGTCTAGGGCCAGTGGGTATCATGGAGGTTAAGGTGCTGGATCCCACATGGCCAATTATGCAATTGAGTCCAGATCTGGTGCCTTGAAAATCACAAAAGGTGCATGTGTGTGCATGCCCCAAATCCTGAGAAGGTATTGTAGCATGGCCATACCCCCGCAATGGGTAATTTCTTATTTTTTCCTTTCTCTCTCTCTTGTGCACATGCCCTATAGTAAAACTAAAAAGAAAAAAAAAAAGACTATCTTTTCTGTATAGGATATTTTTTCATTCTGTGAAAAAATCAGTTGGGTGTATATACATGGACCTGTTTCTATGTTATTTACTCTGTTTTACTTAGCAATCTGTCCCTCCAGTAATACTGTATGTTTTTGAATACTGGGCAGATTTTTTCACTTCATTCTTTTCTTTCAAAATTATTTTAGTGGGACCAGCAGTTAGCATAATGGCTATGTTGCTGGACCCATGTAGTTGACTGCAGTTCAAGTCCTGGACCCGGTGGCTTAAACTCATGCTGGTGGCTTGTGCGTGCATGCCCAAGATCCTGAGAGGAGAATGGAGGAGAAGGGATTATGGCATGGCCACCCCCCCAGGGGGTGATTTCTCGCTTTCTGTCTCTCTGTCTCTCTGGCAAGTGCATGTGCACTATAGAAAAAAAAAAAAAAACAAGCTCTCAAAAAATTATTTTTGTAAAAAAAAATTATTTTAGTTATTCTAGATTTTTTGCATTTCATATATATTTTAGAATAATCTGTCTGTACCTATAAAAACATTTTCCTGAAATTTTATAGGCATTATGTTAAACTTACATATCTATTTGAGAAAATATTTGCATTTTTGCTTTATTGAGTCTTCCAATTCATGAACATGGTCTATCTATTCACTTCTTTAGCTATCCTTGCTTTTTTGTTGTTTTTTATCAGCATTATATTGTTTTCAATATACTAGTTTGATAGAGGTTTTATTAGATTTACAATTGTTTCTTGTTTTTCAGTGATTATAAGCAAAATTGTATTTTTAGTTTTGTTGTCCTTGTGATTATTGGCAGCTTATAAGGAGTGCTTTTGTCTTGTATCCTGCAACCTCTCTGAACTTATATATAACTTATATATTAGATATGGTAGGTTTCGTAGATTTCCTTGGTATTTTCTATATAGACAAAGTTGTCATCTGCTAATAGAGAGATGTCTTACTTTTCTTATTTCCTCCTCTCACTATTGCACTTTCTAAAAATTCCACCTCTGTGTTGAATAAGAGTGGTGATTTTAAAAAAAAAATCCTTATTTTGTACTGACCTTAGGGAAAAATGCATTTACTTTTTCAGTATTTAGCTACACATTTTTCATAAATGTTCTTTATCATATTGAGGACTCTTAACTTGATTTCTTTATTCTGTTTTAGCCTGAACAGGTATTGAATTTTCTCAAGTCATTTTGTACATTGGTTGACAAGATAACATATATTTTCTTCTTGAGCTTGTTTTTATAGATTACATTGATTGATTTTCGAATTTTGGACTATCTTTGAATCCCTACAGTAAGCCCCACTTGGTCATGATCATGGTTTTATTCTTCTTATATATTGTTGAAATCTGCTTGCTAGTATTTTGCTAGGGATTTCATGCTTACATTCAGGGATAATAGTGGTTTGTTTATTCTTTTCTGCAGGGCATATACACTCCCGAGAAAAGGGGAGAGGAGAAAGTACCTTCCATGAAGAACTGGCATGTTACAATCCCTTCTCAGTCATCTCTCCCTTCTTTTGAATTTTGGGTACATATGTGTACACATCTGGCATGTTTCTCAAGCCACTGAGTCCAGCATGGGAACTACACAGTTAGAAATATGGGATCTTTCTTAGCCACCAGACACAGAGTTGGCCCTGTCTGCTGTTTTATTTAATGCTTTGTTTGGTCTTAGAATCACAGCTTCATAAAATGAATAGAGACATGTTCACTGTTCATTTTCTGGGAGAGTATGTATAATTAATATTGATCCTTCTTTAAATGATAGAATATGTTTATGTCAGTATAATATATGGATATGAATATTTACTTTTTGAGATTCGCTAGTTACAAAGGATTTCATTTCATTAATCTTTTTTAAAGAACAAGTTCTTGTTTTGTTGGTTTCTTTCCATTTCTGTTATTGTCTTCCTTCTGTTTCCTGTAGGATTATTTTTATTTTCTTTTAAAATAAAAGCCTAGGAAGTAAAAGTTTAGGTTATTGATTTGAAACTTTTTCTCTTTTATTCTGTGTTAATTTTAATGCTACAAATTTGCCTTTCAGGACCACTGTAGCTGTTATTCACACATTCTGAGATATTTTTATTTATATTCATCTCAAAGGATTTTAAGTTTTTTCCTCTAGATATTCTATTTGATCTATGCATTCTTTAAAAATGTGTCTCCAAATGTTTGACAAATTTTATTATCTGTCTATATTTTTCATGTGTATTTTGATTCTATTGTATCAGATTTCACACCATGTGTGAACTTAATTACTGTTGAGAGAGAGATTTTTGCTAGGGGCACATGCACTCACCAAAGAGAAGACAGACAGAAAGTGAGAAATCACCCTCCAGGGGAAAGGTCACACTACAATCCCTTCTCCTCCATTTTCATGTATACATGTGCCCAGTGTGAGATTTAAGGCACCTTGTCAGATATTCAAACTGCAGTTGGCTATATGGGAGTGTAGCAATATAACCACTATGACATCTGCTGTCCTGAATTTAATTTTTAAAAAAATTATTGAGATTTGATCTGTGGTCTATGGTATAGCTTATTCTGGTATAGATAGGATCACTTGAAAACAATGTGCAGTTTATTTTTTAAGTGCTACAGAAATGTCAGTTAAGTTCTGTTCGTTGAGCTCTTCTACATCTTTGCTGAAGTATTGTCTACTTATTATATCAATTGTTGAGAGAGCAGTGTTCATGTTTCCAACTATAATTGTGAATTTATATATTTCTCCTTTCAGTTTGATCAGTTTCTGTTTAACCTCTTTTGCTGATCTGTCATGTTGTGACTATGCATTTAGGATTCCTTTTGGTGTATCAAAACTTTTCTTATTATATGATGCCCTCTTGTCTACAGAACTTTTTTTTTTGTTTTGTTTTGTTTTTTGTTTTTTGTTATAGGACACCTGTGCTCTCCCTGGAGAGAGAGAGAGAAATAATCAGAAAGCCCAAGAAGACATGGCCAGGATCCAATCCCTTCTCCTCTATTCTCTTCTCAGGATTTTGAGCACACGTGGCACACATGCTCAGCATGTTTTTCAAGCTGCTGGTCTGGGAAGAAAATCACACAGTTGGTCGTGTGGAATCCAGACATCGTAACTATAACACCACCAGCTGGCCCACTTGGATCTACTTTAAATGACATTAATATGGTCACTCCTGCTTCTCTTTGATTAAGTTCACATGAAATATCTTTTCCACTCCTTAATTTCAACCAGCCTATGGTGGTATAATTTTTTAAAATATTTTACATTCATGATAGAACTTGGTGCATGCATGTAAAAGTGAGAAAGAGAGACAGAGAGAAAGAAAGGAGTGCCTTCCACTGGACTAGTCTTGCTGTACTCCTCCTACTCTAGTTCTTCAGCCCATTGGACCTCTGGCATTTATGTATGTGCCAGATATGTTTCAGGTTGAATGGTCTAGATACTCACACTGTGGCTGCCATAGGGGATCCGACTTTTCTTGAGCACAGCGTTATTAATGTGTCACAGAGATGACCATATAAAGTTACATTTGAAGTAAGTTCTTACAGAGAGTGTGTAGCTAGATTCTCTTTTTTAATGCATTCTGATCATCTCTTCTTCTTCTTCTTTTTTTTTTTTTTTTTTTTTTTTTGGAGAGGTTTTCGCTATAGGGCATGTGTGCTCGCCAGACAGACAGAGAGAGACATAGAGACAGAAAGAAAGCGAGAAATCACCCCCCAGAGGGGATGGTCACGCCACAATTCCTTCTCCTCCGTTCTCCTCTCGGGATCTTGGGCACACACACACACACGCGCCCGGCGTGAGTTTTAAGCCACCGGGCCCAGGATGCGAACCGCGGTCGACTACGTGGGAGTCCAGCAGCCATTACGCTAACTGCTGGTTCCCTTCATCTCTTCTTCTTGATTGATGAATTTATGCTATTTACATTTAATATAATTATTGATAGCTTTGGGTTAAGTCACTCATCTTTATTTTTTGTTTTCTGTGCTTTTTATTTTTTTCTCCCTTTCTGTGGATTTTTTTTTTACACAGTTTTTTAACAATCCCAATTTTATTTATCTCTAGCATTTCACTATTTTTTTCTTGCATAGCTGCTTTAGTAGTTACACTAGGTACTATAGATCCATACCTAATCACAATTTACTTGTGTTCTCATTTTATTAGTTCCACTGGAGTATAGAAGTATTACTTCTGTTTATATCTCTTAATTCTCCACACTAATACTATGATTATCTTAAATATTTCCTCAACATCAATGATGTTAAGCAACATCAGTGGTTTAATTTTTGCTTTAACCATCAAATATAATTTAGAAAACTCAAGAGAAGAAGGAAAGTCTATTCTATTTGCCCATAATTTTGCTTATCATGTTCTTTCTTCCTTTTTCTGTTGTGTTATTTTGGAGCCTATGCCAAAAATAATTTGGCCTTGAATTCATGAATATATTTCAAGACTCATAATTATGTTCAATTGATCTGTTTGTCTGTCTTATTGCCAGTATTGCACTTTTTCAACTTCCATAGCTTTACAGTAATATGGAAGTCAGATAGAGTAAACCCTCCAACTATTCTAATTCTTTTGTATTTCCATATATATTTGAACACAGATAATCAAATTTTATTTTAGAGTTCAGGGTAATTTTGGTTAAGCTTACAATGAACATACAAATAAATTTGTGAAAACTTAACATTGCAATAATTTTAACATATTCAATTTTATAATCCATGAATATGACATATCTTTCATTTTATTTCCAATTGTTTATTGCTGTTTTTAAAAATAAAGTTTATCTTTCTATATTTTCTTTTCATTTTGTAACATTGCAAAGTTTTTTTTTGCTTTAGCATATATTTTATAAATTTTGTTTTAACAGGAGAAAAAAAAATTTAATTATGCATATGTATGGGGTTCCACAAGCACAACTTCTTCTTTTTCAATTTTCAAGGCACATATTGTGTCATTATAAATAAAGAGATCATCATGTACACCTTTCCAATTATTTATTTTTTCTTTCTTAGTGTAATGTTGACCAGAACGGCTGAAAGTGGACATTTCTATCTTTTCCCTATCTTCGGATATAAGCTCAGGCTTTTCTCATAAGTACATATCTTGATGATTTTGCAGATTTTCTTTACTAGAAGGAGAAAGGTTTTATGCCAGCCACATAGCACAATGATTAAATCCTCTGCACAGGAAACTAGATCCCAGACAGCCAAGTGTGGTTCTAGTCCCAGCCCCAGCAGCTTGAAAGGCAACACGGGACATGTGTGTGTATGTGCCCCAGTTTCTGACTGGATAGAGAAAAGTGTGTCTCTCTCTGGTGAAGGCACTTTACCCTTCTGGCAATTTTATTTTTTTAAAGGAGGTATTTTCTTATGTCCCTGGTTTAAAGAAACTTTGTTTCTATGAAAAAGTTCTGAAATGTTTGCTTTCCTGGCATCTACTTAATTATGTTAATTGTTTCTTCAATGTATTAATACGTAAGTTACATTGAGGCATTTCCATATATGAAACCAACTTTGCATTGCTAGACTAAAACCCACATGGTCATGTTGATTTAATATATTTATGTGCTTATGGCTTAAGTTTGATAACATTTTGTTATGGATGTTTTTGTCTACAATCATAGTGAATATTTGTAACTTTCTTTGTATATAATACTACTGTCTGGATTTATTATGTTATGTTGGTCTCATGAAATGATTTGGAAAGCAACCCAAATCACCTACATATTATATGATAGAATTTGCATAATATTGGCAATATTATTTTATTAAATGTTTGATAAAATTTCCTATAAGTTGGTCTCAATATTAAATTTTATTTGTGGGAATAATTACAAATTCTATTTAATAGATAGGGTTATTTAAGGCTATTTAAAATTTCTATTTTTTTATAGTCAGAACACGTACACTATTACATGGTCCCATTTACTTTACTAGAGGATAATCTGCATTCTGTGAAATTTACAATTTTAAGAGTATAGTTCTAGGAGTTTTGACAAATACATACAAATAGTGATATAAACATCACCAAAATCACGATATACAACAGGGATCACCAAACTATGACTTGTGGGCCAAAGCTGGCCCATGAACTGTTGTATATGGCCACTCAGCTAAGAAATTGTTTAATAATACTAAAGGGTTGCAAGAATAAAAACAAAAAAGCATAAGTGCCTGAGACCTTCGTGGTCCCAAAATATTCACTTCCTGGATTTTTACTCAAAAAAAGTGCATCAACCTTTGTTACAGGGCAATTTCATAATCCTCTAAAATTCTTCTGTGCTCTTTCTTATTAACCATTCCCCCCAAATAAAGCTCTGGCCAACCACTGAACTGTTTTACATCTTCATTGGCACTTCCAAGAATGCCATATAAAGCAATGTTAGAGTATGTAACTTGCAGAGCTGACTTATTTTTCTTAGCATAAATCATTTGGGAATTGTGCATGTTGTTGTATGCACTGGTATTGCTCTCCCAAGTAAGAGACAAGAGCATTCAGTCAGACATCTTCTTTTTGATTGATCAAATATCCAGCATATCCCAGCACCATGCAACTCCAAAGTCTCTGTCCAGCTCAGGGTCCTCTAATAACTGTTCTTTGCCTGGTTTTTGAGTTTGCCTTATGCATAGGCAACATAGTATTTGGTCAAAGCTTCAAGAGAATATTGTATACATCTCCAGGGCTCTGCTTCCATTCTATCAGCACATTTCAAAAATTCTAGCTGACAAAGCAGGCCCAAACTCTGGTGTCTGTTCCCTCTGTCAGAATACTGGGATTCATTTTCTGTGCTATAACTATGAAAGTTCAGATTGGGCCCAACTACTGGTGTAGTGGTTGAAGTTACTGGAGCCCCACATGGCCAACTATGTGGTTCGAGTCCCAGATCCGGTAGCTTGGAAAGCACACCAGGCACATGTGCAAAATCTTGAGAAGAAAATGGAGAAAAAAGGATTGTGGTATGCCCATATCCCCAAGAGGTGCTTTCTCATTTTCCCTCTCTCCCTCTCTGTCCTTCCCTCTCTGTCTCTCACTAGTGAGTGCACCAGCACTATGGTAAAAGAAGGAAGGAAGGAAAGAAGGGAAGAAAGAAAAGAGAAAGAAAGAAAATTCAGACAGCTCCAGTGAATGCTGTGTTCACAATCTTGTTTACCTTCTATCTATCAAGGAACCATAGTCTTGTATTGTCTGTGATCTAACATCAAAAGAAAAATTTCCTTATATGTCTTGTTCAGTTGTTTGTGGAAGAAGAGTAAATCCAGTATAATTTATTTAATTATTTTATCATGGGCGAAATTAGATATAGATTTATTTGTTTCAAATCATTTTAATAACTAATAAAGTATCTACAATCTTCTTAACATTACCAAAAACAAACACTAGCGACACTGACATCCTTTTCTGTGAAACTAGAGACACAGAAGTTATCTTTTTATAACTTCTTAACAAAATTTAGTGTACTTACATGGAAATGTTTGAAGGCAATCATATTTTTTATTTGTTTTAAATTTATCTAAAAATAAATAAATAAACCTAAATATGTTGCCTTTGAAATTGTGTTTATTGTCTGTGGTTATCTCACTGGTATATGTCATTAACCTAACTGAAAATACTGAGACACAACACAGCATGTATTGTCTAACATTCCCACAAAAAAATCACTTCTTCTGAGTGTTAGTTTCCTCTGTTGACATAAAAAAAAAGATAATAAATAAGGAAGTACCAACTGCCACTGTGAATTTTCAGCACTGAGATTCACTGATGCTCAAGGTATGAATAAAAATGCTTGCCTGTATTCCACAGTTTAAGAGTCAAGATTCATTTGTTCTACCTTTCCTATTGAATAAGGAAAGCTAATTATCTCTGGGCTTGTAAAAAGTTTTGCAGAAAAGCAGAGAGATACAGTGGGCAGTTTTTGGTTTCTGTAGTCAGATTAATATGGGTTTAAATTGTTTACTGAGTGTGTCACTGTAGACAATTTTTTTCACCTCCCTGTGCCTTATCCTCTTTGTCAGCATAATGGAGGCAAAATCTCCACCCTTAAATAGGTTGTTTGAGATTTAAATTATATATATATAAAAAAAATATCATCTAAAGCATGTATATATACAAAGAATCTACCTTAGATGTTTGTTAGATATTTTCCACCCCATCCATATTTTATCACCACTGCTACTAAACACTTTTCTTTTTTTGTTGTTGTTTTGTGGCTTTTTTGGTTCTGTTTTTGTTGTTTTGTTTTGGTTTTTAGAGATTTTTGTTATAGGGCATGTGTCCTCACTGAAGAGACAGAGAGAGAAAATGAAAAATCGGCCCCCGGGGAGGGGAGGGTTGTGTGTGGCCACAGTGCGATCTCTTCTCTTTCATTCTCCTCCTGGGATTTTGGGCATACATGCACACGTGCCTAGTGTGAGTTTTAAGCTTCTGGGTCTGGAACTCCAACCAAAGTCAGCCATGAGAGAGTCCAATACCTTAACTACTAGGCCATCTGCTGGCCCCACAATTTTCTTTTAAATTCATGCATATATATATATATATTGTGTGTGTGTGTGTGTGTGTGTGTGTGTGTGTGTGTGTATTTTGCTTTTTATTGTATAGAAGAGAAGCTTATGGCCTTAAATTACAACTATATCTTGTGAAACTGAAAATTTACTGGTTTTGTGCCTCAATTTAGTAATCTGTACAGAGAATGTATGTCCAGCTTTTCAGGAATCTTACGCGTATTCATTGGCTTTCTTTAGAAAAACAGAACTTTACAGACTAGGAAAAAGAAAAAACAAAGTTCTATGAGATAATTTATTTTTCAAGGGCTTGGGGGAAAAGATTTTGGAATTATTTTCAGTTGTTATTTATGTTTTTCTGAAACTCAAAATCTGGATTTCTCCAACAACCATAAGCCCAATGTATTTTTGTTTATAAACAAAACAAAGAAAAAATTTGAATTATACAGAATCTGTGTCCACAGTCAGGATGTGTCCTTTTGCAAACTACAATATGGTTTAAATCCATACTACAGAATATCCTAACACAGGAAATATTTCATCCAAAATGCACTACCTTTCACAAGAATGCCTATTGTGAGCAAAGAGTCCAGTTGGACATTGATATTAATACGGTTGCTGGAATGATCTTCTGATTTAATGGACACAAGGTGACATGTACACACTGTACCTTTCAGCAGGAATGTCTTTCGGATCCATAACATCACATACCTGAAATGTAAGGATGAAAAGCTTGAGGATCTTCTCTCTTATTTTTTTACCTGAGTCTTCTTTAGTCAGAGGACCTATTTCAAATAAGCATAGGCGATGGTAAGGTTAAGCTCTTATTTAAAATAGTGTAATCATTAGATTGCACCATGCAACTGAATCTGTTCATTCCAGCAAATACACAGCATTACCACCAAAAGTTAAGGAAATAGAAATTAGCATGTGTAAGAGAAAGAGTCATTGATCTATATTTAAACTGATCCCAGAAGTCAATATTCCCATTCACTGAGTTGCCATTTTACTGTCTTCAGGAATCACAGACAGGCTCATGTTAAAGGACTAACAAAGGGAGTGAAAGGAGAATTTGGGTCTCAGAGCCCTGAGATCTAGTCCTAATGTGAGAATTTAGGTTTCCCCAGCCAAGTTACTTAAGCCTTTCTGATCCTAAGTTCTAGCATCCTTAAAATGGGTCTATAGCAATCATTGGATTTCACATATTACAAAAAGTTCATAAAGTGAAATATGCTGACAGTTATACAATGATAATGTAAGGTTTTTTAACAATACAAATGCTAGAGTAACTTTTATTTATACAAACGCAATATTGAACTTCAGAGTATCCACCCCGTGGATTCAACCCACATTGAATTTCACAATAAAACAAATCACTTAAATTTCCAGGTCACAGATCATTTTAAAATAAAACATTTTCTTTTCTTTTTTAATTTGATTGAATTTAGTCACAATAAAATGTCTGCTTTACATAATGTATTGACCAAAGTTTAACAACCACCTATAATTCAGAATATTCTTCTACCCATTGCTAAATCCTAGAGTTGGACATATTTTTCAGGATTAATTTATCTCATAAGAATGCTAAAAGAGCTATACAATAAGGGGTTTGTAAAGTTCTAATTCAAAGACAATATTTTCCAGGATCATTTCCATAGGTCATTTCTAGAGGAGTTTCTCTGATTATGTAGAGCACCATAATCCACAGGAGGAGGTGCAGCATTTTCTCCTGAGTTCTTGGTGTCGCTTTCCGGAAGTTGCCCTTTGCCACTGGATGGTCGTTTTTCTCTCCCAGGGGTAAAGTTAAAGGGAGAATATGCAGTCTGAGAGGTTTTGCATAGCAAAACAGAACAACAATGAGAAAACTAAAGCAATAATAAACCTTATTACTTGAACTTAAATACATAATATTTTAAGAGTATCAGCTACTGAATTTCCTTGTGGATTTTAAGGTATATATTGATACCAAGATTGGATCAATGGAACATTTTTTCTTTCTCTCACAAACCAGCCCTCCCCAATCACTAATAAGCTAAATTTCTTTTTTTTAAAAAAAATATTTATTTTATTTTATTTTTTATTATTATTTTAATTTGTTATAGTCACCAGAGAGAGACAGAGAAAGTAACAGAAAGTGAAAAAGCAAGCCACCAGATCCTGGATTCGAACCATGGTCAGCCATATGAGTCTAGTGCCTTAACCATCGCTCCACCTGCTTCTCCCAACTACCTGAATTTCAAAGTCATTTTTCCTGTTGTCTTTCTGGTAGAAACAAACATGGAGTTTGGTAAGTTATTTGGTGAAGTTTAAGAAAACATCTCATTCTTTTGATATAACTTCTTAAAGAAAGAAGAATCTAGAACTCCTCAAAGTCACACCAACAAAAGCCAGCATCGTCTTTGCACACTACAGTTGTCCATAGGTGAATCCAATGAAGTTGTTTGGTTATAATTTTGTGAAATAGAGAAACTCACAGGTATGTACTTCTGGGGTTAATTCCAAACCTCACCAGTTCTTTTAGGCTTCTCAAGGAAGAAGAACGCCCTCTGTCCATATGACTTGTACCCAGTACAGCTAATCTTTCATGACACAGAATGACATCTTACCAATCCCAATAACACCTGGTGAAAGCCTCCTGTTGATAGTAGTACTGTGTTTTAATGAGCAAATAAATGGCTTATCTACCCTTCTTGGCAAGAAACTCCAGCTATTGAGGCGAAGCACCAGCTCTCCCTATGTAACTTGGGCTAATTGACTCTTTGGATGAAGTTAAATCACACTTATCCCCAGTGGGATGTATGTTTGCCAGTAATCAATAGCTCAACAAGATCCACATGGCAGGTAATTAAGTGGAAAGTAATTAATACCCATCAAAGGTTTTATTAACTGTTTGCCATTCCTTCACTCAAAAGTCCCACTGTACTGTAAATAAGGGAGAAAAAGGAAGAGGAGAAGGCAGGTGGGAACTAGCTTTGTTTTGTAGAAAATGGAATAATTATCATTTTCCCCCTAAATTAATCCCATTTTGAGGCTAAGCACTGCTTCCACATTATGATTGTATTGGTTGCTTTTCTTTATTCCACTTTTGCAGATACTACAGTAAAAATAAAATCTCAAAGAAATGCATGTAGAAAAAAAAAATTCTTTTATTAGAAGAAAAGGGAAGGGGGATAAGACACCTTAAGTATTAGAAACTTTAATGCTGAAGAAATTGAGTACTGATTGGCTAAATTTTGGGAAAGCAATTTCATTTCAAAGGAAATAGAAAATAGTTTCCTTGAGTGAATGAAATGCCCTAGATATCTTTATTTTGTTTCTATCTTAGGTTCTTCAGTTTATATTCATTAGTTGAAAATATTTTATTTTTTATTGAAAATTGATTCTGCCTCAAAAATCTCAATTACATCAAGAAGAATTCCCCATAGTAAGCTGTTCTCTCATTTTATGTCACCCTGTGTGCCAATGGCCTCTGGAGGACACATTTGGAGGACAAGGACCTTGTCCTTAGGCATTTTCTTGTTCTTTTCATCTAGAAAAAAAATTGAATCAGTAACTAAAGAAGCCCAAACTAGGTGGAACTCTCAACTACAGTGGGAAAATATTGTAAGAAAGATGGGTAAAAGGACACAAAACAAGTTAAATGATAGAAGAAGCAGTACCTTATTTATTTGGAAATAGTTCACCTGTTGACCTGGTAAGATCTTAGGGTTTTAAGATAATTAAACTTTCGATTGCACTTAGTTTATTTATTTATTTATTTTTTTGAACAAGAGAGAGATTTTTGCTATAGGGTGTATGTGCTCGCCAGAGAGACATAGAGATACAGAAAGCAAGAAATCAACCCCATGAAGATGGCCATGCCACATTTAGTTTAATTTTTTTAATGTAATGACATATATTAATAATAAAGACATAGAGAATGGATTGTTTCTAAATTAGATTTTTGTTACCAGATCTCTGCAATATCATATAAGCATCCCTCTCTTGGAATAATTGTGCCCCCCAAACAATTTTCACTGGAAGTCATAAAGGCATACATGTTAAGGTTTACAAAGGTTATTGAACATAAGGATACTTGACAAAGTGTTACATGCATATTTAACTCTATTAAAACAATTCTAAGGACCAGTAAATGGCATGATGGTTACATAGTTGGACTCCCACGCTGCTGACTGCAATTTGAGCCCTGGACCCAGTGACCTAACATTCATGCCAGACATGTGTGCTTGCAGGCCCAAAATCCTGAGAGGAGAATGAAGGATAATTGCAGGTGGCCATCCCCCCTGGGGGGTGATTTATTTCTTTCTGTATCTTTGTCTCTCCAGTAGTGCACACACTCTATAGCAAAAGTCTCTCAAAAAAAAAAAAAAAAAAAAAAAAAATCTAGCGTGCATGTGCTCTATGGCAAAAACCTAGAAACAAGACAAAACAAAACTCATCAGTGTCTTGACTCAGGTGCCTCTTTTTGAGGTATTTCTAGGCTCTGAGGATGAATGGCTCTGGTTTACTACAGTCAGCTTGGCTTTGTCCTACCTACAAGTTGTTTGCTATACTTTTGAGAAGCCCTAATTCTCAGGAAGAACTTCAAACCTTCTAATTATGAGCAGTTATGGAAAGCTATTTTGCAGATGAAGGGACAAATAAATTCTGTCTAAGGGTCAGATTTAAGTCATTTATCAACATCAGTTGACCAATTCATGCTGTGAATGAGCAAAGGGAAAGTTCTTAACATTTGATCATTTACCATACACGTTTCCAAGAATCTTGTCAACCATACAGAGATAAACACTGCATTCCAAGTAGAGAGTATGGCCCTTCTCCTAATACACACACACACACACACACACGCACACACATATATATATATATTTCTTATTATTAACTCTGATATTATCAGAAAGTGAACTGAAACTTTTCTAGTTCGAGGCATGACCCACAGCTTTACAGTTGTGGTCCATATTCTGTCAGCAGGGAAAGAAGCTTAGTAGACCTCTTTACTATTATAATATGAAAAAAAAATGTATCATAGGAAATCAAATGAAGCTCCAGGAATCTTAGTACCTGGCTACTATTCATACAACTAAAGAGGAACAGGACTAGAACTGGGAGCCAGATCTATCCATTCATCTGGTGTTTGTCATTGTCCCCTACAACTGTGCACTTCAGAGAAGAAACCAGAGTCCTCTGTTGGAACCAGAAAACCCTGTTAGAGAGACTTTGGCAGAAAAAATGTTAGTTCCATTGATGGCCCTCAAAATCCCTTGCCAGGGTCAGCTGGTGGTGTGTTGGTTGAGGTAGCTGGATCTCACAAGGCCAGCTGTGTGATTCGAGT
The DNA here is from genome assembly GCA_026018925.1 of Tupaia tana. Lineage (NCBI taxonomy): Eukaryota > Metazoa > Chordata > Mammalia > Scandentia > Tupaiidae > Tupaia > Tupaia tana. The sequence continues at coordinate 28,122,445 of JAKSZU010000013.1, forward strand.
CTCAGACTGGAGACTTGAGGAACACACCAGGCATGTGTACACATGTGCCCCAAATCCCAAGTGCAGGATGGAAGAAAAAAGGATCATAGGTGACCATTCCATCTGGGGGAAGCGTGGTGCTTTCTCGTTTTCTCCCTCTCCTTCCCTCTCTCCCTCTCCCTCTCACTCTCCAGCAAGCACATACACTCTATAGCAAATCTTAAAAAAGAAAAAAAAAATCCCTTGCCAAAAATATAGGAATCTGAGAACTGGAGCAGTTAACTCAGTGGTAAATTATTCACACTTTTACCTCCTACATTTTCATAAAGGTAGGCTCTGAGTGAGTCAGTTGTTGACTGGTCAAGAATCACAAGTTGTGCTGGATCTGCATCCAAATTTGCTTTGGGCAACATGAAACTCAAGCAATTTGACAGATGATTAGGAAACCCCATTACAGAGATTGGGAAATTCAAAGGATGGACAGGGGTTCCAAGAACATATAAGAGGGCGATTCCAGACAATGGAATTTGTAAGTATCTTCAAGAAAATTAGATACTAACTTTCATGCTTATTTCTGTTACTATTACAAAGAACATAGTAGTAGAGTGTCAGCTTGGCAGTGAATGTGTGACATAACAAAAAATAATTTAGATTATGCGTGGATTGATGAATGCACCATCATCATCATGACAATATTATTTGAGCTACCATTTTTCACACACTTATGACTCGGCATCCGGAATTTATTTCTTTCCTAAATCTCTCAGGAGGTGCTATTATTAATCCTACTTTTCAGATAAGAAAACAGAGGGGTGGAAAGATGAAAAAATAATTCCCTACACTAACAAAACCAGTAAGTGACACAATCTAGATTCAAATTTGCACCTTTTAGTCATTAGGCCAAAGTCTAAAGAGTAGCAAATTCTACATACTGCTTTCCACAATTAAATGATTTTAAGGATTAGAAGTAAACCCAATGCCCAATATCACAACATCGGAATTCTGATACACAGCAAAGAAAAGATACCTGCTACCCTGGTCTAATTGCAAGCAATTATAAGTACAAAGACTGTCTTCCACTGAGCGACCGGTATTACATGCTCCATGGTGTTAAAGAGGACCGTGGCTCCTAGCACAGCCCAGCACGGGTGCCACTCTGTAATTACACTGCTAGCAGCTCTGTAATGAGCACTTGCTTTTCCCCCCTCCAATCAATACAAATGCCTATCAATGTAAAATAGCCACACAGCTTTCTGCAATCTGGAGAGTAAAAAGCAATCCCAGGCTGACAGAGTATCTATAATATATTTAAACATATTTCTTCTTTTCAAAATGCATTACTGGTATTATTTAACATGCACTGAGGATGGCCAGCATGTGAGAATAATTAGAACAATGGACACCTCAAATGGAACACATAGATGCCCTGCTGTACTGATAATGAGAGGTGCTATCAGAGGCAAATCACACCCAATTAAGACATAAAAAGGAGCCATTATTAATGCTTAATTCTGACTGTGTCGAGAATCTCTGTTTGCCTTCTTATACTGCTGATAACACTGCCGCCTTGACCTTACTGAAAAATTGACGGTAGGCATTCTATTACATCTCGTGCGCCATGACCTATTGAAAATGTGTATACGTGTAAATTTATGTCTTCGCGATGAGTCTTTATACTGACACATTACTTAGTTTTAACTTTGTTCAGAGTTCTTTTTAAAATGCAAAGCATCAAAGCAAAACCAGAAACATACTCTTTACAACATTTAAAACTATTCAGGCCAGCTTAATTTAAATTTACACCAACTGGATAGACTTTTGTGAGCTGGGTCTTCATTTGGTTTCTTGTATTTTAAACTATACACTGTATGCTTTACCGTATCTAGACAGTACTTTGGGAAGTAAGCTGGAAGTTTTTATGCCATTAGTTAAGAATCATTGCATCTCTCTGTGCTAGGCATTGTTTTAAGGAGTGTGACTACCTTTGTCTTTATCTTCCCTTACAGCTATTCTGGGACCTTCTGTTCTGGTCTCACACTGTCTTGACTGTGCTTTGATGTGTAGTTCCTGCTGCAGGACTCTTATTCGGTCTTAATTCTTATTTGACAATTTCCTAAAGAACAGACTACATTTTGAGCCTTTTTATTTATTAATTTAGTTTTGGTTAATGTTGGGAATATCTATGTCACAATGACCTGTATTCTCTGAAAATGACTTGTGTCTGTCTGTCTGTTTGTTTGTGTTTGCATTGTACAGAAAGGGTGCATCATAATCTTGGGAGGCAACAAAACTTCCTGTTTGAAATCCAAAATAAAAGTTGATCTTCCACTATAGATGTGCCATGACATTTTCTGAGTAGCACCACTAATATTCTCCAGACAATACATATGGGTAATATATGTACAAAACGTAAATGATGCATTCAATTCAAGTCAGCAAATGTTAGGTTGAATATTCAGTTCAAGCCATGCCCATGTTAGCTACTTTTTAAACGGCAAAATAATCCATGAACCAATCCAGTAAGCACCCAGACCCACAATGACTCAGCTATACAAGAATTCTGAAAAAGGTACTGATGCTACATGAGGATGCACAAGCATCTTCCCACACATGTTCTAAGAGAAGGAAGAGAGCGGTGCAATTCTCTTCTCATAATAATTTCACCTCTTCACGCATTACACTTTTCAATCAGGATAGAGAACAAACAAAATCTAATCAATCCTTTTTCTATTGTGTAACATGACACTTCATGGCTTTCTGCTAAACGGTAATATTATACAAATATTGTCAGCTCATGCTAAAAAAAAGAGAAGCATTCTGAGTGGCCAGTAAAGGGCCTCACCAGGGCTAAGTCTTCTATGAGGGCAGAGAAAAAAGAAGACATTGTGTCTTTCCTTTTGCCTCATTCCTCATTCAGCCTCCTAAATGCTCATCACTTACAGAAGGAAAAGATACATTGCACAAGAGGAATTCCTAAAGTTCATGTAAAAGTAGAATTAAAGTATAGATTTATTTTTGTATACAGACCAATTTGAAATCTCTGCATAGTTTCTTCATCATATGCATTTTTCAACAACTTTATTTATTTTTTTATTGCCAGAAACTGTGTGCACTGGCCAAAGAAAGAAAGCACTCCCCCAATGGGGGATGATCACACTGTGATCGTTTTTTCGCCATTTTTTGCATCCCAACAGGATTTAGGGAATGCAGGCATGCACACCCAGCTTATTTTTTGAGCTCTTGGAGCTAGAATTCCAACTGTGGTTGCCCATGTGGAATCTGGCTCAGTGGAATTTATGCACAGCACTTACCTGTTGTACTATGGGCCAGCCATCCATGAGCATTTTGAAGATCCCCTCCTGTAGGTGTAGATGGAACGCACAGGTTATATTAAAGACATCTCTTAGAGTGATAACATACACAGCAATCTCATCAATTCTGCTTTCTTTCATCACTTCAGCCCCAAAATAATAATAATAATAAAAACAGGTTGAGTCAGCTCTAAATATCCATGAAAGCAGTAAGAATTAAATATAGTTGAGATTTTTTTTAACCCAATGACAGATCAGTTTCTAAATTCATGGAGACAATGGCATTGTTACACTGTAATACAACTTCCATCTTAACATATTCTTTTCCCATCTTAGAGTCTCCTTTGTTTCTCTTGAATTAGTTTTTAATGTGTAGGGTTATGCACATGCTATCTGTTTACTTTTTTAACAAGTTTTGCTTCTAGTCTGAAACCTCTTTCTCCACATGTTTCTAAATCTGGAATACTTGCTATGTATGCTGATTATCTGTCCTTCCCAATTACAGCAGACATTACTAATCAATGATTGCACACATTCCTATTGAGTCTCAGAATCCTTCTCAACACAGCTTTACTTCAACAGCACAGTCTATCAGAGTTATCCTGGGAAATTATAATAGCTCTGCTAGCTCTGCCTTAGATCATTACAAAACTAAATTTTGATGTTCATCCATTACATTCTCGTCTGAGTTGTATACTTCTTGGCTTGCCGTTACATGGTTTTTCTCTTTATGCTTTTCTTACTTTGGTTTTATGGGTTTTGAAACTTTTTTATATTTTATTTTATTAAGACTTTAAATAAATAGAGTATGGCTCAAATATATCTCAGTCTTGATAACTGTTTACTAATTTCTTTCCTCATTCATTTCAGAATGTGTCTTTAACTCTGCCTTGATAACGCCAACAATTAGTCCACTGAATGTAATTGTGACTAAGAGTAGGGACCCTGGAGCCAGACCTGTATGATAGGGCCTTGCTTTGGTTTCCTCATCTGAAAATGTTATCTCTTTGTGTCAATCTCTTGTTGCTGCTATGGTAGTAAAGGAGTTAATACACTGAAAGCACTTAGAACAGTACCTGCCACTTAGTGTGGGCCCAGTACACATGGCTGCTAATTGTACCTGCAATACTGCCCATTACTGGTAACATAGGCCAAGTGGGTTTACCCTTCTTTACACATTCTGCGTGAATGTGTAAGATATGATCTCTTATGTAGCTAACCTTACTTATAGACTCAAGCTTAACAGTTAGAGCACATTACCAACAGCGAGGGCAACATTTTCTCTGGTTCTTTTGTTTGTTTGTTTTTAATTTTGCCAGAGAATATATGTGTTTGCCAAAGAGAGAGAGAGAGATCACTCTGCAGGGGAGATCATCACTCTGCAATCCCTTCTCCTTCATCTCACTCTGCTTTCAGAATTTTGAGCACACAGGGCATGTGCCTGAGGTCTGAGACTTGAGCTGCACAATCAGTCATGTGGAAGGCAGCTGCTTTAACCATTGCCATATAGGCTGGCCCTCTTTCAGTCACTTCTTTCTTTGAAGCCCATCATTCTGAAAGGGATCTCAATTGGCCCTAAGAGTCTCTGAGTAATGTCTTTCCTGGCTTCCCTGCTACACTGTCATCTGCATTTCCATCTCCCACTAACCATCAGTCTCATTTATCACTCTGCTCGACCCTGCTGCCAACTTTTATCACTGCCCAATAGACCATCCTCCAACTATGGGAATGCTGTGTGTCATCACTCTCCAATATGGTAGCCATTAGCTCTGACAAATGGCTATATATGGCCAGTATGACTAAGAGCCTGATTTTTAAGTGTTAATTATTTTAACTTTATATAGCCACATGTTAAAGGCTACTGAATTGGACAGTAATACAACTTCCAACCATCACAGTTATTCCATATTCTATATGGATAAGAGGAGAAATACCATATTCTTTTTTTTTTTTTGAATTATTGTCATAAGGTGCATGCACTCAGTTGAGAGAGACAGAGAGGGAAAGTGAGAAGTTACTTGCAAGGGGGGATAGCCATGCTGCAGTCCCTCCTCCATTGTCCTGGGGGAATTTTGGGCACATGCGTACATACACTAATCATGATTTTCAAGTCACCAGGTCTGGGATTTGAACCACAAAGTCAGCCATGTGGGAACCAGTATCTTAACCACACCACCTGCTGGCCCATTCCGTGTTCTTATCTTGTGAGCACTTGGTTGCTTGTACTCTTACAATCCTGGGATGGTCTGCTATTCTTCACAATGGCCTCCTTTAGATGTCCTTCAGTTTCTGCTTTAGTTCCTGCTTCTCTAGGTCACAAATACTTAGATTAGACAAAGACACAAAGATGATATTTTAACTATGTCTCTGCATCCACCTCTCTACCTCCCTATCTCCAACCTAGAGTTTTCTTGTTGACTTCCTTTATTTCACATTTAGCCTAATAAAACGCCTTTGTTCAAGTGAATTCATGCATATCAACTCCCCCAGAAGCACAAAACTATTTGATAGCTAGTGGATACATGAAATACTCCAAATTTTGTTCACATGATGCTACAAAATAGTATTCATGGTGTTCAAAGCTATTAGCATCAAGAAGTAGGAAAATACAAATGTCTTTATTTCCTCTCTCCTCTTTAACCTCGTTTTCATTTCCACCAACCTCTCAGACATTCTCTCAATATGAAAAGGGCTCATCTTTGTCTTTACATTTCCAATCATCCCCAGACTGCCATGTTAAAAAAAAAAAAGGTATAACCCTGTAAGACTCAGCTACACAGTTCTTCATGTTAATAAATTTATTTACATTCTACCTTTACAAATTGAGGTATAGCTACATCCTACCTTCTATTTCTTTTGGATCTACTATGCATGCCTTCAAGATCTCAAACCCACAAATTTCTGTCTTAATAAGCTGTTACTAGGACAAGCAGATGTAGTGATTTTGTGGCTGAACTCCCACATGGCCAACCACAGATCGAGCTCTGGACCCAGTGGCTTGAAAATCATGCTGGGCATGTGTGCATGCGTGCCCAAGATCTTGGGATGAAAAGGAGGAGAGGGGATTGTGGCACGGCCATTTTTCCCAGGGAGGTGATTTCTCACTTTCTCTCTCACTGTCTCTGTCTCTCTCTGGCAAATGCATATACTGTAAGGCAAAACCTTAAAAAAATATATGTTAGCCTTTTATTTTTTTTACCTCATTTTATGATATGCTATCTTGGATTATAATTGCTTTTATTTATCACTTACCTTCTTTAATATACTATAGATTCCTCGCAAGGAAAACTCATTCATTTTCCATTTGCCTACAATATGTGGTGTATAGGAAGTGGTATTTTAATGTATGTGGGATAAGTTCCCATGTGGGAGAACTATATAAAGATGTAGCTTTCTGTTTTGTCGAATGCTCTCCTGGGGCTTATTTGCATGATTTACCCCTAACAGAACATCCAGCACCTAGTTTTCATGAAACAAACCTGTACCATTTGATCACAAATCTGTACACTACCTACAGTAGGTCTGAGGGAAAGTTATATAATCTCTCAAAGTTTCAGCTGTCATTTATAGAGAGAAGATATTCTTTCCAACTTTAACATAAAATGCTAATATTGAAAAAGGGTCTAAGATAGAGATGCAGCTATTATTCTATTTATCCCTCTTTCATATGTAATATCCCCTCTCAAGGCATTTGGGTACATGAAACATACTTTAATTCATGAGAAACTACTCTTCTCTTACTAAATGGAGAAAGAATAAACTTGTTTTGATAATGTGCAGTTTTTTGTGACAAGAGCCAGCCCTCCATATCCAGAGGTTCCATAGCAGTGAATTCAACCAAACTCAAACAAAAAAAAATAAATAATTAAGTCTCAGCTGCAGTGGATCAGGTAATAGAGCACAACATTGAGACACTGGAACTATATGGAAGACTAGGGCACAGATCCCAGGTGAGCTTGAACACCCTGGCCACACGTATATGTGCACATATAACTCTGGCCGGCTAGAAGGCTGGGTGGGGGATCACAACGTGACAAGACCATGTTCAGGGTGTCTCTCTCTCTCTCTCTCTCTCTTAGTAACAACCAAATAAAAAAGTATAAAATTTATTTTTTTAACTCAATGAAAATATCAATACAATACAAATAATAAGCCGATATAGAGTAACAACTATTCACATAGTCTTTGCATTGTATTAGATATCATAAGTAATCTAGGGGTGACTTAACATACAGGAAGATGTGTGCACATTATACGCAAATACTTTACTATTTTAAATGAGGGACTTGAGGATCCATGAATTTTGGTATCTGCAGTGATCCTGGAACAAATCCCATGTGAATACTGAGGAATAATTAATAGCATAAGGAAACAGATGCATGCTTACACATGCTGGTGTGAGTATACATTACTGTAACTTTTGGCAAAACAACTAGGCAAAGAGAGAAAGGAAGAAAAGAAAAAAGAGAAAGAAGAGAAAATGAAAGAGGTGAAAAAGAAAAGGGAAAGAAGAGGAAAAGAAGAGAGAGGTCACAGAAAGGTTGGGGAAAGAGGAAAAAGGAAAAGTAAAGAAAAGAAAAGAAAAAAGAAAAGAAGAAAAGAAAAAGTATCAGAGCAGGTACGTAGGGTAGAGAAAGGAGAGAGGAGAAGCAGGTAAATAGACTCGGTGCCACAGGCACATTCAATATTCACCCCTTTTCTATGTTTGTAATCAATTTATGACTCCTTACTAATAACATAGGATATAGAGACATTGAGCACACAGACAGGGTAAAGACTCAAGATGGAGTCACACACAGTGGCTAAGTTTTCACAGTGAAAATATACTTGCATTAAGACTCAAAGCAACTATAACTAATGGCAATAGTTTATATTTAGCAAGTATATTCTAACAAGAAGTACAAAAGGCTATGTTCCACTGACCCCACTCAGACTATCATGTAACTATTTTCTAAAGCCCACTTTCTTATCAAAAAGTCAGTCCATTGCTCAGACTGCTAGATAAAAACCTTCATCTCTAGCTCCTCTTCAGCAACCCACTCGGGCCCCCTTCTACTACACTGGAGGCTTTTTCTCCTTTCCTAATAAACTCCACTTGAACTCTCCTCTCTGTGTCTGCATCTTTAATTCTTTATGAGCGTAAGACAAAAACCAGCACAGGTGTTGGGTCTGATCACTCAGCACTCCTGCTCCAAAGGGAGCCAGATCCCACTTGGCCAACTAGATAGTTTGAATCCCAGCCCAGTGGCATGAGAAACACACGGAGCACATGTATGTCCATGTTCCAAATCCCAACAGAGTGGAGAACTGGATTAAAAGAAGTGGCAAGCCCACGCCCCACTGGGGGTGTTTTCTCTCTCTCCTTCTCTCTCTCTCTCTGACGAATCCATGCATCTTTGGCAAATTAAAACAAAACAAAACAAAAAGTATCATGCTATGCAAAGCACAAGACAATTCCATATCATCTGAAAGCTAAAAATATGTTGTTTGTTTTTATGCATGCATTTCGATTTGTCAACACACTTTTGTTAAAGGCCTGGGAAGTTCAAAGTACTGATTTAAACTAATAAACTAGCTAACACCAATGTTATAAATATATAAAGTATTTTAAAATATCAAGTATTTTTAAAATATCAAATATTTTTACCAATACCTCTATCGATCTTCCTTTTGAACAGCCCCCCGAAAAAGTACTTTCAAATTAAGTTTTTCAATTTCCAAAATACCTCCTTTAAAACAGAAAGGAATAAATTTCAACAATGCTATTTCCAATGCATTCATTATTTTAAATTCACTTCATTATTTGAATATTACTGGCTGCAAACTAGACTCAGGTGAAAATAAACCAAGACTTTATAGAGAAGTCTACATTGATAAGGCTATATATATATATATATATATCCACTTCATTAATTACAGAGGTGTTTATACACACACACACACACACACTCATATATATATATAATTTAAAAGCCTGTTTTTAAGAATTAAATGCATATAAAAATGTAGAAATAAAGAAATGAAAAAAATAGGAATCAGCAGATGGCATAATGGTTACATTGCTGGACTCTCACGTAGTAAACCAGGATTTGAGACCCGAACTCAGTGGCTTAAAACTAACGTCAGGTGCATGGGTGTGTGCCCAAATCCCAAGAGAAGAATGGAGGACAAGGAATTGCAGTGTGACCATCCCCCCCAGGGGGTGATTTCTCATTCTGTTTCTCTGTCTCTTTGGTGTGTATACGTGCCCTATAGAAAAAATGTCTCTTGAAAAAAAAAGGAAAGAAATGAGAAATGAAAGAAATAAGGCACTATTTCAAAAAAAGAAATGCTTACCAAGTCCATAATTAAATTTATTTAATATCTTTAAAGCATGAAGTACAAGGAGAGCTCATAGAACTCTACCTTCAATCCAAGTGGTATCCATCAATCACTTTCTGGAGTGTTCTACAGGATGTCAGTTAGCTTATCTACATCAATGCTTTGGAAAATATGAGTTAAAATTCTTATTGAGTCATGAAATCAATGTAATGTATTAGGAACATTTTTAATGGAATGGAGAAAGAAGAGAAGAAAACAAAATGGAAAGGAGCAGAGACGTAAAATATAAAAGAAAATGTCAGTGCATTACCTAAGGCAAAGATGCTGTTTCAAGAAATGCTGTTTCAGTCATATACATGTAGGGAGACAGATATAAGGTGTATTTGTTCACTGTGGTTACCTGCCAAATGTTTTGATAGCCTCTGCTTTTTACAATATGAGTGAAAAGCAATTTGCATAACACCAATAAGGGTATGTTCTACTTTAGAAATATTGCAAATGGTGACCTTTCTGCTAGTACAAATGACAAAGCACTTCACAAATAAAACCCTGCAGTTGGAATAATCAATATGAAGTGATGATGTGGGGAGAAAAGGGAGGACAGACAAGAGCAGTGGGGAGTGGCTGGCAGTGATAAAGAGCCACTTCAATCTGACACACAAAAAACGCAGCTATTAGATTAGCTACTGTCCACAACCAGTGGTTTCTTCTCCACTTCCACATCCCATACAGTCTTTTTTTCAAATGTGTGAGTTCTTGGACAATACTGATTTTGACATTTCCCATAATATAGAATGGCTCAAAAATCATTACAATCAACAATGATTACAATCAACTGTGTGAAATGGCTGGAAGATGCTTAAATGCCTTTAGTGCCGGCTTCTCACTCGCTGAAGCGGACCTCAGACCATCCAGAGACTCTGATTAAGCCATCACTTAATGCATTATAGCTGAGACTCTGATTTACTAGAAAAGGGGTGGAAGGAAAAAAAGGGAAAAGTTGAATGTTTTAATGCTCACCAAAAGGTTTCCCTCCATCTTTCTCTGTTCTGTAACTCCACACCCCCAATATTTTCCTTGTAATTATGCTGACAAGACAGTTTCTGGATTCAACATTAGGACAAGGTTCTATATGCATCATGACTGATTTTTCATTCAGGAGGAAAAACTAGAACTGAAATTTTCTATAGATATGTATAACTGACACCTTCATTGTTGAAGTGGCTTACAGGCTAATCCCTTTTTTTTTTTTTTGAGAGGTTTTTGCTATAGGGCACGTACGCTCGCTAGACAGACAGAGAGAGACAGAGAGATAGGAAGTGAGAAATCGCCCCCCAGGGGGGATGGCCACGCCACAATCCCTTCTCCTCCATTCTCCTCTTGAGATCTTGGGTATGCACACCCACGCGCCCGGCGTGAGTTTAAGCCACCGGGTCCGGGACTCAAACCAGGGTCGACTACGTGGGAATCCAGTGACATAGCCATTACGCTAACTGCTGGTCCTCAGGCTAATCTCAATAATACTTGGAGATCAAGCCATAAAATGGAGGAATCCTTCACGTGGGACCCAGAACACCCAGGATTCTCAACCAGTCACTATATAGTTGTGTAAAATGGACACACTATTTACCTCTTCGGGTTTAGTTTTCTCATCTGCAAAACTAAATACTAATAGACTATGTGCCACAGATTCCTTTGATTTTAAAACTTCTGTAATTTCTTCCTAAGACCATCTATGGAACAAATATGAAAATGCTCAGCAAATATCTCATTCAGTTTCCCATCCTCCTTTGGATTTGAGTTGAGACCACATAACTAGTTCTAGCCAATGAATTCTGAGCAGAAAAGAGGTATGTCAGTGGTAGACTTAGCTACCTAAAAGTAGATTTAATTTAGGATTACCAGATTTAGCAATACAATTTTAAAAAAGAGCACTCATGAAATCTGAAGTTTAGATGAACAGCAAAGATTTTTGGTATAAGTATGTAACATGCAATATTTGAGGCATATGTATACTTAAAAAAATTAGTTCTGGTTAATATGAAATTCAGATTTTACTCAGCATTTTGTTTTACCTGGTAACCTGATTTTGAATTTTCAAAATCTTTCACCCCCTTTTACAGCTGCACTGGCAGACACACTTGTGAGTTGGCAGCCTCCCTAGTAGCAGGAAAGCAGGATTTCTACAAAACTAGGTGGAGGATAACTGCCTTAGAGAGGCCCCTATCCAGCACCATAATCCTCAAAGAGAAAATAATAATCATTTGTTGGGTTAAGCCCTTGCAATGATAAGGTGTATTTGTTGCTGCAATGTAGCCCATTACCCTGGCCAATAGAGTCTACCAATCTCTCATTGTGTGTTAATGAAATCTTACTTAACACAAGAAATAGGAATTGTATGAATTCAAGAGATTCATTCAAAAATGATCTACCTAAATAATTGTGTTCACATATCCATGTATATGTATACCACATAATCACCTGGCATTAATCATTCTTATTTGATGAGAATGTGAACTCAGACCAAGAGAGAAGCGGAGGAAATGGTTATTCTTCCTTGTTCCTCAAATTGAGCTAGGTGATGTTAGTGAGCAAAAAGCAATAAGCTAACGCCAAATAGCCTGATGCCAACAGTGAAAGAGGATATTATACCACAGATAATTCTCTGTTCCGACACAGAAGTCTACTGTTCCAAACAACTCAGGTTGGAGCTTCATCTTATTCTGAGGGTGGGACAGCAGTTGAATAAACTGGTTTGTTAAGGAAAAGATTTATGTTTATTTAATGCCAGAGGGTACATGCATGTACATCAGAAAGACAGCACTCCTCAATGAGGCCTGCATGCTGCAATCCATTTTCCTACAGTTCTCCATCTTGCCAGGATGTTGGGTGCATATCCATGGGCCTGATATGTTTTTCAAGCTGCTGCAGCTGTGACTCAAAACCTGGTCAGCCATGTGGGACACAGCTTCCTCTGCACAGCACTTAACTGCTGCTCTACCTACTAGGCCAAGATTCATATTTTGATCTACCCTGCCCATCTAGACCAGAGATGGAAAATTTAAATGCTTTCAAGTCAGAATAGAGATAATGTAAATGATAAAAGCATTTCAAGAGTTTGAGACAATGAAAAAGGTGGAACTGGAGGGGTCATGCTAAGAACAAAGGGAGCCATGTGATTCAGTCCCAACCAATTGGCCAGTGGAATGTTGCCCAGTTATGCAAAGATTCCCATTATCCAGTGGAATCCAGAAGTTGGAAGACAATGTATGAAATCAGCTGGTTTTATATACTGAAGATTTTTATTTGTTTAAGCACCAAATTGTGAGTCTATCAACTAGATCAAATATGCCTGTAGGCTCAGTGCAGCCTCTTAGTTGTTACCTGTTAAAAACTAGAATTATTCCCTGAAACTGTATGATTTAAGAAACATGATAGGGTGAGGGAATCAAGCTTATTTAAGATATTACCAAGGATGGAATTTCTAAAGACATATCTTTAAGGAAAAGTCATTCATATTTCTCCTCTAACTCAACAATGCATCACTTAAATTAAGTCTGCACCATAATTCTACTAGAAAGAATGGTTGAGAAGTCTCATGAGAAAAAAAAATAACTGATCCTAATGGAAGGAAACATTAAACAAGTTTAACCTATAATATCTCCAATAAAAGACTCACAGCATCTTCCCTTTTCACCTCCAACTTCTCCCCTCAAGCTCTCTTCCAGCCACACTGATCTACTCAACCATTAACAATGAGGTCCTGGCATTTGACACAAAGTGGATGAATACGGAAGAAATACTGCTAAGCAAGCCAGACTATAAAAGAGAGGCATTGTATGTCCCCACTCAATATATACAGAATATCTGTACTCTATAGCAGAAACTGAAAGATTAGGAGATCTAAAGGCATGGAGAACAATTGTGGGTATTAGAGACAGTTTGGGAGGAGGGTGGGAAATGAAGGAGGATGAGATGAAGGCAATCAAGGGGGGGGGAAAAGAAAGAAGCAAAATATAAGAAACACAAAAATGGAAAACCATCAGTTGATAATAATGAGTTGATAATATCTTTGACTGGACTAATATACAGTGTATTCATGCTAGGAAAATTTCTTTTATATACTGTAATGACATACAGTGAGTGAATGTCTAATATACGTGTGTGTGTGTGTATGTGTGTGTGTGTGTGTGTGTGTGTGTATAAATTAAAAATAATTACATAAAGCCCATCACCATTCAGGTCCTTTCCTTTGCTGTTCTATTTGCTTGGAATAAGCTTTCCCAGATATCACATGTATGAGCTAACTCACTTCCCTTCGTACCTTTGCCCAAAAGCTACCTTGATAGCACATCCTGTCCTGGCTCCACTCTCTAAATTTTTAAATAGTTTTTTGTTTTGTTTTGTTTTGTTTTTCCCGTAGGGTATGAATATTTGCTGGAGAGACAGAGAGAGGGAAAGTGAGAAATTATTCCATGGGGCAATGGCCACATCACAATCCCTTCTCTTTCAGTCTCCTCTTGGGATTCTGGACCCACATGCTTATGCACCCAGAATGATTTTCAAGTCACTGGGTCTGGGACTTGAACCATGGTCATTCATGTAGGAGTCCACTTTCTAAAGTTTTCACCATTCCCTCTCTCTCCATAGCCCTCCAATCCTGTTATCTGATCCTTCAGCTCTCAATTTTAAAGTCATTTGGCCTTCTTGTAGAGCCATAGCAATACAAGTTTCTTATCTTTTCTTCTTATTCTATTTCTTTTCCATTTTAGCTAGAGATACTAGTTTTTGCCTGGTATCCTCAACTTATTTTCTGACTACCTTATTGATTATTTTTTCTTTTCTCTCTCTCTCTCTTTTTAATTCCAGGTACATACCTATTGACTCTAAACATTGCTTCTTTTAAAATAGCATCCTCTATTTTTCCAAGAATACAGTATTTTATTTCTCTGACGATATTCATGATTTTAAAAATGTTTTTATAGTTTTCTTCCTGCTGCCGGCATTCTTGTTTTCTCAGGAAATTATTTTTATATGTTTGTTTGTTTGCCTGTCCATTTAGTCAGTCCTTTATAGAGGTCTCCTGCAAAGGTCCACCTATACTTGATTGCCTATACTAATCCTGTTTAAACTTGAGGCCCTGGAATATATAATTTAATTCTCTGCTCTGCCTTCTTGACCAGTCACCTTGTGGACTTCATTGTATAGAAGCCTACTGGGCAATTTTGTTCCAGGGACCTCGTTAGTTGGATGGTCAGTTTCTCACAAAGGAATATTCCAATCCTCTGTCTGGGAGGTGTGAGAAGATCCTGAGTTAAACACATGAAGACAGCTGGTCGAGATTTCACCATTTAGGAGGTGGCTTTTCCCATCCTTCTCTTGGCTTCCATTGTGCTTGTCCAAGATTCTGCTGTGATTGGGGTAAGAAGGCAGGTCAAGGCAGTTACCCAATTGCAGGAAAAGTAGAGACAGTGAGGAGTGGTAGGTTATTTGCTACTTACTCAGCCTGTCATCCAACCCTGGTGCTGCAGCCCCACCTGTACCAGGACTCTCAATTTCAGAGCCTGCTTATGGTTTTGCGTCATAAATCTGCATGATGTTGGGTTTCCTCTCTCATTCCCTCATCTCCATTTTTGGTGTTCTACCAAACTAGTTCCCATTTGTCTCTCTACCTTACCACTCTTCTCCCCTCCCCTTTGTTTTTGTATGTTTGTTTTGTTATTATTTTAATGACTTCTTGTTGCTGTTAAATTTTCAGGAAATTGAGGTTTGAACCTGGCCCCATCAAACTTAACAGCCATTCTACCTGACACACTATCACTCAGCTCAGGCACTGGTGGCGCAAATGACCTGAAAAGAACTGTGGGCCAAGAAAGCAACAGTTCTCCCTGGATCAGCTGCAGAGCTGCATTGATGTGGGACGTTGTCCATCATTTTGTATAGATTGTTTCTGGGGTAGACCCAGAACATGTCCCTTTTTATTTTCCCTGCTGGATTTATCTCTCAAGGACTGGTTAAAAAGCAGCCACAGTGAAGGTGGTCCTGTAAGATAAGCATTATGAAGAAAAGAGGGAACCCAGGGGTTAACCTTCTTCAGATGTTGAAAGTCTCCTAAGATTTCACAAAACTCACAGGAAGTAAAAAATAACTGAACAGATAATTGGGAGCTCTGAATTCAGGAACAGGCCTTATTTTAACTTGCTTTCCCACTAAAGTTGTGGCATTGAGGGATGGCGGTAGGGAGAGGGGGTGGGATGAGGAGGATAGGTATCGTCTAGTTGGCAGGTCTAGATAGGAAGATGTTGGAACTTTGAAGCAAATGACATTAAGTTGTACAGAATTGAACACTGTTTTCTGTTCATAGTAGTGAATTTAATTTAATATCTTTTAGTTGTATAAAAACCAGTGGATTTCAGGGGACCACCAGATAGTGTAATAGTTACTTTGCTGGACTCCCATGTAGTCGACCATGGTTTAAAACTCACACCAGATGTGTGTGCATGTGTGCCCAAAATCCTGAGAGGAGAATGAAGGAGAAGGGATTGTGGCATGGCCATCCCCCCTGGGAGGTCATTCCTCACTGTCTGTCTGTCTCTCCAGGGAGTGCATGTGCCTTTTAGCAAAAAAATCACTTTAAAAAAAATGAAATACAGAGAATTTCAAACATACTATTGCTTAAGCTGTTTAAGGAAAATAAGTAATTACTTTTTAAAATTTTTCTATTGTTTTGGGGGATGTACATTAAAGTTTTCACAATGATCAAATCACAGAGAATCATCTTCTTCATCTTTACATTATGCTCTGTACATTCAATATTCTACTAGCTTTCTTTTCATTTTCCTTTTTTTCTTTTTTAACTCTGCTATGGTACACCATTCCACAAACCATTCCCTTTATTTACATGCATTATTATGTCTGAAATCAAAATTAAGTCATTAATGTTTACAAAATGCACCATAAACAATAGTACCTGTAGGATGTAGGTATAGCAAGCATCTTCATGGTAACCCAGGAAGAGCAAAGTAGAAAAAACACTGGATTTTCAGACTTGCTGTCTCTGTGTATATGTTTGGATTTTATGCATGTTTTGATTCCACTGGATTTCTTTATTATCTCATTTATTTATTCATGAGAGTTATTTTTTATAGAGTCTCACCATGTTGCAATTCTCCTCCTCCAGCATCCTGGTTATCTAGAAATAAAGCCTTTTAGGTTGGTCCAGGAATCAAATGTGGGCCACCCATGAAGCCCCAGCCTAGAACAGTGCCCTACCACTGTGTCACGCACCTGGGTCTCTAGTTATTTTGGAGAGCATTTTGAAAGAGCACAATTTGTAAAGTCAAAGAATCAAGGCAAGATGCTAATATCAGCTCCCCATTTGTTTTGAAAGAAGGTTTTCTTTTCTCTTTTTTTTTTCCCTTGGAATAAGGAAAAATACATCCCTGTATAGTTCATTAAGAACAAGGGATCTTTGGAATAATGGTGTACTGAAACAACAGATTGGTTATAGAACCTACGTCTCATAATACCAAGGAGAGCAAAACTATGACAGGTGTCCAGCTTGGCAGTACTTACCCCAGTAAAACCATTTATTGATAGTTTTTAGCAGTCAAAAAATTAAGCTGTATAAGACATATGTTAGAAATGGTTTGTGGCACCTAACCTCCAGATCTCATTTTCTTCCTTCCAAGGAGATGGGCAAGCTAAAGCTCTTACCTATAAAAATAACATTAGGAGAAGATGTTTTCAAAGCACTCTTCCTGGTCACAGACACCTATGGACTGCAGGATGTTCCTGTTTCTTAAATGGTAATGGATGCAGTGTTAAAGTAGGTGTTCTTTGAACAGTGTCAAGTCTTTACATCCACCGAGTCTTTGACTCTAAGATGATTTTAGTTGAAAAATGTAAATTTTTAATAATCTTACTATTCTAGTGATTAGTCAGGGGGGCTAAGGAAATTTTTGCGGATACATAATGTGTTCTTTCTTGTTGTTTCATTGAAAGATGGTCAACTTTTGTTTTAAAAAAATATGTATTTATTTAATTCCATTTGTTATTATCATTTTTTTAATTTGACCAGAGAAAGACAGAGAGAGAGAGAAAGGAAAAGGGCAAGAGCAAGCCACTAAGTCTGGGACTCAAACTGCCATCAACCATGTGGGAATCCGGCACCCCTAGTCAATCCGCCACGAAGGACATTCTGTTAATAGCTATAGCACAGATCATTGGCTTTGGAATCCTATTATGGATCAACTCTAACCTACAACTGGTTAGTTGTTTCACCCTAGGAATGACATTGCTTTAAGCTTATGACTGCTTATCTGTAAAACGAAATAAGACAGTCCAACTAAAAATGTATGAGCAAATATTAAATGATATATTAAGTGCTTGGAAAAGCAACTAGCACATTTAAGATTAAAGGCATCATTATTGCATTGCTCTTAAGCATACATATTCTGAGGTCAATTTGGTTCTGCAGTTTACATCTGGAAATGTCAGATTTTCCCACATAGCAAAACTTTTATTAACGTTGTTCATTAAATTTTCACTGTTTTGCTCTATTTCATTCTCTATTACCTCCTCTTAGGACCCTGTAGTTGTTTGCATTGTTGCCCTACACAGCAGAGGATGTTGGCGGCCTAGGTTTTTGTTGTATTTTGTTTTCAAAGATGTATTCTCAGACCCTTAAATGTAGAATTGCACCTCTTCTTCTTTTTTTTTGTATTGTCAACTTTTTAAAGAGCTTGATTCATTTAGCTGTGCAAGGGCATGTTGTTTGAACCAGGCTTACACAATCCACTTGGGAGAACAAATAAAATCTTCCAGCTTCTGTTGATGCATAATCAATAGGAACGTGGCTGCTGGAAATTTTACTTATCTTATAGCTACCTCTGCAGCATAAATAGAGATAAGAACACTCAGAATTCTGGGGTTATTCATAAACTTTGTAGACAGATTTTAGTTTCAGAATGAATGGATCAAACGTTAATACTTTTATCATTTTGTATCTGCTGGAGATAAATTATCCATCTAAATTCCCTCAAGATAGCAGTGCTACCACCCTGATTTAGTCTTGTTAGTAGGTTCAAATCCTAATCTCCCCTCTGTTTCCTAGAGGATACAAAAGTACAACACTTTCTCCATTTGCAGTTAGCTTTGCAAAGTTCTCACTGTATTATTTTTTAAAGAATTATTTTATTTAACTGTATTTATTTATTTAAGTTGACCAGAGAGGGACAGAGTGAGAGAGAGAGAAGGAAAAGTGAGAAAGCAAGCTGCCAGGTCTGGGACTTGAACCATGGCTGGCCCTGTGAGAGTCTAGTGTCCTTAACCACCACACCACCTGCCAGCCCCAAGGTCTCACAATATGAATTTTTACTTTTTCATTTAACAAAATAGGTAACCCAAAGAACAATACTGTGTTAGTTTGGTACACATTAGGGCTCACATGAAAAAGTAACATAAACAGTGGCTTTAATGACAGAAATTTATTGTTTCCTTGGGACCAGCAGTTAGCATAATGACTGTCGCTGGACTCCCATGTAGTTGACCACGGTTCAAGTCCTGGACCAGGTGGCTCAAAACTCATGCCGTTCACGTGTGCACGTGTGCCCAAGATCCTGAGAGGAGAATGGAGGAGAAGGGATTGTGGCGTGGCCATCCCCCCTTGGGGGTGATTTCTCGCTTTCTGTTTCTCTGTATCTCTGGAGAGCACACATGCCCTATAGCAAAAACCTCTCAAAAAAAAAGGACCAGCAATTGGTGTAATGGCTATGTCGCTGAATACCCACGTAGTTCACCATGGTTTGAGTCCCGGACCCGGTGGCTTAAACTCACGCCGGGCGCATGTGCATGTGTGCCCAAGATCCCAAGAGGAGAATGGAGGAGAAGGGATTGCGGTGTGGCCATTGCCCCTGGGGAATGATTTCTCTCTTTCTGTCTCTCTATGTCTTTCTGGTGAGCACATGAGCCCTATAGCAAAAACCTCTCAAAAAAAAAAAAAAGACTCTTATTTCCTAAAAGAGAAACCAGAGGTCCTGAGGAACTAAAGATTAAGTTCAACATAGTATTTTTTTAAAGTATTATTTTATTTAAGTTTATTTATTTGTTTTAATTTGACCAGAGAGGGACAGAATGAGAGAGAGAGAAAGAAAGTGAAAAAGCAAGCTGCCAAGTCCAGGACTCAGACAATGGTCAGTCATGTGGGAGTCCAGTGCCCTTAACCACAGCATCATCTGTTGGCCCCTCAGCATAGCTTTTTTTTTTTTTTTTTTTTTTTTTTTTTTTTTTTTTTTGAGAGGTTTTTCGCTATAGGGCATGTGTGCTCGCCAGACAGAGAGAGACATAGAGACAGAAAGCGAGAAATTACCCCCCCGGGGGATGGTCACGCCGCAATCCCTTCTCCTCCATTCTCCTCTCGGGATCTTGGGCACGCACGCACACGCGCCCGGCGTGAGTTTTAAGCCACCGGGTCCAGGACGTGAACCGCGGTTGACTACATGGGAGTCCAGCAACATAGCCATTACGCTAACTGCTGGTTCCCTCGGCATAGTATTTTGAAAGGGAAACAATTTGATGCATAATAGAATAAAGCACATAAGTGTATTTATAAACCAGTTACTTTATTGCAAGACCTAATCCTTAACAAAAGAGCCCATTTTTCATGTTGATCCTTGGAGGATAAATTTATACCACGGGACTCCCAAGGATTTCAAAGTGTTGAGAGAGTAGAACACCTGAGAATCGCAGACACTACATAAGTAACTATGCTCTCATCGTACCACCAGGCAGTATAGAGTGGCTGAGGTGTGCAGTGTGTGACGTCTAAGCAATTCCAAAATGATAACATGATGAGTCTACATAAAAAGTCTAACTAGACTTTCTCGTGGAGGAAGATCTAAATTGAGGTATAAAATGATGTATATGTTAATTAGCATCAATGCAGATAAATGAATCGTCCATTCTTAAATCCTCTGATCCATACTGGATAAGAAATAGACTCTGATATGTTTTTTTCAGGACATTGGGTGAAGACACAGAGATAAAACTTGATGTTCAGCAAAACTGACTGACAGAGGAGGCTCCAAGTTTGCCTCTGGTGACCTCACTGAGCATGTGTGTGCCGAAGATGCAGGGCTGACTGACGTTAGGAATGGATTGTGGCATCAAGAGTTTTCTCTTGGGACCAGCAGTTGCATAATGGTTACGACACTGGGTTCCTATGTAGTTGACCGTGGTTCAAGTCCCGGACTCAGTGGCTTAAACTCACACCGGGCGCGTGTGCGTGCGTGCCCAAGATCCCTAGAGGAGAATAGAGAATAAGGGATTGCGGCGTGGCCATCCCCTCTGGGGGGTGATTTCTCGCTTTCTATCTCTCTGTCTCTCTGTCTTTCTGGTGAGCGCATGCGCCCTATAGCAGAAAAAAAAAAAAACCTCTCCAAAAAAAAAGAGTTTTCTCTCTTCAGCCAGCCACTCTAAATTCTTTACATTATAAAGGAGTAAGTCTTCACCCTTCACACAAACATGGAGAATTTGGTGAAGAGCACAGTTAATAGATTTTTGACATGCTTTTTACCTTGAGTAACAGAGCTCTGTTTAGGAAACAGTCATTTAAATAGTAAATGTAGTGGGACCAGCAGGTGGTGTAGTGGTTAAGGCACTGGACTCCCACATGACTATCTGCAGTTCAAGTCCTGGACCCGGTGGCTTGAAACTCATGCTGGGTGTGTGTGTACATGCCCAGAGTCTCAGGAGGAGAGTAGAGGAAAAGGGATTGCGTCATGACCATTCCCTCTGGGGAGTGATTTATTGCTTTCTGTCTCTCTGGCAAGCACATGCACCCTATAGCAAAAAATCTCTCTCAAAGGAAAAAATACATAAATGTGGTTTATTAAACCATATTGCAATATGGATTGTGGTTTACTGAAACTTATTTTTATGTCTAACAGACTTTTTGGCCCACAGAAGTCACCCCCAAAAAGAATTTGTGGGATGAATACAAGTAACTTATCAAGAAATTAATACTTTTCCTCCTTTAGATATTGTCCATAAGCATGCACTCATTCTGTACAAAATTTGTATTATTCGAAGTGAATATAAAGGAAAGAGAAAAAAGGCTGAAGACGGGAGCGTGGGGGAAGTGATGAAAGGAGGGAAGAAGAGAGACACAGACACAGGAGGGAAGGGACTGCAATCCCTCTGTTCTACACAATACGCCATGCTGTTCCTTGAGAGGTCGCTTTTATTAAAGTACATTCATACCCTCAGACAGAACTGGGAATTTGAAATGGCTTTCAAAAATTCAACATATTCATTTCCTGTCAAAGAAGTGACTTGTTAAAAGGGGGAAAAATCCGAGAGGCTGAGTCATGACAAGAAGCCTCCAGTCCTATTGGCTTGTTTTGATTGCATTTGCAAGTACCTGATGAAAATGTGCAAATCAGCCCATTGTGGCGGTTCAGGCTTCCTGTTGATTGTGAGGCAGAGTTGCCAGGCACACAACACGTTTGTTTTACAGCACCGCGTGATGAACTCGCAGTGTTTTACCTCCAGGACTGAAAGTCCTTAATTTGTTCTTTGAAGAACAGTCTGTTTTCATCAAGAGACACGCTTTCGTTGATCAAGCAATTCTAGAGAGTGACATTAAAGAAGAAGAAACTGGGGATAAAGGTTAGCAGGAAAATATCTGCCCAGTGCCCATGAAAACATGGGAGTTCTTATTTTTCAATTAAACACATTTATTAATTTTTAAATGAAGTTTCAGAATATGCCTACATCTAGCACAACAGCAATCTCCAGAGCAAAGAAAAAAAAATAAAACAAAAGCAATGAAAAACAAAAGAGGTAAGTGAATTTGTAGCCAAGTGCTCTGTTTAAGAGAAGTAATATAAATGTCAAAGAATATATAACACATTTAAAATATGCTTTTGGTAAAACATTGCTGTCTACTTAAGAACAATGTATTGTAATTTTCCTAAATCTAGTTTAAATATATAATGGGATGAGAAAAATATATGTACAACAGAAATTGCTGTTCTAATTGGTATGAGAATTCCTCTGAGGGAACACCTTGATGTATTCATTCTATATGTACTTACTGGGATCAGCAGACGGCATAATGGTGACATCATTAGACTCCCACATAGTCCTGAACCTGGCAGCTTGAAACTCACACCAGGCGTGTGTGTCTGTGTGTCCAAAATCCTGAGAGAATGAACGAGAAGGGATTGCAGTGTGGCCATCCCTCCTGGGGAGTAATTTATCACTTTCTATCTCTCTGTCTCTTTCTGACAAGCACATGTGCCCTATAGCAAAAATCTCTCTCAAAAAAAAAAAAAAGAAAGAAATAGATATATATATATGTATATATGTGTGTGTGTATGTGTGTGTGTGTGATATATATATATATATTTATAAATTTATATAAATATATATATATATATATTTATAAATTTATATAAATATATATATATATATAGTTCTTATTTATCTATTACAAGCTCACTCCTTGGGAGCCCTTCAGACACTGGAAATTTAGAGTTGATACATCACCCTCCCTCCCAAATATGGAACCTACATTCTAGTCTGGGCTCATGTTGTCAGGACATTGGGGATGAAGGCAAGTTTCTGGGGGCCTGAGTAAAGGAAAAACAGTAAGATTGGTAATAAGCTCAGCACAGGAAAGGACAAAAGACTGGCCATGTAGGTGAACCAAAAAGCAAGTAGAAGTTAAGAGTTTTTTGTTTGTTTGTTTGTTTGTTTGTTTGTTTTTAAAAAAAGAGGTCAGGCAGGCGTGCAGCACTAGATGGACCTATTTGGGAACATGCAGGGTTCATATCCCGCGACCTCTCTGTGCATGCCAGGGGCTTGGGGAGGGGTCATGCACATACCCATGATCTGCTCTAGCTGAGGCTATGGGTGGAAAGCAACATGAGAACCTTCTCTCCCTCTCTTAGAGAGATAAATAAATAAATGAACTTTGGGGGAAAAAGTTTAGGGACAGAGGAACAAGAAATAAGGGGGGGGAGCCTAAGATAGCAAATATGACTATAAAACACTGAGAAGCCAAATTGCCTAATATGCGATTTGTGATTTATTTTTATTTTTATTTTTAACTACAAGAGTGTGAATGCACTCAACAGGGTGGAAAGGAGGGAGCTAACAACGCCTTCTCTCATTTCTCCATCCTGTTGGGATTTCGGGTCCATGCACACACAGTGTGTTTTTCAAGCCACCAGGACCAGCATTCAAAATGCAGTTGACCATGTGGGATCCAGCTCTCTTAACTTCTAGCTATGGATCGGTCCAAATATGGAATTTCATCACATCTGTTGAGCAGTCCTATGTGGAAAGCCTTTATCATTGCATAGAATAACCAGGAAAATCCATCGCAAACCAGGAGCAACCTCCAGACATAGAGTGGACAGCTAGCATTCAGCAAAAGCCAAAACTGCTGCAAAGATGCCTAGGTAAACATTAGACAGGAGACCTCAAAAATCTTGGCTAGGTCACGATTCGAGACTAAAATCAGTGCTGATATGCAAAGGCACAGAGGGTCTCCAAATGAGATCTGTTAGAGCTTACTCTCTCTGCTCTCTTTTTCTTCGTGTGTGTGTGTGTGTGTGAGAGAGAGAGAAAGAGAGAGAGAGAGACAGAAACAGAGAGATACAAATAATTATATTACGATGATAATTTAAATTTGAATCTCAAATTCAAGAGGCAAACATTTCTATTCAGTTTCTTTTTAAAAGTTTACTCATTGCAGGATGAGCTTGGGTTTGTGACTTTTCTTTTTCTTTTCTTTTCTTTTTTTTTGGAGAGGTTTTTGCTACTGGGCACATGCACTTGCCAGAAAAACAGAGAGAGACGGAGAGACAGAAAGTGAGAAGTCACCCCCCAGAGGGGATGGCCACGCCGCAATCCCTTCTCCTTCATTCTCCTCTTGGGATCTTGGGCACGCATGCACACGCGCCCGGCATGAGTTTAAGCCACCTGGTCTGGGACTGGAACCGCGGTCGACTACATGGGAGTCCAGCGACATAGCCATTATGCCAACAATCCGGGACCAGCAGGTCCCGGATTCATGACTTTTCTAAATGGAATGGGGAAAAACACAAAATAGCACAATAAAGGAGGGGCTTGAGAGCCCAGAGAATACTTTACCTTAAATTTTTTTTTTTTTAAATTAAAAGACACAGGGAGACACAGAGAAACAGACAGAAATGGAGAGAAGAAGACAGAGGTAGCCCTACCTACTAGAAATGAATCTGGAGGGAGAAGTCTCAACAGAAACTCTTCAGTTTTAGTCAAGGAAAGCAATATTTCACAGCTCAAGTTTGGTACTGCTTCAGGGAGGGAGAGGTAGCACCCCCAACAGAGTCCTCGTGCTGCCATCCACCCCACGAACTCAGCTTGCCCAGATCGCAGGCCTGGCGTCCAGCATGCGGAGAGGCCCCAGGATGCAAACCCAACCCAAGACCTTCCTATGTGAGTCCAGTTTGTTCCTAATGCGGCCCCGTCTGAGCCGCTCTATTGAATTTCTTACATTGTAAAGTGGATTACCCAGGACTTACCTGATCTCACAGAACCTCAGAGTTCTCATCTGTGCAATAGGGGGCTTCTACTTATTATGAAAATTCAGACAATCAAATTAAACCATGCATATTAAAGCAATCTGTAAATTGCCACCTTGCTAAGCAAGTTAAGATGATAACTTTGCATTTATACAACTCTCTTTGTAAAGCTCTTCCCCATACATCATCTTCTTTCCTATTTACAATCATTCTGCAAGATAAATCTTACCAATTCCCTTTGAAAGACAGTCAAGTAAAGCTTGGAGAGGCTAATTAAGTATCCTACAGTCACACAGCAAGTAAATGGCAGTAAGGCCACTTCCTGCTTTCAGAGTAGCACTTATGTACAACATGCATTTCCTTTTAGCGCTTCAACCAGAAGTCAGATAATCTGCCTCGGCTTTATGAAGCCATCTTTCCTTCTAGTTGGAGTGAGCTGGCTCTATAAAATGTCCTGGCATCTGAGATCTTAAACTATCCCATCTTTCTATGTCATTAAAAACAAATATCCAGGGCTGGCAGATGGTGTGGTAGTTAAAGTGGCTAGACTCCCACATGGCTGACTATGGTTCCAGTCCCGGATCTGGCAGCTTGCTTTCCCACTTTTCTTCTTTCTCTTTCTGACCAAATTCAAAACAATTAAAAAAATAAAATAAGGTAAAATAATGACAATGAATAAAATTTTTTAAAAAATTCAGAGGGACCAACAGCATAATGGCTATGTTACTGAACTCCCATGTAGTCTACTGCTGTTCGAGTCCCGGACCTGGTGGTGCTGGGGTACGCGTGCGTGCGTACCCAAGATCCTGAGAGGAGAATGAAGGAGAAGGGATTGCGGCGTGGCCACTTCCCCTGGGGGGTGATTTCTCGCTGTCTATCTCTCTGTCTCTCTCTGTCTTTCTGGTGAGCTCACGTGCCCTATAACAAAAACCTCTCAAAAAAAAAAATTCAGAGATACGGAAAAAGTAGATTAAAAAGAGGAAGGAAACTGGAGAAAATGATTAAATTGAAAACAGAGCTCTTACAATGCTGGGTAATTCCTCTGCGTAGTTTATTTATTTATTTATTTATTTTTAAGCATAAATGATAGACCGTAATATACCAATGAACATTCATACTCCTAGTGTGCACTGCGAGTCTGTTCAGTTCTGAACAGGGTGCCAGATGAGATCGTACCTAGTTTTAGGCAGTCAGAGATTAAATAATATTTTATGATCATTAGCTTACTTTAAAATACATGTACATGTATACTTCTACCATAAAATAATATTTTAAATTACAATAAAATAGAAACGTAATCAGAGAGGAAGAGAAATTTTTAGAGCAATTGTAAAATTGGCCAACAATTAAATATTTCTAAAGGTTAAACAAATCAAAATAAATTAAGGATTTGAGGAAACCTCATTTTCATCCAAGTTCACTGTCAATCACAGTCCTTAGAAATGCCAGTGCCTGGGAGACACAGCATCAATAAGAAAACAAACAAACAAAAAAATTGTAATACTATTTTTTTTTCTTTTTTTGGAGAGGTTTTTGCTATAGGGCGCGTGCGCTCGCCAGGCAGACAGAGACAGAAAGATAGAAAGCGAGAAATCACCCCCCAGGGGGGATGGCCACGCTGCAATCCCTTCTCCTCCATTCTCCTCCTGGGATCTTGGGCACGCACGCACACGCGCCCGGCGTGAGTTTAAGCCACCAGGTTTGGGACTCGAACCGCAGTCGACTATGTGGGAGTCCAGCGACATAGCCATTACGCTAACTGCTGGTCCCTTGTAATACTATTTAACACAGAAGAGTTCTCTTAACACTTTCCCTAGACTAGTGCAAACAAGTTACCTCCCCAATAAGGACAGCTTTGTGTGTGAGTATATTTTACCTGCGTGTCAACAGGCAACCCAGTACAGCCCCTGCTACCCATCCTTCCAGAATAAAATGGCTGCCAAATTTCAAATCTTAGCACATCAGATTTAATTTACTAATTATCTCCCCACAGCATATCGCCAATGGCTGGGAGAAAACCAGAGTCAATAAGTAGCTGATTATTTTTACCATTCATTTCTCACTTGTATGTGACCACAGTACGATATGACTGTGCTTGTGTGAAGTGGGGTCACC
Source organism: Tupaia tana (assembly GCA_026018925.1). NCBI lineage: Eukaryota > Metazoa > Chordata > Mammalia > Scandentia > Tupaiidae > Tupaia > Tupaia tana. The sequence continues at coordinate 28,149,743 of JAKSZU010000013.1, forward strand.
CTCTTCTTCCTCCTCTTGCTCCCTGTGAGTAGGTAATGGGTTTGATGACTTTTCTTAACTTGAATCTGTTCTGTAGAGCCTTTTCTCAAGGTGAAATCCATGCTCATCTTCTAGATCTCTTTCTGAGGAACCCTTTTTATGTGAGGCTGAAGTGATCATTTCTGAGTCCCAGATCTGCAATACACACTTCTTATGTGTTTCTCTGGTTTCAGGTGGTGGTAGATTTGTGTGTGCATACATGTGCAAATGAAGTCACAGATGTGCCTTAGTTTGGGTCCTCCCAGGAGACAATCCTGAAATGAAGATTTGCTTGCAGATAGTTTATTCGGGATGTCACCCCCGGAAATACTAATAAGGTACGTAAGTAACAGGTTGTGCTGATTTTTCTGTGTGTCCATGATGCTGAGCAAGTGGGCAGACCTGGCTCCAGTCATTAGAGATGCCCCTGTGCAAAGAGGTTGGAATCTGGCCGTTAGAAGTCACAGCTTCACCCTTTACATGGAAAGGCCCTAAGGAACATGGATGGTACCAGCAGATAAGGCTACCAGCCAAATGTGACCCAAATGGGACAATGATAGAACCGCCATCATCACAGTGCCATTGAGATGAAATGGATGCAGACCTATATACCACAGAGGGCCTCATGTGTGATAAATTTCTGATAGGCTCTATTATATCCTGCCTATGAGTATTATGACTATAATATGTTTTATTAGCTTGTCATATACTCATTTCTTTTCACTTACTAATCACTCTCTCTGTTTTTTTTTTTTTTAAATATATTCTTCACCTATTCCAGAAGCATTTTAAATGACTTTGATAGCATATAAAATGGTCCAGCCAATGAAATGGTGGTTAAGGCAGTTGGATTTCACCTAACTTACTGTGTGGTTTGAGTCTTAGACTCAGAGGCTTGAAAAACATGCCAGGTGCATGTGTATGTGTGCCCAAAATCCTGAAAGAAGGGAAAGATGAAGAAAGGATTGCACTGTAGCCATCCTCCATGGGGGAAGGTATAGGAGGGTGGTTGGGGGAGGGTGCTTTTTTACTTTCCCTCTATCTCTGTCTCTCTGGTGACTATATACTATCTCTGGCCTCTGGCAAATTAAATGTATATGTATGTGTATACACACACACACACACACACACACATTATGTATAAAATTAAAATAATGTATAAATGTGTATATAATGTATAAAATTAAATGTGAAAATGGAGACACACAGTTGGAATCATAACTAGAGCAATACATGAGACAAAAACAATCACATTGACCTGTATGTTTGTCATACTAACTAGATAGTTTTCTCTATGCTGTTTAGTAGACAATATGCAAGTAGGAAGATTTCAACCCAGAGCTGGTTTCTTATTTAATCTGAGCAAAAATGCCAAGGGAAGAACAGAACCTCAGTTAATGTCAAGGGGCCTGAGTATGTTGAGGGACAAAAATGATATGAAGATAAAGTTGGCCACATTTTACATAAAAAATATATTCTGTTACCAGAAATATAAAGCACATCAACATATGATACGTGTTTGCCACTTATACAGAAATGTAGGGTGTGCGTAGTTATGTGAGATTTCTCCTGCTTCTGAAATTCCAAATAACTTCAATCTACAGAAGGGAGGTCTATTTTCATAGACTCATATAATCCATAAACATTACCCACAGAAAGGGTACTCTTACAAGGACACACATAAATTTAAAGAGGTTTGCACACTTCCTTAGTTCATGGCATCCTTAATATTTCTAATGTACTTAGACCAAAATTAATACTGCATAGTTCTGTTTAATAAATGGTCAAGTCCAAAAACTGAAAAAGTATCAGGTCATTGGGAAAGTCATGACGCATTTTTGCATAGAAAAATATGTTGCTACTTTCCCAAGAACCTAATATTTATGTTCAAACTCTGTAGTAACCATTGGGGAAAAAAAATAATACACACAAACTTAAGTAAAAGAGAATAGTTATGTCTTTTTAAAATAATATGTAGAAAGGGATGTGCTTTCTGTGGAACTCTGCATGCTAATCCTACTTCCCACCCTACAATGCCTGCATTCCTTCAGTTGGGAACTGTCTCTGGCCTCTGGAAACCATCTTTCTCTTCTGGAGAGCAGGTGAGAGGTGCCGGGAAACTATCTCCAGGGAGCACTCCCAGCCAACCACTAAGAAGATTTTGATGTGCTATGGTCTGAATGTTTGTGTTCCCCTAGAATTCACATGTTGAATCCTAACTTCTAAGGTGATGGTATTAAGAGGTGGCACCTTTGGGCAGTGATTAAGTCATAGACAGCAGAGCCCTTATGAATTGGATTGATACTCATGTGAGGTTAAAGTGAAAAGATGGTCCTCTCTGAACCAGAAGAGTGTCATCATCTGGATTGGTTGATTTCTTAATCTTGGACTTCCTCATCTACAGAACTGTGACAAATAAATGTCTGTGGATTATAAACCAAGTATATACAGTTTTCTTCTAGCTGTCTGAACAGGATAAGACAGGATTTAAACACTCCAGCTCCATCACCTTAGAGACAGAACTCAGGCGTCTGTTTCTGTCTCAGATCTCCCCACAAGCATTGTAACCCAGTCGCCCACAGAGGGCGCTTACTTGAAGACTTTTTTTTCAGTGATTGCCTCCCTTTCTCTGTAGAAATTCCCTACTCCCTTTCTAGTGCTTCCTGGAGTCACTTCTTAATCAATACACTATTGTATGTGTATTGTAGTTGCTCTTCTCTTGGAGATCAGACTAAGACAAATGAATGAGTGACTCGTCTGCCATCCACCAAACTTTGGTAACCATTCCTTTCCTTTTCTTAATTTTTTTCCCTTGCTTTTTATCCCCAGTGCTAATGATTGAGCTAATCATTGTATTCTGTAGTGCCTACAACACTACTATTCATTCAGTTAAAATGCATCAAGCCCCCATATTTTATTTCCTGTGCTCAGTGTGAAAACATCAACATTAATAAATATAAATACGGTTTACAATCTCTGCTGTCAAAAATTCATAGTATCAAAAGGAGAAAGACCTAAGAGTTAGGGACCGATGATATATGGTCATTATTTGAAAGCCCTCAATAAATAGTTTCTGAATACTCAAAAAAAAAAAAAAAAGAAAGAAAAATGGCATCCTTCTTGTTCCCATAACCACCTTTACTTTTGTGTGTGTGTGTGTGTGTTATTTATTTTTAATTTCTTTATGTAGTGTTGTACTGTGAGAGCCATGGTACAGGGCTCAGCCTCTTGGTGCGAGTGGTCAGGATCCATTGCTCAATGCTAGAGCCATATTCGAGGCCCTGGGTTTTGGACCCTGGGTCAGTCTGAACATGTCAAGTGTGCCCACACACACCCATGACCCTGACTGGCTGGGAGGCTGGGGAACGATCACAAGAGTTTGCCAAAAATATCTCCCTTGCTCTCTTTTTCTTTTTCTTGTTTTCTTTCTCATAAAATAAATAAATAAAATAAACTTTAAAAAAAACGGTAGTGCATAGAGGCCATAAGTTAGAATAATTCTCTCATGTCACCTTTGCAGGGGGAGGTGAGACTCTTTGGTCCACTTGTTTTGCCTAGTGCATTATGAGATTGAGATTATAAATCTTACCTTGGGCAGACATGTGGAAAAGAGGACATGAAAAAATTAGCACAAATCTATCACCACTGCTAGGAAAACAGCATCAAATTGCCACTCCATTTGTGGTGAGATAATAGCATCACACTTATTAGTAAAGGAGATGGATGCCTGAAAGGAAGGATATGGAAATCTTCCCTGTTTCCTAACTTATCTCCATTTATTAATAATAAAGGTCCCTTGGGAAATCCCTCTTCAGTAATCATGGATTATAAAAGTGTTACATCTACACCCATATGTATTAAAGTGAGTGGTAGCTTGTCAGATCAGTCATGGTTCTTCATGTCAAGACTAGTTAAGTAACTCAATAAATAGATAGATAGATGGACCGATGGACAAACATAGAGACATACATGGAAGGATATAAAGAACCATAATTCCTCAACCACCATCAACAACAAAATAATTATTTTAAAGCAATTAGAAATGATTTCCAATTTAGCCATAGTCTTATCAAAGATCTGTGGTAGGTCTTATCAGAGAGGTAGAAGGAAAATAATTCTACTCTTACACACAGTGTCATAAGGCTATTAATGTGTCCACGATTACAGAGAGTAATTATAATCTAAAAGCATTAAATAGTACTAGGAGCCAGATAAAATGGGACAAAGTGTCATCCACTGTGTTGGCTTGAAAAGAAAGACTTGTTTTCCTTGAACAACTTAGTATTCTGTCATCAGAAACAGGTTCAATTTTTGTCATGGAGTTGAGGGTTGGAGGAAAAGAAATTCAAAACTCAACTAGGGGGAGCTTCAAATGAGTCACGGAAAAGAAGATACTGTGTTGGCCATGGCTCTCTTTACCATACTGCTATGGGGACCCTCTTTAAATAAGTGGTGTGGAGAGAACATCATGGCTGTCCCATTTCATTCACCTTCCGCCAGCAAGAAAATTGAGTTATTAATACCTGTGCACACATTTACACACTCTCACATACAAACACACATACACACAAAATCAAGCAAGAAAAAAAATGATTTTCCAGAGGGCATAAGCACTAGCTAGAGAAAGAGAGATGAAAAGTGAGAAAGCACCTTCCCCCCATCAGGCACTGTCACACTGCTATCCATTCTCCCTCATTTCTCCCCCCTTTTGGGATTTTGGGCATGCACGCATATACACCCAGTATGGTTTTCCAAGCCTCCAGGTCTAAGATTCAAACCATGTGATGGGTCATGTGAGAGCCAGCCACTAACTGTAGACTGTGGCCTGGCCCTATGCAAGAACATGTTAAACCCTTGCACATTGCCAGATGTGGTACTTCATGTCTCTGACCATGTTCAAAGAGTGAAAAGCCATTGGCTGAATACAGGGGATGAATGATAATGCCTATAAACAACATGTTCCACTTCTAGGCTTTATTACCAAAGACAAAAAAACAGAAATCATTTTAGAAAAGTATGTTTTTATATTTTGTTCATTACGTGTAATGACCTTTTAGAAAGTAGCAATAAAGTAACTATCTCTTTACTCATTTGTTAGAATCAATATTCCAAACTCATCAACCCCACATTTCATAGTATGTCTGGCAGTGTTTTTAAAAGGAAAGAAGTTTAGGGTTTTATATGGTTTTGTAACTCTGAGGATTTTATTTGTGTGTGTTGAAGCAGGGGGAAATAAAAAGAGGTTTAGCAAACTTCCCTATATTCTAAACTAACTAAAAGGGAACTAGCCTGAATTAATGACCATGTTGAAGTTAACGCTATCTTTTTCCCTCCTGAGTATGTTCAGTACCTCATACTAGGCTAATAAAATGTAGCCTAGAAGCACTCATTAGAGAAATTACTTTACTAAATAAGAATGTAAATAAGAATGAGTCACGATTTGTAGTGTATCGATTGTTTTAAGGGAATATTTCAAAGTACAATTTACATAAACCAATTAAAGACAACCTCAACCAATTTGTTTACAGGATACAATCAAGCCATGGGCTCCTATGTAAGTAGAGAACTAATAGTCTAAAAGTTTGTAGACGTTTACACAGCAAGCCTATTATAAATGTTTCATTACCATGTGCTCTACACTTCTAAACTAAATTCTGATACTATACCATTTTACCTATTGGATAGACAGTCAGGACAGACGCACAGCATGCGCAGATAGACATGTATGGTTACCCTTTGCCAATCCTTAATACAGAAGAAATAATAACTCAGGCATAATTTTGCTCCTCTGTGTAGGGCCTGTACAAATACTAACGGGTGAAAAGTAGAACTTCTTGAAAGAAAGAGAGCATACTGATCATAAATAAATGCCACTCTAGAAACAAAACTAAACCACAACAATAAAAGAAATATTAACATAAAAAGATATTTTTATCTCCTAGGCAATACTTTCAAATACATTTTTGTTTTTAAGAGGTAGACATCATGGCATCAGATACAAAACTAAAACAACAAAAAAAAACAACAACACAGTTTTCATTACAGTTTTATGGTCAAATGCCAATAAATCAATTCAAGGTAGGGTCGAGGTGAAGTGGAAATGAAGACAGCACCTTTAAAAACACGATTCTACTAATCAAACTAGGAGACCAGACAGCAGTCAAATGCCAAGAAATGAGGGTCTGATGTCTGCCCTTTCTGGAACATTGGTGCTAAAGAGCAAGGTAATTTTTAAAATTTGGGAGACAACAGTGCCCAGTCGAAGAAAACAATGTATTTCAGATATATAATAGAAATCTTTCCTTGACAAGCAGAGATAGTAAACACTGTTACTGGACTGATTCAGGATAACTTACTACTAATTCAGAAAAAGTAATTTTCAAAATCAGACAAAACAAGTTTAAAACCTAAAGACAGTTATTTGTTTTAGTTTCAGTCAACTTCTATCTATCAGTTCTTAGGGAAATATGTGAATTATTTCTCTTATATATTTACAAAGCACTTACATTCCTTCTACGCTGGCCCTTGTGCAATTTGAATTTGAATCTCAGAGGATCTTATGAACATTCAGGTCCAAAACACCAGGGGTGAAATGATTCACTCAGGTTAATGAAGATTCAGAAATCAGACTTCGACTACTCTTGGCTATCTTGATAGTATCGCTAAGAGAATTTATCAAAGCAACTGTCTTCCTTCTTTGTTTTTGGTGCAGAGATGGAACAATAGCAGACAGACCAACAAGCAGCTCATGTTGCTATTTTTTTTTTCCCCATCACTTTCGTAGCGTCATCAACAATGAAATGCCCTGCTACAAAATATTACAATAATCAGCAAACCAACAAAAGGAGTCCTGTAGTCAGATGAAGAAAGTCTGGCGAGAGTGTGTTTTAAGCCTCTAAGTGTAGTTAGTCCTTGGTTTCTCTGCTAGGATGGCAAAGGAGAGAGTCAGGCTACATTAATGTCAACTGTGGTCAAATTGCCAGTGACGTGGGCACTTCAATTGTTGAGAAGAGTACCGAGTCTACCAATTCATTTTAAACCAATATTTAACAAAGCTTTCCGAAAATATTACATATGGCATGTATCAACCTATGACATGTGGCTAATAACAACGCATATGAGTTTTACTTGGGAAATTAGAGATGAAGGGCATACGAACCCATTAATAACTTGTATTATTCAACTCTAGCGACACTGCACACGTAATTAGGCATGACACAGTCAGTGGACAGTTTCGGCCACCACTGCTGTCATGGTCAGGGGTCCCAGTTGATAGTGGGAGAGGGGAAGGCATGCTTTTCCCGTTGTTGGGGGAAATTTTGGAGAGGAGTTTTCTAAAGGACTATTCTTTGAAAGGAAGCCCTCTGTATGAACTTCCAGATTTTAAAGGACAGAGGATGGTGATGGCAAGGGAGATACAAGAACCGCATTGCTGCTGAGAGATGCATTTTCTTTGGAAAAGCAGGTCAACAATGCATAGATAATATTGTGGAGGGTATAACAATGCTGGCATCTACTGGAACTGGCTATCATCAGGGGGCTAGAGCCCAGCAATGGACAGTATGGAGGGAATGAATAAAAGCCACAATTACAGTTCTCTCATTGAGAAATTTATATTCAACATGAACCAGCTGCATAAAAGGTCAATAAGAATGCACTGCTGTATACATAGACATACAACAATGTGCTGAAGATAATTATCATTACTGTTTAGAAGAGAAATTTAATATTAATAAGAGAAGAGTGGTACCAGCAGATGGTGAAATGATTACGTCACTGAATTCCCACATAGTCGACCATGGTTCAAGTCTCAGACCCAATGGCTTAAAACTCATGCCAGGCATGTACGCAAAATCCTGAGAGGAGAAGGGAGGAGAAGGGATTGCAGCATGGACACCTCCCTTGGGGGGTGATTTCTCACTTTCTGTCTCTCTCTCTCCAGCGAGTGCACTGTAGGAAAATAACTCTCTGAAAAAAAAGATAGCAAAATAACTATGAAGGAGAGAGAGAGAGAGAGAGAGAGACAGAGAGAGAAGAATTATAATAAAAGCTGAACAATTTGATCCCAAAATGAAAAAGGAGAGCAGTGCATTGGGGTTGAAAGATAAAAACAGCCTTTGAGGGGGATTTTGAGTAAGCAGATTGGGCTGAAGCATTGCCTTCTAGACTGAACTTCTTGATTGCCAAGTTCAAAATTGACAATAAGTTCTAGAACATTACGCTGGCCAGTAGACCTTTCTGTGATGAGGGAAATGCTTCCTACCCATACCATCCAATTTTATTGGAGCAATATGGCTGAGGCACACTTGAAATGTGGCTAGTGTAACTGAGAAAGTGGATTCTAGTTTTATTTAATTTTGATTAATTAAAATTTAAATTTAAGTAGCCACATGAGGCTAGTGGTATCAGTATTAAACAGTGCAGCTCTAGAGAACAGGGAATCACTGTAGGATTTAAGCAGGGAATGACAAGATAAAAATCATATTTTAGGCAGATGAATTTGGCAGCAGTGTTGAGGGCAGTTTAGGGGAAATGAGAAGTTCTCTAGAGAGAACAATGAATTTCTAAATGGATCTGAGAGAACTCACATCTTTAAGTAAGAATCTTCCAGTTATGAACATCATACATTGCTCCGTTTACATTTAAAATTTTTAAATCTCTCTCAACAAGGCATTATAAACTTATAGTGACATAGTTTATAATTATAAAAATAAAATTACACTAATAAAAATATGAAAACAACCCAAATGTTCACCAAAGTGCAATGTGTATGGAAAATTCTATTGCAAGAAAAGGGACAGAACTATAGTTGTATCCAATATTATGAAAAATATCAGGTTAATAAACTAATATGCAAAAGGATGCACATAGTATTACTCCATTCCAAAAAAATACACTAACAGGCACATTAAAATTATATTATTATGGGACCAGCAGATGGCATAATGGTTACATCACTGAATTCCCACATAATCGACCAAGATTCCAGCCCCAGATTTGGCAGCTTAAAACTCCACTAAACTTAACTGCATACCTTAAAATCCTGAGAGGAGAATTAATAAGGGATTGAGGCATGGCTATCCCCCCTGGGGGGAGATTTCTTGCTTTCTCTCTCTCTGTCTGTCTTTCTTGTGAGCTCATGCACTCTATAGCAAAAAAAATCTCTTTCTCTTAAAAAAATGATATTATTACATGCATAGTAAAATCATACAGAAAGCAAAGAAATAATTTACTATGAAAATCAGAATGGAGGGGCCAGTAAATGGCATAGTGGTTATGTTGCTGTACTCCCACATGGCCAACCACAGTTCAAGTTTTGGACTCAATGACTTGAAACACATGGGGCGTGTGAGCCTGCATACCCAAAATCCCAGGAGAGAAGTGATTGTGGCGTGCCCATCTCCCTAGGGGGTGATTTCTTACTTTCCCTCTCACTGTCTCTGCCTCTATCTCTCTCAGGTGTCCTGAGGCAAAAATCTCTATAACACCCAGAGTGGATGATTTTCTTTCCATAGTAAGGGATGAGGTTGCAACATGAGGGATTTCTGGGATTACTACTAACCTGGTTATGTATCTACTAGAGCGGTAGTGCTACAAACATTCACTTTGTAATTATTCATTCAACCATAAATATGTTTCATGTACTTCACAGTATGAGGGTCCTAATAACCAAAGAAAAGGAAGATTCAACCAAATTTAAGGTGAAGTAAAAAGTGCAATCTTCGAAATGAAGCCCAGCAGGCTGCAGAAACAAAACCACCATTTCTCTGTTGCTCTTCCCATTTAAGAGATAGTCTGTCTCCTTCCTCACTCATTGAATCCAGGCTGACTTTGTGATTCACTTTGGCCTTTGGGATTTTATAAATGAACCAAGGCAGGACCCCCAGGAGGAACTCTCAGGCTGAATGAGGCCAAAATTACCAAAATGCAGACTCATGAGCTAAAAGTAAATCTTTTAGGCCACTAACTTAATGGGTGGTTTCCAAACAAAGCCGGTTTAAAAGAAGCAGAATATTTAGATATTTCCCAGGTAACCAAAACAGAGTACTTAATTCAATTAGTCTGATTCTGAAACCAAATATTTTCACTGTAAAGGGAAAAAAGAAAATACACCAAAATACATAGTTCCATTTTCTGATCAACACATATCAACAAAAGTTAAAGAATAACAACCTGCCTTGCTATACTACACTCTACACAACTTATACTTACCTCAGGGGTAATTTTTTTACATGGGTTCCTTTAAAAAGACATTGGGTAAAAAAAATAGAAGACATAAGTAATGCCAATTTTGTAAGTCATAGAAAAGTTATCCAATTCAACTCCCTTTGAACTGCTCCTTTATAAAGAAAAAAAAAAGACATTACGGTAAATCAAGGGCATTTCAGGAGGGGGAGAGAGAGAACAGACCTGGATAATTTGTTTTCTGATGATAGACATCATTACGAAGATAGCAATCTTAGGTACCTTAAGGTGGCCTTTCGAAATTGCTGTGTTGTAGGCAATTCATGAATAAGTCCTCTAGAAAGAACCAGTACTTCCTATATAATGGATTACATAGTAAAATAAACTAAAACTAAGAGGTATTTCCTTTAGGGACAAGAGTTGAAGCCCAATTGTTCTACTGAACTATCTTCAAAATCCTGTGTTGGAATTTCTTTAATGCTTTATATGTTTTTCTATGAGAGAATCTTACTATCACAGCTTTTTACTTTTATCATTAGAAAAGAAAATTTCCTGTCACTAGCTCTCCTCTCCATTTCCTATGATCAAACCAATTTGCATCTGTCTTGTCAGTATCACCACCTGGATGGTCCACTAATATATTTCTCATTGTGGGTAATAAACTGAAAATAAAATGACCCCTTTACAGACATGCCCACTAATCCAATCAGCGACTATGAGAGCTCTCTATGTGGACTGTATTTTTACTGTATATGTATGATTTCTCCCTATAGAAATACTTCCAATATTTCAAGACCCATCTTTTAAACCACTGCCTCCTTCAAGATGTGCCTGAATGTTTCTCTCACTCTACTTAATATAATGTTGAAAGACATTTTTCTTCGTTCTCTGTAGTCATCATGTGCCTGTTTTGTTTACTTTAGCTCAGCATGTGCACATGTCTGTAAGGTAGAATGAAATTAATTTGGCTAATAAATTCTGAAGATTTTGGCAAGATGGGGTTTAAGGCTTGAAAGGTATGAAATGCTCCAGGTATGATTCACAAATAGAATATACATGGAGCTTAAGTAAAATGAACTAAGGCAGGACCAAGATTGACTCTGGAGAGAGGTCTTCAGTTAAAAAGAAAGGAAAGAAAATGAACAACAAAGAGTTTCAAATGAAGAGAGAAGCTCTAAAGGAATATTAGGTAAAAAGAATGTTTAAAAAACAGAGATTCACAGGGCCAGCAGGTAGCATGGTGTTTAAGGCACCGGATCCCACAAGACCAACTCTGAGGGCTGGAATCCTGGCCTGAATAACACGGCAGGCACATGTGCATGCATGCCCAAAATCCTGAGAGGAGAAGGGATTATGATCCGGTCATCCCCTATTGGGGTGATTTCTCACTTTCCTCCTTTCTCTCTCTCTCTCTCTCAAGTGCATGTGCCTTATGGCAAAAAATAAAAACAAAACAACAAAAAAATAAAAATGGAGTCTCAACCAATGTTGTGAAATGAGAGCATAAAAACTAAGGAAAGATTTTGGCTATCTTATTAGGATTTGCAATGCTTTTAAATACTAACAAATACACGGCCATTATTCTTTCATTTATAAAATGTGTAATTATCGAGGTCATTGAAATGAACTATTTACATTTCTGAATTTTATTGTACACAAAGTAAAGTTTATCTTAATATGTACTGCATATTATTTCTCTGCTAATATTTTTTTCTGACGTGGTTTTTATTAATTCTGTGTTTTCCTGTGCGTAGCTTAGTACTTTTGTGGGGAAGATGCATCTTACTTAAAGTGAACGGGCCTCTCCTGTTGGCACAGGAGGCAAGAATCTGAACTTTCCTGCTGGAAGCCACAGAGCTGACGCAGGTTTGGATCCCCAAGTCAGCCAGCAAACTCTTGGCACATGCGTGCTCAGGATCCTGACAAGCTAGAGAGCCAGAGGAAGGGGATCACAATCTCATCATATCGACTTTACCCTGTTGAGGGCGCTTCTCTTCTCTCTCTGTCTTCCTCACATGTGTGCACATGCTCTCTAAAATGAATAAAATAAAATAAAATAAAATAAAATAAAATAAAATAAAATAAAATAAAATAAAGTAAAATAAAATAAAATAAGCAAAGAAGAGCTAGGTCTAATAGTCCCTATATCAACAGAAAAATAATGTTTACTTATTCAAGGAACCAAAAGAAAAAGCAGAAAGAATGAATATAATAGAAAGTCAACTTTTCCTCAACAATAGCAGTATGATTGTTGGTATTAATAACACTAATATTACATACTATAGAAATATCTTATGGAGATTCACCAGAAAACTTTATTCCACTGGATCATGTGAAACAGAATCTTGTAAGCACTTAACTGCCTAATTATATGAACAAACACCAATATAAACCTATTTGTACAGTAAACCTAGAAGTGTTTTGGTGTGGGGGCTTGCAGGTGGTGTGGTGGTTAAGGGTACTGGATTCTTACATGGCCGACTGCAGTTTGAGTCCTGGACCTGGCAGCTCACTTTCTAACTTTCCCTCTCTCTTTCTCTCACTCTGTTCCTTTCCAATCCAATTAAAGTAAATAAATAAATAAAGTTAAATAAAATAATTCTTTAAAAAAAAGAAATGTATGGGTGTGTGTTACAGGGATGTCTCAATGTATAAGAGGAATTCAAAGTTTGTAAAAAATAATTGACTTAAAGTACAAGCTTATTTGGGTGGAGTAAAATTTTAAAATCCATGCATAATCTTATTACGCATTTCCCTTTAACTTTTTGAAGATCTTGCATATGTAGTCAAAGATAACACAGTGTGGCCATACAGATAAATTCATTACTGATAAAAACACTGCTCAAAGGCTTTGTGGTTAATGTCACAAATATTTTTGTGCTTTAATATTATTACCTACAATGGTGTTAAAGGTTATAAATGTCTTGCTTATATGTCAAAAAAATCATAGGGTTTTAAAAAACATGCTACTCATTGGTTATAATTTGTCCTTCCTGACAGCCTTTTTCACATGTGTGTAAGTTCACACTGCTGTTAGCTGGTATCAACATTTCCAATATTGGTAAGATTCTGAAAGTAGGTGAGCTTGCTAAAACACAAGTGAAGATAATCACTGCATATCTGACTCTTCGCGAATAAAGTAACTCGACTCCTTTGATAAAAACAAAATAAAATTTTTAAAATTGATACACATTTTTTTAAAAATGCTCACTTATGTCCGCATTCATGGTTTCCTGTCTTTTATATATTTCTGAAGAATAATCAAAATTCTAAAAAATACTCTTGTGTAAAATTTGCATTGGCAGGTCACCTAGATATCTGACTTGGGACATCATACAGCAATTAAAAGAGAGATTCTGATAAGGGTTACGGATTTTGAACACAGTAATCTCAGGGCAGAGGACTTGGAAGAGCAATAGAAACGTTGCCTGCACTCGCTGACGCTTGCCGGTATTAGTTATTTACTCATTCCCGATTCCTGTAAGTGCTTTTCAGGGAAAGGCTACAGGAAGCTTTTGGTGAATAACCAGAATGAGGGCTGAAAGTCCTGGAGAGAGAAAGAGAGGATCCTAAGGAATTGGGGAGACAGTAATTTGCACCAACTACAGAAACAACATGGGTCTCTTGGACCCAAGCGAAGGTATCCTGGGGGAGCTTTTGTCCACGTGAAAAGGAAATGTGGAACCGAGAAGCCAAAAGCCCTGTGCACAGTTTTCCTGACATGGCAGAAGACTGCAGTGAGAGCCCACAGAATAACCAATCCGACACGCCGAGAAAAATGTACACCGGAAGGATTTACCTTTGCTTTATTTTCTAGATTCTGAATCTGAGTTCATGGTCAATAAAAACATCTTTCTCTTCGGTCAGTTTCAACACACATCCAAGAGTTAAGCTGCGTTCTGTTTGGACGCCCATGAACGTGTCACACACGTTTCAGCCTCACTGGAAGAAAAAAATCTTACCTTAATGTATTTTAAATGATGTTTTTACAAGACTCCATCCTGTCTCCTAATCAATAGCTCTACATCGTTCATCAATTAAACTGTACCTAAGAGGATTCAGGGCAGGCACCCAAGAACAGGGCAGGTGAACTCCCTCTAAAATCCCCCCGCCCCACCCCCACTAATGGCTTTGAGAGGATTAAATTCCAAAATGCAGGAGAGAAAGGTGATGTTTTGACAAAATGAGTGTGGTTGTTTGGAAGCAGTCTTGAGGCAGTAGCTCTGCATTGGGGGCCTTATGGATGTCTCCATAATGCAGATAGAACTTCATGATATATTTAAATCCTTTTCCGCAAACATTTCCCTGATTTGTTGCCAAGCCGTCACTGAATTTAGTAATCCAGACAGATTACCATAGGGGTCCTATTTTTAGGGTCCTTCTGTTGCTGTGGCAGTTGCAGCTGATCGGATTACGGCTCTATCCTACCCATGTAAAATGCATTGATGCTTCAAGAGAAACCTGCACTCCACTCCCGTAATTACAATGTCAAACTCATGGCTGGGTATTTCTCTCTGAATTTATTTTGTAGCTCCGTTGTGGCCAATCCATTATTAACTCATGAGAAGGCGTGTTGTCTTTTAGTTTTGCTCTGCGCCTTTCAAAAGAGCTCACTATTATTTGCACGTGTGTGCTGGGGAGAGGGAGGGCTATGGTAAATGCATGATGGGGGTCACACAGGGCATCTATAATTTCTCTGTTTCGAAGAGAAAAAAAAAAAAAAAAAGTCACCCAGACCCGACTCTCTCCCATACATGACAATATCGCCATCTAGTGGCAAAGTGACTTTAATCGCTATGTGATCTTTATTACCAAAGGAGGAAAGAGGCTCTTAGAAATGTGTCTCGTGATGTAATTTATGCTTTCCCTTTGCAATCTTAATGTTTGGCTAAGAAGAGCAGTTGATCACCAAATCAAATTGGACCCCATTCGGCAGTTTTCCTCAGAGGAAAAGGAATTTCATTTACTTCAGAGGAAGTGTGTCCCCTTTCACTGTCACCTAAAAACCTGGGTCTACGAAGATTGCCAATAATCTCTTTTACAACTTTTTTTTTTTTGAGAGGTTTTTGCTATAGGGCGCGTGAACTCACCAGAAAGACAGAGAGAGAAAGCAAGAAATCACCCCCTCAGCGGGGACGGCCACCCCGCAATCCCTTCTCCTCCATTCTCCTCTAGGGATCTTGGGCACGCATATGCGCCCAGCATGACTTAAAGCCACCAGGTCCAGGACTCGAACTTTGGTCTACTACATTGGTGTCCAGCGACATAGCCATTAAGCCAACTGCTGGTCCCTTTCACAACTTTTTACAAGGCATTGGGAGGGGAGCATTTATAAAGTGTGATAAAATAACGCATTGAATTAATTTCATATGGATTCCTGTATTTGGCCTAAAATGTAAATTACCCAACAAATTTCCCATAAAACTTTTACCACTGTCATAGCTATTACACCCAATCATTTTATATATATATTATATATATATATATATATATATATATACACACACACACATATATATATATATAAATACACACACACATATAATGTATATACATATGTATATGTATGTGTATATATGTATATATGATAATAGATACTATGTATTGTTATATCACATTGTAATTATTACATTATATTAATATATATTATACATACATAAACAAATAAATGTTTTCCTTGAAAAATATCAAGACTAAGGCAAAAATACTAATATTTCTCCTATTTCACAACTTATTACAATCACAATCAAAAAGCTCTTGCCACTTGAAACTACTAATTTAAGGCTGTCTTTTACAAATGTTCTTGATTTCATGATTGTTATTTGTTAATGCAAATACGAGCTTGTTTGGACTAATATTCCAACTCATATCCAATGAAACAGCTGTGCTAACAGGTTTCTTTACAAGAGTTAAGTAGCTGGTCAGACAGAAGAGCTAGAGTGAAGACAGCCGCTGGGCACAGACAGCCCGCCAGGTGGCAGTGCTCATGGTTTATCCTGTTGACCTTGGACCTTGTTCAGCAAGGAAGTACCCAAACCCTGGCTTTGCTGGGCGCTGTGGTGAGGAATTTGGTCTCTCCAGAAGGTCTGAAACCAGTGGCCAGATATAAAAAAGTGAGATCTTTTGAATAAGAATACCAACTGATTAATGTAAAAGTGGAGACATTTTTTTTCTGAGGTGTAATATTGCAATGTGCTACCTAAAGGACCTGAACCAGGGAATCTGGGAGTTGGAGTAAGCTTGTAACCTTGACCAACCTTGACCAATGTTTTATCCCGCATATGGTAGTGCTCAGTGACGTTTTTCTGTCCACCACTTTCTTTTTTCTCCCTTCCTTCTCTCCTTCTTTCTTTCACCTTTTTAAGTTTTCGGCCTCCATTTTTATTTTTTCTATTTGTTCCTTTCTTTATTCCTTCTGTTCCTTTTTCTTTCCAGCTTCATTCTTAGTGCCCTTTCTTGATTTTCTTTCTTTTAATAATAATAACAACAATAACGATAATAGCACAACCAGAATAATAGGAAAAATATTAATATTTTTGGGACCCTTCCTCAGTGTCACAATGACATGGCTGACCACAGAATCTAATCCCCAGTCAACCTGAAACACACAGGTATACCTGCCTAAGATCCCAACTCGCTGGAGGGATAAGGAAAGGAGATGGCAACGTGGCGAGATGGTTGAGGGTGCCTTGTCTCTCTCTTTGTTGAATAATTAATTAATTAAAAAACTATTTAACACATAAATAAATAATACTTGTTTATATGTGCCAATGTTCGTTTTAAGTACTTTATCAGAATGATCTTACTTAATTCATCCCATCTCACTATTACAACCTATGTGTACAAATGAATAAACTGAGGAACAATACAATTATGTACCTTGTTCAATATACTAAGTCAGAAAACAGTTACTGAGCGTGCGTGATGTAACCGGGATACAACAAAAATCACAGCAGATACATGTCCCCATAGAGTCTGTGTTCTAGAAAGAAAGACGGAAAGAGAATAGGTTGACAAAAGAATTACAGCTGGTGATACGTGCTGTGAAAGAAAGAAAAGGAAAACTATGATTCGACTAGGAATAGAGGACTCCTTAACTGAGCTGGATAACAGAAATTGAACGTTTCGTATATATGCATGTTATGATAGGACCATGACCTCAAGATCTGGTGTTTTGTTTACGGGGCAGTTTTTGAGCCCCATGTTTTAGTTTTTTTCACAGTTTCATCTTTCCTGCACATCATAGTTTTCTTGTTTGCATTGTCCTTATTTTTTCTCTACATACTGAAAAATCTAGGCCATAGCCACCTGAAGTAAAATATATCAAGCACATTTCCCCGAACTAGACCCCTACTGGACAAAGTATCTGTAGGTTCTTCAATGATATATTCATAGACAATATCTCCCTTACTTGAGTACATTATTCATTTCATCCATTATGTATTAATTCTTATCTTAATTTTAGGTTATGGGAATTTTTTTATATCTTACCATACCTGATATTTATGCGTGAATGGACACGTTATATTATATGATAGAGAAAAATAGTTTTTGGGTTTTTGGTTTTGTTTTCTGTTTTTGCCTTAGGTCACATGTGCTTGCTGGAGACAGACAGTGAGAGGAAAAGTGAGAAATCACCTCCCCATGGGGAATGGCGATGCCACAATCCCTTCTCCTCCATTCTCCTCCCAGCATCTTGGGCATGCACGCACACATGCCAGCATGATTTTCAAGTCTGGGATTTGAACCATAGTTGACCATGTGGGAGTCCAACAATGTAACCCTTAAATCATCTGCAGGCCCCTGTTTGTGGGTTTTATAAAAGCATATTTTTAGCCCCTTTAGAAAATACACAATGTTAAACACTGTCAACTGGGTGCCAGATCACCATGGCTGACTGTGATTTAAAATCCAGCTCTAAGGGCTTGAAAATCATTCTGTGCATGTGTGCATGCATGCCCCCAATCCTGATGAGATGCAGAAACTGAGGAAGATGTTTATGTGTGACCATGCCCTGCTGGGAGGTGCTCTCTTTCACTCTTTGCAAGCACACACACAACCTAGCGATATGCACACACACACACACTCATAGATATGCAATTTCGAATATAAACATTTTGTTAATCGTGAGTTATCTAAAATGTTCAGAGGACCAGCAGATGGCATAACGGTTACGTCACTGGACTCCCACATAGTCAACCACAGTTTGAGTCCCGGACTCTTCATCTGAGTGCATGCCCAAAATCCTTAGAGGAAAATGGAGGAGAAGGGATTGCAACATGGCCATCCCCCTGGGGAGTGATTTCTTGCTTACTGTCTGTCTCTCCAGTGAGTGCACACACCCGATAGGAAAAAAATAAAAAAATTCAAAATTAATTAAAAGAAATGTTTAGAATATTATTCCTTTGTAAAACCTTAATTCTTTGGTGTCCAAATTTTACTAATGTCATTTAATATGCTATATAAGAAACAATAAAATTATAAATGTATGAGTATTTGAAATAGTGATGAAAGAAGGAAGATAAATTGGATCCAGGTGGAGAACATTTAAACTGAATGAAAATAATTCCATTTGTTCCCTCTTGATGCATAGTTTTAAAAGATATTCTTTTTTGTTTTTTTTTTTTTTTGAGAGGTTTTTGTTATAGGGTGCGTACACTCGCCAGAAAGACAGAGAGAGACAGAAAGCAAGAAATCACCCCCCACGAGAGGTGACCACGCCACAATCCCTTCTTCTCCATTCTCCTCTGGGAATCTTGGGCACACACACACACACACCCAGCGTGAGTTTAAACCACCGGGTCCAGGAATCGAACAACGGTCAACTACATGGGAGTCCAGCGACATAGCCATTACGCTAACTGCTGGTTCCTAAAAGATATTCTTGAAAAAAGGATCACAGCTTTAAAATAGCAATGCTTTTTGCACTTCTAGGATTTAAGAATGTCACACGAAAACTCTTCAGTAAATAAAACTAAAATGTTAGCTATATCATCACAGTCTTAAGGACTTATTAGGGGCAAATTGTTTAATGTAGACTGCAAGTTTAATGTGCAGTGTAGAAAAGCCACAGGGATAACACTAAGAATAAGTGGATTTTCTGGCCCCAATAACATAATTCTGGTACATAAGAACTGTTAAATAAATACATCCTGAATGTGTTGATAAATAAGTGGCAGTCAGGATTTCTCAGGTGGGCGCAGCTGGAATAGTTTCAGGACAAGGATTATCTGTGTGCAGTGTACTCATTCGGCAAAACTTACAGACCCCTTTTTATCTTCTAGGAACTATACAGTAGATTTTAGGGATTTATTTTTTGGGGGTATTTGGGGGGTTTGTTTGTTTTTCTGGTTTTGCTTTGTTTTGTTTTGTCTATGCTATAAAGCCCATGTGGTTACCAGAGAGTCAGTAAGTGAGAAATCACCCCCCAGGGGGCTGGCCAAAGTGCAATCCCTCCTCCATTCTCCTCTCTGGACTTTGGGTGCATACTCGCAGGTGCTCGGTTTGAATCTCAAGCCTCTTGGTCTGGGGCTTTAACTGTTTGACCACGTATTTAGGAGTCCAGTGGCTCAACCACTACACCACCTGCTGGCCCCTTGGGGATTCAGTTTTAGGAAATAAAGCTTGTATCTTAGTGGAGATGACCGATCAATAAATTATTCCAAATTAAACAATTTAACTGCAATTCTCATAAGCTCTAAGAAGAATTTCAAGAAATGAAAACATAACAGGAGTTATCCACTGTTAGGAGTCATTGGTCCAAAGCAATAAAAACTAACGAATCATCCAAAATTTGAAATGCTTTTGAACATGCCTCCAAATATCAATTTAAGCATTAGCGAGGCTTCAATTTTATGTGTTCATTCATGTCATACATATGTATAATAGCAAACAACAGAATTCAAATCAATAAAGTAATTGCAATAAAGCTGTAGCAATTAAAAGATACTGCACTGTCCCCCTCACCTGAGTAGTATCAAAATTAAACATTTAACATTTTACTACAAAGTAGGTCTACAGATTAAATATCACTATTGTGTCAAGTTGATGTCCTGATTGTGACAACTTTACTATAATTTTTTTTAAGAAAATAGTACTTGCAGCAAACATATGATGAGGCATTTGGTGATAAAGGGACATCACGTCTAAGAGTTATTTCCCAGTGGTTCAGAACAGTGTGTCAGGGGCCAGAAGGTGGCATGGTGGCAAAGGTGCTAGATATCCACATGGCAAACCATGGTCTGAGTCCTGGACCTGGTGGCTTTACAGTCATGATAGACACATGTGTGTATGTGTCCAAAGTCCCTAATGAAGAATAGAGGAGAAGGAGTCCTGGCAGGGCCATCTCCCCGGGGAGTGAGATCTCACTTTCACTCTTTCTCTCTCTAGTAAACACACAAGTCTCATGGCAAAATAAATAAATAAATAAATCTGTCTGTGTGTGTGTGTGTGTGTGCATGCAGAATAAAGAGAGAATGGAAGGACAGAGAGAAGTAAAAACAATGTTCAAATTAGGGTAGCTGAGTGCAAAGCATGCAAAGGTTCTTTGTTCTTTTATAATAACTTTGTGTAATTCTGAAATTCTTCAAAAAGAATGAGAAATATAACATTTAGGGAATGATACTAAATACTGTTCCTAGCACATACAGTATTCATAAATGTCAAGCTAAGCATTTACGGTTTCCAGTAAACATTGTGGATAAATCATTTGACATGGAAACTGAAGTAAATAAGTCCCTGCCATTTGATTACTTCGTTCACAAAGTGGATTCTTCATTTACAAAGCAGAAAGTACATCTGTGTACCATTGTTTGGTTTGAAGAGATGCTTTCCAACGATGCATAGAAACTTTTAGTTCAAAAAACTGATCCGAGGAGTGGGATTGCTGGATCATATAGTAGTCCTATTTGTAGATTTTTTTTTTTTGAGAGGTTTTTGCTATAGGGCGCGTGTGCTCGCCAGATAGACAGAGAGAGACAGAGAGACAGAAAGCGAGAAATCACCCCCCAGGGGGGATGGTCACGCCACAATCCCTTCTCCTCCATTCTCCTCTCAGGATCTTGGGCATGCATGCACGCACGCGTGCCTGGCGTGAGTTTAAGCCACCGGGTCCAGGACTTGAACTCCGGTCGACTACATGGGAGTCCAGTGACATAGCCATTACACTAACTGCTGGTCCCTGTAGATTTTTGAAAAATCTCCAAATTGTTCTCCACAGTGGCTGGACCAATTTACATTCCCACCAGCAGTGTAAAAGAGTTCCCCTTTCACCACATCCCCGCCAACAGTTATCATTTTTTTTTTTTTTTTTAAATCTTAGATATTCTGATTGGGGTTTGGTGGTATATCATTGTTGTTTTGATCTGCATTTCCCTTACACTGAGGGATGTTGAGCATTTTTTCATATGCCTTTTGGCTATTCATAGGTCATCTTTAGAGAGTTTCTTTTTCAACTCCTTCTCCCATCTTTTAATAGGATTGATCATCTTTTTTCCAAACAGCTGCTTGAGTTCCTTGTGAATTCTGGTTATCATTCCCTTATCTGATGCATAATTTACAAAAATATTTTCACATTCTGAGGGCTATCTATTCACACTAATTACTGTGTCTTTTGCCATGCAGAAACTTCTTAGTCTGATGTAATCCCACTTTTCTATTTTGGGGATTATCAACTGTGCTTTGGGGGTCTTATTTATGATCCAGCAATCCCACTCCTCGGTATCTACCCAAAGGACAGAAGAATTCTTCATTGGAAAAGTGCTTGCACATCGATGTTTATTGCGGCACTATTTACAATTGCTAAGACATGGAACCAACCCAAATGCCCCCGTACGGATAAATGGATTAAAAATCTGTGGCACATATACTCTACAGAATACTATTCAGCCATAAAAACCAACAAAACCCTGGCTTTTGACAGAAAGTGGAAGAATATGGAAGATTTACTGCTGAGTGAGGCAAGCCAGGATATGTAGGAGAGACATTGTATGTCCCTACTGAATATATACCGAGTGTCTGCACTCTATGACTGAAACTGATTGACTAAAGGTTATACAAACCCAAGAGATGGGTATGAATGCCAGATGAGGTGTGTGTGGAGGAGTGGGGCCTAAGGAAGGACATTTGGAGAAGGGATACAAAGATAGAACATTGATGGGATAGGGAGGTGTGGTGTTATCAGTTGAAGATATTTTGATCAATGGGGCTGGAGAGAAATATTCACATATGGAAATGCTCACACTGTAAGCTAAACAATGTGATTGAATGTATATAAAAAATTTAAAAATAAAATAAAAAACTGATCCAAACCTTGGATTGTTCCTTCCCTCCTTCTTATAGTCTCCCTAAAATTGTAGTAAACCTACCCAAGAAGAATAAATAATATGCAATGGTAAACCATCAACTGATTACAGAAATGGGAAGTTTTGTAATACAGAAAGTTGGCAAAATCTTATTCATGGATAAGTTAGAATGTAGAAGACAACTCAATACATGTGAACCAAAGGACAAGGATGCAAAAAGAGAGAAACAATTTCCTTCCAAGGCTGAAAAAAGTCAGGAACAATTTCTTCCCATGGAATCCCAAAATGGCCATGCTCAAAGTGGACAGAGACAGCGTGTAGGCTGCATAGGATTTCTGCCAGAATTATTAGTAAAAGACTGGAACTCGAAAGCTTGAGCCTTCCTGTTTGCAGCCGGCTGCGATATCTACTTCTAATTAATCACACAAAAAGAGGAGGTAAATTCTGAGTCCACTCGGCCAGAGAAGGGAAAACCAGGAGCTCATACAGCGGCTGTGCAGGGCCTTGATGTGGCTGGGCCTATTAACCAGGCCTGGCCCATGGCCCTCTCGACCTGTTGGTATGAGTGGGAAATAATGCTTGCTTATGCTGTAATGATAAGCAGGCTTTCTCTTATCTGGAGCCATAAATTCAACATTTATATGCATAAGTGTAATTATTAGAACAACTTACAACAATGATATAACTAACAAACATTTATAAGAGTGGGTAGAGTTGGGACCAGCAGATGGCGTAATGGCTATGTCGCTAGAGTCCCATGTAGGTGACCACAGTTCAAGTCCTGGACCTGGTGGCTTAAACTCACGCAGGGCACGTGTGCATGTGTGCCCAAGATCCCAAGAGGAGAATGGAGGAGAAAGGATTGTGGTATGGCCATCCCCCCTGGGGGGTTATTTCTCACTTTCTGTCTCTCTGTCTCTGTCTTTCTGGCGAGCACACGCACCCTATAGCAAAAACCTCTACAAAAAAAAGAAAGGAGTAGTTAGAATCAGGGAAATTGAGTAAGAAAGACAATTATCAAAAAGAATAAAAGAAAGAAAGAAAGATAAGGGGCATGGTGGTTAAGGCACTGGATTACTATAAGGCTGATTGTGGTTAAAGTTCCAGACTTGGTGGCCTGAAAATCACTCCAGCACATGTGTGTGTGCCCAAAGTCTCAAGAGGAGAACAGAGGAGAAGGAATTGCAGTGTGGCCATCTTTTCTGGGACATTTCCATTTGCTACCTCTTTTCCTTTCTTATTGCATCAGGTGCATATCCTCAATTTTATGGGAAATTTTTTTTTTTTTTTTTTGGAGAGATTTTTGCTATAGGGCATGTGCACTTGCCAGAAAGATAGAGACAGAAATACAGAAAGTGAGAAATCACCCCACCCAGGGGGGATGGTCATGCCTCAATCCCTTCTCCTCCGTTCTCTTGGGATCTTGGGCACGCACGCACACGTACCCTGGATGAGTTTAAGCCACCAGGTCCAGGACTCAAACCGTGGTCGAACACATGGGAGTCCAGCGTCATAGCCATTATGCCAACTGCTGATTCTGATGGTAAAAGTCTTCAACATTTGGCTGGGATAATGTGGTGTAAATCCAAGAGTCTGTAGGCACAGCATCAGGGGACAAGAACAAAAGAGTTCATTGAAAGCAAGAATCATTAATTCAAGGGCTGGGATGCTTTCTACCAGACTTCTGTTTTTAAGTTACTGAATTCTAAATGGAGTTATTAATTTTATTGATAGTATCTGCTGTTAAAAACCAGCATAGTGTTTCTGCTAGTCAGCATCACTCTTTCCTTCGCTTGTCTGTCACTTCCTTGTGACACGCATTAGCAGTAATTAGCGTCCCCACTACGTTTCTGTTATCAGTTCAGACGATAGTTCTGGTAAATACAGACCATGTCTTGAATTATGAAAAGTGGGCATTAACTTTCTAATGCTTATCTCAAATAAAAGTAATAAATGTTTACAATCAACCCTTATTTCTTATTTCCATAGTACGTACATAATTTTTACCCATCATTGATCACTTTTGCTCTTTTATACTGTTTAAATATTTTTATTACTTCAGCCTGTGTGTCCTAAACGAGATTGCAAACTGTATGAAGAAATAGAATACTTTTTATTATACAGTTCTAGACATAAGCACTTAGGAGGTCATTTTGAAATCCTACCACTAGATGGCGGTAAAGATCAAAAGTTGGATGAAACCAGAGGACAAAACTTCCACCATGAACAATCATTTTTAAATAAATTATAAAATTGTATATTGAAGCTAATATAAAATTATAATGTCAAATACTCTAGCTCACACATACCTAAAATATACTAGCATACTCTTAGTGCTTAAAAGCCATATTCTCTAGGGGAAAAACGAAATATTAATGCCAAATGGTGAAAAACCATGATGTAGTACTGATATTCCTACTTGTATGACCGCCAGGCCCTTCACAACTCCCTAGAGACAATCCTACATGCGTTTTACACAATTTGAGAATCATAGTTGAGTTATAGCCCAATTCTGGGCTTTGTGTCAGGAAACACGAAGTATGAAGTTTCGTAACAAGTAGAGTTGAGGTATCTTTTCATTTAGAAGTTTAACTTCCTTGGGACCAGCAGTTGGCATAATGGCCAACTGAATTTGAACCACGGTTGACTACATGGGAGTCCAGCAACATAGCCATGTCTACATAGCCATTAAGCTGGACTCCCATGTAGTCAACAGTGGTTCAAGTCCCGACCTGGTGGCTCAAACTCATGCCAGGTGCGTGTGCATGTGTGCCCCAGATCCCGAGAAGAGAATGGAAGAGAAGGGATTGTGGAGAAGGGATTGTGGCGTGGCCATCCCCTCTGGGGGGTGATTTCTCGCTTTCTGTCTCTGTCTTTCTGGCGAGTGCACGCACCCTATAGCAAAAACCTCTCCAAAAAAAAAGAAAGAAAGAAACGAGTGGAGTTTTTTGGTTTTTTTTTTTTTTTTTTTTGGTCTCAAAAATTATCACAAAATTCACCAAAAATAGAAGTCAAGATTTACTTGTAAATTAAAACAAATTAGAAAACTATCATATATGACTAGGTTATGAATTTCCCCTGAGGCTCAACTTACATGTAGTACAAATGTGTCTTTATGCCATATCTGGTCAATCTGGTCTTTCTCCCAAGTTCTCACATGTTAGAAGAAAAGAACTCTCTTGATATTCTATTTTGTTTTAATCTAATTATGACAGTCTCTATAAGAAACAGCACTTTCTCATACCCCAAGTTAATTACCTACAGATATTGTCTTCCAATAGTAATTGCCCCTTAGGTGGACAAGAGACCAGAAATCAGAAACAAAAGGGCCAGGGACACCTGGCCAAAGTCTCCAGTCCTGGGATCTGTAATGACACCTTTTCCAGCAACATACTCCAAACATTCTTAGGGAGTAGCCAAGGGAGGGAGGAAGAAGTGGAAGAGAAACTGTGAAACTAAACTCTATTTTAGACAGAGTATTTAAGGATGAATTATCAGATCAGACTTTAAAAAATCACACAGAAATGGCACACAAAGCTGATGTCTCCCCTCTTGAAATGGAATATGAAGGGCTTATGAAAGAGAGTAGATTATTTTGAGGCAAAATCAAGGAGCCGCATTCAAGGCCAGCTTCATTCAACCTGTCCAGCTCCACACTCAGAGAAGACCTGTATTTGATATAATAATCTGCTTTATTTTATTAAAATTATTAATAATGTGTAGACACATTTTCATTACATGCTGTCCCTACAAATGATGGAGCTAAGCTTGGCCGTATTTTTTCTGTCTTTATAAATTATGATGTGACTTGAATTTGTTATCCCACTAGAGATAAGCCAATCATTGTTTTATCTTCCTTGCCCTGTCCGTCTCTTTCTCCCATTCATTCTTTCTTTTAGCACAGTGGTTAACAGAGCTGGATCCCACATGACAGACTCCAGTTCAAATTCTGGCCCTGAAAGCTTGAAAAACATGTTGGATGCATGTGTGTGCATGCCCCATTCCAGCCCAGATGGAGAAATGGAGGACTGAGGCTTGTAGCATGACCCCATCCCACTGAAGTGCTTTCTCCCTGCTCCTCCACGCCTCTCTCTGATTCTGGGTCTATAAGCACACATGCCCTCTGCAATAAAAAATCATGAGTGTTCTGTGCATAAATAGATATGTTTTGGGTGTGCTTTTTTGGTATTTTTCTTCCAGACTAATAGAGTTAGAGGGATCAGCAATTAGCGTAATGGCTACGTCACTGGACTCCCAAGTAGTTGACCGCAGTTCGAGTCCCAGACCCGATGGCTTAAACTCACTTAGGGCACATGTGCATGCATGCCCAAGATCCCGAGGAGACTGGAGGAGAAGGGATTGCAGCATGGCCATCCCCGCCGGGGGGTGATTTCTCGCTTTCTGTCTCTCTGTCTCTCTCTGTCTTTCCAGCAAGAGCACACTCCCTATAGCAAAAACCTCTCCAAAAAAAAAAAAAAAAAAAAGAGTTAGAGAAAATAGACTGAACAACTGAATGTGGAAACTCTAAAAGGACGACAGATGGTAGATAAACCAAGATAAAGGTATTTAAAGTATAATAGTTAACCTTTTGAGATAAATAACTGGTTTGCGTTCTACCAACACAAACTTCCCAGTGGTCACAATCTCCATAAAAATGCAAGAACAATCATTTTCTTCCATTTAGGAGAAGAGTTAAAAGTTTATTTCCACTGGACTGGCCAAAACCAGTTTTTTTTCCAGATGGATTTTTTGGTTGGTGAGTCAGCTTAACACAAGCCTGAGCTTCTATCAACTCCATTTCTGGGCTCTGAAAGAAAGAAAGAAGGAAAGAGAGAAAAGAAGTGAAATTCTTGATATGCAGGCTTATTTTTGGCATTTTGATTTCCTTTTCTTTCCCTTATATTTACTCTTTTGAATTCTATTAATATTCTGCTCTTTTTCACAAATACTTTCCCTACCCCTATTCTGGATAGGAATAGTCACAGATAAATACAGTCTATAAATAAGTTTTCTACTACTTAAAAAGCTGACAGTATTGACTTTAATAATCTGCTGTGGGGCAAGAGAGTAAAGAATACAATGAATAACTTAATTTAGGACATGTGGGAAAACTCATTACATTTATCTTCGCAGTAGCCGGAAATGATTCAATGTCTTCAATTGTTCTTAAAGGAAGATTTACTCATTAAAGGAAGGTTTCTTTCAATAGAGATGCATTCCGAGCTCCTTTTAATAGCAGAAGTTATATTATTTATCAAATGTTTTCTGTGTGCCTAATGTGGATTATCTCATTTAGTTCTCATCACGACCACCATATCCTCATTTTTTTTTTTTCTTTTTTTGGAGAGGTTTTTGCTATAGGGCGCATGCGCTCGCCAGACAGACAGAGAGAGACAGAGAGATAGAAAGCAGGAAATCACCCCCCAGGGGGGATGGCCACGCCACAATCCCTTTTCCTCCATTCTCCTCTTGGGATCTTGGGCACGCACGGCACGCACGCACACGCGCCCGGCGTGAGTTTAAGCCGCCGGGTCCGGGACTCGAACCGCAGTCAACTACGTGGGAGTCCAGCGACATAGCCATTACGCCAACTGCCGGTCCCACCATATCCTCATTTTACAGGTGAGCAAACCAAGGCACAGAGCAAGTAAGAAATGTCAGTGAGTAGTGGGGCTAGGGCTTGAATCCAGGAAGGCTATTTCTAAAATATGGTTGGGGAGATGTGGACCTCCTCTGAGCCAGTCTTCAGGGACAAAAAGTAAACAGTGATGAATGCAAGAAGGTGCATCATCTATAAGTCAAAGCCAAAGAAAAGATTTAGCAAGTGAGTCACTTTGGCTGTTGAGTCTATATCCCAAATCTTCACTGCTGAAGACAAGGATAGAAAATCATTTGACTGCATTTTGATTTTCCAGGTAGGAAAAGTCTTTTCTCTTCCTGTATTTCTGGCTCATCCTGTAGCAGGTACAGAAATGTCAGTACAAGAATGTCTTCTGGGGGCCAGCAGGTAGTGTAGTGGTTAAGGTGATGAACTCATACATGGTCAACTGTGGTTTAAGTCCCAGACCTGGTGGCTTGGAATTCACAACCAGCACATGTGTATGTGTGCCCAGAATCCCAGGAAAAGGGATTATGGTGTGGCTAACCCCCCGAGGGGTGACTTCTCACTTTCCCTCTCACTTTCTCTCTCTGTCTCTGGTGAGTGCACACATCCTATGGAAAAAACAAACAAACAAAAATCCTCAGACCATTCTATCTTTTAAAGTCATTGTAGTTTCATACTAAGAAATAGCTTAACCTAAAACTCAAATGTAATCCTTACAAAATCA
This sequence comes from Tupaia tana, assembly GCA_026018925.1. Classification (NCBI taxonomy): domain Eukaryota; kingdom Metazoa; phylum Chordata; class Mammalia; order Scandentia; family Tupaiidae; genus Tupaia; species Tupaia tana. The sequence continues at coordinate 28,178,577 of JAKSZU010000013.1, forward strand.
GTATTATCTCTAGCAATAGAGAGGGATGAAAAATAAAAAGTAATTCAACATATTTGGTCTACTATTATCACTTAGCTTAGTATTTGAAAGCATTTTGTTTTCAACTTTCTGTTAATTGGCTAAATATTAGCTGTTCTTCAAATTTGTTATGCATCTATTAAGTGTCAGTCACTTTAGTTCCACTCTATCTAATCCCTACAGCAATTTGGAATAGTAGGCGATAATAGAGGTAGTAATAGAAGTAGGATTTCACTAATTAAAACTATTGCTTAGAAAAGATAATTACTATATTTATATGTGTGTTTCTTTACTTGCCAGAGTCTGAGGACTGGCCAGAGAGAAACAAAGAGACAGAAAGAGAGGGAAATAGCAACTTCCAGTGGGTTGTTGCCATGATGCACTCCTCTTCCTTCCATTTCTCCATCCTGTTGGGATTTGGGGGCATGTTTTCACAAGCACCCAGAATTTTTTTCAAGCCACTGGAGCTGGGACTCAAACTGCAGTCAGTCATGTGGGATCCAGTTCCCTTAATCACTAACGTACAGAGCACCGCTCAGAATTGCCCCCCTTATGCTAAACGCCAAAACCATGGTCTTCTAAATAACATATTTTGCCTCAACATCTGCTTACCATCATGGACTTGAGAAGTCTACGGGGGCTAGTAGGAGGTGTAATGGTTAAGGTGCTGGACTCCCACGTGGTTGGTCATGGTTTGAGTCCTAGACCTAGCAGGTTGAAACTTACTTCAGGCATGTGTGTGTGTAAGCCTAAACCACAGAGGAGAATGGAGGAGAAGGGACTGCAGCATGGCCATCCCCCTGGGGTGAGGGGGGGGGGGGAATTTCTCACTTTCTCTCTCTTCATCTCCTTCTGTCTCTCCAGCAAGTGCATGTGCCCTATAGCAGAATTTTTCTAAAAAAAAAAAAAAAAAAAAAAAAAAAAAAAAAAAAAAAAAAAAAAAAAAAAAAAGAAAAGAAATGAAAAGCTACAAACTTGCTTGGAACAAAGACTTGAAGTGGCACTATAGATAAGAACATAAGGCCATGATCAGATCCCTCTCAGAGAGCATATAAACCAGGCTCTCAGTGCCATTCCACTCTTGGCCATTCTCATGCATGAACCAGAGAAGCTGCTGTGCTCGAGCACCTACCGGGGAGACGTAGCTCATCTTTTTTGAGGCTGGAGTCACTGGGAACCTGCCTTGTGGAACTGGACTGATCTCGGGCACCCATGCTGTCCCAAGGACACTGGGCAGCAGACCCGTGTGTGCTGCATCATTGGAGAACTTCCAATGAAATCCTCAGATCCGTTATCTCAGCTGGTGGTCCAGTTCCAGTGGGGCTTGCAGACGGACTCCTGGTGGAGAGCCCCTTCCTGGTGTGATGCAGGTACTCGGCCGTGAACAGGCTCACATCGCCCTGTTCTTTACCCTGCTGTGCTTGTTGTGTGTTAGGATGCTTGATGAAAATAAACCTTGGCAGCATGGAAATTCCCTATGCTCTCATCATGAAACCATGGGGTGAGCTTGTAATCAGTGTCTTTGGAGTCACTTAATAAGTGGTAGAGGATTAACTAGACTCAGATCTTTCTGGATTCCAAGTTACTATCTTTTTTTTTTTTTTTTTTTTTTTTTGGAGAGGTTTTTGCTATAGGGCGTGTGCACTCACCAGAAAGACAGAGAGAGACAGAGAGAAAGAAAGCAAGAAATAACCCCCAAGGGGGGATGGCCACACCACAATCCATTCTCCTCTCGGGATCTTGGGCACGCACGCACACGCGCCCGGCATGAGTTTAAGCCACCGGGTCCAGGACTCAAGACTCGAACCACAATCAACTACATGGGAGTCCAGCAACATAGCCATTACGCTAACTGCTGGTCCCCCAAGTTACTATCTTTTGTACCACTCTGCTCCCATTTTATAATGAACCTTTAGCAAATATTTACAAATGACTTTTCTTCTTTTTCTTAGTTAGCAATTTTTCATGACTTCTTCTAAGAAAAAAAACATGATGAATTATTAGTACAATATTCTGAACAATGTAGTTATGCTCATAAATTAAACATTCCTTGTCAGCATCCTCCAAAAAAAAAAAAAAATCCCAAAGTAATTAAATCTGTGCTAAAATAATTAGAATAGGAAAAATCTTTCTTTTAAAGGTTTATTTATTTCTTTTACTAAAGAAAGAGACACTCTCGATAGAGTTTCATGACACTGTGATCCACCCTCCAGCCTTCTGGCCAGCTAGAATACTGAGTACTCACCATGATGCAGGGCAACCCAGGATCTGAATCACCTGTCTTCCATGAGGTTCTACCACTGCAAACCAACACCTTACCACCTGCACCAACCCCAGGGCTTCTTTTGAAAGTAATGGCAATATTTTTTTTAATTTATTTTTACCAGAGAGGAACAGAGAGAAAGAGAGAGGGAGAGTGAGAAATCAAGCCACCAGGTCCAGGGACTCGAACCGTGGTCGGCCATGTGGGAGTCCAGTACCCTTAACTACCTGCCAGCCCAGTAGTGACAATTTTAAAATTTAGTTTTCATGGCCATTTTGTAGAGAATATTGCAAAGAAAGTTACATGAGAGGTGATGAAATACTGTTATCCTACACATGGCATCTTGTTTCCCCCAAATGGCTACAAAAACGTTTCTGTTATTCCCCAAATCATCTTTGACCTTATCACTCCCTTTCTTAATGATAGGTTCAAATTACTCTTCCCTTGAATCTGAGTGGGGTCGTGACTTGTTTGTAACTAAAAGAGTGTGACAGAAGTAAGAATGTGTGAGGCTCAGCCTTGGTTCCTCGAACTCTTGTGTTGGAGCCCAGAGCGGCTGTATCAGCGGTTGTATTCTCCTGAGACAGCCATTCTGTGAGGAAACGCAATCTCGTTTGCTTAGAGAACCATCAAGATTACTGTATAAAAAGAGAGATGCCTGGCTAGACTTTGGTACTTATTCCATGCTTATGGAAAATTACAAAAATCAGTAACTATTTCCCCTTTTTAAAAATTTTGCCAGAGAGTGTATGTGCTCATCGAAGAGAGAAAGAAGGAGTGAGAAAGCACCAACTACCCCCCGACCACCACCACCACCACCATGGGGCATGGTCATGCCACAATCTCTCCTTTCTGTTGGGATTTTGAACATGCACCAACACGTGCCTGGTGTGTTTTTCAAGCCACTGACTCTGGGACTCAAAACTGCACCATGGACCTTGTTGGATTTATCTCATATAACCACCACGTCACAGGCCGGCCCAATTGTTTCTTTTTTAAGTATAAAGCAGACAAAGTGTGGGGCTGGATATTTACAGTCTTTTCCAAAACTTTTCATTTTTCTTATTTAAAAAAGTGAACACCAACTAAAAATTAAGTTCACTGTTTTCTAACATTTGCTTAAAATGCACCTGAACCTGAGCAATGTTTTGACTATTTTGGGAGAATATCTAGACGTATGGTGGTAAACATTAGTATTGTACTGATCGACTTCCCAATCCTTGCTTATAAAGCCCCAATTTCGTTTGGGGTACTGCATTGTAAATGGAGTCAGGACGGTTTAGTCTGACTCCCTCACCTCCTATCTTATCATGTTTGAAGGCCACAGGGTAAGCAACTTATGTTATTAATTGGATTGCATTTATGTGCTTGTTATGTAACTATGACCTTACTGTTTTATGCCATTGAACGTCACATGAGTGTTTGTGCACAATGGTCTGGCTTTGGCAATGAGCCACTGTGGTCTGCAGCCCCTTTAGAAGAAAGGAGCACTTGGTCAGCCAACTCTACCCTGCTAGTGAGCCCTGCTCTGCTCGGCCTTGTTTCCACTCGATCAGTCCTGATGGTCGTGGCTTGGCTCAGCTTTGACTTGGCTCAGCTCAAGTCCAGGCTATGACCTATGAGGGAAGAAGCACGTCTGAGTGTTCTTGATGTGTCTTATAAGCTCCAAGATGGAGGAAGCATTCTATGAGCTCCCACCAAACTAATCCAATAAAGAACATGACATCTAGGGCAAGCAGAGGGCATAGTGGTTAAGGTATTGGACTCACACGTGGCACACCACAGCTTGAGTTCCAGACCTGGCAACTTGAGATTCACACTGGGAGCAAGTACACACTCTCAAAAAGAGAATGGAGAAGGGATTGCATTGTGATGTGGCCATCCCCTCTGGGGGTGGGGGGTAAGTTCCCACTTTATCTATCTCTGTGTCTCTGGTGAGCTCAAGTGCCCTATAGCAAAAATCTCTCAGAAGAAGAAGAAGGAGAAGGAGGAGGAGGAGGAGGAGGAGAAGAAGAGGAAGAAGGGAAGATGACATTGGTGCCTCATGAGTTTTTCCAGCTCCCCATGTGGAGGTAGATATGACCTACCCTTGAGAGGAGGAAAGGAGGAAAGGATCTTGGAAAAAAATGTACACTGTGGCCAGCATCTGGCAATTGGCTTGGGCTAGGATTTCATAACCTTGACATTATGAAGATTTTAGGCATGACTGTTTTTTTTGTTGTTGTCAGGGACTGTCCTGTACATTGTGGGATATTTACCAATATACTTTGCTCTACCCACCGAAGGCCAGTAACATCTATCTTCTAGATGTAACAACCAAAAAATGTCTCCCGATGTAGTCATATATCTTCTGAGGGGCAAAATGTTAATAAACATATGTAGAATCAGGGAGAGTTGGAAAGAATACTTTTTCCTGACCTTCAGCCTAGTCAGTTCCTACCAGTGGCGGAATTGTCAAAAGAAAACAGAGCATGCATGATAAAGTCTTCAGAAGTCACATTCTAGAACAGAGCAGAAACAAGAGAGTATAAACACATTAATTTTAAAGAAACTTGATTTGTTTAGAAGAGGAGAGGTAGGATGCAAATGTAGCAAATCAACTCTCTTGTTGACAGGCAGTAATATTCATATCACCTTGATCCTACTTTTAGAATGGTGCTCATCGCAGGCTGGTCCTGTTGCTTAGTGCTTAAGGGAGCTGGATCCCACATGGCCAGCCATGCTTGAAAAGCACACCAGGCAGGTGTGCATGGGTTCCCCAAATTCCAACAAGATTGAGAAATGTAGGAGAAGAGATTATGGCATGACCATGCCCAGTTGGGAGCGTGTTTTCTTCCTCTCTCTCTTTCTCTCTCTCTCTTTCTCTCTCCGGCACATGCATGTACCCTCCGGCTTATAAACAACAATCAGGAAGAATACTGCTGATGGAATCCATTGGTGGCACAGCAGTAACTCAAAGCTCTATGATGATGCACCCACATGGGGTGCCCAGGTTTTCCCCCTGTGGCTTGCAAATATGTACTCAGTGCCCATGACTTGGGCTTGGTTCATGGTGTAAAGACTGTGTTAGGGATACCTATCTCTTTCTCTCTTTCTCATGAAGAAATAAATAAACTTAAAGAAAGAAATTGGACTTATTGAAAATTTATCTTGATAACTCCATTCTTCCTTGGTGTACCTGTTCCTGATTTCCCACTGAGGTACTCTTCCTTCCAAATCAAGCACACAAGGTAGATTGATCAAAAAGTCCATGGAAAATGCATATTATGAAAAAATGATGCATGCCATCTAAAAATGTCTTTTCCACCAAATTAACTCATACTTTAATTCTGTTTTACCATAAAATATATGAAGTCCTCTCATAAGAACAAAAGGTATGAAGTCTTCTCAGAAGAATGATATAATCCAGATGCTAAAGGGCTAAGTATTTCCAGCCCATTTGGTTTGTATGTGGTGGGCCAAAGTATGGTGGCCACACCACAGAATGCGGGGGGCAGGTGTGTGTGGAAGAAAGTGAGGGGAATGGTCAAGGCACATAAATCACCATCAGGTGAAGGATGGTTAACCTTGAAGGCACCTGAGTCAAGAAAGTAAAGAAAATCAAGTTCCCACCTTCATTTAGTGCTATGTGTTAAGAAAACTCTCATGGAAAAGATAAACTCTCTCCCTTACATTTTTGAAAGAGAGCTTGTACCATGGCTGATCCTCTCCTCAGAATATAAAGCCTACCTAAATTGATTTCTACCATCTGTTCATGGACCAGGAGAAACTGAAAGGTTTTCCATTTTGACTAACACCATTATTAAAATTAAACTAAGATCAACACAAATATGTCCAACTATTTTCTGACAAAGGCGCAAAAGTAGACCAGTTGAGGGTATGGTAATTAAGGTGGCTAGACCCTCAAGGCCAGCTGTGCAGTTTGAGTCCTGGACCTGCTGGCTTGAAAAACACTCTGGGTGTATGTGTGTATATGTCCCAAAAACTAAAAGGAGTAAGTATCTGACTGTTTCCTCATGATGGGCTGCTCTTTTGCTTTTTCTCTGTCTTTAGCAAGCACACATGCCCTCTAACAAAATTTATTTTTGAAAGTAGTTTAATAAAGGCAGTCTAGCCTTTGTAACATATAAATAGTGTGGGATCAATTGGACATTTGTAAACAAAAACAGATGAAAAATGCTTTGACCTAGGACTCATACTTTAGGGAAAAAAAAAAAACTAAAAATGAATCATAAATTTATATGTAAAATGTGAAACTTTAAGTGAAAAACAGAAAATTTGAGGGATCTAAGATTAAGTGAAGTTCATAAACATGAAACCAAAAGCACAATTTAAATTTTAAAAATTAATAAATTGGACCTTGTTAAAATTTAAAACTTTTGCTCTGAGAAAGACCTTGTTAAGAAGATAAAGAATAAGGTATAGACTGAGATAAAATATTTGTAAACCGTATATATGACGAAGGACATATCTAGAATTGGTAAAAATTTCTCAAAACTCAACTCAATAAAAAACCAAACACATTAAAAATACAATTAAAAAAAGCAACAGGAAAACATAAAATATGACAACACCAAATGCTGGCAAGGATGCAAAGAAAATGAATGACTGTTAAGTTTATGGTGGGAAAATGAAATGATACTACTCTGGAAAACGGTTTGGTACTTTCTTTTTCTTTTTCTTAAATTTTTTTACAATAAAATTTTGTCTCTGTTTTAATCCACAATGTTTTACAGTGATTTATTACATAAAAATAAATGCCTAGAACAACATTCTTCAGTGGAAAATAATAGAATCTAAAATTTCTATAATGAATCATGCATAGTATTCAAGATAAAACACAAAATTACTAGATAGATATATTTAAGCAAAAGGTAGTCAATGAAGACTGGCCATGGGGTAATCCATATGAGTCAATGTGCAGACAAAAATTTTCAGGTACATATTACAGATATGCTCTCTTTTGTATTTTTATTTATTTAATTTTATTTTACTTTGCTTTTTTTTCTTTTCTTTTCCTTTTTTTTTTTTTATTTTTTTATTTGCTGGAGGGTATATGTGCTTTCCAGAGAGAGAGAGAGACAAAGTGAGAGGGAGGAGAAAAAATCATAGGGAATGGTCATGCCACAGATCTTTCTTCTCCATCTTTCTCTTCTTTCAGGATATTGGGAACACACGCAATAGTACCCAGAGTGTTTTTCAAGCCACTGGATCTGGACTTAAACTGAGCCACTGACCATGTGAGATTCCGCTCCTTCAATCACTAGACCATAGGCTACCCTGAGAGTTTTTTTTTTCTTTAAAAATTAAACAAGAAATTACCATAAAATGAACATAGGAAATCTTTATTGGTATTGTCATTTCATCTTCATACTGCTCCATGAAATATAGCAGTTGTCAAATTGTTATAATGGTGTTGCAATAAATCTATTATTATACAGAGACCCTCTCTCAATAATCTGTTCCCAATGATAAAATACAAAGAATCTATATATAACTCTGTAAATATTTTCTTCAATTTAGAATGTGATTTTTTTCCTCATTAAATCATTGTAATTAGGGTTCAGGGTCCCTTCACATCAAATTAAACTCCTTGATTATGCATTTAAAAAAATCAAAATAAAAAAGCCACTGACACACCTACTGTATTATAACATCATTTTATTTTCAGTTACATAAACAGCTTTCTCAAGTAATATTACTAGAACAACTTGTTTATGGCATTTTATGGCTTGTGGTAAACATATTTTTTAAAAAATGAGCTTATCTCTATTATACAGAGTTGTGATATAAAAATTACTTATAGGCTATATTGTTCAGAAAGCCAGGAGCCAGACTATAATCCTGCTGAAGAAACTTCCTATTTAAGCCTATGGTATAGAGTGAAAGATATAATTAAAAAGTCTTCTGATCATGCTTGAGACCATCGAAAGGATGTTTAGTTTCCTCCACACAGAGCCACCAGGATCTTTTCATAATCTCCCTTGGTTTCATCCTGATGATTCAAAAAGAGTACACTTAATGCAAACCAACACTCAAAATGATAAAAGATATTTTGAATTATAGAAGAAATTAAACTTGCAGACTTGCAGTCAGGTTATGCATTACATCAATTATCTGAATTACTTGATAAAAATATAATTAATTTCATTGAATAATAAATGGAGCACATAAATGATACTTCTTGTTATATTAAAACCAATAGTTTACAAGATTTGGATTATAATCTCCTTTGAATTAATTATGTTTCCTTTTGGAATCGATATTTTCTAGCAATTAAATAAAATATCATGCAGAATTAAATAAGCACAGTACAATATAATCTCATTTTATATATAAGGAAATAACTGATTCATTCACCAGGGAAAGAGAAAGTTATAAGCTTATTATTTTCTCACCATTTTGGGGTAGATTTTAGTTTTTCAATACAAATAATGAATTGAAATGAGATAGTTATTCATCAATAAGTTCAAAACTCTCAATTTTTCTCATTTTCAACATTCTAATGAGATAATTTGAACATATATTTTAAATATTTCTATATAGCAAAATTAAGAATGTTTTCAATATGTCCCTAATTCTCTGACCAACATACATTCAAAATAAATCATGATGTCCACTTCTAAGAGTAAAAATTAAAGCATTTTAATTGCTAAATTTATGCATGGGAAATAAACATTGCCAGGATCTTGGTTGAAAAACTGTAGCTAGTTTTCCAGTAGAGAACTCACTAGTAAATATCACCAGTATTAGTTCAATTCATTACTGAAGTATGTAACCTAATATATTGTGTAAATCCAACACATAAAAAGGCATAGTAAGTCAACTCTTCTCTTCGAAGATGTTGCAAAAAAACAAACAAACAAACAAAAACTTTTCATTTGTGGGGAAGGCGTTACAAAAAGCACAACATACCAGGATGGCTTGACAAAGAGAGACACCATACAACTTCTGATAGTATACTTTGATATCATTCATGTCAATTTCAGAGCGGGAAACCATAATCCTGATCAATGCTTTATGACGAGTTCCGGCACCCTGTCCAAAACAAATGATAGTTAAGTGCCTCTTGTATTTTAGAAAATACTCTCATTAAAGAAAGTGTGTTTGAAAGCGAAGCCCGATTTAGTCATTATGTAACTTGTGTAGAGAAACTGTCTCCACATTAACACACACACATGGACTACTCAAGCAGTAATGAGATAAGAAACCAACATGGACGCATTAGCAGTAGGGACAGAGAGTTTTCACAGCCCTCTGGTCTCTCACCGTCCACTCTTTTCTCAGTCTATATAATCCAATAACTATGAATAAAGTGAACTTCCAAAACGGTAAATATGATTATCTAATTTATCTATTTAAAATACTTTAATGGTCTTCTGTTGCTCTTAGGATGAAAATCAATCATTTAACAGGACCTATAATGTCTGCCAAATTCCACTATATCTTCTTTTTTTTTGTTTTTATTTTTATTTTTTATTTTTTTGAGAGTTTTTTGCTATAGGGCACATGTGCTTGCCAGAAAGAAAGAAACAGAGAGACAGTGAGAAATCACCCCCCAGGGAGGATGGCCACGCCGCAATCCCTTCTCCTCCATTCTCCTCTCGGAATCGTGGGCACACACGCACACGTGCCCAGCATGAGTTTAAGCCACCGAGTCCAGCGACATAGCCATTACTAACTGCTGGTCCCACCACCACCTCTTCTATTGCACGTCATCATTCTAATAATATGTATTATCTTTTCATATTTTAGAATTATTTTATTTAACTCTATTTATTTACTTATTTCATTTTGACCAGAGTGAGAGAGAGAGAGGGAGGAAAAGTAAGAAATCAAGCTGCCAGGTCCGGGCCTCAACTGCAGTCGGTCATGTGGGAGTCCAGCGCCCTTAACCACCACCCCACCTGCCAGTCCCAAAATGTATTATCTTTAAAGGGTCATGCTACCTTTATCTTTCCAGTCTGTGTACACGTTGTTTCCTCTTTTCAGATCACCCTTGCTTTAACCCCTGCCTCCCGTGTCTTTCAACCTTGCCCTTACCTGGTTTATAACTACTCAAATTTTAAATCTTAGTTTAGTTGACAGCAAGGAGTATTTTTTCCAGAGTCTAGAGCACATGTCTCACTTTGTTCTTCTATAGTACTATATATTTATTTACCATTACCTGCCAAATACCACATGGGGCAGCAACTGTGCTTACTACTATAGAACAACACCATGCCCATCATTTTATTTTTATTTCTTTTTTAGGTTTTGCCATAGGGTGCTTGTGCTCACCAGAGAGAGACAGAGACATAGAAAGGGCAAGTGAGAAATCACTCCCCCAGGGTGGATGGCCATACCAGAATCCCTTCTTTTCTTGGGATTTTGGGCACACCTGTACATGTGTCTAGTGTGATTTTTCAAGCCTCCAGGTCTGGGATTCAGACTGTTGTCAGCCACATGGGAGTCCAGTGCCTTAATCGTCACACCATCTGCTGGCCCCAACACCTCTATCATTTAACAGAAATTCCTTAATATTTGAATTATTAGATCTCCCTCTCTTGGGGCCACCAGGTGGAGTGGTGGTTAAGGGTGCTGGACCCCACATGGCTCATCGCAATTCAAGTTCTGGACCTGGAGGTTTGTTTTCTCACTTTCTCTCTTCTCTCTCTCTCTCTTTCTCTTACTCACTCTGTCTCTTTCTGGTAAAATTAAAATAAATAAATAAATAAATAAATAGTTAAATGATCCTTTAAAAAAACAAGAACTCCCTCTCTCTTAATACCTCCTTATTTTGAAATTGCCAAAGAAAAACCAAGATAACTTTATTACTCTTCCTTTGGGTACTCAAAATATAAATATAAAAGTAATATACTATATAATACCATGCATGTGAGAGAGTAAGGATAAAGTGAAATAGTTGAAGACATATCTCAAATACATCTTAATAACACCTTCTACTTCCATAATAAGATGACATTTTATAAGATTCAACTATTAGATAAAATGATAAAAAAGACAAATGAAAGGAAGTGAGAGATGATAAAACTCACAACCTTAGCACAAGTAGATTAGTAAAATTCACACATTAAAAGAGAAAGTATTGTGCATCGACCTTCCTGAGGTGACTCAGGTTTTAAACCAGTCACAGGTAAAGCCATACATCGCCTAAAAGCTCACTTTAGCGTCTCACCTATGAAAAAAACATACCAGATGTAACAGGAGTTTATCCTAATAAGGATATTAAAGTCTATCACCTCTGGCATCAAAACAGAACAATGATTCTCTTTAATGAGAAGATACTAAATGTGTGATTTTCAAACCACACGAGGTTTTCTGTTCTCTCTACAGATAAAGATTTCTACTCCAAGTCAAGCATATAAAAAAAAAAATGGTACCTTCATGGCCAGGTGAAGTTTCTCAGCAAAGAAAGCTGGTTTGCTTGTAGCACACTTCACTGTAGGAGAGGCAAAATTTGGTTGACATATATACCACAAAAGAAGAAAGATGCATATAAAATAAACATAAAATATAGAATTTTGCCAACAGGATTCTATACTCCATCACTATTTTTTTTTGGGGGGGGAGGTTTTTGCTATAGGGCGTGTGCGCTTGCCAGTCAGACAGAGAGAGACATAGAGACAGAAAGCGAGAAATCACCCCCCAGGGGGAATGGCCACGCCGCAATCCCTTCTCCTCCATTCTCCTCTCGGGATCTTGGGCACGCACGCACAAGTGCCCGGCGTGAGTTTAAGTCACCCAGTCCTGGACTCGAACCGCGGTCGAATACGTGGGAGTCCAGTGACATAGCCATTAAGCTAACTGCTAGTCCCCTCCATCACTATTCTTTACCCTCCTCCCTATATGGGACATGTGACTTATAAGAAGATAACTGTGACTCTTTCCTTGCTATTCATCACCTATCTTCTATTATAAGTTGAGTATTTCTTTTCTGAAATGCTTGGGACCAGAAGTGTTTTGGATTTCTAATTTTTTTTTTCAGATTTTGGAATATTTACATAAATAAATTTTTTTAAAATATCTTGAGCATGGGACACAAATACAAACACAAAATTTATTTTGCTTCATGTGCACTGTAGACACAGAGTCTGAAGATAATGTTATACAATATGTTTGTATTGCGGTGTTTTGACTGCGACCTGTCACATAAAGACAGGTGTGGAATTTCCATTTGTGGCACTATGTTGGTGTGCAAAATGTTTTGGGTTTTGGATTTTTGGATTAGGAATGCTTAAGTCCACTCCAATAGTAACATTTATAGCTACCACTATCCTGAATATATTCTACTTAGAAATAGATTAACCAGTAGATGTTTAAGGTCATATGAGTAAATACTTTCTTTGTGCTGTAAAAAAAAACAACCTGGGGTAGGACAGGCTATATAAGACAGCTACCCAAATGAAATATGAAGATATGTCAGTTCTTGGAGTTTTTCACTTTGCTACTCTGATAGGAACCCATAAACCAAGGACCAACAGCGCTGGCCTCAACCAGAAGCTTGTTGGAAATGTAGAACCACGCCCCAGCCCAGACCTCCTGAATCAGAATTTGCATTTTAACAAGATTCCCAAGGGATTTGCGTGCATGGTAATGGTTAAGAAACACTATTTGAGAACATAGGCTCCCCAACTCTAATGGTCATTTGAATAACCTGGAAAGACCTGCAAAAAATACAGATTTTCAGAGGCTAACCCAAACCCACTAAATTAGAGCCTCCTGGACTTGCCACAATGGTGCAATTAGTAAGTGGTAGACCAGGGTTTTATCTTATATTTATCTATCAAACAAATCCCACACTCTTAGAGACCATTCTAAATTGTCTCTGTAGGGTGCACAGCATAGTGCATTCCTTGGTCTAAAAAGGTGCCCAATAAGTACCTTCCAGCTCTCCATATTTTGGGATAGAGGAATAATATGAGCATTATTAAGAATATTGTCATATTTCTTTGCCAGTTTTACATGGTCCTATCTGAAACATAGAAGCACCATCTCTGGTGGTTTATTTTTTTATTTTGTTTTATTCTGTTTTGAGAATTTTTTTGTATGTGTGTTCCTTTTATTTTTATTGTTGTAAGTAGAGAGTAGTATTGAAAAGACAATTTCTAACTAGAAATCTCTCCCACTTCCAGGATTACATACCAATGGCCGTGAGGCATTTCTCAATGTCACCTTTCAACTCCAGGTCCAGAACTTTGTTCATGTCATGCTGACTGTACTTGGTGTATCTCTGAAATACTGAACATTAAATATTAAATATTAAGATATGTACAAAACATCCTATTCTTTTTTATTTAGCTTTATTTATTATTATTATTATTATTATTATCATTATTAGTTTTAATTGGACGAAAGAAACAGAGAGAGACAGAGAGAGAGAAAGTGAGAAAGCAGGTTGCCAGGTCCGAGACTCGAACCGCTGTCAGCCATGTGGGAGTTCAGCATCTTTAACCACCATGCCACCTGCTGGCCCAAAAATATCCTATTCTTTAACAAATTTTAGCAACTAACTCATAGAATTCCTTGGGATAACCAAACTTCAGCTACACTTTTTCAGCTATTTATGCAATTAAACATAGTATGGTCACTTTGTCTTCTAGAAAGGTGACTCACAAGATCATTTTGATGTTCCCATGTATTTATTGGGGGGTATGTTTGAAAGTGTTGACAGTCATTAGAAGTGGCATATGATGGACAACTCTAACATTTACTACAGACATGTTAAAGCCATAGCAGATGGATTTTTCCATATATCAAGATCTAGGTAATATATTTTTCTTAAGTTTAACATTAGAAATCAGTGTGTTCTTTTATGACAATGAATTTCAGGTAATTATCATGACTCTCCCTTTGCTTTGGCTTCTATAGGCTCAGAGCTAATTTTTGCGCTCAAAGACTAGACAGTTCTTGTTTGTTTCTTTCTGGAGTGTCTACATACACTTTTTTCTTCATTTTAGCCTTAAGGGGTTTTATTTATTCATTCATTCATTTATTTATTTAAATTGCCAAAGAGTTTGTTCACTCACTAGAGAGAGACAAAAAGGGAGGAAGAGGAAGAAAGAATCCCCTAATAGAATGTAGTCACTACAATCTCTCCTCCATTTCTCCATCCTATTGGGATTGAAGACATGCGCACACATGCACCCAGAGTGTTTCTCAAGCTACCAGGTATGGGATTCGAACAACAGTCAGCCATGTCAGACTGGATCCCTTAACCACTGGGTGACAGGGCCAACCCTTCTTGTTTATTTATTTTACTTCATTGAAATGTTATTTGTTCTGTTGTACATGTGCTTTAGCCACATCTACTCTAAAGCTTTAGGAGGAACAGAAAAAGTAAAAAATAATGAGATGAAGTCCTACACACCGAAGTCACGAATTACATTTCAAATATTATAGAATCATGTCTGTACAAAGGAGATAAATGAGCAAATAGCAACAGCGGGTTCGAAGCAATACCTTCATTTGATATTGGAATGGCACTAATTAAGACTTCCCACTTTCCTTTCTCTTATTTGTCCTCAAAACAGAAATTGCATCTTCCATAAACAGACATCAAAAATAACCCACTTTTTTCCTGTTACCTTTGCGAAGGTGGTTATAGCTTCTGGTGGTAAGAATGGTAGTGAATACGTTCACATCTGTACCCTTCCTCCTTTCTCCTGCTTCATACAAGGCCTGTAAAGAAAGGAAATAATAAACACTTGCCTATCTGCTGAGACGCTATTTGCACAAAAGTATCAGATCTCAACAGATTTTCTAGGCAACTGCTCTGTACCAATGCGATTAGAGTTAGTAACGCTGAGAGTACAAGTTTTTAAAGAAAAGGACATTGTTTTGTTTGTCAAGTATGTCTCAAGGTACCCTGTAAACACTGGAGACTGAATATATGTTTATAGAATAAATGTTTGCTGAATTCGATTGCTTTAAGATTAGGCCATGTATTAAGACAATGCCAAGAGGCTCTCTAAAAAAAGACGTTTTACTCTTTATTATTCGAAGTAATTATCAGCAAATGGTATTTATAAATCAATAATTTAACCACCGCCTAGATCTTTCATTTTGAGAATTTCTGGATTCAAATTCTCACTCTGCAACTTAAAATATTTGTAATCTTAGACAAATAATTTTACTGCACTGCAAATTTTTTTCCTTTGTAAATGAACAGGATAATCCCTGCCCTATTGTCATACACATGTTCTGTTAACTTTGAAATGTTAATTACCATCATCCCTCTGAATCACACTAATTCATGTAGCCTCCATAGGTATACATCTAAGAGTTCTGATAGTCTTAAAATAGAAAGTAAATTCAAAAATGTCCCAAGCAAATAAGAATAGGTTTTCATTATAGGCAATTATTCAAATGCTAACTCTTGTTCTTTGATATGGTTGCATAATTTCAATTAAAATCATCAGATTTCCAATGGACATAAGAAGTTATTTTGGACTTTTCAAGCAAACTGGTCTGATATGTATGCATTTACTTAACAAAAAGTTAATGAGTGCTTATTGTGCACAAGATAATGTGGTGGTACAGTATCGTGGGTTAGGGGAGACGAATATATTTCTGTTCTTATTGAGTCATCATGATGAACTTATATAGAGAATACTATTCCACGAAAAAGGTATAATCCAAATAGCTGTTTTTTTTAAAAGCAGAAATTCCATGCCTTAAAATGGCATAATTTTTCTAACGTTGCCAATAGATTAGTGTAGAATTAACTAGCAACCTCACTGAAACTGTATGAAACAATATATTTGAAAGACTATGAATAAATTTTATTTAATATTATTGTGTTATCATTGTAATAATGGTTTATAACATAAAGTGATATTTATAAACCATTTCAATGACCACTTTTAAAAGAATGTAAGACAGACTTACTCCTTCCATTTATCTAAATAAAAAATTCCCTTTCCCTTTCTCATACCTGATAAAATGAAAACTCAGACTTTTCTGAAAAAATAAAACAATTCTTAGGAAAGACAAATCAGTCTCATTGCTCTCTTTTAATTCTCTCTGGCTTTATGAATGATATCTATCGAAAACTTAAAGACTATGCTTTTCTCTCTTGGGCTTCAGGAAAGTTGCCTCCTGAGAATAAACATTTAGGAGCCCTCAGTCTCTCAAAGGAGCCTAGATTTACTTCCACATAAAGAGCATCAGGTGGAAACCCACCTGGGGCAGGCAGGCTGACCACAGCAGAATTTATAAACACTTGCTTACCCTGGCATCCGAATCAACTAAATCTTCATTCACTCCAAAATCCTCAGATCGGTCACCCTGAAAGAAATCTCATTTTATTGTAAGATCTTCTCTAGCATGTAATCACAGGATTTACTTAATGCTCTTAAAATCGTAAACTATACTAATTTTTGAGAAAAAGATAATCTAGATCTCAAATCTAAAATTTGACTTTTCATAAAAGATGAGGTAGTTCCTGAAATACTTGAGTTGTACCTTAGCAAGAGAAAGCAAAGCCTTCTGAAAATCTCCAGATGTGTCTGAGGTAATGTCTTTGGCCAGATCTCTTTTCAATTCTGAGAAAAAAAGAAAAAGTATATTGATTAGACAGACAAATAATCTCCAAAGCTCTTTCTCTCAACCCTCCTAATTCACTATGTAAAATAATGCTGTAATATAAAAAAGAAACTGAAAAACAACAATTTAAGAAGCTATCACTGTACTGTATCTTGATATAGTGGAGAAATATAAATATTTACCTTTGTAAACTATACTTTATTAAACAGAACACTAAAAACACTATCAAAACTAGTCCTATCATTGGTAATGAATTATGATCTCTAGTATATTCACCTATAGTAAACATTGGTAATGAGATAAGAATGGCAGAAAATGAGGTTACTAGTTTCCTTATTTTGATTCTTTTAGTAAAATGCTCTGAAAAGAATTTGCAAGAGCTGTTGTACTCTGTGCTTGGTTTGAGAATCAAGCAGAAAGATCCTCTATGATGCCACAAGCTGGACTGGGAAAACAAAAAAGCCAATGACTCATGGAAACTGGAGAAATAAAGTGGTAAAAGACCTATAGCCAGTATTGAGCTTATCATTTAAATGAGATATTTCGCTGAATAGATAAAATGAGCCATGGCTGGTCTTTCATCCCCATGGGTCTAAGAGAGGCAAAGAGTAAGTGAATCATGTACATTCATACTAGAGAAGTTAGTTTCCAACAGAGAATTATCACCTAATTCTTTACTTTTTCAAGGACAAATGGAGACTATTTTGTTTGATGATGTTTATTTTCATTATTACGTATTCAAAATAAAAGACTAAGGAACACTTTTATGAAATAGATCTTAGAATGTTTTTAGAAAAGTCTTAAATGTTGATGCTCTGAATCAAGGTTTCCATTATAATAATACATGATCATTTTTCCTATAAGAACATTTTCTATTAACGTACAAGCTTGATGTGGGTTGTGACATCGTCTCCCTTGTCAGTACCCTAGCAACCTGAATATTGCCTGGTAGTGGTGTATGCATTCAATAGTCATGTGTCAAATAATAAAGAAAGCTTTTAATATGTAGCATTTCCAAAGTCCTCATAATTAACATTCCATTTAGTTTAAAGAAACTATATTTCTTTTCCAGCAAAGGCACTTGGACTGTTGAACATTACAACTTACCTTCTCTATAGACTCTGTGAATGTCTTTTATCTCTTTGTTACTTCTTGATACCAAAATTTCAATCAGAGTGTCTTCATCCGTTCCAAGTCCCTGCATTGAAGGAGGAGGGGAAAAAAAAAGAAATACAGAAAAGTGTTCATTCAAGAAAATCAATTCATATTGTGACCCTACATTTGTTTGAATTTGTCACTTAATAAATTTCACTCATAATATTTAATAATTATAATATGATCATCATTTTTCTCTGAACCAAAATGGATTTATAGCCAATATTTAGGATAAGTATATAAAAAGTATAGATATAAGATTCATATGATGACATTGCTAGGAGATATTAGTGCCAGTGTATTTTTCATATATTTATTAATTCTTTCATTGATTCATCAATTCATCTATTCATTAAATTTCTACTAAGGGGAAATTTATCACTGTAAATTCCAGATATTGAGGATGTAATAGTAGGCATAAACAGACTTGCCTCATGCATTCTTTTTTAAAAGACTTTTTTTAATTCATTATTATTATTACTATTATTATAATTCATCAGAGAAAGAGAGAGAGGAAGTGAGAAAGCAAACTGCCAGGTCCGGGACTTGAACTGTAGTCAACCACACAGGAGTCCAGAGCCTTAACCATCAAACCACCTGCTGGTCCACCTTCTATATTCTATTAAAGAAAGGAGTCTTGTTTAAATCAGCTGATTTACCTTCATGGCAGCTCGGAGTTCATCAGCATCCAACTGGGCTGGAGTTTTTAGCATAGCTAAAGCAACTTCTTCAAGGTGACCAGTAAGGGCTTTCTTCAGGGCTTCCTCCAAGGGCTGTACAAAAGAGATTAGAATCAGGGCTTCTAAAAGCAAATATGTACATTGTGGTATTACCTCATCTCTAGATCATCTTACTACTGATGTCTTAAACCAACCATGTTTTAGAGTTTCTTCTCTTCACAAATGAAAGAGTAACTGATGTTTAAGACTATCACCTTAATCTGGAGGGACTAGAAAGAAGGATAGGGTACTCAATCGTTTATACAGGAAAGAAATCGCGGAGCTAAAAGCATAGGGACTAAGTGTTAACAGAAAACAAGAATACTTTAAAAACAAGGTATTCATCCTTTTAAGCTTTAAGGTGTGAAGTACTTAAATAAGCACTATAATCAGATATTAGCTATAAAGTTTTCTAACTGCATTGCTTAAAATAAAAATTGTCCATATCTGGTGTGAAAGATATAAAGTTCGTATTTTAAATAGAATTACATGTAAATGTTATAGTTAAGCACTAAACAGCTTGGTTTGGATTTTAGCAGAAGGTAGATTCCCATCAGAACACATTCTTTGTTGCTAATAGTAATCTTGATGTTTATCATCTTCAAATTCAAGAGATCTCCGACAAAGAACACCACATTTGCAAAGAACTTACACCAAGATGACCAATATATGATACCAATACATTTGTTAGAATTGATTCAATTACCATGTAGTGGGTAAATACTGCAATCGCAGTCTTAGGTGCAATGGGAAAACGGTGGTTAGAAACTGGAAGAACTAGCTTCTTGTGTTTCAGAACCATGATTAGGCAAAAACATGACCAAAATTATACATCAAACTTTACTATTTTAACGTACCTTTCCCTTTTCTTGGAGGTATGCTGCTTTGATCTGTTGACGCTGTGCATTATTTCTCTTCGTTAGAATGTCAATGATGGTTGCTTCATCCACACCTGGAAATAAAGGAGCACTAGGCATTAAAACCAATTTTCTTCATCATCAGTGATTAACATAAAATAATTCATTTTCAGGATCAGCTGTTGGCATAATGGCTATGTCACTGGACCCCCATGTAGTCGACTACGGTTTGCATCTCAGACCTGGTAGCTTAGACTCAGGCCAGGCACATGGGAGTGTGTGCCCAAGATCCCAAGAGGAGAATGGAGGAGAGGGGACTGCAGTGTGCCCAACTCCCCTGGAAGGTGATTTCTCACTTTCTGTCTCTCTGTCTCTGTCTGTCTTTCTGGTGAGTGCTCACACCCTATAGCAAAAACCTCTCAAAAAAAAAAAATCATTATCAAGGTGTTTCAAGTAAAGATCTTAACAAACAAATAAATACAAATTATCTCAATGTAGGAAATAGACACTACTCTATTTATTAAACAGGAGCTCCTAGGATGACACTTCATTCATTTGAAGAAGAAAAGAAAAAGTATCAATATTTATTTATTCCTGGCCCTCAATATTGCAGTATTTGTTCCTCATTCAAATCCTAAATGTAGGCAGAAGTGTTGATTTTAGCATTGAGTGTCTGCTAGAAATGAACTGGTAAGGATACCTATGGTAACAGACATTCCACTGATTTGATTAAAATTTCCTAAGGGCTAACAAAGGAAGTGCATCTTGATTTGACAAAGAAATATTTTTTATTATTGTTTTAATTTTTCTAATCGCCAAAGAGTACATACACTTGCCAGAGAGAGACACAGAGAAAGAGAGAGAGGGAGCATCCCCCAATGGGATATGGTAAACATGCACTCATGTTTTTCAAGTGGCTGTAGCCAGGGTTTGGACCTCAGTCGACTCTGTGGGATTCAGCCATGTGGGCCATTGAGCTGGCCCAAAAAATCATTTTAGTTCAAAATGAAACACCCCACTGCGCATGTCTGTTTTTCAATGGCCAAGTAGCCATTACACAATGTCCAGGAGGGAACAATCACCTTTAACTGTGATGGCTTTGTGCAAGGCCTCGACATCAGAGGATGGATCAAAGCTAGGATACGGGTACACCGCGGACCCAGGGCCACCCTTGGATGTTTTCACAGTTTGCTATGAATGGGAGAGAAATAAATAAATGACAATTCACAAATACCATTTTTATTTTAATATCATAACTAAATCCTTTCAAGTATTGTTACTCTACTTACGACATATTCCTGTTCTTGATTGTCAATAAACCAGGCCTGCTTGAGGAATTCTGATACCATTGCCATTTTAAGAGATGAATCTGGAAAGAAAACAGATAGATGCTTTTACAAAACAAACCACCACACACAAGCACATTCGCCCCTTAAATACGTAAGCCATGGCATTATAGAGTCGCCTTGTTTCAACTTCCCAATATTTCACTCAGGAGCTTAATAAAACAAGAGACTTAAGTTTAAAAACAAAACAAAAACTCATAGCCTCAGAAAATGTTGGCTTTTGTCATATTCAGTTCAACTTTGAGGGATCAGATAACCATGATGAGTAATCATATAGGCTCAACAGAAGAGCTGATGGTTCATGTCTTTGCTCTTTGTTCTTTTTTTTTTTTCCCTAGAGACAGAAATTTTTGCTATAGGGCATGTGCATTCACCAGGAAGACAGAGAGCGAGACAAAGAGAGAGAAAGCAAGATATCACCCCCCGGGGGTGGTGGAGAATTGCTATGCTGCAATCCCTTCTCCATTCTCCTCTCCGGATTTTGGCCATGCACACACATGTGCTTGGCGTGAGTTTTAGGTCACAGGGTCTGGGAATCAAACCGCAGTTGACTATGTGGGAATCTAGTGATGTAACCATTACACCACCTGCTGTCCCATCATGTCTAAGTTACAGACTTCTCACCACATGCCCAGCCCTGAGGGGATAGGGACATTGAAGTATCTAATCCTTTGCCTCAGGATCTGAGAGCTATACACTCCATGATAAAACATGTATTTGCTGATCCCAGCCCCTCTTGAAATGAATCAAGATTTACCAAGCAAAAAAGTAGAATAAAACAGAAAAAAGCTTGGGAAGCTGAAAGAAGTTTATTAGAGGCTGAAATGTTGGCAGAAGCTAGAATAAAAAAAAAAATTTAAATGAACTTTTTAAGTTCCAGTGCAAATAATTTTTGAAGACTATAAATGATAAACTTCGGTTTACAAGAGTAAAAGAAATCAAAACCTTCTTTTTTGTTATTGTCTGAAGTAGTTCACAATAATGTGTATCTATCATCGAAAAAACATATTGACTGAAAGAAAGGACTGGCTAGTGTGCAAAATGTTCACAATCTTTTGTGAAACTGGAGTTTATCATTAATTTGTATCCGTAAACTATTGTTATAAAGAGCACCTGTATTTTTGGTTCATGTGAAATTGCAACTGAAATTTATCTTGCCAAAGCTTTCTGAATAAACTGAATAGAATTTTTGTTAACCAACAAAAAGTTTAAATATATCCCCAAAGTTTTGGGAAAACATTAATGAGTTTTTCAAAACAGGGGTCAGCAGGTGGCATCATGGTTAAGGTACTAGACTCCCCACAAGGCTGACCATGGTTTGAGTCCTGGATCCAGCAGCTTGACACTCAGTCTGGGCACATGTGTATATATGCCCGAAATCCTGAGAGGAGAATGGAAGAGAAAGGATTGTGCTGTAGCCATCCCCCATGTGGGGCAATTTTTCACTTTCTGTCTCTGTCTGGCTCTCCAACCTTATAGCAAAAATCTTTCTTAAAAAAAAAAAAAAAAAAAAAAAAAAGCTGCATGATTCCATTTATATTTCAGAAAGATCATTCAACCTGTAGCATGGAGAATGACTGAGAGATGGGTGACCATTTAGTAGGCCATTAGAGAAACTATGTAGGATTAGTAAGGGCTGCATACAAGTAATGGCTAGAGAAAGAGCATAATGTTTACATTTATAAGGTAAAATCATCTCTTATTAGCTGCAGAAGTGGATTCAGACTCAAAGCTCAAGCCATATACTTCTTCCCAAATAATTTAGTAACTTTATTCATTCCTTGGTTTGAAATTATTTCAGCAATTCGAATACTTGCTACCCTTACATTTCTTCCTATTTGAGCTACTTAAACAGTAGTCTCATGTGTTTTTCCATCTAAGACAAATAATTCCCAAAGGATTATTTTATACCAGGTTTTTGGGTTTGTTTTTATTTTTGTTTTTGTTTTTACTAGAACAGGAAGTATTTGGGGTAAAATTGCAGCATGCATGCACTTCTTATAAATTCTATCTTAAAAGAAATTCTTGAATTGCTACCCTGGTTTGGCAATATTTTAATTTAACGAAATATGTATATTATTAAAACCTGATATATTTTAAAAATCAATGGATTCTCTGTGTTCTTTACAAAAACAAACAAACAAACAATAAACCTGATGCCATCAACAATCCTTTTTTCTGAGAATGGATTTTTGAGGAGTCCAGATTCAAGGTCCACACACTGATCTTTTTCTATACCCTTTTGTTTTGTCTCGCTGCAGATTACTATCATGATACTGATGAGGGAGGTTAGAAAGATAACCCTGACAGCTCTAAGTTCGTGATATAAAGCTGAGTGACTCACGAATAGCAAAACTGATGCCTCTGTAGCATGTTCAGACAAAGTATTTCAATACACCCCTGAAATTTCAATGGAAAAAAATAACTACAGTTCCGAGTAATGAGATTAAATGCATGAGAAAAATAACATCCACAGCAGAAACCACCTTAATTACCATGGGAATTGTTTAAATTACAGTTTCATCATCTGTGAGAAAAAACAATATATTGTGTATTCACTTAATATACTGTCTTCCCTCCAGTAATCGATAAATTTGAAGTTATTTCCTGAAGTAAAGTCATGGTGTACTATTTTGCATAAGGTCTTAGTTTCCATTTTAATCTAATTTGGTGTGATTGTCATTGCCATATAAAGTTTCATGTTTTAACTGCTAAATTGGCACACCCAAAACTTCAAAGCAATTTTGGCAAAGATTCAAGTATTCAAATTTCTATTTGCACCATCTCATCCAAACCTTTGGTACAGTTGAATCCTCAAAATGAATGATGCGACTGATCACTTGGCAAAGTATTTTTCTATTACTTACAAAGCATGTTCAATAGTCCCATTCTTTCTCATTAGAAAAGTTTCAGAAGAGAGCAAAACAGAGTCTAAAGATATTGTCAAATATAATGCAGGATGAGCATCCTGATCTGACAATCTGAAATGCAAAATGTTACAAAACCCCCCAAAAAACTGATCACTAACAAGACACCGTAAGTGGAAAATTCTCCACCTGACCTCAGGTACAGATGGTAGTCAAAACAGTTTATCCAGTGTCCTTGCTCCCTTCAACTGTGATGTATCTTATCAGTGCACAACACCTTCCTTCATGCAAATACACTCACACAAAAATTTCATGCACAAGATTATTTAAAATATCTTATCGAATTGGGAACAGATTCAGTGCTAATGCAATGTTCTGTGATGCTAGACCCACAAAAGAAGGCCTTGGTCGGCATACTGAAGGCTCCTTGTACACGCAGGACAGGCATTTACATCTCATGATCCTGGCTGACTGAGGCGGGGTGGACTGCAGCATGGAGACCCTGTTGTGTGTGGCTGTGTGTGTGTGTGTGTGTGTGTCCCAAACATAAATAAATTTTTAAAACTTAAAAAATGCATATTGTACAAAATTATCTTCAGGTTAGGTACCTAAGGTGTATATAAAACATAAATAAATTTCATACTTAGACTTACAGGGTGGGCCCCATACTCAGCATATCTCATTCCGTATATATCACTATTTCAAAATCTAAAAAAGTTCAAACTTCAAAACTCTTTCAGTCTCAAGCATTTCAGGTATGGGATACACAGCCAGTATAAAAAATGAGTCCAACAACTTCGAAATAAAGTTTAGAAAAACTTTACAGCTGTTTTACTTCTTTAAAAAATCCATAATGTATCAAATTTTTCTTTAAAAAATAAAACTGAAGAAAGCCAAAGAAAATAGCAATATTACTTTATCAATTATATAACATAGAATAAAAATAAGGAGAGGTTGAGTAAGTTATATGATTCCCTGTGTGTCTCTAGGGAAGACAGCTTTGTGACTTACATCTTCTGGGTTTCCACATTTTAGTCTAAAATATTTGGATGGCCTAAAAGCATGATCTGAAAGGAAAAACATCCAAAAATAGAGCCTTCCTTAAAAAAGTAATTAGAGAAAAATGAAATCTGCGTTCAGCAAAATAATGCCTAGCAGCTCTTAGCAAAGTTTAAAGACAAAGACCATGGCAAGATGTAAGAACTTGCTCTAAAGGAAATAGGTTTCAACATGTCCTGCTAGTTAAGCACCCAGAACCAGCTGCAGGAAATTTCTGAATAACTGTAACACACCTTACAAAAAATATTTTGGCTAAATATATTGCTAAACCATCCTGTCAACACCATACTTAAACCTAGCAAGAAATCCAGACTAACTCATGTTCACAATAGGTGCTTTGGGTTTTTGTTCCAACTCTTCAACCACAGTGCTTAAAATTGGAATATAGTTTTAGAGAGCCTCTTCTGGAACTTATTTTGCCTCAATATATATTTCAACTAGCTCCCGATAAACTCTAAAATCAAGTTTATCACTGTGCTTAGCAACAGATCATTTGAAGGTTATTTTGGCCATTTGTATATAGACTTACCTATGTGGAAATGAACAATATTTTTTTCCAATGAATGATCCTTTTTTGAATATGCACTACTTAATAATCTCAGTGCATGTGTAGATGAAATGTGTAGCTTTATAAAGGTTAGCACGTTTGATATATTCATGTATCCCCTTTATCATTCCATCTTTCCCAGCCTCATGAAAGACTACCTCTAGAATTTGGGAGCAGAAGCCTGAGCTTTGTGGTTATCATGCCTTCGTGGTTACACGCTCACAGTGTCAGAAGAGAAAACAGCAGCAGCTACTAACATGAAACAATGACGTTATCATCATTATCTCCATTTTCTATCTGAAAAATCTGAATGCAATTTTCAGGCAGTCTTCTGACTAGTAATAGCAAGAATCAAGACATAAATTCCTGCCTTTCGATTCCAAAGTGTTGTATATTATTTTAGATTAGTGACCCAAAAGACAATAACAAGATCAATGTTATTTTATTTATTTATTCATTTTTTTGGAGAGATTTTTGCTATAGGGCGGGCGTGCTTGCCAGAAAGACAGAAAGAGACAGAGAGACAGAAAGCGAGAAATCACCCCCCAGAGGGGATGGCCACACTGCAATCCCTGCTCCTCCATTATCCTCTTCAGACCTTGGGCACACACGCACACGTGCCCGGTGTGAGTTTAAGCCACTGGGTCTGGGACTCGAACTGTGGTAAACTACATGGCAATCCAGCAATATAGCCATTATGCCAACTGCTGGTCCTGTTCAATGTTATTTTTAATAACTCATGCTTGGGAATCAAATTCATTAACAGTCAACCCAGAGAGTTTGTTTTTAAATGATTTGCCTTATGTATTGGTTTCTCTTTTTTTTTTTTTTGGAGAGGTTTTTGCTATAGGGCGCGTGTGTTCGCCAGACAGACAGAGAGAGATAGAGAGATAGAAAGCGAGAAATCACCCCCCAGAGGGGATGACCACGCCGCAATCCCTTCTCCATTCTCCTCTCAGAATCTTGGGCACGCACGCACACGCGCCCGGCGTAAGTTTAAGCCACTGGGTCCGGGACGCAAACTGTGGTCGACTACGTGGGAGTCCAGTGACATAGCCATTACGCTAACTGCTGGTCCCTGGTTTCTCTTGAATGCATATAGGTTTCTCAATCTTTCCCATACCTAGCCTTGTGAGGGAAGGCAATTAGACTATACAATGGCATGATTTTGAAGAACCGAGTTATTACAAGTAGCCTCAAGGATGTTTTGCTTCTGGGCTGTAGGTTAGGATGCTCCCGTTTCCTGGAATGCCACACCTACTCACCTTTGCCTAATTAACTGATACTTCTAGATGAGGATTCAGCACAGAGGATTCACCTCCAGAAAACCTTTACTGGCTTCTCAGCACTGAACTGGGTGACCTTCTGTAGTTTCCCAAAGCATCTTGCCTTTACCCCTACCCCAGCATCACCATCCTGTATTATCTATGGACTTATTTATATCCCCCAGGTTAATCATTTCAAGAAAGCAGTACTAATGTACTATTCATTATGAATTTCTAATCCCTGGCAAAATGCCAGGTAATTAGAATGTTTCCAAGTATTATTGAATGAATAAATAGTATGCTGTTGCTAATATTTCAGGAAATATACCTGTACTAATTTAACAAACATCTCCCTGCAAGTACAGACATACAAATAAGAACTAAAGTGTTCTGGGCTTTCTTTAATTTTCTTTAGATGGCTATGTGACCTCAAGAAAACACTGAACTTCTCCAGAGAGTCTTCCTTTATGACATAATAATGTTGGAATAAATAGTGTCTAAAATTTATTACAGCTCTGAAGTGCCAGTCTTAAATTTCACCTGCAGTAGATAGAGGTGAAGGAAATTAGCATAATGAGCAAGGCATTTTATAAATTAGGTCTGTTCTGATCTTCCTTATAAAAATCTGTCTGATTCAAAAGAAAACAAAATTACTTCCAATGGTTTACCTCTGAAATGTAATAGATCCACTGGTTTAGCTCTGATTTTTAAACGTGTCATAAATCAATGTTCTGGAGAGAGTTAAGAACAACCAATTCAGCCAGTTAGCCTCATATATACAAATCGACCCTTGCAGAGTTCTTTATTGAAAATATTTTCAATAAGCATAAAATGCTAGCTGGTTCCTTAATACTGTTATTAACTATTTCATCAACATCAGTGAAATGTTGGATCGCTACCAGATGTGGTTGGGCCTCCGGTGAAGGAGGTAGCGTAACTTCTGGGGAAGAGGCCATTTCAGAATTATGAAACCAGCATTTCACCACATTAGAATACTCTGCAAGGTGGCTTCTCTTACAGCTACCAAAATGCATTCCTGGGGAGAGAAGGCAATGTTACTTTTTCAAAACTCATGCATAATTTTAAGCATAAATAAGGATAGAAAAGCATGTCTTTCCTAATTTGCTAGTATTACAAATTATAGAAATTAAAGCACTTAAGTAACATTTGGGAAGTATCAAGAGAAAAATCCATGAAGAAAATTTGTAATGAACAAAAGCCAAAAATACGGCTATGATTCATAATCACTCATTCTTCCATATATATCCAACATCAGTAAAAACATTAGATTCTGCCTTGTACTTTTCTAAGGCATTGTATTTATTTATCAGCTTATTCAACCATCAAGATGTAGAATAGTTTGTAGAGAGGGCCCCATGGGCATTCCTAGGGGATAACTTATCTGACACCACCCAGGAAATAGTTCTTTTCTCCTTAGGTTTTCAAACCAGCACGGGAAAAGCCTGTCTATGACACAGAAACTCCAGGAAAAAGAATGTGACCACACCCTCTTCAAATGAATGAGTAATAAGCAAACCTTCTTATTTTAAAGGGCATGAGTAAACATAACATTAATTTCAAAGCGTTAATTACAAAGGACACTTTGTAATTACCACTATGAGGCCTGAATCTATTTAGTTTTCCTTATAAAAGAGGAAATGATCTATGAAAGTTCTGCTATTTTGAAAGTTTCCTGCTCCCACCTCCGGGAGCACCCACCCCCATGGTGATATTTGTGTGAAACATACACAACTTTTGGAAGCTCATATGCCGAGGAGGAGGAAGAGAAAAACATTCTTTTAAGGCTACCAAAAGAAAAGCACATTCTTTCTTTTTTTCTTTTTTTTTTCCATGCTAACTCACAGTACAATGAGCCTGTATTAAGTAAATTCACCGTATTTTCAAAAATCATATTGCTTGAGTGAGTAAAAAAAAGTTCCTATTTGTGATTCTCAAACCATAAATCTCCAATGTTGTTTTACAGAAAGATTTTATCAAGACGTATAAAATACAGCTAGCTATGAAATGTAAAGAAGCACTAACATTGAAGTAATAGGAAAGTTTTCAAAAACAAAAGTAACTCCAAGAAAAACGGTGGCTTACCTTTCGTTTTACCTTCCTCCCAGGAACTAAAGACAGCTTCTTCTCTGAAGGTTGCAGGCTAGAAGTGAAGCCTTGGGCTTATTTTATAGGGTTGGAAAGGAGGCCACACCTAGCAACCAGAAGTTAGTAATTGGCTGCCTTTTGTTTGAAGTACGGGGCCTCAGCTTTGCCCAAAAACAAAGTGAAACAAGTCTTGCAAAACTACTCGCTAAACCAACTCAGCTGACAGCCCAGAGGAAAGAAAATGAAGGGCAGATTTTTCCCCTTCTTTATTTTATACATTTTTCCCCCTAGAGTAGGTAGAATGCAATAGATATTCAAATATCTGCTCTCTGTCCTAATCCTATCTCCCATCAAGGATTGGCACACTTTTTTTAATGAAAGATGTTATAGAATAAAAAGTTTATTGAATTAAAAAAAAATAACTTTAGAACTGGGGCTGGTAGTTGGCATGGTAGTTAAGTTGTTAGACTCCTATGTGGTTGACCGGGATTCGAGTCCAGGACCTGGCAGCTTGCTTTCTCATTTTCTTTCTCTCTGGTCAACTTAAAAAATAATAATAATAAGTAAAATTAAATAAATTATTGTTTTTAAAAAAACCTCTAGGATTAAAATTCAGGTCCCTCACTTCCTACTATGTCACCGTGAGGACATATTTAATTTTCCTGACCCTTTATCTACTTTCTTCTTTAGGAATTATGTTAGCTAGGCTGCCTAATCACTGAGAAATAGTGAATACTTACACATTCTAGTATTATGGAATACTCAATATTTTTTATTTATGTTTACCAGCATTTTTCCTACCTTCAAAACAAAGACTTTTTGTGCCTGTATATATCTTATTGATATGAAAAAATATATAAAAGAAATAAAGTTCCAGAGTGGTTCAAAATTTTGACCCAAGTTAAGGCTAAAAATTTGATCACAACATTCAGTAAAAGTCTTGGTATTAGAGGGAGGCCTATCTATAATTCATTAATTCTTTTTTATAGAATTAGTTACAGATCTGCTTTGGTAGAAGTAGGTTCTTAACATGCTAAAGTAGCTGAATAGGAAAACAAAGCCTTGGAACTATACATTACACGCGCACACACACACGTATTAAAGGTTTTTTGCCATAGTGTGCTTGAGGTAGCCAGAGAGTCACAGAGAGGGAAGTGAAAAATCACCTCCTTGGGGGGGAGGATGGTCATGTCACAACTCCTTCTCCTCCATTCTCTTCTCAGGATCTAGGGCACTGCACAAACATGATTGCACATGTGCACACACACACACACACACACACACACACACACACATTCACTTGATGTTCAAGCTACAAGGTCTGACTAGAAGGTTGGACACATGGAAATCCAGCGCCCTAACCACCACACTACCTGCTGGCCCTGAAACTATAAATTAAAAGAACTAACGGAGTAGAAGCTATTATTGAAAAGGTACATCAGAAACTTCTCAGTGGTTAAGGGGGGAGGCGAGGGTGGATTCGTCCTGCTAATCTCAATAGTGATTTATTTCTATTCTTCATAGAACTTTACAAAATACGACATGATGTTTTCATTAGTGCAAACCCTCTCACAGCACTATTGTTCAGCTTATGCTGCATTTTATTGCTTTTCGTTTTTCTCTTTTTTGCCATAGATATCTCAGGCAAATATGTACATAAGGTTTAGAAATTTTAATGAAAATACTATTTTTTTTTCTTTTCTACTTTTTGCTATAATGCATGTATGCTTCCCTCAGTGACAAAAGGAAAGGGAGGGACCAGCAGTTAGCGTAATCGCTATGTCGCTGGACTCCCATGTAGTTGACTGCGGTTCGAGTCCCGGACCCGGTGGCTTAAAACTCACGCCGGGCGCATGTGCGTGCATGGTCAGGATCCCCAGGGGAGAATGGAAGAGAAGGGATTCTGGCGTGGCCCTCCCTCCTGGGGGGTGATTTCTTGCTTTCTGTCTCTCTGTCTCTCTCTGTCTGGCGAGCGCATGCGCCCTATGGAAAACACCTCTCTCAAAAAAAAAAAAAAAAAAAAAGAAAAGAAAAAGGAAAGGGAGAAATAACTTCCCAGGGGGTGACCATACTGCAATCCCTTCTCCTCTATTCTCCTCTTGGGATTTTGGTAATGCACATACATGTGCTTGGCATGATTTGCAAGCTGTGGGGTCTGGGATTTGAACCATGTAGCTGGCCATATGAGATCCAGTACCTTAACCTCCATGCCTCTTGCAGGTCCCTGAAAATACTTCTTAAATTAAATACTTCTTCTATCAATTTTCAAAGTCAACATATTTTGAAGTAGGAATAATCATCTAATCTAAATATTTTTTAAAATGTCAATCTGTGGTTTTGGCATTAATATAAATGTGTTGAAATTAAGAATAAACTAATTAATTAGCTACTAACCATTACTTTGATTTATCTTATTGCAAGTTGGTCTTGACAGATATAGACTAGCTTTCTAAAACTATATGTGTATTGTCAGCTGAGAAGGAAAAAACGATTATATAAAATCTGATTCCCTTTTTGGTTTTCTATTTTTTTTTCTTTTTTCTTTTTTTTTTTTTTTTTGAGAGGTTTTTGCTATAGGGCGCGTGCACTCGCCAGACAGACAGAGAGAGACATAGAGACAGAAAGCAAGAAATCACCCCCCAGGGGGGATGGTCACACCGTAATCCCTTCTCCTCCTTTCTCTCAGGATCTTGGGCATGCATGCACACGCGCCCAGCGTGAGTTTTAAGCCACTGGGTCCAGGACACGAACCACGGTCGACTACGTAGGAGTCCAGCGACATAGCCATTACACTAACTGCTGGTTCCCTGGTTTTCTATTTGAATGTCTAACTTTGGTAATGGCAAAACTGGAACATTCCTGTACAGTGGTATTATTGTAAATGAAGAAAAGAATCTAGGTAGTTTTAATAAATAATATAACAACCTAAAAGAAATATATAGCATCATTTCTTTTGATTTTTGTTCATTATCTGTAGCATAAACCAGTGAAATTGCTTTCTGTATCTAGATTTCTTAGGCATTGAAAAACCTATAATAACAATAATAAACATGGTACTGGAGGCAGAAGAAAAATGGTAAAAGAACATTCCCCCCAAATTAACCTTCAGCAGTAACTCTTAAAGGCGAGTGAAACTTTCAAACTTGGAAAGAAAAGGATGCCACTAATCATATAGATACATCGCTGTGAATAATCTCTTAGAATCCTTTTGTTCTCATGCAGTAATAATGCCAAATAGATTTGTGACAATAAAAGAGCACATAACATATGTTACCATTGAAAGCTAAAGGATAGCCATGGGTTAAAGACTTTATGGGAGTGAAATGCCACATACTACAGCTCCAGAGACATGACTCACCACACTTGCTGTTTCTAGAAGCTGGTGATTCATCATCTCCACTTTTTTTTTTTTTTTTTTTTTTTTGACAAATAGGGAAACATAAAGTAAAGGAAAAGAAGGA
The DNA here is from genome assembly GCA_026018925.1 of Tupaia tana. NCBI lineage: Eukaryota > Metazoa > Chordata > Mammalia > Scandentia > Tupaiidae > Tupaia > Tupaia tana. Next base: position 28,210,787 of record JAKSZU010000013.1, read on the forward strand.
AAGAAAAAAAAAAGACACTTAAGGGCCACTCTGTATTTTAATATCACATTTTAATAGCATATTTTTCCCTTTCCTCTAGTGTGGAATCTGAGCACGAAGAGGAAAAACATGGAGTCCCTCAAGTACATCTCATACCTTAACAGAGCAAAAGAATTTGCATAGGACTGTAGCCAAATATTTCAGTAAGTCCTCTTTGCACTCTTTATATTAAGCTCTATTTAAGCATTTTTTTCACATAGGGAAAAAAAGCCATATTCAGAATCATTAAAAACAATTTTTAGTGAAAAACCCAATCTCTCCACAGTTCTTCACACCCACTATCCACTGCCAATGAAAATCATTGCTTTAGTTTGTATTTCTAATGTAGTCCTAGGTTAAAACAATTTGGGAGCTAACATTCTACAGGTTTCCCTTGACCCCTAAATCTGTCAAACGACTACCTCTCACACGCCTCTCACACACGCATCCACTGAGTGATATTATAATCTATGTGTTTCAGTTTCTGTCCACAGTTCTTGGCTCACGACCATTTATTTTTGTTGTTCTGGGTTCCTAGTACATCCCAAGACAGGCTATGGAATTGGTCATAAGGAAATTAAGACCCTCATTCCAGAGAGGTCCTGCCCATTCCCAGAAGGAAGGAATGTGCATGGAGAGGCCAAGAAATACCTGAACAGGACACACCTCGCTGGGTTTCATTACTCAGCCCATTAGCATGAGATCATATCCTTTTCGTCCGATCACATTTCCACGTGGTTCCACAAAAGTTGCTGTGGCTTAACTGTGCACCTAAAAAGTTCATATGTTGGACACTGAACTGCCATATTAATGGTATTAAGAGGAAAGAAACTGCGCTGGACTCCCACGTAGTCGACCGCGGTTCGAGTCCCAGACCCGGTGGCTTAAACTCACGCCAGGCGCGTGTGCATGTGTGCCCAAGATCCCGGGAGGAGAATGGAGGAGAAGGGATTGTGGCGTGGCCATCCCCCCTGGGGTGTGATTTCCTGCTTTCTGTCTCTCTGTCTCTCTCTGTCTGTCTGGCGAGCGCACGCACCCTATAGCAAAAACCTCTCAAAAAAAAAAAAAAAGAGGAAAGAAACTATATCAAATTACACTATAAAGAGATGTGGCGTTTGTGAGGTGATTAAGATTAGATAAGGTCTTCAAAAATGAGATCACATAATTAAATCTTGGTGACTTTATAAGAAAAAGAGAGACCAGAGAAGACACAGACACACACATACTCTCGTCTTCTTTTCATGTAATGTCCTGCACAGATTGCAGCTCTGCAGAGAGTTAAGCAACAAGAAGACCCTCACTAGAGGCAGTGTTTTAACCTTGTACCATCCGAATGTGAACTAACTAAATTCCTATTCTATATTGTTATCAAGTCTGTATTATTCAGCAATAGAAAAATGAGTTGAAATGCCTGGGACCAATAGTTAGCGTAGTGGCTATGTTGCTGGACTCCCATGTAGTCGACTGTGGTTCGAGTCCCGGACCCAGTGGCTTAAACTCATGCTGGGAGCATGTGCATGTGTGCCCAAGATACCAAGAGGAGAATGAAGGAGAAGGGATTGCAGCATGGCTATCCCCCCTGGGGGGGGTGATTTCTCGCTTTCTGTCTCTCTGTCTCTGTCTGTTTTTCTGGCAAGGGCACATGCCCTATAGCAAAAAAAAACTCTCAAAAAAAAAGAAAGGAAGGAAGAAAAGAAAAGAAGGAAGAAGGAAGAAGGAAGAAAGAAAGAAAGAAAGAAAGAAAGAAAGAAAGAAAGAAAGAAAGAAAGAAAGAAAGAAAAAGAGAAAAAGAAACTCCTAAGCTACAAAGTTTCCATTAAAAAAAAAAAAAGTTCAAGTTCAAAAAGCATCTGTTCAGCTGAACATGCAGAAACTTACAAGAAGGACCTATCAATGTGCTGGGAGGATGGCGCACCCCAACTCCAGAGAGACAAAAGCCTCTGCATTTAATTCCCTTCCAGACCTCATCCTATGTGTCTCTACATTTGGCTATTGATTTTTGCCCTTTAAAAAATGCTTTGTAGGGACCAGCAGGTGGCATGGTGATTAGGGAGCTAGACTTCCATCTGGCTGACTGTGGTTTGAGTCCCAGACTTGCGTTCTCACATTTTCTCTTTCTGTCTCTGTCTCTCTGATGAGCACATGTGCTCTGTACCAAACTTAAAAATAAATGGATAACTAATTGTAAATAAAATTAAATAAATAATTCTTTTAAAAATGCTTTATGATAAACTGGTATAATGTAAGTAAATGATAACCTGAGTTCTGTGAGCTGCTCTAGTAAAATAATGGAGCCTTAAGAGGAGCTAATGAGGGGCCAACACATGGCATAACGGTTACGTCACTGGACTCCCACATAGTTGACTATGGTTCGAGTCCTGGACCCCATGGCTTGAAACTCATGCCAACGTGTGTGTGTATATGTGTGTGTGTGTGTGTGTGTGTGTGCTCAGGATCCTGAGAGGAGAATGGATTGTGGTGTGGCCATCCCCCTAGAGGGTGATTTCTTGCTTTCTCTCTCTCTGCTGGCAAGTGCACATGCCCTATAGCAAAAAATCTCTCTTAAAAAAAAAGGAGCTAGAAGAAACTCCAATTTATATTGGGTTGGTCAGAAGTTTCAGAGTTTCAGAGGCCTAGAACAGAAGTCAGTATGTGAAATGGCAGTCTTCTGGGGCTGAGCCTGGAACCTGTGAGACCCGATGCCAAGTCCAGGTGGATGGCATCAGAATTGAACTGATGTTAATTCAGAACTGTTCATGTGCTGGTAGGGAGAAATTCCCTTAAATTTGGTTGTGCAAATGATCAGTGTTGATTGTTGAATGAGAATTTAGAAGACGGTGTTCTTTTTGTTTTGGTTTTTTGGTTTTTTCTTTCTCACAATCACCTACTGAGCTTCTAGGATTATTTTTGATATTGTTATTTCTCAGTTATTTCCAACATCAAAAAGAAATAAAGACAGAAATATGTCTTCAGATATTATTCTCTTAAGCTAATGAAGTAGTCACGTGGGAAGCTAAGGCGAAAGAGTGCACTTTGTTGGAGCTCAGGTAAGGAAACGAATATGAAATCAGCTGGGCCAGACCCGCAGGGCAGCGACTGAGCCCTGTGCATGGGGATCCAGATCCCACTTGGCCAACGTTGGTTTGAATCCCAGAGAAGCTAGAAAAATAAGTCAGGTGTGGGTGTGCATGCCCCAAATTCTGATGGGATGGAGAAATGAGGGAAAGGGCATTATGGCATGGCCACTTCTCATTCGGGGATCTCTCTCTCTCTCTCTCTTTTTATTTCTCTCTCTCTCTTTCTCTCTGTCTAGGAGCACATATGCTTTCTGAGAATAACAAAAAAGAAAAATCATGTGAGTTCATACAAGTTAAAAAAAGAAACTAAATTTTCTTAACCTATTTGGTATAGAAGGGTGACTGGTTAACAACATGACAGATGAGCCCTATGATAAATTGTTTTGCTTTTCTTAAAATGGACTGGAAAGAAGAACAAAAAAGAATGCAGAGTATCAATCTGTTCCCAACAGAATAACCCACGAATTTGAAATCCCTGATACTGGAATTTCTTCTTTCCATGTACTTTGAAGGGAAATAGAAGTTTTCATTAGGTCAGCCCTGGGAAGACAATTTTGGAGATTTGAGGACCAAGACACATCTGGAGCAATATGCTTTGACTTTTAGATGAAAACCATTAGTGGACTATGAAATTAATTCACTACTTAATGACCAAGCTTTAAAAATGTGAAATAAAAAAAAGAATAAAATGGAATGAGATGAAGTGAAAAATGAAATGAAATAAAATAGAAACCTCAGAAGTGTTTCACTCGTATAAGGGTATTATTGCATGAAACCTTGATTGACAGTGTTATATGTGTGTGCATATGCATGTGAGTGTCTGTATGATGTAAAGATATAAATGTATTCCAACTGAATGTTTTCTTTCTTTTTTGAGAGGTTTTTACCTTAGGGTGTGTATACTCACAAGAGAGAGAGAGATAGACAGAGACAGTGAGAGGGAAAGTGAGAAATCACCCTTGGAGTGATGGCCACACTGCAATCCCTTCTCCTCCATTCTCCTCTCAGGATCTTGGGCACGCATGCACACACGCCTGGCATGAGTTTAAGCCACAGGGTCCAGGACTCAAACCGCGGTCGACTATATGGAAGTCCAGTGACACAGCCATTATGCTAACTGCTGGTACCCCAAAGTTTCTCTTTTAAAATGTTTGAAAAACAGGACCAGCAGGTGGAATAGTAGCTGTGGCACTAGACTCCTACACGGTCAATCATGGTTCAAGTCCCAGAACTGGCAGCTTGACTATCACACCAGGAGCATGTGTGTGCATGTCCAAAATTCCAGAAGAAAAATGGAAGAGAAGAGATTGCAGCATGGCCGTCCCCCCATGGAGTGACTTCTCACTTTCTCTCTCCCTGTCTCTCTATTTCTTTCTGCAAGTGCATGTGCCCTATAGCAAAAATGTTTTTAAAAAGTTTGAAAAAGGTTAAAAATGAGTTGCCTAAGAGATGCAGAAAATAAAGGTTGTGTCCTAATTATATAATCTGTATAACGTAATTACATAAAAGTCGTGTGTACATGTAAAAATTGAAGTATTACTTGCATTATCAAAAACTGAAAACGGGAACCAGCAGTTGGCATAATGGCTATGTTGCTGGACTCCCATGTAGTCGACTGCGGTTTGAGTCTTGGACCCGGTGGCTTAGGCTTACGCCAGGAGTGTGTGCGTGCGTGTCCAAGATCCCGAGAGGAGAATGGAGAAGAAGGGATTATGGTGTGGCAATCCCACCTGGGGAGTGATTTCTTGCTTTCTGCCTCTCTGTCTCTGTCTTTCTGGCGAGTACACGCACCCTATAGTAAAAACCTCTAAAAAAACAAAAAGAGAGAAGAAAAAAACTGAAACAACCCAATTTTCTACCAATAGATAAATGGATAAGAAAGTTATATAAATAAACTAAAAATATCAACATGAATAAATCATGAAAAAACAATGTGGCCTAAACATAGCAGGGAAAAGGATAAATATGATACCACTCAAAAAGTTCTTTAAACATCGAACTATTTAGTGTCTATAGAAAAAATGTTTTCATATACAATAATATTTCTATGTGAAATAGTATTAAATGATTCCATTCTGTATTACCTGTTTTTTGTTTTTGTCTTTAATCAATTTACAGGCGTCTCTTTTTTTATAAGAGAGATTTTTGCTCTAGGGCACATGCACTTGACAGAGACACAGATAGAGAAAGAGAGACAGAAATGGAGAACTCACCTTCAGGGGGTATAGCCATGTCACAATCCCTTCTCTTCCATTTGCCTCTTGGGATTTTGGTCATGCATGCACATGTGCCCAGCTTGAATTTTAAACCTCCAGGTCTGGGACTCAAACCATGGTCAGCCAGTGGAAGTCCAGAGAAGTAACCATTACACCATCTGCTGGTCACTACAGGGGTCATTTTTTAAGCCTTTCTTTATAGTTTGTCTGTTTATTTCATGAGAGAGATAAAAAGAGATAGAAAAGTACCTTCAACAAGGTCTCATGCCATGATCCTTCGCCCTTAGCCTTTTCTAGCTTGCCAGAATCACGGGCACAATTGCAGGCACCCAGAATGTACACATAGGCATAGGAACCGAACCGTGATCTTCCATTCAGCTTCCAGCATTATACAACTTTTCACTTAGCCCATTGGGCCTGTAGGAGTTAATTTATATGTTGTAGATTCTTATGCAATGTTCACAAACAGGCCATCTTATCTAGGGAGTTAGGAACAAATGAAGGAATTACTCTTGTTTGCACTAATGCAATTCTATGGCTCTGGTCATGTTCTGGTTTTTTATATACTGATATATTAACATATGCATTTTCTAAAAAGTTGCTGAACTGTACGGTTATAACTTTATACTTTTCAATATGCTATCCTTCAATTCTCTTCATATATAAAAGAGAAAAAGCAGGCCTTAGTTATCAGTACACAACATTAACAGAAATTCGTTTTTGATTTGTTCTATTTTTCATTTGATTTACAGCAAGAAATGCTAGTGTTCTCTTTATGGTAATGACATCACTTCCTTTTTAAATACGTTTATTTGCACGCACACACGCACACACACACACACTCACTCCAGATCACAAATTAAATGGCCTGATCCAAAGGGGTGGTTGCAATTCGGGGCCTAGAAGGAGGACACACATCTTGGGTTCTCTTGGAGTCTAGTTCACTGATTCTGCACAGCGTGGTCACAGAAAGGGCTGATTCCAAAGGTATGAGTGAAGCCAGCACCTACTGTCACAGTCCTGAGCCTTACACGGATCCCACTGCTGAGCTGATCATCAGCAAATGACATCATCCTAAACCAAGATAAGACAGTGCTCTTTCCCATTTTATTCGGGGTACTGAAGTGCTGTGTTTTAGTGTGACCCCAGAATAAGAGAAGTGCTGAAAATCCACTCATATTGAACTTACAGCTATTCTCAGTATATGAATTTTGAGGTGAATTTTAATTTGATGTGTAGCTTGCATAAATGTTTCATTTCTTACACAGTGTTGTAATTCAAATAACTTCCAAACCAAAACAGCTGACAGACTGGTGTTAAGATCTTATCTGTCTCTGCATTTCCTTTGTGGGTGAAAAATCTTAGAGAAGATGAACACTCAAATTCAAAGTAAAAGTCAGTGAGTGACTTGGCAGTTCAATTACTACAATTCTATAGGCAGGATCATGCTAGGATTAGTAATTTGAAGTTTCACAAGTCTTTTTCCCTCAGAATATGGTATCCCTGAGAGGAGAATGGAGAATATGCTTTGGGGCATGACCTCCCTGCAAGGGCGGTGAAGGGGAGAGTGAGTACTTTCTCACTTTCCTTTTTTCTCTCTCTTCCTCTCTCTCCAGCAAGGGCATATTTCCCAATAGGACCAAAAGAACTTGTATCAGTATTAAGAAAATTTTTATTTCAATACATTTTCAATAATTTTTGAAGGAGAAAATTAAAATTTGTGTTAAGGTCAAGAGATCGAACTTTGCTTTTTAGATAAAAGGAGAACAAAGAAGTTATTTAAATCCCAAGTGTGAAATTTTAGGCTTTCTAATGCCAGCTTAGGTAGCATACATTTTGTGTACAAATTCTTTTATAACAATGAAGTAATCTGTGCTTTCGGAATGATTTTTTTTTTCCTTTTTTGTTTATTTAGCATTTCAACCCACTTGAAGCACAACATTTAGATAAGGAAATAATATATATTTATAATATATATATTATATTATATTATATATAAGGAAATTATATATATTATATATAAGGAAAAAATATATATTTATATATACATATATAAATAATATATGTATATATTATATATAAGGAAATATATACTTATATATACATATATGAATAATATATATATTATATAAGAAAAGAATATATATTTATATATTATATATAAGGAAATAATATAAATATATTATATATAAGGAAATAATATATATATATATTTATATATACATATATATAAACCATGGCATAACAATATTTGTTTAAGTATCATATATCATTTACTAACAGGCACTCTCATTGCTGCTAGAAATGGTAGACGGTACAGAGCCTTTTGGAAGGAGGCTGGCTCTTTCTTACAAAGTTTCTTACAAAGTCTTATGACGTAGTCAGCAATATGTCCTCTTAGATATATATTCAAATAAGTTGGGAAATTTGTGTCCACACAAACCCCATGAATAAATGGTTATAGCTATTTATTTGTAATTACAAAAAAAAATAGAAATAATCAAGACGTTATTAAAGAGGTGAATAAGTAAACAGGTGGAATATTCATTCACATGGTGGAATATTATTCAATGATAACAAGAATGATTTCAAACCAGAAGACATGGAGGAATCATAAATGCACATTGCTATGTGAAGGAAGCCAGTATGAAGAGACTATGCACTCTATAATTCCAATGATATGCATGCATTCTAGAACAGTTAAACTGCAGAGAAAGTAAAAAGGTAAGTATTTGTCAAAGGCTTGGAGAATGTTGGGGGGAGCGCATAGGTAGAGTATGGAGAATTTTTAAGGAAACCAAACAATTCTGTATGATACTGTAATGCATATATCATATATATATAATATATATGTAATATATATATAAGACATATAAGGTATATATCTTATATATACACACATAGACACACACACACACACACACACACACATAATGCATTCAGCAATAGCCATAGAACTACACAACATGAAATAACCACTACTTCCAATTTCTGATGCAAGGCAACAGATATTATTGAACTTATGTAAATAACCATTCTGCCACAAAATAAGAATACTCAATACTCAGATATTTTCCAATTCCAGAGGGGTCAGGATAGGAGAAAAGTTTGATTCAATTTCAAAACAAACAAACAAAAAAGTAATTAAAAAAATTGCTAAACCTATCAACAACTCAAAAGAAGACAAATATCGTTAAATAAGGAAAACAAAGCATAGAAGAAAATCAGTAATGTTTTAGTCAAAAGTTATAAAATTCTATTTCACCAGTTCATTCTCATGTAATTAACCTCTCTTCTGTTAAATTTGCAGTACTGTCAGAACCAGTATCCTTTACTTTCATCATCTTACCATTTTTTATTTCTTGTCTTTTTAACCTTGCTTTTCTTATTTTATGATTTCTTATTTACATTTAATCACTGCATATCTTTATATCCTTATAGAGTACCACATGGTTTTCCAAGTCATGCATGCAGTGTGTGACAATCAAATCAAAGATATTACTGTATATTGAATTGGTAGGAAAGTCATGATGCATTTTGCATAAGAAAGCATAGAAAAATATGCCATGACTTTCCTGACAACCTAATATATCATATTCAATAGAGAACTATTTTACCTTCTGTGTCTGTTAAAGAATTTGCAAAGTGAAAACAATGTGAAGAAGCAGGGAGGAGACAGCACATGAGACAGGCCCTGGAACAGATCTTTCTCCACAGCCTTCAGAAGGAACTAACCCTGGTGACGCCTTGAGATCATACTTTCAGCCTTGAAACTGTGAAGAACAAGTTTCCTTTGATTGAGCCACTCATGGTGCATAGAGGTGAGCTAGATAGTCTTAGCGGAGGCAATGGATGGGGCCAGAATTTTCTGCTACGAACCAGTGCCCTGCCGTGCCTGTAGAACTACAGTTAAGACCATCCACAAACTCTTGGGTTCACTCTCAAGAACGTGCAGGCCCAGAAATGCTTTGTTACTTAAAAAGAAATTCATCTCACCAATAGAAAAGATCAGTTTTTTTTAATGAAATATTTTGGATGAAGAATAAAGGTACAGTAGAATAATTCTTTGACTAATCTTTGTCCTTGACATCTTGAAGTATTGATTATTACAAAGAAATTTTAAAAGACTTTACCTTGTCTGATATTGATGAGGTCCTAAAGCAAAACCTATTTCATTTTCATGTTGCAAGATAAGTGTAACCGTCCTTTAAGGGTCACAGATAATGCTTGAGTTTTGCAACAACACATTTTTATTTTTGCATGCATAACGGTGGCAAGGAACATGAAGCCATTCTCTTTTCTTTTGAGGGGGGGGTTCTTTTCATTTATTTTTCTAAAATATACACATTTAAATTCCCAATAATAATTTGTAATAGTTACATCTTGGGACCAGCAGATGGCGAAACGGCTACATCACTAGACTCCCATGTAGTCGACCACGGTCTGAGTCCCTGATCGGGTGGCTTAAACTCATGCTGGGCATGTGTGCGTGAGTGTCCAAGATCCTGAGAGGAGAATGGAGGAGAAGGAATTGCAGCGTGGCCATGCCCCTGGGGGGTGATTTCTCGCTTTCTATCTCTCTGTTTCTCTCTGTCTTTCTGGCAAGTGTAAGTGCCCTATAGCAAAAATCTCTCCAAAAAAAAAGTTATACCTTGTATATTTTGCCTGCGGTCCACTGCCGCCTAGTTGGCGTTGGGGGCCGTGGCAGAAACCTAAAGTTCACAGTGTAGGGTAACATCGCAGCAGCTACCCCAGATCCTTTGGCACTGACCAGCAAGTAGAGAGATCATTCTTAATAGCTGAATATTTTAAAATGTCTTGCAATGTTGTAATTGTGCAGAAATGGAAGTGACTGCTATGTACCTTCCTAGTATATCAATATTATTCCCTTAACTTTTGGAATATTTATCTTTTTATATACCCATATAGATATGGAAGGTCACACAACTGTCCTAAAATGAGCATCAAATACAACATAAAAAAGCAGAGGGAAAACCCACACACCTTTTATAACTATGATCATCTTTAAGCTCAAAGCCAAACATGCAAATTCTAACATTTTCCCTAAATCTGATACATAACAAGAAATCTTTTAGGGAGACTAAAAATAAGCAAAATGTGGGGGGAAAAGGAAAAATAAAAACAATTTTAAATTCCACATGTGATACTCAGATTCAAAAGAACCCCAGGTAATGTAAATTCAGATAATGGGTGTCCAGTGGGCAATCCAGAGAATTAAGTATCCTTAGACTTCATCAGAAACTCCTCTTCCTATATGAAACTGTCTCCCATTGCCTAGTTAAAGCTCTGCATTTTTAACAGCCTGTAGCAGGTGCTTGCAAAATGCACATGGCAGATTAATTTCCACCTGGGCGAACAAGAAGTCAGCAGCTGCCTGGAGCCAAGGCTTATTTGCTGTGGACACAGGTAAATTTGCTTAAAGAATTCTAAGTGTAAAGAGAATAAAAGCTTAGTTGGGTGAAAAGGGAGCACAAAACACTCCCTGGGATTAGAACTGATGGGTTAGGCAAATATTCTTTATGGCATTTGATATTTGCAGTATGGAAATGGAAGGCATGTCACAGGAGCTGCCTCAAGGATTTCTTAAAATGCCGTGTCTCTTAAACTTGCTTTAAACATCTGAGTTACATTTCTCCGTAGCTTGCATGTAGTAAGTTTAACCTAACTATGAGATAGTTTTTTAAAACTCTATAGACAGGGTTTTGTTGGAAAGAAAAATTAAAAAAAGGTACTGCATTTGAAGAGAACAATTGTGAATTTCACTACCATAAGAAAGCAGAATCCATTTTGTGAACTAACTTCCTTTGCAGGGGAGTTACCAAAGTTCCTCCTGTTTGCCTGTGGTTTGATGAATCATGACTTTAAAATTTGCCCTGGAGTAGGGAAGTGGGGGAGGGAGATTTGCCGGAGATAATACAGTGTCCTGTCTGAACCCAAGGAAAGAAAGATAATACTTTCTGTTTATTGAATACCTGTATATCTATGCAATAGACAGTTCAACTTTAACACAACAGATGCTTAAAACTAAAATATGAGCTCTTGAAAAGAAAAAAAAAAAAAAAAACAGAAGGAGCTTTTTTCAAATTACTCATTTCACTTTATGAAGATGTGGTCGAAAAGTTACATTCTTCCCCAAGGGAGGGCACTCAGCATTGCTTAAAATACCAGAGTCTTGAAGAAGCTCTAGTACTTAATAAATTACAGGAAAGTTATTTCTGTTTCAGAGACATATTCTTTACTTCTTCTCTTCTTATAGAGGCTCAGTAAGGACTTTAAAACTGATTTCTAGGGCAAGGCATTCTCTGACTTTGAACTCTCTGTTGAAATCTTCTTTATATTTTAAGACCCAACTCAAAAGCCAATCTTTTATAGCATGATTTCAAATCTCTATAGAAAGGAGTGTTGCCTCTCTTGAAAGCAAAAAGCACATTGGTTGGATCTTGGATACAAAATCATTTCACTTGAATGGGTGGTGTAGGTGTTTTTATAGTGCTGCTCTCCCCTACTAGCCTGAGTTTATTTAGGAGGCATTCTTACTCATACTGCAAATTTCCATAGGTTTTGAATGTTACATGTGCACCACAAAATACTCAACATTTAATCTATTATTTAGCACACTGATGCAGTTCTACCCAGGACTGTGTGTGAGCCCTCCCAAAACTGTTAGCAGTCCGTCACATAACCAGGTGCTACTCCAGACGCTGGGGATCCTGTGATAAAGACAAGAAATCTATTACCTTCACAAAACTTACAGTCTAAAAACACAAGTCATTGCCTGTGTCAGAAAAGTAAACATATTCTTTTTTTTTTTTCTTTTCTTTTTTTTTGGAGAGGTTTTTGCTATAGGGCTCATATGCTCTCCAGGAAGACAGAGAGAGACAGAGAGACAGAAAGCGAGAAATCACCCCGCAGGGAGGATGGCCTCACCACAATCCCTTCTCCTCCATTCTCCTCTCGGGATCTTGGGCACGCACGCACATGCGCCAGGTGTATGTTTAAGCCGCAGGGTCTGGAACTCGAACCGCGGTCGATTACGTGGGAGTCCAGCGACATAGTCATTACGCTAACTGCTGGTCCCAGAAAAGTAAACGTATTCTTCATCACCCTATGGCATTTCCATGGTCTATGCATAAATAAATAGCACTGACTTTGAAACTGGAATTCTTCTATTGAAGATGGCTGCAGCTAATGGATCATAAATGGAAGATTGTCTCACAGTTTAGCCTATCTTCTTATAACCATAGCCAATATTTTCAATTTTTTTAAAAAAGTAGGTAGATAACGTAAAAGCAGTAATATGCAGGCAACCAAAGTCAATGGTCTGCCCCTTGTGGTCATGTCACAAGCTGTCTCGTCCATCCTTCTATAGTGTGGGCCAGAAAGGGCTAGGTCAACGGAGACCTCGGTTATTCCATTAACAATGCTGTGTTCAAGAGTAAAAGTCGAATGGAGGAGGAATAACTCATCCTATTTGGACCAATAGAAGCAGGAACACAGAAGAAGGGTCCAAAGGATGAGTCTACTAAACCTAGCTCTAGAAATTTTCAATAATACAGGGCAGGAGGCCAGGTTCTTCACAATCTATGGAAATGATTAGAACAGAATAGATAGTAAATATTAATTACTCATAGTCACTTAACTGTCAAAGGGCTGAGCAATGGCAAGAAGGCTTTAAGAAAATACAGAACTGGAAGATCTTAGCAAGGTGAGCAATACAGAGGCCTCAGTAACTCCCTCAAGAAAAGGAGCACTATATTTTTTTTTTTTTGGAGAGGTTTTATGCTATAGGGCGCGTGCGCTCGCCAGACAGACAGAGAGAGACAGAGAGACAGAAAGCGAGAAATCATCCCCCAGGGGGGATGGTCACGCCACAATCCCTTCTCCTCCATTCTCCTCTCGGGATCTTGGGCACACACGCACATGCGCCCAGCGTGAGTTGTAAGCCACCGGGTCCGAGACGCGAACCGCGGTCGACTACGTGGGAGTCCAGCGACATAGCCATTACGCTAACTGCTGGTTCCCAAGGAGCACTATATTTAAGAACAGCTTTATGACTAGCTTGGCACAATTTTGCTAAGTTAGTTAACCTCTTCCTAATATAGATAGTATCTGCAGTGTTCATTTGTATTTTAAAATTTAAATTCCCTGGATAAGTTAGGATTCCTAGAGCAAAAGCTGAATCACAAGTTTAGATAAAAAGAAGAAAATGTACTAGAAAATTAATGGGATATCTTTTGTAACTCAAGGTTTAGGTTTGGCTCTCAGACTCGTTGAATGTTGTTAGAGTTTTCTTTCCCTTCTCAAGTTCGCTCCTAATTTATAAGACCAGTGTTTCTCTTCATGGTCGAAAACAAGCCAGCCAACATTCCTGTTCTAGCACTTCACAGCTTCACTATAAGAGAAGCTTTGTTTCTTCTCCAACATAAGAAAATAAAAACAAAACCCTGTGAATGTTTTGATTGGCCTAGCTTAGATCAGGGGACTTTATTTGAAACAGTCCACTGCGAAGATAGAGTTGATACATGATGATCAAAAGACCTCATTCTGATCACTTGGTAGTTTGAGCTCAAAGAAGACAGGGTGTTCTTAACATCAGGGAGAAATGTTTCCTACATTCTTTTAGAAATGGAATTCAGGGGACCAGCAGTTAGCGTAATAGCTATGTCGCTGGACTCCCATGTAGTCAACTGTGGTTCGTGTCCCGGACCTGGTGGCTTAAAACTCACGCTGGGCGCTTGTGCGTGTGTGCCCAAGATCCCGAGAGGAGAATGGAGGAGGAGGGATTGCGGCATGGCCATCCCCCTGGAGGGTGATTTCTCTCTTTCTGTCTCTCTGTCTCTCTCTGGCTTTCTGGTGAGCACACTCGTCCTTTAGCAAGAACCTCTCCAAAAAAAAAAAAAAAAAAAAAAAGGAAAAGAAATGGAATTCAGAGTCTTCCTCAGTATCTCCTGTTTTATTTTGCAAACAGGGTTTAAAGTCTTAAGTTTCAATCTAAAATTAATTGTCTTTATTTTCATCTTGGTATGTCCAGAAAAGTTCTCCTATAAGTTATACATATGTTATACAATGACTTACAGAAAATATGTGTGTATATATATATTAGAATTAGAGATTTTCCCTTAAGGGGCATGCACTTGCCAGAGAGAGAGAGACAGTGAGAGGCAAAGTGAGAAATCACTCAGGGGGCATGGCCATGCCGAAGAAATCCCATCTCTTTCATTCTCCTCAGGAAACTTGGTCACACACACACAAATGCCCAGCATGAGTTTCAAGTCACCAGGTCCAGGACTTGAACCACAGTCGACCATGTGGGAGTCCAGTGATATAATCGCTATGCCATCTATTGGTCATGATTTATTATTATATTTTTAATGAAAGAGAAAGTGCATACAAGAAGAAGTGGGGAGAAAAGCGAGGGAGGGGCTATTTTTGGTAGGACACCATGTTGAAATCTTCTGCCTCAGCCTCCCAGTCAGCTAGAATTACAGACACACACCACAGTCATGCCAGCCTGCTTTTAGGTTGGTCCTAGTACCAAACCTAGACTTCCCGTGTAGCCTCAACCTTGCGATGCAACAGCCTACCTCCTATACTGCCATCGTCATGTCCTAATATGACATTTCAAAAATGGGTAAAGGGACCAGCAGGTGGCATGGTTGTTAAGGTGCTGGACTCTCACATGGTCAACCATGGTTCAAGTCCTGGTCCTGGTGCCTTGCTTTCTCACTTTCCCTTTCTATCTCTATCTCTGATCAAACTAAAAATAATCATAATAAATAAATAAAATTAAATAGGTAATTCTTAAAAAAAATAGTGGGTAAAATGTAGTATGTTTCCCCCATTAGGTAACAACAGACACAGAATAAATTCTTCTATTGGTGCTGACTTAATCTTTAAAAAATTTCTAATCTTCAATTGAGTTTTACTGCATGATTATTTCAGCATTAAATGCTTTATGCATTTAATATTTTTGCAAAAGTGGTAAATTGCGTGACACTTCTCATGAACAAAATTTGAAAACTCATATAAATAAGACCTATTCCTTTTCACAGTTGTCATAGAACCTCATTTCCTTTGTTCTTCTTTTACACTTTTTAAAAATATTGCCAGTGGGCACATGCACTTACCATATAGAGACAGAGAGACAGAGACAGAGACAGAGAGGGAGAAAGTACTCCTCAGTGAGGCATGGTCATGCCCCAATTCCTTCAACTTTATGTCTCCATCTTGTCAGAATTCAGGGCCTATTTACACATGCATCCAGCATTTTGTTGTTGTTGTTGTTGTTATTGTTTATTTGTTATTTTATTTTATTTTTTTAAGTTTTGCTGTAGGACACCTATGCTTGCCGGAGAGAGACAGAAAGAGAGCGAGGGAGAAATGAAAAATCACCCCCTGGAGGGATGGTCATGCCACAATTTCCTCCATTCTCCTCTCGAAATTTTGGGCACATGCACACATGTACCTGGTATGTATTTCAAGCCATCAGGTCCAGGACTCGAACTGCACAGTCAGCCATGCCTTAACTTCTGCGCCACTGGCTACTCTAACACCCAGCATGTTTTTTAAACTGTCAAGACAGGGATTCAAACCTTGGTTGGCCATGTGGGATCTGGCTTCCGTTAATGACTGGGCTAGGGTGGAATATAGTGAAGATGGGCCAATATAGTATATCTCATGCTAATGTACAAATACCAATGTGGTCTTTTTATGGTTCTTTCATGTTTGTTACCGTAACCACTATCCTTTCCATCTGCTCAGTCCTTCACTTTTACCAAGTCCCATTATACAATTCTCCCATTTTATTGTAGATAACTGCCAAGATAAAATAGAATTGATCACAATAGAATGTAAAACAGCCTTTGGACTAGATTAATGAACTTTGAACGAGGTGTGCTTTGTTTCATAGGTAGGGCTACTGAGGACCAGAAATCAAATAATAAAACTAAATTTTCACAACCATTTGTAAGATGTTCAATCAACTGAATAACCTCCCAAAGGTAGCACATTTGAGATAATGAGAGCTAATCAAGAATATATACTTTGTTTAAAAAGTTTATGACCTATTTGAAGGTTTCACCTACTTTATGACTTAGTTCGGAGGTCCATTTGTAGAGAGGATGGAAAGTGTTCAATTAAGGTTTACAATCTACCCAAAGTTATAGAAGGTCCATCCAAATGATGAAGATGCAGAGTGTTTAGGGATGTCAGTCATTTCACACTCGGAGAAGGACCATTTCTCATATGAAATCTGAAAGTTATGTTAAACTCAGTTCTTAGAAGCCATTCTTAAATCAGTGTATTGCCAAAAATCAGTGCATTTACAAAAAGTAGATCAAGTCTTTTTGTGATTATAACTCTAAATAATATGTGTGGCATTGATGGCTCTAAAGGAAAGTTTGATCCAGGTGCTAGATATTAGCAGCAATTGCCCTAAACCTTGGAAGATTGGCATGTAAGTCACATTTAGTTTTTTTTTATAGAGAAAAAAAAACTCAAACTCAAAATCAGTTATTTTATGAAAGCAAGAAGACATTGTTTCATTTAAAAATTATTCTTTCCATTTCTAGTCTTTTTCTTCTTCTCCAATGTTATCAAGAACATTCATCAATGTCCTCCATGTTGATGTCTTCTTCTCCTAATGGTTGATCTTTTCACATTACTTTTTCATATTTATCCACTGCACTGATATAAAGGAAATATGTGCTTTCAAGTGGAACTTTGTGGAAGAAAATATGTGTGCACATTGTGTGTGTGTGTGTGTGTGTGTGTATATACATATAACGTGTGTGTGTGTGTGTGTGTGTGTGTGTGTCATGTATTCTATCAAGGTTGAGAATGCATGAAAAAATATTTAAAGTGAACAATAAAATTATTCCTTTCTTTTTTTTTCTAAAATTTTCTTAGAGAGAATGTGTGTTCATCAGAGAGAAACAGAGAGAAAGGAATACAGAGAGAGGAAGTAAGAAAGTGTCCCCCATGAGGGAAGGTCATGCTGTGACCCCTTCTCCATTTCTCTCTCCCTTGCATCCTTAATCTAGCCCTCAGAACTATCATGTTAGAAATTATTGCCATTTCTATCTTTCTGAAGATAAAAATGAGATATAATTTACAGAATTTAATATTTTTTTTTTTCCTAAAGGGAAAGTAAACTAAGTGACAATATTTGTGTTTAGGCCCAGTTTGCCATGACAAGCAACATATCCACTTACCACATAAAACTGAGCTCAAAACAAAACAGGCATTTTAATTAATTGTTATTCGTTTATTTCTATTCAAAAATGGAAAAAAATAAATATTTTCTCTCTTCCGATAGACTGCAAGGTTCTTCATTTTACCAGATTGTTGGAAAAGACATGACACATTTTGCATAGTAAAACAGAAAAAAACACATCATGACTTTTCTGACAAACTGATTTATTAGTTTCATATTCTAGCATAGTACCTATCACATAGTAGGCATTTAATAAGTGCTTGTTAAATAAGTAATAAATGATGACATATCTCCATATTAGACTGAGTTCATGCACCCAAAAATTTCTTTAATAATGAATAATCAGGAAGGATAGTCGGGTTACTATCCATTATTGGGGAGCTGGTGATATTTCTTTCACAGTAGCCTAAAAGGAAATCTGCTAGGGTTTTTGGACTGGATAAAGGTGAGCCGATACTGACCTGTTCTATTATTCAACTCAGGTCTCATGATTGAGCAACAGCTATGGAAAATTTCTATCTGTGATATCAATCCTAGTTTCAGTTTCTGCATTCAAACATTTTCCTGCTCACATCATCTTAAAATGGAAGCCTTCACTGTTAACTGTAGGATGACAATGAAGAATAGTTTTCTTGTTAAATTGTCCCTTGTAGGCATGTTATTAAAAAACAAAATTTGGAATGACCAGAATGAATTCAGAATGCTCTCTGTGTAAAAAAAGGAAAGAAAGAAAGAAAGAAAAAAAAAGAAAGAAAGAAAGAAAGAAAGAAAGAAAGAAAGAGAAGAGAAGAAAACATAAATATTTCTTGGGTATAATTTTTAAACTGGCAGGAAGGTGGAGAGGGCATGAGGGAGGGACATGGAAAGGGTGAAGCTAAGGAGAATCAAAGATAAAAGAGGCTCTGTTAGTACCTGCCCAACTTGGATAAGCTCCTAAGTAAATACTGTCCATGGGGTCAGTGCAGAGCTAAATGAAACCAAATGAGTAAGGCGGTAACTCAATCCACCTGGTAAATCTGAATTTATAGTCATTGTTCCTTTAATGCTCTGGCTACAGCTAATACAAAGTCTATCTTCGATCAGTCAGCAGTCTTTCTGTACCCATGACTTGAAACTCTGAAACATAAAACTTTGCAGGGCAGGGCATTGTGCCCAGGTGGGCAGATGGCAAAGGAATGATGTGACTGTGTTTAGGTATGGTTGACTAGATGGTTATTTGTGGTTTAAGACTGAAACCCAGTGATCCCACCCTCTACTGAAGGCTCAGATACACATTGAGATCCTTCAGGCAAGCTTGAACTTCTCTGAAAAGGGCGAATGGAAACACAGGACGGTACAGAGGAATGTTAGCAGCTCACGCCTATCCCTGGTAACTTTATTTATTTTTAAAAATTTTGCTAGAGAGTGTGTGCACTAGCAAGACAGACAGAGAGAATAAGAGAGGAGAGAAAGGAAAAGTGAGAAAGAACCTCCCCCGGGTGGGGGATGGTCACTCCACAATCTCCCTTCAGGATTCTGGACATGCACATATGTGCCTGGTGTGCCTTTCACGCTACTAGGTCTAGGACTCAAGCCAGTGGTCAGCCACGTGGGATCCAGCTACCTAACTGCCATGCCACTGCTGGCCTCTCCATGGCAAATTTTAGGGTATAAGATACTCTTCTGAAAGGTTCTTTCACTGAATAATCCCCCACTCCACTGTAGTAGAAATTCTTTAACAAAATGTGATGAGTTAAGTTATAAACCTAATTGGTTCTGTTTTGCAATAGCTCAGACAAATATGGTTGTATGTGGCTGTATGTGTGCACCTTCAGTATTCCCTCAATACCAAGTTTACTAGATGGCAATAAATTAAATTTTCTCAACCTTTTTGACCGAATGATAATTGGCAGCCTTTAATCTGGGAACCATTCAAATACGTGGGAGTTTAGTGAACTGTGTTACTGGGTCTGAATCAAAGGGACCCCAGTTATCATATTATGTTTCTTTTACCAATTCTTGTAACATTTCATAGATTGTTTTTCCCCAGAATTAAAAGAATAAGTCAAATGTGGATTCAGAAAGGTAAATCTAATCATGGTCACTATTCAATTTAGGATCTTTTTAAATATATATATATATTAGAATTACAAAGTTATCTATCAATGATTCACCATATCTAGAAGACATCAATGATTCACTGTATTTATAAGACATCTCAAAGATGGCTTCAAACTATTTTCTTTGTTGAATAAAATATGTGTGTTCTTACATGTGCGCTTATTTTTAAGCATAGGTAGATGAAATTCTCTTCGTGTCAAAAATTTTGTCACCATGGGAACCAGCAGTTAGCGTAATGACTATGTCACTGGACTCCCACGTAGTCAACCGCGGTTCGTGTCCCCGACCCGGAGGCTTAAAACTCACGCTGGGCGCGTGTGCGTGCGTGCCCAAGATCCCGAGAGGAGAATGGAGAAGAAGGGATTACGGCATGACCATCACCCCGGGGGATGTGATTTCTTGCTTTCTGTCTCTATGTCTCTCTCTGTCTGTCTGGCAAGCGCACGCGCCCTATAGCGAAAACCTCTCCAAAAAAAAAAAAAAAAGAATTATGTCACCGTGCCATTGAAGTGTATCATTGATCATTTGGAACTTTGTCTTCTGATGACCTGATTCTTGAGCTGATTCTGAAGGCAGAGACATTGGTAATTACCTAACATTCTCTTCCCAAACATGTAACTACAGACTTGTCCAAATAAAAAATGAAGTGGAATTTTATGTGCTACATTGCTTAAAGGTGAAACTTTCTATTGGCTTAACATGTCAGTGCTTGCAAAACTCTTCCACATATATGTACTCCATCCTCACAATTGCACTGTGAGAAAGAAAAGGCAGGTGATGTGACCCCTACACATTTCTCACTGCAGCCCAGTGAAGTTGAGGTTTACCTGAAGTCAATTAGTAAATAAGGGAACTGCAACTTTCATCCAGGTTTTTAGCTTCTTCATGTGCAGAGTTCCTAATGCCAGACCATGATGCCCACCTTAGACATTTGAGAGCATAAAATTATCTAAAGTCCTACTTGGTATGCAAAAGTATGTATTGATAATAAAACCAAATAATGAGACCAGAATATGAGAACTCCAGGGATTATGAAACTTTATATAACTACCTTTTTAAAAAACATCTTAAGATAAAAACAACAATGAGGTACCACCTAACCCCAGTCAGATTGTCTAATATTAAAAAAACAAAAAATGATAAGTGTTGGCGGGGGTGTGGTGAAAGGGGAACTCTTTTACACTGCTGGTGGGAATGTAGATTGGTCCAACCACTGTGGAGAATAATTTGGAGATTCCTCAAAAATCTACAGATAGATCTGCCATATGATCCAGAGATCCCACTCCTCGGTATCTACCCAAAAGACAGAAGAATCCTTCATTGGAAAAGTGCTTGCACATCGATGTTTATTGCGGCACTATTCACAATTGCTAAGTCATGGAACCAACCCAGATGTCCCCGTATGGAGGAATGGATTGAAAAACTGTGGCACATATACTCTATGGAATACTACTCAGCCATAAAAACCAACAGAGCCCTGGCTTTTGACAGAAAGTGGAAGAATATGGAAGATGTACTGCTGAGTGAGGCAAGCCAGGCTATGAAGGAGAGACATTGTATGTCCCCACTTAACATATACCGTTTGTCTGCATTCTATGTCTGAAACTGATTGACCAACAGTTGAACAAACACAAGAGATGGGTGTGAATGTCAGATGAGGTGTATGTGGAGGAGTGGGGCCCAACGAAAGACATTTGGAGAAGGGATACAGAGGTAGAGCATTGACGGGATGGGGAGGTGTGGTGTTATCTGTTGAAGATATTTCGATCAACGGGTCTGGGGAGAAATGTTCACATATCGAAATGGTCTCATTGTAAGCCAAACAATATGATTGAAAGTATATACAAAAATAAATAAAGTAATTAATAAAAAATAAAAAAAATAAAAATTAAAAAAAAATTAAAAATAAAAATAAAAAAAAAAAAAACATCTTAAGTTCATTTATTTTTTTCATGAGTGGGAAACAGAAAGACAACACCCTCAAGAAAATCTTGACACCATGATCCACTCCCAGTTTTAGTAAGCCACAGTGCAGCCCTAACAATAGACATGCCTGTGCCTGTGTACTCACGGATATTTCTAGACACAAACCCAAACCTTCCCATCAGCCCCATAGACCATGGCGTTTTGCCACTGCATCTCTGGCAGGTCCCACCTACCTTTTTTTCCCTTAAGGTTTTTACCATAGGGTGGGTATGTTTGCCAGAGAGAGAGAAAGAGAGAGAGAGAGAGAGAGAGAGAGAGAGAGAGAAAGTGAGAAGTCACCTGGCTGAGGTGAAGGCTACACGGTCTATCCCTTCTCCTCTATTCTCCTCTCAGAATTTTGGACCCAAACGCATATGTGCCTGGTGTGATTTTTCAAGTAGTTGGATCTGGGAGGTGAACCATGGTCAGGTGGGAATCCGGACCTTAACTAACACATGCCTTCTGCTGGCCCTACTCAGCTACCTTTTAATACTGAAATACCAGCTGCTGAACTCTCACTCTTTCTCTCTCTGTATATATATTCCTATTATATATAATATATATGTGTGTGTGTGTGTGTGTGTGTGAATATATATATATATATATTCCCATTTCAAAATATATAGAATCACAGGTACCCACTTTATTTCCCTTCTTTGGGAAGGTGTGAGAACCTCAAAAGTACCTTTTTATTTCTAACTACTATATCATAACTCTTTCATGTATAATTCTTGAAAAACCAGCTCTTCTGGAGTTAGCACTCATAGGGTGCTCATACTTTGCAAAAGTTTCATTCCTTTTAAAAACTTTTGTTCTTCTCAGTCATTTTTCAAACCTGACAGTTGAAACAAAGCTAGGTGATGAAACTGAGACAGTTTGACTTATTCATCATCTTTGTAATGAAAGGAACTTAATGCAAAGGCATCACGCATACTTAGCTTTTTTCCATTCATGAGCTTTGCTCTGCGTTGATGGTTCTTGAACTCTGCGATTTCTCATAATTTTCTTTGATTTAGTCTCTAAAATTTTTGCATTGCTCGAATTAGCTTTTACCCTTTGGTGTCTGTGTTAAAGTTCTGTTTTTCATTGTGTCTTTGCTTCTATTCACCAAAGTCGTTGACTGTAAATAACTGCTTGGATTCTAATTTTCTTAGAGCTCTTCAGAAAGATGAATAAATAGACTGACTCTCCAGATAGCTTTCTTTGTATTTTTTATTTCGAATAAGTTATAACCCCTAGACAATTGCCAAACTAAAGTTATATCAATCACAGCAAATGTAATATAATACAGAATGCCACCGTTCTGTCTTCAAAACGAACAAGCCAGAAAAATACTGAAGTATGAAATAAGTGTGCTAGATAGACATTATGCTTTACTCTGATCACACATGCTTTAGAGAATAATCAACTTCTCTGAACTTCTAAATATTCTACCACTCTGTATCTGAGATATAGTTAAATAATAGCTGACGCTAATGATTGGAATTTATGTTTTATTCATCTGGTAGAAATTTGGAAAATTTTATGGCATAAAATGTTATGCTTATAGCAGCAACATGAATAATCTGAGAAAACGTTAAAATTTTTGTCTCAGAGACCTTGCTAACTGTTGAAGAGCAAAAAGTAAATTATTTGATTTCCATTTTTCTCAAGCTAATGGTCTTAGATTTTTTTTATGATCAAAATGAGAACTCCAAAAGAGAAAAAAATACATAATTTCTACAACTTTTGGGCTCAAGAATTACAGAAAGCATTTTTTCAAAAACAGAAATATCAGGTTATCCAGTGGTGTGCTAGTTAAGGTGGTTGGATCCTTCATGGCCGACTGCATGGTTCAAGTCCCTGACCAGCATCCTAAAAACATGCCC
This sequence comes from Tupaia tana, assembly GCA_026018925.1. NCBI lineage: Eukaryota > Metazoa > Chordata > Mammalia > Scandentia > Tupaiidae > Tupaia > Tupaia tana. Next base: position 28,234,266 of record JAKSZU010000013.1, read on the forward strand.
ACTATGTGTGTCCAGTATCCCATGAGGAGAATGGAGGAGAAGAGATTGTAGTGTGGCTATTTTCTCTTAAGGGGATGCTTTCTCACTTTCTCTGTCTCCCATTGACTATTTCTAATATTTTGTAAGTTAAATTATTTTATTTATGATATAGAATACATGCACATATGGGAGAAAAAGAAAAAGAAAGAGAGGAGCACCACAACATGACTTGGTCATTCTTTCAATCCCCTTCCCCAGCTTTACAACTTGTCAGGATCATGGGCATGCACACACATGCCCATCACTGTGCTAGGGATCTGAACCCATGGTCACCCATGTGGCTTCTGGCACTGTGGGTCAGTATGTTGCCAACTCTGTCACTTAGGCTGGGCCACTATTTCTTCTAAAGAAAATAAATTCAGGAAAAGAAAAGCCACAGAAAATCTACCAAAAATTTATCATTTTCATATAAGGGGAGATCTGGAAATTTCTGAGAGGCCCCTGGGAGATGTTTTTCCCACTTAGTGAGGTCACTGGTTCACATTTCAGCACAATTTCAATAGAGGAGCAGTGCACTTCAGAAATGGTGCAGGAAATAGCCTTGGCCACCTGACATCATTTGTGGCTGATGCTGGGGGGACTTGACTCCTCTCTCAGCATATGTCGGGAAGTGGGCAGAAGCACAGGGAGTGTCAGTCTGAAAGTACTTTCGGAAAGTATCTGGACGTGGACAATTACCTCGAGTGTCATGAACCCTCTAGGCTGTTCTGGTGAGCAAGGGGCGGAAAGTATCCTGGGTACAGAAGCGGAGGCTTGCTACAATCGTGTCATCAGGGTGGGGCCCTGAGAGTCACCTAGAAAAACACTACGTCACACACAAACTGAGAATGCCAAGACAGTTGCCAGAGTCCTTAACATCTTATTAAGAAAGACACGTCTTAGCTCACTGTGCATGTGTGTGTGAATCACGAATGTTTGCCAGGGTTGCAAATTTGTATTAGTTCTATGTCAGCTTTATGTATCGCTGATAGAGTTTTAAGTTAAAGGCCATTCTACTCCTTTACTGTTTTATGTACGGACTAGATGTACATGTGCACTCACTCATCCAGTAAGGAACTTTACCTGAACTCCAGTCTAGTGAGATTTTAAATCGTGGTTTTTTTTTTCTTACTAAATGATTATTTAAAATGTTGGTTACGAATAGTAGTAGTAAGGAACAGAAAAAAAAACTTAATAATAATAAAGCTTATAATATGGTTTTACAGAATCACTCATTATGAAGTAAATCTATAGGTTACAGAATAAAGCAATGGTGTTTGGTAATGACTTAAAGTAAAAAATCATTAAATTGCTTCTAGTCATACTCATGTATTTTACCCTGTTAGTTCTTATAAGTCTTAAGCATAGAACCTAAAAATTTTCCACAAGTAAATCTTCTTTTCTGGGGCCAAACGTGGAGTGGTGGTGAAGATGCTGAATTCCCACATGGCCGACCACAGTTCAGGTCCCAGAGCTGGAGGCTTGAAAATGATGTTGGGCGTGTGTGTGTGTGTGTGTGTGTGTGTGTGCTAAGAGTTACAAGACAAGAGTAGAGAAAAAGGGATTGCAGCATAGCCATACCCCCTAGGGAGTGACTTCTTGCTGTCCCTCTCTCCAACTCTTTCTGTCTCTCTCTGGTGAGTGTATGTCCCCACGGGGGGGGAGGAGAAACTGAAAAAAAGAAAGAATAAAAGTAAAAACCTCTTTTTCATCTAAAATTGACTTTTATATTTTTTTGTCTTCCAATTCTGCTTCAACCATTCTTAAGTAACAAAGATGTAAGAGAACATTTATTGTTCACGTAGACAGTACAGAACATGATGCTAAAGTTCATAACCTAGGTTACCATAAATAATTCATACTGTGACTGGAGACCATTGCTTCCCCTTCCTAAAATGGGGTCTCACTTTGGTTAAATAGCTTTCTGAATGTCTCACACTCCCTAAATGGGAAAACTTGAACTTAGAGCAATTATTCTCCAAAGATTCTGCTCTGAAAAACTATGTAATAAGCAGTTCTGTTAATTACAGAATGTTACTTTCAATTTTAATACATAAAGTTTCGTGTTAAGTGAGCTGAATGTTAATGTACTAATATGAGAAGTGTATTAACATGAAAAAGTGAAATGTATTAATATGAGAAAGTGAACTAAATCAGAGGAGTAAAACTATGCTTAACACACACACACACACACACACACACATGAGGAGACCAAACATTCATGAAAAAATTGATTAAAGCATAAATGTATTTTTACTGCAAAAAAAATCTTTGAAATCTATGCATGGGTTTTTCAGAATATGCATTTTTTTGAACTTTTGGAATATCCCTTCTGTATACACAGAGACACACTTTTAAAGGATGTATAAACACAAGAGATGGATGTGAATGCCAGATGTGGTGTGTGTGAAGGAGTGAGGCCTGTGTGTGGAGGAGGGATACGGAGACAGCATTGTTGAGACAGGGAGGTAGAATTGTTGTATTTTGATCAACTGGACTGGGGAGAAATGTTCACATATTGAAATGATCACCTTGTAAGCTAAATAATGTGATTGCATGTATTAAAAAATGTAAATAAAATTAAAAACACATAGTTTTACACAAGTTCTTAGGCAAGTGCCTTTCTGTTAGTTTCCTCATCTAGCAAACACAGATGGTGTCATTTTAACTTCTTTCTTTTATGGAAATGGCATTAAAAATGTGATGATGTATAGTTTAAAGATAAGACGATGATGAGCATCAACATAGTCCAAGAGCAAAGGTTCTAGAATCTGATTAGAAAACAAATATGATTTTGCTCCTTACTAGTTTACATGAGTTTTACCACTTTTTCATCTCTTTCCCTTGGTTTCCCATCTGCAAAATATACCGATTTGTACTCCATAGAGTTGTTAGTGGGTAAACGAGACAGTATGTACTGAACATTTAATAGTGTATGATACATAGAGATTTCTCCATAAAGATTCGCTTTCAAATGGACTAAATACTTAAGTCTTTATATAAGAATGAAACTAGTCCCTGACCGGCTGTGGTGTCACAGGCAGTAGAGGTTCTGTTGCATGATTCCAGAGGCCTTACAAGAAGGCTCAGGGTTCACTTCCTGGGTCTACTCCCTAAGGATGCTGGGCATGCTGATGGGAGTTTTGTGACCCTGGTTGGCCATAGGACTTGGGGGACCATTACAGTGCTTGTGAAGCTTATGTCAAGGGTAGTCCCTCCAACCCCATTGCCCTTTATCTCAAAAATAAACTTTAAAAAAAGAATGAAACTAGTGCTTAATGAGACCATTGGAAAAAATAGATTTTTCTTGGGCTGGCTCTATGGTGCAGCTGTAACGAGCTGTCAAGAGACGTGGAATTCCACCTGGTGACTGCAATTCAAATCCCTGCCCCTTTCAGAGGAAACATGCCGGGCATGGGTGGGTGCCCAAGATCGGACAAGCTGGAAGACTAGAGGAAGGGGTTTGTAGCATGACCCGGTTCTCTCTCTCTCTTTCTCTCTCTCTCTCTTACTTTTATGGTGCAAAAGAAAAAAAGTTTCTAGGATGAAGATGAATTTAAAAACAAGACAAGTTTAGCTGACCTTTTGGCAGGGATTATTGGATCATTTTGCATTTTTTCATAGTAAAAATGAAGTCAGTTGGGGGAAGAGATTCATGTTTGGTACTTTTTTGATGTTTTCTGGACTGTTCTATGTTTAAAGACACATGATCGAACTTTCCTAAGAGTTAGACCATTGAAGAAAACAGATTAGGAGAGATGTTATGTTGAAAGAAAACACATGAATCATTTATTATTCCATTTCTTCTCATTGTGTTTACAAGTTACCATCTAGAGCAAGCAAAATATTTATCATTTCATGATCAGGAGACTGTCACAAAACAGAATGAGAGGAATGTACCTATGAAAACACTGAAAAAAAAGCTAGAGGAAATTGCCAAGCATGTAGTAGGATCAGAACTAGTATTACTACTAGAAGCCAAGGAGAACAGAGAGCGCGGCTGGGTTTCCGCAGCTGTGGTGGCTAACACTCCAGAAGCAGCCAGGCCCGAAGGCTAAGCTCTAGGCCTGTGCTGCACGTCTTTCTTCGAGCCTTTGTGCTGTCAAGGCACTTCCTCAGCTGGTTGCTATAGAAATAATCATACTACACAACTCTGAGAATCCGAAGCAGGTCAGTGTTCAAGCACAAGTACTATCATCTCTGTGTATTTGCTCTCCTAGCCTTAAGGTTAAAAGGGAGATAAAATTTAAAACATCATTATTTGAATTAAAACTTGGATATGCAAGTTTTCTTCTTTAAACCATTGAACCAAGTATTCCATTTCAGCACAACAAAAGTTGAGTGAGGCTCTTTGCTGAGGTCCTCAGAGTCATCAGTAGATGCTAAAGAAAACAGGAAGTAAGGGCCCCTATCAAACGAAGAACGTCTGATTTTAATCAAGAAACTGAGGATAAGTATATCTTTAAAGGGGTGATATCATCGTAAGTATATCTTTGAAAGGAAAACAGGAAGTAAGGGCTCCTGTGAAATGGAGAATGTTTGATTTTAATCTAGAACAGAGGATGAATATAATCTAGAGACTGAGGAGGAATACAGCTCTGCAGGGAAAATGAGCTTATTTGACATTTGCAGTGTGTACTGGAATGTCACCACCTAGGAAAAAAATACTCAAAAATTAAAAACCATCTTTATATTAACAGTACATTTGGTGTGGTCTTTCTTTTTAATTTTTTGATGAGACTTCCTTAGTATATACATACATGATTGTGTGTATACATATGCATATTTGTGTGTATAATATATTGGGTTGTTGGGAAAGTCACTTTGCATATAAAAACAGAAAAAAAAGTCATGACTTCTCCAACAACCTAATAGGTACATAGCTATAGATACAAATAGAGATGTAGATATAAGTAAATATCCTTGTTTCTCTCTGTTCTGTTTCATCACAAGCCCCCTTGACAGGGTCGCACGATGCTGTGCTCCAAACTACCCTCGCCCCAGCCTTCCAGCCAGCCAGTGTCATGGATCTGCACCTGGGCTACTAGATAGCCAGGTTGACCTGTGACCTGAACTTCCTGTGTCCACTCACCTTCTAGCATACTGCCCAAGCCACAGTGCCTGGTCCACTGATCATTTTAAATCAGAAAACAACTCATCACATTTCCTACTTTGTCATGGTAACTTATGGAAGAGACCTGTGATAGCAACTGTCACTTCTTCTTCTTTTTTTTTTTTTTTTTTTTTGTTTTTTGGGAGAGGTTTTTGCTATAGGGCGTGTGCACTCACCAGACAGACAGAGAGAGACAGAGAGACAGAAAGTGAGAAATCACCCCCCGGGGGGATGGCCACGCCGCAATCCCTTCTCCTCCATTCTCCTCTAGGGATCCTGGGCATGCACGCACACGCGCTCGGCGTGAGTTTTAAGCCACCGGGTCCGGGATGCGAACCGCAGTCGACTACGTGGGAGTCCAGCGACATAGCCATTACGCTAACTGCTGGCTCCCCAGCAACTGTCACTTCTTAATCATGAATGAATAGATGACATCTATAAGAGATGAAATTTCAACACCCTGTAGCTGTTCTATATTGAAGAACTTATAATTCCAGCTTTAAAAAAAATCCTAGACAGGGACCAGCAGTTGGCGTAATGGCTGTGTCGCTGGACTCCCATGTAGTCGACCTTGGTTCGATTCCTGGACCTGGTGGCTTAAACTCACACAGGGTACGTGTACATGCGTGCCCAAGATTCTGAGAGGAGAATGGAAGAGAAGAAATTGAGGCATGGCCATCCCCCCAGAGGGTGATTTCTCACTTTCAGTCTCTCTGTCTCTGTCTTTCTGGCAAGCACACATGCCCTATAGCAAAAAAACTCCCAAAAAAGGAAAAAAAAAAAAAAGTAGACATATATAAATATATAGTATATACTCTACATAAGTTTATCCCAAGGATTTTAAGTAATTCCACCAATTAAGAATCTAAGATAAATGTATTCATGTAATAGTATTTGCATTTTGATCATCAGTGATAAATGGTCCCATTCCAAGTTCAATAAATGAAAGAAACTAAACATGCTAAATGGAAAATTCTAATTAAAAAGTTGTTAAGCATAAACATTTTAGTAAGGTCTGAGGTATAAGATATTATCCCTGTTTGCAAAGGACTAAGAATTTACTGGGAAAAATCTACTATTTTTACTCATAAAAACTTTTAACAACGATCCAAAGCTAAATATAGTGAATGTTAAATGAATGGGATAGCTGTCTGGAGGGAGCAGTGACCGCCAAGTGATGGAAGTCAACGGAAGAGGCTCTGCTGAAGTCTCAAATCCCAGAGAAGAGGCCAGCAGATGGGTTGGTGGTTAAGGTGACTGGCTTCCACACCGACTGCATGTTTGAGTCCTGGACCCAAAGGTTGAAAAACACACCATGTGCGTATGCATGTGTGCCCCAAATCCTGAGAAGAGAATGGAAGAGCCTGTGGTATGACCATTCTTTTTGGGGGTGATTTTTCATATTCTCGTTCTCTGTCTCTCTCTAGCAAGTGCCTATGCCCTTTAGCAAAAACTAAAATACAAAATGGAACAGCACTCACCTTGAGGGAAGATGCCAAAGGGATTCCAGAGGTGAGAAGCATAATTAGCTAAGATCAAAATATTAGACTATGCAGAATGGCCTTCATTACTATTATCTCAAATTATTAGTGAAGTGTGTGTAAAATTGTATGTACAGAAATTTTGGATGGAGTTGAGGCACTGCAGTGTCTTTCTATGGATCCAAGACCTAGCTCAGGTTTTTAAACTGTGTGCAGTAGTGATGTACCGTGGGTGCTGATGACAAGAGGCTTATGTTCATGCAAGTGTAATGATTGATTATTGTATGCCATTCCATGCTCTTGTTGACTGTTCACCTATATTGTAAATTTTCATAAGCACCTTGGTATATCAGACATCACTATAGATTGCTAATGGTTGAGTACTGACGCTTAACCTCTGCTATTCTGGAATCCTGCTGTTGCCACTGACTCTGGGAGCCCGGTTCTCTAACAATACCGTCTCCCATGGACCCTGGCCCAGCTACAACTGAGCTACCCAGAAATGCCAGTCCCTGCATCACTAGCACATTCCTTATCAGATTAGTGATGTGAGTGTTCCCTGACCCTTTCAATGACATAGGCAGCTGGCAGGCTCCCTGGTGTCATACAATGGAATCCTTCTAGCATGTTCACTTCTCTGAGCCTTTTAATCCCTTCCTCAAAACTTGGCTAAAGCAGTTCTTTCATTTTTACTTCATTTAATATAAGCCTTTTTATTCCCCCACAGGCTTCCAGCAGCCATCCAAGCAGCACATTCGGACCAGTTCCAAGTGCTTTTGCCAGGGAGATTTGACAAATTCTCCTTTTATCCAACGTATCATTAACCATCTCCAACCCCTGTTCAAGTCCCGCATGATCAAGATCTACTTCCTGTCATGCTCTCCCGGTTAGTTCACTACAAATTAATCATGTGCTGAAGTTTCTTTCGTGAATAATTAATTTTTTTCTTCTTCTGGTTGGCCCATGCTTGACCCTCACTACAGAAGATAAGAAATGAAGTGAAGGTCATATTTTGAAGAGGATGAATATTATCCGCCAAGGTGTCCATCTCACTTGAGACTTCATCATGATTTTCAGGCAAGAAAAGGCTGCTATCTTTTTGGCAAAACAAACTCAACCACTCCTGCAGGCCCAGGAGTTCAGAGCAATCTGGGGGTCCTGTGTTCTTGAGGACATCCACCCATAATTTCCCATGCAATTGGAGAGACCCACTCCATGAGTCAGATTTTGCAAAACTAACTTGCCAAGGGTGTAAATTCAGCCTTCCTTATACCACTTTTACAGTAAATGCCATTGTCTAATCGTCAGTTCATCCATTGTTAACAAACAGACAAAAACGCTGATCTCCTTAAATACTGCCCTTTCACACTTTCATATGTCATTTTTCTTCTTTGGTACAACAGCAATGCTTAGCAATGACCAACCTACTCAGTCATTATAATCATTGATCTGCCCTGTGATCTCTGATATGCTTGGTGTGTCCTGTAACTGAATGCTTTTCCTTCTACCTGCATCCCACCCCAACTCACCATTAGTTTAAGTTACAGCAGTTATAATGGTAGAATTTGCTGGGATTTTTTTTAACAACTTGCTTATCTCCAACAGCAGGATCTTATTGTTATCCAGCTGGGATATGATCTAATTTCAGATTTCTATCCCTGAAGTTTGCTTCCTAGAACTACTTTTGAAATTCCTTATTTTTGGTTTGGTTTCTTCACTAGTTTCCTAAGTGGGCCAGCAGATGGCGTGGTGATTAAGGTAACTGGATTTCTACATGGCCGACTGCAGATCGAGTCTTTCAAACTTCATGGTTTGAAAATCACACTGGGCGTGTGTACATGCATGCCCGAAATCTGGAGAGGAGAATGAAGGAGAAGGGATTGTGGCATGGCCATTCCCCCGGGGGGCGATTTCTATCTTTCCTTCTCTCTGTCTCTCTCTTCTCTGGCAAGCACAATATGCCCTATGGCAAAAACCTAAAGAAAAGAAAGTGCCACAGACTCTATGGCATACAAAACGACAGAAGTTTAGTTTCTCGCAACTCTGTAGGTTAGAAGATGTTAATAGGATCGGTTCTCTGTGAATGTTTTTTTTTTTTTTTTTTGAGATTTTTGCTATAGGGCGCGTGCGCTCACCAGACAAACAGAGAGAGACAAAGACAGAAAGCGAGAAATCACCCCCCCAGGGGGGATGGTCACGCTGCAATCCCTTTCTCCTCCATTCTCCTCTCGGGATCTTGGGCATGCACGCACATGCGCCTGGTGTGAGTTTTAAGCCACCGGGTTCGGGACGTGAACGGCGGTCGACTACGTGGGAGTCCAGCGACATAGCCATTACGCTAACTGCTGGTTCCCTCTGTGAATGTTTTGAGGGAGAATCTATTCTATACCTCTCTTCTAGCAGCTGGTTGTTTTCATGCAATCGTTGGCATTTTCCGGCCTATTGATGTATCACTCTGATCTTTCTTTATGTGACATTCTGCCTTTTGTGGTCCTATGGTCACATGACTTTTTGCCTCTGTGTTCAAATTTTTTTTTCTTTCCTTTTTTTTTTATTTTTTTTTTTTAGAGAGAGATTTTTGCTATAGGGTCCATGTGCTCGTTGGAGAGACAGAAAGAGAGAAATCACCCTCCACAAGGATGGCCATGTCATACTCTCCTTTCATCTATTTTCTTCTCAGGATCTTGGGCACACACACATGTGCCTGCCATGAGTTTTTAAATCACTGGGTCCGGGACTTGAGCTGTGGTAGACTACTTGGGAGTCCAGTGATGTAACCATGATACTATCTGCTGGTCCCACTCTTTGACAGGTTTTACCAGCAGGTATAGAAACATCCTGTCATAAAGACAGCGGTCATATTGGAGTTAGGGCCTCCTCCAACATAGCGTCACCGTATCTCCACTTGACTCCATCTACCAAGACCCTATGCCAAATAGGGTCACATTTACAGGTTAGGACTTTGACCTATCTTTCTGGGTTACACAATTCAACCACAATAGTGTCCCAAAGATAAACAAACACAAATCCCATGATAAGAATTATTGTGTGAGTAATATATTGGGATATATTCCCAAGAAAATATGGAAGGGGCAATGGGAGTGGTGACTTTACAGGACACAACAAGGAGTCATTACAAGGCAGCACTCAACTAAGAATTACCCTTCCAATTTAGTCATAGAGTTCTGAGCACAGCATAGGTTGTAACTACGAGCTGGTCATCAGAGGAAAGGAAGAGATTGCTCTTACCTCTGCACCTGCAAACCCTTGATTCAGAATTATGACTGGGGATATGTAAAGCCCAAGGCATGTTTAATTTTCCTTTTGTGCAATGAACGTAGTTGTGACAGCCTGAAGGTAGCTCTTACGGGCTGAATGACACACACCAACCCTCCTCTCACATTTATATGTTGAGGTCCTAACTCCCAGTACCTCCACATGTGATTATATTTAGAGATAGGGCCTTTAAAGAGAAAGGACCTTTCTTTCTGTTCTCTCCATATCAGGTAAGGAGAGAGGCCTCAGAAGAAACTGAACTTGCTAACACCTTGCTCCTTGATGCTTGGCCTCCAAAACAATGTATGTGTTTTAAGTCACCCGGCCTGTCACACTGTGTCACGGCAGCCCTAGCAGGCCAATTTAGCAGCCATTGCCAAGCATATAGGTGCCAGCTTATGGGAGTGAGAGCACCCCAGGGAAGATGTGTGTAGAGTGAACTAGAAACGAAGGGGCTGTAGGAAAAACATCCATGGTGTCCGCTCTAACCCTAACTGCCATTCCCAGGAGTCCATTTACAGAATACAGGTTGAACACTTCTAATCCAAATATATAAAATCTAAAACACCTCAAAACCTAAAACTTCTTGAGAGACAACATGACACTGCAAGTAGAAAATGCCACACATGACTTCCTGTGATGGGTCAAAATACTGCAATAAATCAAAACATGTCTAAAATTGCCTTTAGGTTCTATGTTTCATTTATAAACTATAAATAAATGTTCTGTTTAGACTTGAGTCTGATACCCAAGATAATTTGTGGACCCATAAATATTCAAAAAACCCAAAATATTTGAAATCTCAAACACTTCTGTTTTCAAGCATTTCAGATAAGGAGTCCTCAAACTTTGTGTGCTTCTTATCCCCCAAATTTATGCCTCATTAGACAAAGGATATAAAATTTATTCTACTGGAACCTGAAGCTGTGTCTCATACTTTGTCAATGTGGGCTCTGAAAAGTTTACTCGGGATTGCTTTTATAAAATAGAAGCAGAATCAAGTATGTCGGAATTGGAGAGATTTGCTTAGATGCATCTTGATGTTGCTATTCCTGCCAAGAGAAACAGTGAATGAGTAAATGCAGCAACTGCAGATAATACATGCATATAATATATAATATGGTATATAATCTTCCTTGAGATGAAAATTAGCCTTTATTAAAATAGAATTGGAGGGACCAGCAGTTAGCGTAATGGCTATGTCGCTGGACTCCCACAGAGTCGACCACGGTTCGAGTCCCGGACCCGGTGGCTTAAACTCATGCCGGGAGCATGTGTGTGCATGCCCAAGGTCCCGAGAGGAGAATGGAGGAGAAGGGATTGTGGCGTGGCCATCCCCCCTGGGGGGTGATTTCCTGCTTTCTGTCTCTCTGTCTCTCTCTGTCTGTCTGGCGAGTGCACGTGCCCTATAGCAAAAACCTCTCCAAAAAAAAAAAAAAAATAGAATTGGAAACCATAATAAGGGAGTCAGCAAGTAGAGTAGTGGTTACGGTGTTGGACTCTTACATGGCCAACTGTGGTTCGAGTCCTAGACCTGGTGAACTGAAAATCATGCTGGGTGTGTGTGCAGACACACTCAAAATCTCAAGAGTAGAATGAAGAAGTGATTGTGGTTTGGCCATGCCCCCCCCCACCACCCAATAACAAAGAAAGAAAGCACAATAAGACTGAGTAAGGAGGTTCGTGTAGACAGGAATCAAAGTCATGGAACTTGACATGGACATGTGCTTCACTCAGATTTTCTGTCACAAATCGCCTTTGTTGACATGATCAAATAGAAGGAAAATTAGACATGTTATCTTCTTTATCATAAGTTATAGGTTCTTTATCTTCTCTGACATTCAATGTAAAGATTATAAAGATTCTCTGACTTAAATAATCTTACTTAAAAGGTCATGATGGGTCAGCCAGTGGTGTGGTGGTTAAGGCAGCTGGATCCCACATGGCAGACTGTCTGGTTCGAGTCCCAGACCTAGTGGCTTGAGAAATACGCTGGGAGTGGTGTGTGCATGCCCAAAATCCGGAAAGGAGGAACATTGGATAAGAGATTGCAGTGTGACTATCCCCTATGGGGGAGGGGTGCTTTCACACTTTCTCTCTCCAGCAAAAACACACACCTTCTGGCAGTAATTTATTTTTTCTTTAAAGTCATGATTTTTGTATTAACTTCAAAACTTAAGAATGATTACTATTTTTTAAAAATATCGAAACCATAACTATCTATACTATGACATGATGTTAGTTCATAAATTTTGTTTTTTTTTTATTCATCACTTAGCTTGTGAATAAATTCAGAATTCTTTTCTTCTTTTCCTTTATTTGACCTTTCAGCGATAAAGGAGTTCTTCCCAGAGCTATTCCCCTCATGCTGGTATTAAATGCAGCCTTTGTTTTCAGGCTCTAAACACAGCACACACCTCTGTTTCTTTCATATTTAATCATAAGTTTGTAAGTAAAAATGAGATAGTTCAGGGCCAGAAAGTGGAGTGGTGATTAAGGTCAACCATGATTTGAGTCCCAGAACCAGTGACTTAAAATTCATGCTTGGCACATGTGAATGTATGTCCCAAATCTCAAGAGAAAAATGGAGGAGAGGATATCACAGTATGGCCATCATCCTGTGGGGTGATTTTTTCACTTTCCCTCTCGCTGTCTCTCAATGTCTCTCTCTGTCTTTCTCTGGCAAGCACACATGCCCTATGATAAAACAAACAAACAAACAAACAAAATGGACCAGGAGATTGCAGATGGTATAATGGTTATGTTGCTGGACTCCTATGTAGTCGACTGCAGTTCAAGTCCCAGACCCGGTGGTTTAAAACTCATGCTGGGCACATGTGCATGCATACCCAAAATCCTGAGAGGAGAATGGAGGAAAAGGGACTGTGGCATGACCATTCTTCCTGGGAGTGATTTCTTGCTTTCTATTTCTCTGTCTCTCTGTCTCTCCAGTGAGCACAAGCACCCTGTAGCAAAAATCTCTCTTAAAAAAAATCTACCTGAAACTGGAAGTAACAATGCCAGGAAATAGAAAATGGAACTCAAACAACTGTCTCATGTATGCAAATTCAGAAGCCACTGCTGAGTCAGCTCAAGCATTAGCAGTCACTCAATACCTTGGGAAAATCCAAAGATGTTAAGGAAATAATTATGTTAAACTGGGAAGAGTCACTAAAGCAGACTCAAAAGGGAAACAACCAAGTCAAAGCATGAGAAATGTTGGTAACTACAAAGTAGCAAAGGAAATGAATGAACGGGCCCCACAGGACCTTATGTTAGGTGTTAAATTGTCTCATCTCATTTCTATCCCTGCATGCTCCACTCATAAAGACCATCAGTATGTCTTCAAAAATTCTTAGGATTATGGCATGTTATTTGTACTGCCCAGATATCTCATATCCGACTAACCTGATGCCATTGGCAAAAAGGATAAAGTAGAGCTTCATTTTTATTCCTTAACTATTATGACCACTGGCTTTTCACTTAACTGCTTGGAAATAATGCCCATAGAAGTATGAGGTGACTTAAGGATTGTCTCTCATGTACTCCGAGTCAGTTTTCAGTTACAGCAAAGATAAGGGGTCTGTAGCCAGAACAGAGCCAATTGTGCATGTCTTCTCTCAAATCCATGTTGTATGACTGTTGTTAGCTTGAAACTGGCTGTGGGGGTAAACATTACAAGCCAGGGTTTTTTCCCACACCTAGACAGCTGTTATTAAATTTACCAGCACCGCACACCACCAGATCCACCTTAGTCTTCTTTTCTATGCACTCTTATTCATGATTTAAGACTGCTGCCCATTAAGCTATTTGGAGAAGCCCCCACCTCATCATCACTCATTATCACGAGTCCAGTGTTATACCAATAGTATTGCCTTCAAATGCATCAAAAGCTTCCAGTCTTGGGGTTTCCAGGACATTCCTGGACACTGGGTTCCAAAAAAAAATCTTAGTATTCCCATGGTTTCTTAGCCTATCCCATTGACTTCTTCATGGTGTCGCAAAATGAATACAGCAAACTTTGTAGGATATAGACATTATCCCATCTCTCCTCTGCTTATTTTGCCACCTAAAGTCTTCTTGCCAAATGGCAAAATATGTTTCTCTTTCCTAAGGAATAAAACAAAAACATTCATATATACTAGTAACTATAAACAATTTGGAGTAGACAAGGCTCTAGAAAAGGAGAGAAAAACAAATATCAGATAACAGAAAGGCAAAATGGTGTCTAACACAGCAGGCCAAAAAAAAAAGCATTCCATTTAAATTTAAATTAAAAAAATATTTAAAAATTTCTTTGCCCTCTTTCTCAGATTCTTCAGTTCTCTTTTCCCCTGCTCTATGTTCTGAGAGAACTATATTTAGGGGCTACTAAAATGGTTCCCTTTCCCTCCAGATTCCTGTTGAAGTTGGCCAAAGCCATGACTGGGAGATTTTGAGGTTCTTGTTGGATGACTTTCTCTGTATAACTGTTCTCTCTGGATTCTGATAACTGTTCTTTCTCCTGTCTCTCTGGCCTAGAGGTGGTAACATCTTCTTGCTGTTACTACTCCCAAGATACAACACCATCATCCCTCATTGCTTTTCTAAAACTTCATCTTATGTCATTTTAAAAACTTGGGCCAGCAGGTAGTGTGGTGGTTAAGGGCACCAGACTCCCACATGGTCAACCGTGATTTGAATCTTAGACCTGGTGGCTTGCTTTCTCACTTTCCCTCTTTCTCTCTCTCTCTCTCTCTTACTCTGTTCCTCTCTGGTCAAATTAAAAAATAAGTAAATACATAAATAAAGTTAAATAAAACAATTATCAAAAAAACATTAAAATTTCACCAATTATTCAGTTTAAGATTCTGCTAGAAACTTACTCCAATTAAGACATAGCTCATGGAGCTTAATTTTATTATTATTAAAGGTATTTCTATTTGATATGTTTATAAATCATATATTCACGTTTCAGCAATTAATAGCAGCTAAGAATAATTCTACCAAATAAGGTGAATTAACACTAATTATTACAAATCTACCCCACTTGCAATTTTATGAGATCACTATGGAGTTTAGTATTACTTTTCTGAATGAATAACTTCTCTTGACATAAATAGGTATTTAAAGGAAAAAAATCAAGGCCAATAGAGGTATATTGAGGATATATAATATTGTAATACATATAAAAATATTAGTTGGATGCATACTTATATGAGAAAAAAATCCAGCAATGGTATTATTCAATGTACAATGACAAATTGGAATACATTTGTTCCATTTCATAAATATAGGCTCTGTGGTTCAGTTTACATTTAAGATAAAATTGGTGGTACAATTTTGGCTTAATGTAAGGCAGGGCTGAAAAACCCATCCTATTGTTAGCAAAACATTGAGATTCACATTACTGAGTTGAATAGGTTCCCCAAAAAGATTTTTCTGCCCACTTACTCTCAGAAAGCCAAGAATAATTCAAATCTGAAATTAACTAGGGTATGTTTTACACTGCCTGATCCTTTATCCCCCAGGCCATCCTCAGTTAGTCATCGAATGAAGGAGTTGTCCCAGAGTCAATGGAGTTTACTGGGTGTGAAAGTCAGGGCACCTTTGCTCTGACCTGCAACTGGAAGACTAGGAGAAAGGTTATGATTCATTGTGAAAATGTGGGAAGGAAGCTTTACATCATCCCATTCCATCCCAGGGAGTATACACTTTATAAAACCCATGCATTCTATTCTAATGAGGGCAATATTAACTTATCATTTCTTCTCTTCATAATATAACCACTATTGTTTTACTCATTGGTACTGAAGAACGTGATCTTGTAACTATAACTATGTGTTTTAGCATAGTATTAAATATGCGTATACAGAGAGAAAAACCTAACACAATGATTTCAACTTACTAGAACCGCTATACCTAGTTATTAAATTGAATACAAAATACTCAAAATATGGTTAAAATCACCCTATTTCTGAGAGCAGTTTCAAACTTTTGTTTTTCTTTTTACATAATGAAAAAAGAATATGCTTCCAGAATCTCGTAATCTCCAAGACTCTCAGAAGGAGTGCTGAAGATTACCTGAAAAGATTTGTCATCAGAGCCATAACTTGGTAGTCATTGTCCCTGATGCTCCCTTGCCTGGAATTGTTCCTGATGAAATACAAATTTTTCCACCCCGTGTGACTAAAGGTATTAAAAGCAATGAAGAATACAGGGTAAGCCATGATTAATTGCTTAGTGAGATGAAACTTCAATCTAAAAGTACACATAGGCATTACTATGTAATGCTCGCTATTTTAAGTCATCTCTTGGTGCTTTAGCACACCTTCAAAATCACTGATCCAATGTAGTTTTTTCCCTTCCTGAGAAGTTTCACTTCTGAACTCTCAACTCAATGACAGCAAAAATTCTAGAGAAATTTGGTCATTCGAATTAAACAGACACATTCTCATGTTGTCATATTTATTTAGTAGTAAGTTTTACTAAGATCTAGTTATAGGGGACCGGCAGGTGGCATGGTGGTTAAGGCGCTGGACACTCCCACATGGGCAACTGCGGCTCGAATACTGGACCTGGTAGCTTGCTTTCTCACCTTCCCTCTCTCTCTGTGTGTAACTCTCTCTGGTAAAATTAAAAATAAATGAATAAATAAATAAAATTAAATAAATAATTATTTAAAAAATTTTTTAAATATCTAGTTATAGATTCTGCTTATTTATGGTTTCTTATAGATTAATATTTTCCTGCTTCTTTCAGCAATAAGAAAATGTGTTCCTCTAGATAAATCAAGACATCAAAGAGCATTGAACTGAGAAGCATCAGGACAAAGCCAAGAATCAGTACAGAGCTGAGACTGTAACAAAGGTGTGGACAAACGTGAGGGAGAACCCAAGGATATTTCTGGTAGAATGAGCTACAAAGTTGGTGATCAAGATGGGTAATGTAAGACAGAAGACTTTCAATACAGTTGTATTACTACTCAGGATACGATAGACTATAATGTAGTAACAAAATAAACCCTGAAATCTCACAGAGTCATATATACTTGTTACTTGTTCACATAAAGTTGGCTATGATTCAGGGGGTCTCAAGAGCTGTTTCCTTCCCAGGGGTACAGCAGGAGTCCAGACTAATTCTGTCTTAGAGTTCTAGACTGCAATGTTTGAACAATTGTTCAGTCTAGACCCTCACAGATAAAGCTCAAACCCATCAGCTGGACCAAGGAGTGGACCTTAGAACTCGTGTTTCACGTACTGCTCCAGGCTCCGTGTAGCTAGTGTGGGATAGGAAAGGTACTTTGGCTGATGGGCCATGAACACCAATGGCATCTCACTTCCAGGCCAAAGTATTAAGAGCCAATGTGAGCTCTTCAAACTTTCTCCCTATAGGAGAAGACCCTATAGCCTAGTGGTAAAGGGAGCCAGATCCCCACCGGCCGACTACAGTTTGAATTCCAGCCCCAGCAGCTTGGAAAACACCATAGGCGTGTGTGTGTGTGTGTGTGTGTGTGTGTGTGTGTGTGTGCTCCAAATCCTGACAGGATGGAAAAATGAAGAGCTCGCAGCATGAACACACCCTACGAGAGTGTTTTTCCCATCTCCCTCTCTGTCTCTTTGTCCCTCTGTGGGAGGCACACGTTCCCTTTGCAGTTAAAAAGGAAAGAAAAGACAAGAAGAGAAAGGAAAAGAAAGTTAATAGAAAAGATAAAGCAGAAGAAAACCAAGACTATAAAACAAAGAAGGAGGAGGAGGAGGAGGAGGAGGGGAGGAGGAGGAGGAGGAGGAGGAGGAGGAGGAGGAGGAGAAGAAGAAGAAGAAGAAGAAGAAGAAGAAGAAGAAGAAGAAGAAGAAGAAGAAGAAGAAGAAGAAAACAGAAACTTGGATCCCAAACTCATTGTTTGAAAAGAAACTGTCTTTGGGAGCTGCTAGACCCACAAAATGACTTTGTTTGGACAAGGAACATGTAAAGTTGTTTGAGAGAAGTTGGTTTACACAACACGACCCTGCCTATTTTTACCCTTTCACTGATACCCTAGTGAAAACAAATGCTTCAGATCTAAGTTATTTTATGGGGAAGTTTCTGGAGATGGAAGTTTTCTAGAATTGCATTTTTGTTGAAAAATAAGCATTATAATTCGAGTAAGAATATCACATGGACAATAAACCTCATGTGGCTGGCAATGTGTATATGCAGTTTACAAACACCATACATTTTAAGCAGAATGGCTGCTTCTCCCAAGAATAGACTTGGACTTACCCTCAATCATTTTCATCCTGGTCTATAAAAACCCTACTGAAATTGTTTCTAAACCCAGGATTAACAGATATTTACTCATAGACCTGAGTACCCATTTTCTCACAGTAAAGAAGAATAAGTTTTCAACCACCCAGTTCCTTTATTAAATAAGTCTTCCCAATTGTATATTGTACCATACAGAAAATAATTTCAGATTTCAGATTTTTTTTGAAGAATTATTTATTTTTGGAGGGGACCAGCAGTTAGCATAATGGCTATGTCACTAGACTCCCATGTAGTAGACCGCGGTTCGCGTCCTGGACCCGGTGGCTTAAAACTCACGCCGGGCGCCTGTGCGTGCGTGCCCAAGGTCCCGAGAGGAGAATGGAGGAGAAGGGATTGCGGCGTGGCCATCCCCCTGGGGGGTGATTTCTCGCTTTCTGTCTCTATGTCTGTCTGGCGAGCGCATGCGCCCTATAGCAAAAAAAAACTCTCCAAAAAAATAAGAATGATTTATTTTCTTAATTTTTATCTGTTCTTGTCATTCTTTTTTTTTTCTTTCTTTTTTTTTTTTTTTTTTTTTTTTTAATTTGACCAGAGAGAGAAAGAGCCAAAGGAAAAGTGGGAAAGCAAACTGCCAGGTCCTGAACTCGAACTGCTGTTGGCCACGTGGGAGTCCAGTGCCCTAACCATTACACCTTCTGCTGGCCCCTCAAATATTTTTTAATAAAATCTAATGTAGATTGTACAATTTGTTGATTCATAATCTCATTCCTTACACAAAACATGCTGTTAATGTGCTTGCTAGAACATGTTTTTAAATATTCAGAAGAAAAGGCCTGGCGTGGGGCCGGCAGGTGGCATGAGAGTTAAGGGTGCCAGATTCCCAGATGGCTAACCAAGGTTCTAGTCCCAGACCTGGCAGCTTGCTTTCTCACTTTCCCTCTCTCTGTCTCTTGCTCTGTCCCTCTCTTGTCAAATTAAAGTAAGTAAATAAGTAGATAGATAAATAAATAAATAAGTAAAAAGTTAAATAAAGTAATTCTTTTTTTTTCACATGAAAATTTTTTAGTTTATTAATCCCCTCATGAAAAATCCGCACAATCACCGCAGATAGTCATTGCAGAATCTTTCCTCCTTCGACTTTTTGCCAGCACCAACATTGGCCTTTGCAGTCCCCCTAACTTTCTCCATTCTGTTCTTGCGTTCCTTTTGCTGTTTTCTTGACGTCTTTTTCTTCTCATAAAGGCCATGTCTTGCAAGTCTATGTTTGGGTTCATTTTTCTTCACACAATCCAGAGAATCGTAAACCATGCCAAAGCCAGTTGTCTTGCCACCACCAAAATGGGTTCTGAACCCAAACACAAAGATGACACCTGGTGTGGTCGTGCACATCTTCACTAGTTTTTCCCGAATTTCTGTCTTAGGTACTGTTGCCTTCCTCGGGTGAAGGACAGCAATGACCATTTGTTTCCTCTGATGTAGTCGGTCGGTCAGGAATTTCCTGGTTTGGATAGCTACTGTGTCATTCATGATGGCGGTATATCCTCAAGCAGCCAGGGATGAAAAGAGCTAAATAAAATAATTCTTAAATAAATAAATAAATAAATAAAAGATCTGGCCCTCTCTAAAATTGAAAACAATTCAGGTTACCTGTTCTTAGCAATAAAACTATTCTTCATGGCTTGTAGATTTTAGTTGAAATGAAATGGTACATAGTTTGAGATTACTTAGTGGGAGATGGGTATCCTTGCCTCTGGAAAGACTGAATCTTATGAGGGGAACGTGTGGCCATAGAACCCATGAATGTGCTTTTATCATTTGTTTCAGTGTTGAATCTGGTAGTTTCTGTCAACATATATGAAGCCAGGTTTTGCCTGAGAAAGCTCCTTTTCCACTCTCATGCCATGAGTCAGAGCAAACGGGCAGTGAGTTAGAGCTAAGCTTGGATTAGCAGGAAAAGAAATGCCACACTGTCAAAACTCTCCTTGGACACAGTTGCAAGAAACCGAATGTTCAAGCGCTACTTTTAAAATGTATAGGCCTATTACGAAACTGGAATTTTTAATACGCAAAGCTGCATATGCATTATAGGTATCTCTTCACAGAGAAATACTGAAAACCAGCATCACGTTGTAAAGTGATTAATAGCAATAATATATTTCCCTCTTATTTTTAAATTTCCTTACTATTTCATTGTAAATATATTATTTCTTGTAAGCACATTCCCCTTTGTTAGGGTGCCAGAAAAGAATGAGAGGTGAAGATTCAGAATTTCTCACATGTACACATACCCGGAGAGTTTTTTCTCATTCCTGTAGTGTAGGACTTGGATATACAGCCCACAGTTGTGACTGAGGGAGGAAATGATCGTTATTATAAGCTGAAAACCTTCTGACTGATTTTCCTTGCTCAAGGCTGACAATTATGTGTAGAAAAGAAAGGGTAACAAGAGGCAGAGACAGGCAAGAGACTGGGCAAGGTCCAAGGGAGACACTTGGGAAGCTTCTAGAAACTGAGGGAGATGATGGAGTCTAAATTGCCATAGTCCAATGAATGATGTTGAGAGACTGGAGGACTAAATTTTTAATTATGGATTATGCCTTATGAATGGGACTTTTTTATGCCAGAGAGTATGATTGCCAGAGAGAGGCAGAGTAGTGCCCCCAAACCCACACACATACAATGGAGGCTTTCTCACAGCAATTCTTTTCTTTTCTCTATTTCTCCACGCAGCCAGGATACTAGGCATGTGTTAACATGTCCAACAAGTCTTCTGAGCCCCAGAAGTGGCATTCGAACTGATGTAAGCCATGTGGGAGCTGGGTCTCTCTACACAGTGCTTAACTGCTGTGCTAGGGATTTGCCCAAAATTGTTCTTTAAGAGAGGACTCAGT
Source organism: Tupaia tana (assembly GCA_026018925.1). NCBI lineage: Eukaryota > Metazoa > Chordata > Mammalia > Scandentia > Tupaiidae > Tupaia > Tupaia tana. The sequence goes on from JAKSZU010000013.1 coordinate 28,255,271, forward strand.
AAAGATTAAAGGATCTCTTTCTTTCCCAGTAAAAGGTAGTTATTCTAAAAGTAACAAAAATGCTAAAGTATGACATGTAGTGACCAGCTTTCTAGATTGTTGTGATTTTTCAGAAAAATATTTTAAATTTTTAGAAAGACAGCTAATCAGACCCCAAAATGCTATAGCAACCCCACTCTCCCCCACCAAGGAAAACACCAAACAATGATAAAACCACATCATCATTCAGGTAAAGGAAAGTCTCCAATTAACAAGTTGGAGTGAGGACATGTAGTTCTGGGAGGAAATCTTACACTTGCAATTAATAGCAAAGAAATCTAATAGGAGTTTAACAACAGAGTGACACTTTTCTTAGGTAAACAAACAATCAGAAAAGCATCTCTGTTGCCATTTGTTTCACAGCTCTAAGTTGTCAGGCCAAGCACCTCTGTTACTTTGTCTTTCTTTCATGATTGAAATGTGTCTGCGGCTTTACAGTGACACATCTATGAGATACAAAACAAGCCAAAACAAAATAATGCCAAACAAAAATAAGGTTAGTCCCTATAGCCCTTGGCAAAGGAAGAGAATGATAGACGTGTAGGGCCCCTGGCAAGGAGACTTGCAGATGGCAATTTTGTAACAATGTAACAATGTTGCCTGTGATGTATGGGAGTGTTTGATGCACAGGGGTGTTCCAGAGAGGGCTTTTGTTGTTATAGTTGCCTTTGTTGTTAGGATTTTCCTGTATCCATCCAATATTGCCAACTAATCTATAGGTCAAAACCTGTCAATAATGTAAGGAATAACGATATACCAACCCTGAGGCATTACTTACCTTTTCTATTCATTCTCTTCCATAAATAAAAATCTTCTCAGGGACCAGATGGTGGCCTAGTGAAATTACAACTGGACTCACATTGGAAATGTCCTGGGTTCATTTCCTGGGACTTCTCATAGACTGCCAGGTGCAGACCCAGGATCCAGGCTAGCTGAGACTGGAGACAGATTGTGAAATAAAGACTCTGTTGGAGAAGCCAATCTCTCTCTTTCTCTATCTCTCCTCTGCCTTTTTCATATTAAAAAAAATTTAATTTTGATTCTTAAAAAAAATCTTAGGCCAGCAGGTGGCATGGTGGTTAAGATGCTGGATTTCCACATAGCCAACCACAGCTCAAGTTGCAGACCTGATGACTTAAAAATCAAAATAAATAAATAGATAAATAAGTGAAAAATGTAAAAACAAAACCTTCACAGACCAGTATTGATAAAGTAATTTGGTGTATGTTTATTTGTACCACTAAATAACCAGGTTCTTCAATTCTCAATATAGCTCATCTCTTATCGAGAAACAGATGGAAAAATCGTATCATTAAGAGCTTTACTGGCAATATGTAGCAGCCAGTGTGTTTTATAATTACAAGACCTCTCAAATCATCAAAATATGGAAGTTCCACATGCATAGGTTGAGATTCTTTTGAGTCATGATTCAAATTTTTTGTATTTCCTCTTGTGTGATAGAATTCTGAATCCTGGAGAGGTTTCAACAAAAGTAAATGTCGCCATAACCTCTGCTTCCTACTAAGTAAATACACCTTCAGGCAGGTTGGACATAACTCAACAGGCCATAGGGCCCAGCATCCTTAATTGCATGCATCGTGACATTTTTCCTTTGCACTGCTCTGGTAGATCTGTTTCAGCCTGCACCTGTTTGATGGATATGCACATCTGTCACCTGAAATATCAAAATCCCAGGTCATAGCGAGGTACTGTTAATTAGAAGAGTATTTTTATCTTCCTTACTGTGTGGAATTTATTGCCACACCTCTCATTCAGGGTTGGTTTGAGGTTAGATGTTAATCCCTTTCAGATACATTCCCATGGATGTTTTTCACCTGACTTTGCCTGTCTGTTTTGATATTGAAGAGCTGGGAGTGCCTCTCATGGATAAATTTGGCATCAAGAGAAAGCTGAGTTTTTTCAGGTGGCTTATTGGGTGAAAAGAAAAGAACACAATAGGAAAAGAGCTATTTTATTACACAACATGTAAATATCTTTATTAACTTGTAGAACAAGTTTGATAAAATACACCCTAAACCAAGATAAATACCACACAGCGTATTCCACCTACTAATTCTAGTACAATAAAAAAGGTGTTTTAATTTGCTTATCTAATAGTTTTCAAAGAACATTTTTGTGCTATATTAATAAAATTTAAAAGTGCTAAAAATTGATATAATCTAAAGATGGTTAAGAACAGAAATTAATACAAAGGGGTGTCTTACTGATATATCAAAACAACAAAAAACCTTTTTTGGGACCAGCAGTTAGTGTAATGGCTATGTCACTGGACTCCCATGTAGTCGACTGCAGTTCGCATCCCAGACCCGGTGGCTTAAAACTCATGCCGGGCGCATGTACGTGCGTGCCCAAGATCCCAAGAGGAGAATGGAGGAGAAGGGATTGAGTTGTGGCCATCCCCCCAGGGGGTGATTTCTCACTTTCTTTCTCTCTGTCTCTCTCTGTCTGGCGAGCGCAAACGTCCTATAGCAAAAACCTCTCAAAAAATAAAAATAAAAAAGAAGAAGCTGGAAACAAAAAAACTTTTTTTCCCAAAATGTCAGACCCGCCGACAGTGAACAGGTCCTGAGTTGGGGGTGAGGGTTAAAGAAAGATAAGAAGACGAGATAGAAACTGGAGGACTGCCAGTCAGTACTGGTCAGCACCGAATGTACTTTATTGCTAGTATTTATACATGCTCCAGAGACTTCTGTGATGTAAGGTTTTAAGTCCTTACTGAATTTATCAGGTCATCATAATGATACTTTGGAACATTCAGTTCAAAACAATCCCAAGACATTCTGCTTATAACAATCCAGCCACCCAAGGCCATGTCCGGATAAAGACCTTGGTCTTATTCTGGTGGTCACGTCCTGTACATTCCTCATGTCTCCTTTTTGGCTCCCCACACCAAAAGGATGCTTTTTAATCTACTACTGTTATTATAATATCGAAGGCACCTATAATTTGAAAATCCAACACCATTATACTAAGTTTCAGAATTTTCTAGAATAAGTATATATGTCATTGGGTTAGCATGGGAAAAAGAATACCAACATCATGCCTAGGAAGTTGATTGATCTAACTAGATACCCCCAAACTGTGTTCCAATATACAACCTTGTAGACAGCCCATTATTCCAGATTACAGACATCTGGGGTGGTCTAAAATAATAAATATTGATTAGACAAACTAAGAATCCTACTGAGTTGAAAAGTTTGGATATATGTATACACACACACACACACACACACACATAGAAACATTTTTCTAAATTGTTAAATGTTCTCATTTATTATATATTATGAAACTTGGCTAAAATACATGGCATTCCTTAATTACTGTGTTGAAGGACTTTCAGGTTTTTGCTATAGGGCATGTATGCTCACCAGAAAGATAGAGACAGAGACAGAAAGCCAGAAATCAACCTCCAGGGGGGATGGCCATGCCGCAATCCCTTCTCCTCCATTCTCCTCTTGGGATCTTGGGCACACACGCACACGTGCCTGGTGTGAGTTTAAGCCACCAGATCTGGGACTCGAACCGTGGTCAACTACATGAGAGTCCAGTGACATTACGCCAACTGCTGGCCCCAATAAATTAATCTTTTACTTTCTGCTACATTGTGAGAGTTTTTATTTAAAGTAGGCTAATAATAAAATATTTTATAATAATAAGAGTAATACTATATTTTCTCACTGTTAAGATGCCTTTTCCCTTTTATATTTTACCTTTTAAAAATTGAAATGCAGGAGTTTTCAGGTGACATTGTGGATAAGGCACCAGACTCCCACATAGTAGGCTGTAGTTCAAGTCTAGACTCAGCGGCTTGAAAATTACTTCAGGCATGTGTGTGTGTGTGTGTGTGTGTGTGTGTGTGTGTATGTGCCCAGAATCCCAGGAAGAGAATAGAGGAAAAGGAGTTGCAGCATAGCCATCCCTGCTGGGAGTGATTTCAAGCTTTTGCTTGCTCTCTCTCCTGGTCTCTCTCTGGTGAGCACATAATCCCAATGGCAAAAACCTTAAAAAAGAAATGGAATGCAGCTTGTAACTGATGTATTTATTGTAGACTGGGAGACAATCAATTTTTTATAATGGTAAACTTGTCTTTAATTAAGCATTTAGTATGTGTTAGACGCTGCATGGGGGGCATCTTTAGAAAGTTCTTAGAAATGTATATTATGGAAAAATTATGCATGGATTTTAAAAATAATTGCAACAAAAGTATTCATGCTTTAATTCCCTTTTTAATAAACTTTCTAAGTCCCTTCATACTAGATGTAAAAATGGTATGAAATGAGACAAAAATAATTGGTGTATATATAAACACCTCTAAGCAACTAAACCATTAGTAACTAAACATGTTGGTAACTAAAATTAAAAAACAAAAACCTTAAAGGGACTTTTCTTCATCAGTGCAATTTTGGAATTTTGCGGAGGCTACAGTCAGAGCGTATCAGTATGAGGAAGCAGACAGAGCAGGGATCGTTGTTTAGTTAATGGACACGGTGCTTGAACACAGCATAGCACCTGGCATATGGTAGAGGCTCAAGGAGCAAATGTGGAATGACTGTCTAAGCTGCTCAGAATTTCACAAAGATCTACATATTTAAGGCCATTTAGATAATAACAGCAGGTACAAATATAGCTTTATTTGGTGGTAGGTCAAGGTCTAGGTGATTTATTTGAATTAATTCATTTACATTTGTCAACTCTATGAAATGGGTGTTGCTTTGTTAATTTTTTTATTTTTCAGGATGTTTGCTATAGGATGCATCTGCTCACCAGACAGACAGAGAAAGTGAGAAATCACTCCCCAGGGAGTATGGCCACACTACAACCCCTTCTCCTTCATTCTCCTCTCAGGATTTTGGGCACACATACACATGTGCATGGTGTGCTGTTTTATTTATTTATTTATTTGGAGAGGTTTTTGCTATAAGGCACATGCACTCACCAGAAAGACAGAGAGAGACAGAGAGACAGAAAGTGAGAAATCACCCCCCAGGGGTGATGGCCACACCACAATCACTTCTCCTCCATCTCCTCTCGAGATCTTGGGCACGCAAGCACACACGCCCGATGTAAGTTTAAGCTACCAGGTCCAGACTCAAATTGCAGTCGATTGCATGGGAGTCCAGCAACAAAGCCATTAAGCCATCTGCTGGTCCCAATGGTGTGCTGTTTTTATTCCCATTTTATAGGTGCGAAAAAGGCATCAATAATTTAAGAACTTGCCCAAGTTCCCATAGTTGCTAAACGTTGTGATGGAATTGGGACCCAAGTAATGGAACTCTAAGTCCTGCACTCTTAAATGTGCTACCCTACCTGTGTGATACCAGGGATTGAGGAATTAAAAATTCAACCTTCACCAGGGAACTGAAAGTCTTTCTAACAGAATTCCTTAGATTAGACTTTCCTTCTTCCAATTCCAAGTCTTACATTCCTGTCAGTTCTGGTTTATACCAGCAGTCAAAGGAATGACTGAAATTCCAATCATGAAGGCTAGAGATGAGGTGTTTTGCAGTTTTAAAGAAACAACAAGGGGGACCAGCAGTTAGTGTAATGGCTATGTCGCTGGACTCCCATGTAGTTGACTGCGGTTCGCATCCCGGACCCGGTGGCTTAAAATTCACACAGGGTGCGTGTGCGTGTGTGCCCAAGATCCCAAGAGGAGAAAACTGAGGAGAAGGGATTGCGGCGTAGCCATCCCCCCTGGGGGGTGATTTCTCACTTTCTGTCTCTCTGTCTCTCTCTGTCTGTCTGGCGAGCACAAAAAGAAAAAAAAAAGAAACAACAAAACAAATGAAATATTTAAATATCCTTAAGAAATTGGTCATTCAGCTTGTTTGACATTATATGGCTCAGGTTAAACAAGAATTGTTGAGTAAAATCAAAATTGCATTAATTTAGAAATTGCATGTTAAAAGTTGAACTGAGAACTAACCCATATAATAAACAAAATCAAAGTGCAAAATTTGCCAATATGGATGAGAGGCTCTTTTAGAATAAGTTTGTAATAAAATAATGAATTTTTTGCAATTGCATGAACAATTGTATTTATTTATGTATTACTTAATCCCCATTTAAACAGGCTTATGCTTCTGTTCCATGTGTTCCTTATTAAAATACATTTTTGCGTTAAATTTCCAAGTTAAATAAAATTATTCAGTAACTCAGTTTTAATTTTAATAGTACAGTATTCACAAATAAGATCCAACTTAGCTTATGAATAACACATATGGATAGCAATATTGATTACTAAAAGGTTTGGATTGAAGACATCTTTCCTTACAACCCCAAATCCAAACACAAGGTGCTCTAAGTGTGTTAGTCATTGTAGTAAATACAGAGCATTATTAACATAACCACTAAAGAAGCCACTGTGAGATATGTGAGCAGATTTTGTTTATTGCTTCCTAGGTTCTTGATGAATCAACCTCAGCCCTCTGTGGGCTTCCTAATACTTTAGTATGATGACAATACCACTGGCCACTTCAGGTTTCCAGAATATTCTCTTGCAGGGTCAGCTAGACCAGTTTAGAGCCGAACAGTAGGCCCTTCTTAAACTTCCTATCAACACGATAACAGAAACTTTGAATGACAACAGTGCCTTCAGCACATGGTGTGTGGTATGAAATCGATCAATATTTTGTTCTCAAATATTGACCATAAGAATGAGGAAGAGAAAATAATTCCATATACTTGGTATGTACTACGAATTGAATGGGAAGCTGGCCAGAGGAACAATTTGGGAGAAGAGACAATTACATGGGAATTATGCTCAACAGACCAAGGTTCAAATGTCAAATTAACCACTTACTAATGTGATCCTGGTCTTCTATCTGCTTAAGTCAGTGATTTCCTCACCTGCAAAATTAGACTAATAGGAGCAATTGTGGAAATAAATTTTGAGAATTATATAAGATAATGGCTGCTAAATCTTTGATAGAAGACCTATATATAGTGGATTGTAGGTTATAAAAATTTGGAGGTGAATCTTTAAAACATTAGGTTACATTTTCTTTTCTTTTTAATTATCGGAGGGTGCATGTGCTTGCCAGATAGACAGCAACTAAGTACTCCTCACTGGAACGAGGTCCCATTGCAATCCTTTTCCCTCCATTTTTCCATCTGGCAGAATGTTGGGCATGCACTCACATGTATCTGAGTATTTTTCAATCACCAAGGCCAGCATTCAAATTGCAATCAACCATGCGAGATCTAACTTCCAATGTACAGAAGTTAACTGCTGTGCTACTGGGACAGCCCAACTATTACTTTTGAAAAATTGGTTTATATAGTTATTGTTGTTATTTTGCTTTGCTTTGTTTTTGTTTTCTCAGGTTTTTGCCATGGGGCCCGTGCACTTGCCAGACACGAAGAGACAGAGAGAAGGAAAGTGAAAAATCATTCCCCAAGTGAGACAGCCATGCTACAACCCTTTCTCCATTCTCTTGGGGTTTGGGACATATATATACACATGCCTGGCTTGATTTTCAAGCTGCCGAGTCTGGGACTCAAACGATGGTCTACCATGTGCTAGTCCAGTGCCTTAATCACCACGCCACTTGCTGGCTCCCAGTTTTTATAGTCTTATGAACTTTTCTTCATTTTTAATTTTTTTCTATTTTTCTCCACAATTGTATACAGATGACCAAAGACATACGCCAGACGCAACATAAACACAAATGACTAGGTAAATGGATTTATGAGAAAAGACAAAAGGCCAAGCATTTTTTACTATAGTAATGCTATAGTATGTAAATGCTAATAATTTATCATTGACCCAATTGATCATCTAACTTTGTAATGAATATTCTTTTAAAAATACATAATATGCATCATAATGATCGTGTTACACTTACTAGGTTTTAACTTATCTTATTGACCTATTTATATATTTAATAAGCAAAACCTATAGTTTTTATTTAGATAAAAAGTACTACCAAGGTATGAGTCTTCACAGAAAATTTGAGTTTGCACCTAGAATCATGCTACAGTGGCAGGTGATAGCTCCACCTACTGGCCAAGAGTGTAGCTGAAAGTGCATATCTAACCATAACCCTAAAAGCATACAGAGCCTATCCTGTGGATCTATCAATAAAAAGACACACACAAGAGCCTACACAAAAAGCCCTACTTAACCACATCTTCCCTCATGTCCAAATGGAAGACAAGATGGCTCATTTGAAACAGTATTCTCCATCTCCTTGTGTATGGCTGTACTATAATCTAGGAAGGCATTAAATGACCATATAAATTTGCATCCTAACCTCTAAGACTACATTTTAACTTCATTGAGACATGAGGTTTTCAGGAATAGGTAACGTCTACATTAAGTGTAAATGCAAGTACAATTTTTTTTTCAGTCGTATTTGTTTTTGTCAGACTAATTAATTTGTTAAGCTACTGACCTAATATTTACAAGGTATTAATTTATTCTGGGCCAGGTGGTATGTTAAATGCTTTGGATTCAGAAATAAACCAATGGAGCAAAAATCCCTGCCTTGGGACCAGCAGTTAGCATAATGGCTATGTCGCTGGACTCCCACGTAGTCGACCGCAGTTCGCGTCCTGGACCCGGTGGTTTAAAACTCATACCAGGTGTGTGTGCGTGCGTGCCCAAGATCCCAAGAGGAGAATGGAAGAGAAGGGATTGCAGCGTGGCCATCCTCCCTGGGGAGTGATTTCTCACTTTTTGTCTCTTTGTCTCTGTCTGTCTGGTGAGCACACGTGCCCTATAGCAAAAACCTCTAAAAAAAAAAAAAAATCCCTGCCTTAGTAGAGTTTGCATTCCAATGGACAGAGAAAAATGTTCACATTTATTTGTGCTTGGTCCCCAAAGTGTACAAAACATATCCAATAATTAACAGCGGGTTTTAATTATTTCCTTGGCGAGGTTTGTAAGTGAAGTTTTCATTCTCTTGCTAGTGGTTAGGCATTGCAGTTGGCCTATTTCTTTGTAAATTTGTAGCTCTCTTTCTAGTTTATTACTGGTTTCTTAAATGAGTCCAACAGTACTAGTAGGAAGAAATATTGTGAAAATCCAGCACTGTGTTATTATGAAAACATGTGTAAATCACTGTGCTGGTGACATGGAAGTCAGTGAGAGGTAGGCCTATGTGAAAGAACCTACAGTCATTTGTTAAAGACCTTGATCCTGTTCAACCACCCAGTGTATGAGCCATCTCCATCGCTGAATTTATCATTCTCCTCACTCATAGGAATTATGGAGAAATACTTAATAAAGTGGGATTTGCAAAATCCCAATAGGTTTGAAAGAGCAAGAAAGATCATCAAAACAAAAATACCCATGTACAGACCCTGGTCAGGGTTTGTGTTTAAGGTTACCTTCTGTTAAAGCTCTATTTTTAAGCTATTCAGATTAGCTTTTTGCAGCCAAAAGTAACCTTTCCAACTTGATTTGTGAGCTTTCATTTATTAAATCAAGTTCTGTCCACAGGACACTGTTGTGTTACCATTTAGTTAGAAGCAGTTGTTTTTTACCATTGGGCTGAAAAGTGACTTATCACCCATGAGACCCAGAATCACCAGCTGTCTTTTTGCTTTTAGTGATAACGCACTCAGAAGTGTGTGCTCTTGACAGTCACTGCTTTTCTCTCCAAGGGATCTGCTTGGCTTTTATACCACGGAAGTGCCCAAGTGGTGAGGAGCAGAGACTTAGGGTTAGCTTCCACAATGTGAAGGATGCTCCTAGACTTTCTGCTCTCTCTGTAGAATGACCACAACAGGAAAATCAAGATATTTCACAAAATATTTGAAGCACATCATGACCAAGTATTACAGAATGACCAACACTAGCAAGATCCACTAAAGGTAATGTTGAAATATAAATTGTCTCCTAGAAAGGTAATTCTATGTAAGAATGGTGAACAGGCTCACTTAGAGATAATTATAATCAGTACTGGAATATATACAGCTCCTTTGTCATATTAAGCTTCATTTACTGCTGTATTATTTTCATATTTCTTCTCCCCCTTCCCCTGCTTATTTCATTTTTAGTGGTGGAAAGAAAGTAATTCAAAACAATTTGTGGCAAACTTCTTTAAAGCTGAGAGAACACATGAACAGATAAGCACTAGTTGTATGTTAGCTTTGAAGATCCTCATCCTAGCACCAATGAATAATATTTCATATGCAGATGTTTCAACCTTCTTTTTTATTTGCAGAAAACATTTTTAATCCTGTATTTTCATATTTCTAAAAGTTTATTATTTCTTCTATGAGCCACCACGTGTGAAAAGAGAGAGAGGAGAGAGAGACAGCACTCCTAACAGAGGCTTGACGCTGCAATCTGTCCCAGCCCCAGATCGAGGGCATGCATGTGTTCAGGGAGGTCTCTGGATATGAACTCAGAACCTTCCTATGTGAATCAGCCTTGCAGTCTTGCATATCATTTCACCACTGTACTACCATCTGGCCCCAAGTATCTATATTTAAAAAACAATGTGAAATAGGAAGTTGGAGATAATTTATATAATTCTATAAATCTTTTCAAGTTAACATTGATATTTAGGTGACCAATGAAGCATTAAAAAGTTTTCACAGCCACAACTTGCTTCTGAAACTTCACACTCTGGCCAACCCTGTGTTGTAAGACATAAGACACAAAGAAATATGAGGGAAAAACCAGAAAGTTAAACTTGGGTGAGTTCATGTAAGAAGGAAGTGGTACTTATTAATTGCTAGTCTAATTCTAAATGCTCCTTGTAGAGTTACAGAATTAACAATGCACTTGATGCACTTCACTAAAGAGTAATGTTATTTTTTTGTTTGAGTTGCTTTTCAAATTTCAGCTTTGGGAGACTGAAAACTGTTTTCCAGTGCAGTTGTAATGAATCAACACAAACTTAGTGCCTTAAAACCACATAAATTATTATCTTAGAGTTCCTCAGGTCAACAAGTCCAAAATAGGTCTCACAGGTTAAAACTGAGGTTGCAGAAGGACAACTCTGTCTGGAGGTGTTCATGGAGACCATTTCCTTGCCTTTCCAGCTTTTAAAACCACCCACTTTCACTCCTTTCTAGGCTTCTCCCCCGTCTGTGAAGGCAGCAATACAGCAAGCTCTCTGCCCTACTTTCATCCATGTCCCCTTCTCTGATTTTCGTCTTCTGCCTCTCATTTCCCTCTTAAGGGAATCTCATTATTAATGTAATTAATTAATCACATAATTTTGATGAGTTTCCCTAATTTAAGCTTGGCTGTTCAGTAACTTTAATTCTATTGGGTGAGGGTATGTGTGGTATTTTTAAGAAGTTCGTGGAAAATATTTTGAAAAAAATTATGCACGGATTAAAATTTTTTTCCCACCAAAATAAACTCATACTTTAGGACCAACAGATGGCATAATGGTTACATTGCCGGACTCCCACATAGTCGACTGCAATTCTAGTCCTGGACTTGGAGTCTTAAAACTCACATCAGGTGCACGAACATGCATGCCCAAGATCCCGAGAGGATAATGGAGAAGGGATTGTGGTACGGCCATTCCTGCTTGGGGGGCAATTTCTCACTTTCTGTCTCTCTGTCTAGCTGGTGAGTGCATGTGCCCTATAGCAAAAATCTCTCTAAAATAAATAAATAAACAGGCTCATACTTTAATCCCATTTTTCTACAGTTCTTGAAGTCCCTTAGGATTTGCAACTTTTGTTCCTACTTGCAAGTAACCTGGCATTTTCACAGGCTCTGAAGATTCAGACACCAAATTGCCACATCTTTGGAATGTCATTATTCTACCTACCACAGAGACTATGAGTCAGAAGTCTTTAAACAGGATTAGTTTATAGATACACGTAGCAAAGCTTGAGTTAAAATCTTGAAACTTGCCTTTAGATTAAGCTGTGATTAAATGGCTCATTGTGGTCACCTGCTAATGAGACCACAGGCTACAGTTGAGTTGGTTATCTCTACGTTCTAATGTAGTTGATATTCACCCTACCATGCGGACATGATTTTAATACTATTCCAAAGAAATTCATTTAAAAGTTTTTGAGACGACAAATGATTTTAAAGCAAATTTTTTAAGCTTTTTTGCTCTAGGGCATGTACACTCACTGGAGACAGAGAGAGGGAAAATAAGAAATCACCTTCTAAAGGGGATGGCCACCCACCCACAATCGCTTCTCCTTCATTCTCCTGTTGGGATTTTGGGTAAGCATGCACATGTGTCCAGCATGATTTTTTAAGTCACCAGGGCCAGGACTTAAACTGTGGCTGGCCATGTGGGAGTTCAGCACCTAATCTTCACACTACATCCTCCTCAAAGGATCTTTCTCTCTTTTAAGTCAAGTAAATATAATGACAGCAATGTTTCAATAGTGAGAAATTCATTTTCAGCCCTTCTTCTTCTTAAGTACTGTACCTTCTTAAGTACTGTGGCTCTGATGAAAAATGATCTTATGGAAGTGGAAAATAACCTCCTTTCCTAGGAAAACCAAGAAAATGAGAAATTGGAGGGGGACAAGGTAGGCTACAAAGCATGGGCTTCACTATTTAGTGTGGGCCTGGTGGAGAGCCAATTAGGTGTTTTTATTGCATCCTGATTCTATCAGGGCTCAAAAGCTTCATTTCCAGTTTTGTGGATAATTATTTATTTTTTGACCATCATTTATGAACTGATGTATAAATTCTAGGTTGATACTAGGGGATTTCAAAAGGTTTGAAAAACATGAAGTTAAAAATAGAAATGTATTTAGGTGCAAAAGAACTTGAAATCCATGCATAGTTTTTTTCATAGTGTACACTTTTCATAAAGTTTTTAAGGCCTCTCCTTCCAAATATAAAGAGAGAGGGTGAAGGCATGCATGCAGATACATTCAGGGCAGTCAGAGAAGTGTGTTAAAAGAGATACTTATGTGTTACTAGGAGAGCACTAAGAAAGGGCAAGTAACACATTCTGGAGGTTCATATTGTACCCCAGCTTGAGAATCTTCTAAACCACAGATGCTGCGTCTTTGAAAGTGGAAATGTATTCCTCAGATTTTTGCAGGAAATAGCTAGAGGTGTATATTCCAACTAAGACAAAATGTCATCTTGGATAGTAATCATCAGACCTAATCTTAAAACAGCAGGAGAACAATACATTATAAGACATAAGGCCCCATTATTATCTTTGTAAGAACTTCAAGTAGTGTTTTAGAAGCGAAACCTCTGGCACTTAAAATAATTACCTGTGCGTGCATTAGTATATGCACGCATGTTAAGAAACAGTCATGTTACTTTGTAGGTACTGTCCCCTAACTGCCCTCTCTCCTGTATGTGCATTCTTAAATAAGAGTTCTTCGGATGGCCTGCCCCACCCCCATACTGTGCTCTAGCAGGCAGAACTAGCCATGGATGGAAAATCTAAACCCGGATACTAAGAGACTATCCCTGATCATGTGCCACTGCCTCTTTATTATTCTTCTACGTGGTCATGCGGGCTCCACGTCCAGGTGCTCAGCGTTTGCTTTTACCTAGGACAGACCAGTCCTGAAGCAGTGGTTTGCCTAGCTGGTCCAGCTTCATTCAGGAATCCTAATCATCCTTTTCATACAGGGTTTCAGCTTCCCACTTAGCTCTTAGCATGTTCATTCTCTGAGGGGGAGAAACTGCTGTAACATACTGCTTTGTCATAGGATGAGCTAATAATACCTGCTACCTCTCCTGCCCAACCCAGATCCACATTCATACCTGTTCACACACAGCACACACCTTCTTAGATAGGCCTGTACACACACACACACACACACACACACACACATACACACCACTTTCTTAGGAGATAAAGATTTAGTTTTCTACTACCATACATTTTTTATATTTGTTTCTTTTCAGCATCCTGTAACTTAGAGGCAGACACATAGTAGGTGCATAATAAGTTATACTTACTGGTGGTTCAGTCATAATAACCCACTAGGCTCCCAACCACAGAATCTAAATCTCTCTTTGTTCTTAGTGATAGAGTATGTGCACTCGCTGGAGAGAAAGAGAGAAAGTGAGAAATAACTCCCCCCAGGGGGATGGCCACACTGCTATCCCTTCTTCTTCATTTTCCTCTGGGGATTTTGGGCATTCACACACATACTTCTTGTGTGATCTTCAGGTCACCTGGTCTGGGACTTGAACCACAGAGTTGACCATGTGGGATCCAGGCACTTTAACCTCCATGCTACCTTCTGGCCTTCTATATTCCTTTTAAGATAAGACAAAATGTTTCCTATACCTAACTTCACATGAGAGATATTTTTTACTTATTAAATAATTAGTAAACACACACACACACACACACACACACAAGTAAGATGCATATATCTTAAACAGGTCTTCTTAGGACTAAAAGCAAGTAAATGACCTCCTTGTATAGATGCTTTGCTTAGAAATAGAGCACTGCACTTGGCCTAGGAAAAACATAATGATTTTCACTCCCAGTTAGACTAGATAAAGCAGAATGATGGAGCTGGTCAAGCCAGAAGCAGTAACCTCCTCTATCTGCTATGCTTTAAGAGTCTTGGAAAACTGGGAATATGTTTCAGTTGTATTTTTTTCATGGGAAACTTTATCTCTTAATGATAGTATTGTAGTTAATGTTCAATTACTAGTAAGTCTAGATTTCAGCAGTAAACTGTTAATTATTAGTTTTCTCTTACAAATTACCACTAATCACCTTGATATGTTTAATTTTTTTTCCTTTTAAAGTTTTTGCTTTAGGGCATGTGTGCTCTCCCATTGGAGACAGAGAGAAACAGTGAGAGGGAAAGGGAGAAATCATCCCTCGGGGGGATGGCCATACCACAACCCCTTCTTCTCCGTTCTCCTCCTGGGGTTTGGGGCACACACACACCTGATGTGATTTTCAAGCCACTAGGTCCAGGACTAGAACCATGGTCAGCCATATGGGAGTCTACGCCACCCACCGGCCTAATATGTTTAATTTTTTAAATTTGCTTCAATATAACACATATTTATGGAACTCTTACTACCATGACCTTCTCATATTTACTTTCTGCCTTGAGAGATTCCTGTCTGTAAGCAGTGTCCTAGTTGTAGCCCCAACTCTTCTGTTCCCAGGACCTACAGCAGTGAGTGAGTGAGTCGCTGATACGGCAGCAGGCATTATGAAGATACTGTTCCATAAATGAACCTTTCAAATGAATGAAATATTTCTCTGTTTTTCTTGTTTGTTTTAACTCTAAGGCAGTTGATAAATCACCACAGACTCAACTGAAAATATGTCAAGATGACTTACAAATTATAAGCTAATAAAGTAGGTTTTTTTTTTTTTTTTTTTTTGAGAGGTTTTTGCTATAGGGCGCATGCGCTCACCGGACAGACAGAGAGAGACATAGAGATAGAAAGCGAGAAATCACCCCCCAGGGGGGATGGTCACGCTGCAATCCCTTCTCTTCCATTCTCCTCTCGGGATCTTGGGCACGCACGCACACGCGCCCGACGTGAGATTTAAGCCACCGGGTCCGGGACGCGAACCGTGGTCGACTACACGGGAGTCCAACGACATAGCCATTACACTAACTGCTGGTTCCCATAAAGTAGGTTTTTCAAAGTTAAAAAAAATTATGAAAATATTCAGAGACCAGCAGTTAGCATAATGGCTATGTCGCTGGACTCCCATGTAGTCGACCACGGTTTGCATCCCGGACCCGGTGACTTAAAATACACAGGGCGCGTGTGCGTGCGTGCCCCAGATCCCGAGCGGAGAATGGAGGAGAAGGGATTGCGGTGTGGCCATCCCTGCTGGGGGGTGATTTCTCGCTTTCTGACTCTCTGTCTCTCTCTCTGTCTGTCTGGCGAGCGCACGCGCCCTATCACAAAAACTTCTCAAAAAAAAAAATATTCTGTGGAACACTGACTGAACTTCTGACTTTGCAAATCTTGGAAGAAAATTAACTTTATGACAAAAATTAAACAACTACGCAATTATAAATAAAAATTTTTAATTTAATTTACTTTTATCTTGTTCCCACTCCATATTCTAGTTACACAGTTCTTTAAAACCCTGATACTTCACAGAGGCATGTCAAATTAAGCATGAGAATAGTTAGCTAAAGTCATTTTGACTGAAAATGAAAAATCTTTAGAATCATTTTATTGATTTAATACAATGGATATTGCTGTGGTTTGAATGTTTATCCCTTCCAAAAATCATGCTGAGATTCATTTGCCTTTAACACTATTAAGAGATGTGGCCTTGGGATCAGCAATTGGCACAATGGCTATGTCGCTGGACTCCCATGTAGTAGACTGTGGTTCAAGTGCCAGACCCAGTGGCTTAAACTCACGCCAGGTGCATGTTCATGCATGCTCAAGATCCCAAGAGGAGAATGGAAGAGAAGGGATTGCAGCTTGGCCATCCCCACTGAGAGGATGATTTCTCACTTTCTGTCTCTCTGTCTTTCTCTGTCTTTCTGCTAGTACACGAACCCAATAGCAAAAAAACCTCTCAAAAAAAGAAAAAAGAAAGAAATTAAAAAAAAAAAAAAAAGAGGTATGGAGGTGTGCCCTTTAAGATTCCTGAAGTAGTAGATCAGAATGTTGTTAGAAGAATGGATAGTAAAGGCAATTCTGATAGATATCTGATTGAAATGAAGAACAAGTTATTGAAAACAGGAAGAAAGGCCATTGTTCTAGTCCATTCTATTGGTGACAACAGAAATGCATAAGTCTGAGCAATTTATAAAAATAGAGATTTATTCATCTCACAGAGTAGAGAGCCCAAGTCCAGGGGCTGCTTCTGGGGAGGATCATCTTGCTGGCGGGTAGTGTGGGCAGGAGCTTGAGCCGAGCAGAGCCTAGTGTGTACATCTCCCATTGTCAAGTTAGTGCTGATTATTACCTAGAGACATTAGTTAATAAAATGTTTTTCTTTTCAATTCACCTCATTTTGCTTTTTTATATATTTAAAGTATAGGTCAAAGCTTTCTCTAAAATTTCTTCCAAATATCCTTTAAAAGTCTATGCATTGCGGTTTCATAATATAACTCTGAGAGGTTATTTTTCTTCCCTCAAATAAGCACTCAGTTACTTAAAAAGATTAAACTGCAACAGCAATAAACCCTTCAATTTATAGTTTCAAATAATTTCCTCCAAGATTTTGGAGCATTTTAGAAAAGTTTTCAAAACATATGTATCTGGACTTAAGTATCTTTTTTTTTTTACACATATTTTGCTTTTTATAAGTACATATTGTGCTTTTTTAAGCATATGATATCATAATACTATTTTCTCTGTTGTATAGATTAAAAGGTCAGGACATTCCTAGTCAGAAATTAAAAGCAAACACATATTTTTTTTCTAAGCTATTTACACTTGATGGAATAAATGAATATACTGTTAGAGCAAAACAAGGTAGATTCCTTAGTCACACTGCAAAAAATGAAGTAGGCCTTATCCAAACAAGAAAGAGTTATTCAAGAGATTTTGTAAATTGAAAGTGAATTTAGGAGATTGAATGGCCCTCAAAAAATAGCCAATCAATCGTTGAAAGTGTTAGCAAGCATGGTAAATATCGATAAAATTTTCCAAATGAAACTTTGGTAATCAAGGGCCTGTGAGGCGGGAATTTCATCCCTTTGTTAGTTTTATTGCCTGATCTGGTGCTCTGACAGGAGGCTCACCAAATCAGAGGAAACGGAGCAGACAATTTGTGAGCCAGGAAGTCAGCCGCTGCTAATTCTAACCAGTTGTTTTCAAATCTCTGCGTTTGAGGGTTTTCCTCAAATAAAGCCTTATGTCTAAAACCCCAAATATAAACATCATGAAACAAAAATAATAATAATGGCTGGCACGTGGTGTGGTGCTTTAAACTGGCTCCCCTATGGCTGACTCTGCAGTTCAAGTCCCCAACCCCTTGACTTGAAACTCATATGGGGTGGGTGTGCATGCATGCCCAAAATCCTGAGAGGAGAATGAGGAGAAGGGACTGTGATGTGTCCATCCGCACCAGGAGGTAATTTCCCACTTTCTTATTCTCTCTCTCTCTCTCTCCCTCTCTCTCTCTCTGGAGAGTACATGATCCTATGGCAAAAAAATCTAAAATAATAATTATAATAAACAAAAATAAAAATGCTGAGATATGTATAGCAATTATAGCTCTAGCGGGTATAAATGACTGAAAACCCTCAAGAAACCAAGCCCTTCTGAGCCCTGTTTACAAGATGCTGTGCAGACCAATTTTCTTATTTGACTCAGAAAAAAATAGTAAGTTGATGCAGCATCCCACAGTCATACAGTATTGAACTAGGGTTCCTGAATTTCCCATCTGCTGCTTTTCATCTTATTTCACCCTCTCTCTTCAGAATACATAGATTTTGTATTGAAAGATTTAACTGATGTGCACACACCCTATATTTGCCTTCACCAATCCAAATTAAATTTATTGCAAGAAAAAGAATCAAGAGTGTAAGGTTTCCTTAATTTTTTTAAAATAGACAGAAAGTATTGCTAATATAATCATGTATTTATTGGAAAGGATGGTTGGTGATGAGGTAAAATAATGATGTTTTAATACTTTTTCTAATGTTCTTCACCATCATCAGGATTTATTTCTAAAATGCATTTGATTAGAATGTTGAGATAATCATCGGTTTGATCTCTGTGTAGGTTACATAGTGTAAGTCCCTCCACAGCCTTTACTGAAAGCAACTATCTTAATCCTAAAGGTAAGATCACACTGATGGATTTGTATCTTAAATCTTGAAAGCTTGTTGAAAACAGATGCTTTAATTATGATGCCCATTAGCGACTTTATGATGAATGTATTCATGAAGTGTTCTTACTGTGAATATCTTAATAAAAACTGAAATGTCACGATTCTATTTCAATTATTATGGCTATTTTCCTTTCTGGGGGGCAGTACTTTTAAAGTTGGTCATGGTTAATGCTAAGTTAATGATCAAGTTTTATAACTCTATTTGCATAAGTACAGGAGTGGTGAAGTCTGGAATCTGAATCATTTAAAAACTTGCAGTTTAGAAGAGACATCCAGGGACAATATGACATTTATTTGAAAAATCCCAACCATAAATATATCTTTTGATAAAATTATTGAGAGACCAGCAGATGGCATAATGGTTACGAAGGTGGATTCCCACGTTGCCAACCACTGTTTGAGTACTGGACCTGGCAGCTTAAAACTCATGCCAGGCACATGTGCATGTGTGCCCAAAACCCCAAGAGGAGAATGGTGGAGAAGGGATTACCGCTTGGCCATACCACCTGGGGGGGGAGAGGTGATTTCTGGATTTCTGTCTCTCTCTGTCTCTCTGGTGAGTGCAGGAACCCTATAGCAAAAATATCTCTAAAAATGAAATAAAATAAAATAATTGAATTATTTT
The DNA here is from genome assembly GCA_026018925.1 of Tupaia tana. Taxonomy (NCBI): domain Eukaryota; kingdom Metazoa; phylum Chordata; class Mammalia; order Scandentia; family Tupaiidae; genus Tupaia; species Tupaia tana. Next base: position 28,274,666 of record JAKSZU010000013.1, read on the forward strand.
TTAAAACATGTCTGTATGTATTTTCACTGCGTGCTCATAGAAGATGCAGGGTAGTTTTTAGTACACAATGCAAAATCTTTTCACTGACTACAGAAAAGAAAATAGCATTTTAGGAAAGACTTTGACTATCTTTAAAATGTGAATATTTTGCTTTCAAAAAGTCACAATAAAAATTGTATTACAATGCATATTACTAAATCAGGACAAAACAAACAAAATACTAGTTTCCTAACGTTACATGGGTTGAGTTACACAAAGCGTAGTGCTTCTATAGCCCCGAGAAGTACATAAACCAGGGCGTAGCCCTAAACAAACATGGTCTCAGTTCACTTGTTTAAACTTATTTAGAAATTTACAAATCAACATTAAGTGTTATATAAATATAGAATACTACTAGTCAGTGTTATGTCCACACTGAGTTGGGAGAAAATAAAAATGCAGTTTGGGGATGGCTCAGTGGTTCAATAGTAGCATGTTACTCAAGGAATCTTGGATCCATATAGAAGATGGTGGGTTCGGTTTCCTGGTTAACCTGTATGAGCTAGGCAAGCATGCCTGAGATCCTGGCTGACCAGAGGGCTGGTGGGGAGGGCGAGGGGTGGTGTGGGATCCTGTTGAAGGTGCTTATCCTTCATTTTCTTTGCTCTGTCTCACTCTCGTGAAGAAAATGAAGATCCGAGGTTTTTGCTATAGGATGTTGTGGAGGGCACTGCATACGGAAGCCATCTTGAGCTATCTGCCATCTTGAGCTATCCACCATCTTGGAAACCATTAGGCTTCACTTCCTCACTGAGCAAACCATTTCTCAGAAATCATGTGACCAACCATTCTCCCCGGAAGTGGTTGGGTTTCTAGGCAACGGGAGATCCACCCACATCAATGATTGGTTCATGTTGTTCTATCTCATTTGCATTTCGGGCAACCAATTGGTGCCCACCAGCTGTGTATAACTCGCCATTTTTCCTCAATAAACGGAAGAAGAAGAAGAAGACTTTATGAGCACCTTGTATTGTGTGTGCCGTGTGTTTGTCCCATCTCTCACTCCCACCCCCAGGGAACCTGTTCAACTGTCCCCGGGGTTGGGACAGGGTGTGTGCACTCGCCAGAGAGACAGAGAGACAGAAAGTGAGAAATCACATCCCAGAGGGGATGGCTATGCTGCAATCCCTTCTCCTTCATTCTCCTATTGAGATTGTAGGCTCACTATGGTGTGAGTTTCATGGAAATCTTTCATGTGGGGTGGGAGTCCAGTGCCTTAATCACTACACCACTCACTGGCCCCCAAAATGAACTTTTGAAAAAAGTGCATTCCGCATAGTTATAGAATCATAGACTCTCAAGCTGTAATTAATTTCAAGAGACATCTAATTCAATCCCTCACGATTGTCAAATCTTTCTCATAGTTTTCATAGTTTTTCTTGTAGAGGTCTTTGATTTTCTTGATTACATTGATTCCTAGGTATCTTATACTTTTTTTTTTTTTTTTTTGGTTTTCACATGATCCTTTATTGAGATGTTTTCCTATGTACTTCTTAACTAGCTGGACAATCCACTGCACCACTCTTGATGTCATCGATGATGTCATGAGGGTGGCAGCCATCAACATTGCAGCCTACAGACTGGGCTGTCCCCAGGATCTTTTTAAGGTTCCAGAGAGTTATCTAGCCAAAGACCAGTGCCTCATCTGTCAGGTAAGGCTGACAATCTTGTCAAAAGTGATGTTTCCACTATGTTTAATATTCTGCTTCTTTCTGACTCTTGGAGGTTCCTTGAGGGCTTTGATGATGAGCACAGAGGCAGAAGGTACCGCTTTGGTTTGGGCCTGTCCATTCTGAATGGTCAGTTTCACGGTAATCCTCAGGCCCTTCCAGTCACTGGTTGCCTTGGCAATGTCATCAACAACCTTTTTTGGAGACAGACCCAGAGGGCCGATCTTGGGGGCCAGGGCAGACATGGCACTGACTTTGCCACCGGTGCACCTCAAGTACATGACTTTGATCTGGTTGGGGTCAAATTTGGGCTACATGGCGGAGGTGGCTGGTGTTGGATGAACTCGAATTCCAGATGACCAAAGAAAGTTGCACCGAATCCTCCTCCAAGTCAAAAGCCTAAAGCAGTATCTTATACTTTTTGTGGTTATGGTAAATGAGATTACTTTCTTCAGTTCTGCCTCTGCTTGCTGTTTATATATAGAAATACTATAGATTTTTGTAAGTTGATTTTGTATCTTACACTTTACTGTATTCATTTATTACTTTGAGAAGTTTTTTCATAGATTCTATGTATACAATCATGTCATCTGGAGATAGAGACAATTTCAACCCATTTTTCCCTATTTGAATGCCTTTTATTTCATTCTCTTGCCTGATCACGTTGGCTAGGTCTTTCAGCTCTATATTGAAAAGGAGTGGAGAAAGTGGGCAACCAGTTTTTAGTGGAAAAGTTTTCAGTTTTTTCCCATTTGGTATAATGTTAACTATAGGTTTTTCATAGATGGCTTGTATTATGCTGAGAAATGACCTTTCTATGTTGATTTTGCTGAGAGTCTTAATCATGAAGGGATGTTGTATTTTGTCAAAAGATTTTTCTGCATCTATTGAAATGATCATACGGTTTTTTATCTTTCTTTCTGTTAATATGGTGTATTACATTTATGGTTTTGCATATGTTGAACCACCCTTGAATACCTGGAATAAAGTCTACCTGGCCATGATGAATAATCTTTTTTATATGTTGTTAAATACAACTTGCTGGTCACTTGTTGGAAATTTTTTCATCTATATTCATCAGAGATACTGGTCTATAGTTTTCCTTTTCAGTTCTATCCTTATCTTTTTTGGAATGAGGGTGATGGAGGCTTCATAAAATGGCTTTGGGAGGATTCCTTCCTTTGGGACCTTTAGAAATAATTTGAATAGAATGGAGGTTACCTCTAATTTAAAAGTTTTGTAGAATTCAGAAGTGAAGCCTTCAGGACATGGATTTTCCTTTGTTGTGAGGTCATTTATTACTGATTCAATCTCATTACTTGTTATAGACTAATTTAGGCTTTCTATATCCTTCTGAGTCAATTTTGATAGTCAATATGTGTCCATAAATTTGTCCATCTCATCCAGGTTTTCTTGTTTGTTGGTGTATAGTCACTCAAAATATCCTCTAATGATGTTTTGTATTTTTATTATGTCTTTTGTAATATTGCCTGTTTCATCATGAATTTGATTTATCTGGTTCCTTTTGTGCTTCTTTTTTTAAAAAAATATATATATTTTATTTATCTTTATTTTATTTAGTTATTTATTTTAATTTGATCAGAGAGGGGGGAGAGAGAGAAAGAGAGAGAGAATGAGAAAGTAAGCTATCAGGTTCAGGATTGGAACCACAGTTGGCCATGTGGAAGTCCAGTGCCCTTAACCACCATGCCACCTGCCAGCCCCCTCCTTTCTCTCTTCTTAATTAGTCTGGCTAATTGTGTGTCAATCTTGTTTATTTTTAATATAATCAGCTTTTTATTTCATTTATTTTTTGTATAGTTCATTTATATCCTATTTCATTTATTTTTGCTTGAATCTTTGTTATTTCTTTTCTCTTGACATTATTTGGAATTATGTTGTTGTTGTTGCTGTTGTTTTCCAGTTCCCTGAGGCATGATGTTAAGTTATCCATTTGCCACCTTTTCGTATTTTTCTTATGCACACTAATTGCTATGAACTTCCTTCTTGTGACTGCTTGTGCCATGTCCCATAGATTACGGAAACTTTTGCTCTCATTATCATTTGTTTTCATGAATCTTTTGATTTCAGTCTTAATCTCTTTAGTAGTTGTCAAGTAATTCAGGAGTAGGTTATTTAGTTTCCATGTGTCTGTGTATTTTCAGGGTTTTTTCCTGAAATTGATATCAAGTTTACTTTATTTTAAAATTATATTGCCAGGATGTCATCTCGCTGGTTTAAAAAAAAAAAAAAAGGCAAAAAACAATTAAATCAACAATGGAGGACCAAGAATATGTCTGACCCTGTGACAAGTCAATCAAACATTATTTATCTGAGACAAAACAATTCCATTATGGCAGACCAATATGAATGTTGGCTTCTCTGCAATGCTGCCTTATTCCATAAGTCTCCAAGCACAAACCCTCCTAGCTTCTCAAACATCATCTGAAGAATCTTTGTATGATTTAAAATAATTTACTCCTTGTAAATGTGATCTAGGTTGAAGAAAAAAAGTAAGATTTTTTATATTTATTTCTATCTTTTCTGTATACTTCATCGAAAATAGCCAATGGGAAAATTGAGAATATCAAAAATAAATAAGGCAAAACAAAAGAAAACAACGTTGAAAAAAATCTCATGAAATCAATGCAGAACTATACAAACTAAACTGACAGGATCTCAGAGGAATATCTATGGGTGATTTAGAATCATATGATCATTTCAATCGATGCATAAAAGCATTTGACAAAAAACAACATTCTTTCATGATTAAGACTCTCAGTAAAATTGGCATAGAAGGATTGTTTCTCAGCATAATAAAAGCCATCTGTGTAAAGCCTACAGCTAACATTATACTGAATTTAACATTAAACTGGTATAAGACAAGGCTGCCCACTCTCCCCACTCCTCTTCAATATAGTGTTGGAAGTCTTGCCAATACCATCAGATCAGACAAGAGATCGAAATAAAAGGCATTCCAATAGAGAAAGAAGAGTTGAAATTTTCTCTTTTTGTAGATGACATGATTGTATACACGGAAGATCCAATAATGTCCATGAAGAAACTTCTTGAAGTCATAAATGCATATAGTAAAGGTACAGGATAGAAAATTAACTTTCCAAAATCTATAGCATTTCTATAGACAAACAACAAGCAGACAGAGTCAGAAATGAAGAAAGTAATCCCATTTACCATAGCCACAAAGTTATAAGATACCTAGGAATAAAACTAATCAAGGAAATTAAGGACCTCTATAAGAAAAACTATGAAAATAATAAAAGAGAAATAGAAAAGGACACCAAAAAAGTGGAAGAACATCCCATGTTCCTGGATTGGGAGAATTAATATAAGCAAAATGGCAATCCTACCCAAATTAATCTACATATTTAATGCAATCCCTATAAAATTATAAGAGACATTCTTCACCGATCTAGAAAAGACAATCATAGAATTTGTCTGGAATCATAAAAGACCACGTATTGCCAAAGTTATCCTGTGTAAGAAGAGTAGAGTGGCATCTCTCTTCCTGACCTCCAAATACATTACAAAGCTGTGGTAATCAAAACAGCATGGTATTGGCACAAAAACCGACACAAAGACTGATGAAACAGAGTAGAGAACCCAAAAATTACCCTCCAAACATACAGCCAACTGATCTTTGACAAAGGATACTATTCAATCCAGCAAGAAAAGGAAAATCTCTTTAGCAAATGGTGCTGGAAAAACTGGGTGTCCACCTGCAAAAAGATGAATCTGAACCCCTATGTCTCACCATTAACAGAAATTAACTCAAAATGAATCAAAGATCTAAATCTAAGACCTCAAACTATAAAACTACTGGTGGAAAACACTGGGGAAACTCTGGGAGACATTGAGGTAGGCAAACACTTCTTAAATAAGACCAGCAAAGCACAGATAATAATCCCTAAAATATACAGGTTTGATTACATCAGATTAAGAAGTTTCTGCACAGCAAAAGACACAGTAATTAGTGTGAATTAACAACCCTTTAAATAGGAGATTTTTATAAACTATATATCAAATAAAGAACTGATAACCAGAATACACAGAGAATTCAAGCTACTTACCTGGAAGAAAATGATTAACTCAATTAAAAGATGGAAAATGAATAAACAACTCTCTAAGGAAGACATGAAAACAACCAATAAGCATATGAAAAAAATGCTCAATATCTCTTATCATAAGGGAGATGCAGATCAAAACTATGAGATAGCATCTAACCCCAGTCAGAATGCTAAAGATTAAAAAGAAAGAAAGAAGAAAGAAAGAAAGAAAGAAAGAAAGAAAGAAAGAAAGAAAGAAAGAAAGAAAGAAAGGAAGGAAGGAAGGAAGGAAGGAAGGAAGGAAGGAAGGAAGGAAGGAAGGAAAGAAGGAAGGAAGGATAAGTCTTAGAAGGGATGTGGTGAAAGAGGAACTCTCCTACATTGTGGTGGGAAAGTAAATTGGTACAGCCACTGTGGAGAACAATATGAAGGTTTCTCAAAGACCTTCAAATAGAATTACCATATTATCCAGCGATTTCACTCCGGGGTATATATCCAAAGGACAGGAGAACATTCTGTTGGAAAAGCGCTTGCACAGCTATATTTATTGTAGCAGTATTCACAATTGCTAAGACATGGAACCAACCCAAATGTCTACAAACAGATGAATGGATTGAAAAAAAGTGGAACATATACCCCATGGAATACTATTCAGCCATAAAAAAAAGTAAGACACTTCAAGAGAACAAATAAGCCATGACATTAGTGGGATACAGAAAGGGTTTATTACCTGTTGATGATTACGTGTATAGTATTCTCAACTGGACTGGCCTGAGAAGTATTTCATGTTAAATAGCCTTTTTATAAGCAAAATGATAAATAGTAATTGAATGCTTAAAAAAATAATTGAAATAATAATAATAATAATCTGGGAAAAATAATGAAAAGCTATTTGATGATGAGGAGGAGGATTTTAATGTCTTTGTATTGACTGATATGCATGGTATTCCTTCTGGAAAAAGAAATGTAACACACTGTAAAGTTATATGTGATTCAATGTAATATAAACAAGATTATGATAATAATAAATTTAAAAAAGACCCTGGCATTTGATATAAAATTAATGAACATGGAAGATTTATTGCTAAGTGAAGCAGGTCAGGCTATTAAACAGACATTGTATGTCTCCACTTAATGTATACTGACTATCTACACTCTATGGTCGAGACTGAAAGACTGGAGGACATAAAAGCATTGAAAATTGTTACGGATGCTGGGGACAAAGTGGAAGGAGAGTGGGAGAGGGAAAGAGTGCAGGAAGGGAAATTTGGGGAAAAATTGAGAAGTAAGACATTTGTGGGACACAGATATGATTTGTGGAGTGTTGGTGATGCCATGTATAGTATTCTCAACTCACCTGCTGTTTGGTGTATATCATGTTGGGTAAAGTCTCTTTACAAACTAAATGATGTATGATGTACAACAATTGAATGTACAAATAATAACAATAATGGAAAAAAAATTGAATTCTTGGGTTCCTGTAGAGACCAGGTAATAATATGATAAAACTGAACTCTAATATGAAGAAATGAAGAATAGATAATCATATATAACAGATAATCATTAAGAGGATGATTTTATGCGTACCATAATTCCAAAATATAAAATATGCATAAAAATACTAAGAATATATATATATATATATATATATATATATATATATATATGAATTGTTTCTTTAATTTTACTTATTGCTATTTTTTAAATTGACTATAGGGGCTGTGTGCTCACTGGAGGCAGAGAGAGAGAGAGAGTGAAAGAGCAGGCCCAGACTCGAACCACTGCACCACAGAACTCCAGCAGCTTTACCATAACACCACCTGCTGGCCCCAGTAAGAAATACTTTACACTGTGAAAGTGCTTGTTTAGAATCATGTAATTATGAGTGACTTTATCTAATCTTCAAATTTTCTATAAATGTAATTTAAACCTACATTTAAATAAAAAGGGTAAAAAGGTATCTTTTTTAAAGTTTTTTATTTTATGAGAGAGAGAAAAAGAGAGACATTTATTTTGACAAGATCCTACCCTGTCAGGATCCTTCTGCCCAGCAAGCTAGGAATATGGGATACACCACTGAGCCCAGCCCGTTTAGCTTCGGCTGGGAACCAAACCCTGACCACCTACGTGGCCTCTGCCTCCCAGTCACAGCATTCAGCAGCATGTGCCACTGTAGTGAGCCAAAAAGAGGTTTTTGTTTCAAAATTACCTCACTGTGGTATACCTCAGAATATTTCTTAAGATACATGTGATAGGCTACACGGTCTTCACTTTTGTAGATTTACTCAGGTTTGCAGGTCACAAGTGGCAATCTAAAAATATGCACAACGATAAACATTTTGTACTAACATATACTTTTCTTCCTGTCTATATTTTCCTGGAGAAGATGAGGTATGTGCAAACCAGATCTGCTCTGACTCTCAAACTTTATAGACTAAACTGTCCTTTTCTTCTTCTTCTTCTTCTTCTTCTTCTTCTTCTTCTTCTTCTTCTTCTTCTTCTTCTTCTTCTTCTTCCTCCTCTTCCTCTTCCTCTTCCTCTTCCTCTTCCTCTTCCTCTTCCTCTTCCTCTTTCTCTTCCTCTTCTTTACTATAGTGTGTGTGTACTTGCCAGAGAGAGAGAGAGAAAGTGAGAAATTACCTTTCCAGGAGGATGGCTACATCACAATCTCTCCTCTTACATTCTCCTCTTGGGATTTTGGGCATGCATGCTCACAGACATGCCCGGTGTATTTTTCATGCCACAGGTCTGGGAGTTGGACAGTATAATCATCTATGTGGCATCTAGCTGCTTTACCCTCCTTGTCACCTGCTGGCCTATTATGGACTAAACTTTTATAAACGTGTAACATGGCTACTACTGTTGCATCTACTGTTTTTGTTTGTTTGTTTGTTTGCTTTTTCTTTTTTGGAGAGGTTTTTTTGCTATAGGGTGTGTGTGCTTGCCAGAAAGACAGAGAGATAGAGAGCGAGAAATCACCCCACAGGGGGGGATGGCCATGCTGCTATCCCTTCTCCATTTTCCTCTCGGGATCTTAGGCACGCACACACACGTGCCTGGCGAGCCACCAGGTCTGGGACTCAAACTGGAGTCGACTACACGGGAGTCCAGCAACATAGCCATTACGCTAACTGCTGGTCCCCGTTGCATCTACTGTTAGGGTCATCTTGGGGAGAATACAGTACTTGTGTGCACACGTGTGTGTTTGTGTGTTTACCTATAAATGAAAGTTGATCTCTGATATCCCTTGTCTCCTAATTATTTATAATTCCATCACTTGTCCCTTGTATTTTAAAAGAGAGAGAAACTGAATGACAGCCTGTCTAAGTGCTGAATTATACAATTTCAAACTTAACTTACAAGGCTGGCAGAATGATAGTAAAGATAATAAAGCCGAAGGAAATTTTAGTGATGATGGAGTCAAATCCTAGCTTGTGGGGAGAGGGTGGGAGAAGGAGAGTGTGAGGAACGACATTAAGGAGAAAGAGAGGCAAGACATTTATGGGACACAGAAATGGATTATTAAATGCTGATGATAATGTGTGTCGTATCCCCAAGAGGGCTGGTGTGAAATGTATTCATGTTGGAAAATTAACTGTACAAGCTAAGAGGGGTATAGTGATTGACTGTATAAAAGAAATTAAAAGAGAAAAAAATAAATTATATATTAAAAAGGTACTAATTCCTAGGGAACAGTGGTTAAATTTTCTCTAGATATTTAGTAATAACACTGAGATTGGAAAGTGAATGAAATAATACCTACAAAGAGAAAAGCAATGTGTTTGGCTCAGAGTCACAGTAATAATGTTGATTTTTACTACATGACACATGGTCCATTTTCCAGTATGTATTAAGACATGGCAGAAATGAACAAACTCTCTGTTATATACGCTAAGCCAGCAGAGGTGAATGAAAACACGGACTTGGTCCTCATAATAATGATAATAATTGGGACCAGCAGTTGGCATAATGGCTATGTCGCTGGACTCCCATGTAGTCAATCACGGTTCGTGTCCCGGACCCGATGGCTTAAACTCATGCCCGGCATGTGTGCGTGCGGGCCCACAATCCCAAGAGGAAAATGAAGGAGGAGGGATTGTGGTGTGGTCACCCCCCCGGGGGGTGATTTCTAGCTTTCTGTCTCTCTGTCTCTCTCTGTCTTTCTGGAAAGTGCATGTGCCCTATAGCAAAAATCTCTCCAAAACAAAACAAAACAAAACAAAACAAAACAAAAAAAAGAAGAAGAAGAAGAATTGAAAACACCTGGTGCCTATCCACTGCAGAAGGGCTCTGCCAGATTTGTGTATCATTCAACTCTCACAGCCTCCCTAAGACTGGTGAATCTCCAGAATTGCATTTTTTCCAAATGAAGAAATACGGAGACATGGGGAAGTCATACAGTCACACAACTTGTTAGTGGCAGAGTCGAGATCCTGTGGTTTGGGGCTTCGGATTATTAAACATTAATATAACAAGTAACATTTATTCTATAAGATTATACTGTTATGAATTTCACAAGTCATCATTTCAAGATGAAGGCAGATGACTTCATATGAAGCTACTTTTTCTTCCTTTACGTTTTTTTTTAATTTATGAGAAGGCACGTACACACCCCAGAGACAGAGAGAGAGACAGGAGAAAGCACCACCCAATGGGAAGAGCTGCTTTTTCTCATCTCCAACCTATCTACATGACGTTACAGTTTAGACAGTTGTGTTTGAAAATTACATTGAGAAATACAGGGACTTTTTACTAAGAAATGTAAATAAATCAAATTAAAGAGAAGCAACGTAAAATACAAAAATAAAAATGGAGAACAAATGTGAATTCCAAAGACAGGAGGGTAAGAGGACAGTGGGCCATAGGGCTGGGAGGGAAGGAGCCAAGGGGAAAGAAAAGCAAAACATTTAATGAACATAAAAATGGGAAATTATCTGTTGATGATCATGTGTTTAATCATATCCTTCACTGGACTAGTAGTGTATTCATGCCTAGAAAATTCAGTTTGTGGGGACCAGCAGTTAGCCTAATGCTTTGTCTCTGGACTCCCATGTAGTCGACCGTGGTTCGCGTCCCGGACCCAGTGGCTTAAAACTCACGCCGGGCGCGTGTGCGTGCGTGCCCAAGATCCCGAGAGGAGAATGGAGAAGGGATTGCGGCGTGACCATCCCCCCTGGGGGGGTGATTTCTCACTTTCTGTCTCTCTGTCTCTCTCTGTCTTTCTGGCGAACGCACGCACCCTATAGCGAAAACCTCTCCAAAAAAAGAAAAAAAAAAAGAAAATTCAGTTTGTATGATTCAAAGATGCACAGTGATTAATACAATAAAGACTAAAATAATAAAATAAAATTAAAACAAATAAAAATACAAAACTGAGAGAAAAGAAAAGGCAGAAAAACAAATGAAAAGTCTGGGGAAATAATCCGATTTTGAGTTCCTATTTCTTGTCGTGTGAGGCACTACAAACTTCTTCCCAGTAGGTGGTGCTAGAGGATATCAGAAAGCCTGGCTGGGGCTCCTCTCTCATACACAAACACACACGCGCGCGCGTGTACACACACACACACACACACACACACACAAACACAAATACACAAAAGCCCCATAACCAGTCAGATTCTGGGAGGTGATCATTGACTATCTTTTAGTGATGTGAGCTTTAAAATAAATGATATTTTCAGCCATATTGTAAAGAGAGACAAATGCTGTTGTGAAATAATACCAGAGTGCCAGCATACGTTGATATATACTCATTTCATATTCACAAGAGGTGTTTTCCACGTTCACTTATACAAAGTAAAAGGAATCTGAGGAGCGTCTCAGTTCTACATATTAAACGCAGCATGGAAAGAGGTTTGCTGATGCCTGCTTCCCAACCATTAGCTTGAATTGAAGGAATGAGGAGAGTCAGAAGACAGTTGGCCCTGTGGCTAAAGGCGGTTTTCTGCAAGGCTGACCCGTATGAGAATACTCTGATTAGGGGTCTGAAGTGCTCCCTGGCTATGCTGAGTGCACATGTGCCTATAGTCTAGGACTGGCTGAGATCAGGGCTGGATCTGGGTATCAATACCCTGTTGGCGTGCTGTCTCTCTTTCTATCTGTCTTTCTTGCTCAGGAAAGAAACAGAAAGACAAAATAAGAAGAATAATATCTCAACATAATTAAGAACACAAGGACAAGGAAAAAAAATAATTTCTCAACCCAATAGTACAGACTTATTCAAACCCAGGAAAACTAAGACCCAACAGAAAGTCAATCGATTCACAGCCTGGGCTAGTCCTCCAGACACACGTTGATGAAAGTGCCCTCTCTCTGCGGCCTGTGGACACCCTGAGACAGACTTTCTGGTATACCAAACAATGATCACTTCTTATTTTCCATTCCACAATGTATTCAGTTATAAACTGTTGACAAGAAATATATGAAAACCAGGTCTATCTCCATTAGCTTCTTGTCAAAAGTAACACTCATCTGCCTGTTATTCCTAGCAGCGTCTTTCTACCTCAGTCTTACCTACCCATGGGGGTTAAGAAGTGATTTCATTTCTTGAATGTCCTGAGGGATGTAGTTAGTGTTGAAGGGGGTGACAAGATAGAAAAGAGTAGGAAGTATCTGCATATTTAGAATAAGATGACTTTTAAATAAATGAGTGAGGACATTTGTAATTTAAGTTTTCTTCTTCCTTTGGAAGGAAAGATTTTAGGAATATAAACCACTGTGAGGAGCTGGCTCTGTGGTTGGTCATTAAGATGGCTGAATCCCACATGGCTGACCTTGCAGCTCAAGTGCTGGACCTGGGAGTTTGAGAGACACACTGAAGAGCATGTGTATGCATGCCCAGAATCCTGAAAGGAGTAAAAGTTGGAGGAGAAGACAGGGAATTGCAATGTGACCATGCTTCTTGGTGGTGGTGGTGGTAGTGGGGGGTATTTAGCCTCTCCCTCTGTGGCTGTTTCTCTGACAAGTGTGTGTGCCCTCTGGCAAAACATACATACATACATATATACATACATAAGATACCATGAGTACAAGATTTTAAAGGCTGGACTACTGCTGGAGGGTTAGGTGCTGGCTCGGTCACCCACAATTGGATGACTTTGCCCTCCTTGATCAGGTACTTCAGGTCAGGAGAGGAGCATACTGCGAGAAAGGCTGGGAGTCAGTGTAACTGATTGAGATGTTGTGTTTTGTCCCTTGGTGCATTCTTCTCCACTCACGTCCACATCAGGGAGGCAGCCAGTGCCTTCATGCTTTTACTCCACAGGAGGTTTGTGCTGTAGGACAGATTAATTTGCCCTCAATGATCTGTTTTCCTGGCACTCTGTGAGGAGATGACGCCAGATAGGGGAAATGGAGACAAGTGCCTCAGCAGAAAGAGTACGTGAGAGGAGAGGCAGCCAGAAGTCCAGGATGGGACTGGACTCCCATGAGGGTCCACTGCTTGTTCTTTCACAGCTTATCGGAGGGAAGGGAAGAGGAGTTCATGGTTGGGTGAGAACTAGGTGCTTGCGTGGCATACCTAAGGGGATGAAGTCTAGGCTCAGGTGAATAGCCTTTGCTAAATTTACTCAGCTTCCAAATGGAACCAAGACTCAAGGCTCTAAGATTCCTGTGGTCTATGTGAGCTTAAATAAGGCACCTCAATGGTAACAAATGGGTAAGACCAAAGGGCTTCCCCCAAATATTGTTTTTTGCAAGAGGACATGGCTGAAAGAGCATCAAGATATTCAGATTATCATGGGATTAGAACTCAAAAAAAAGATCTAAGCTAATTTTCAAAGTAAATTCTGTTTCTGAGATTTTGACTAAGACTTATATTTTAGTTCAAATATAGTTTCTCATTTTGACATCTTTTTCCTTTTTCTTTTTTTCTTTTGGAGAGATTTTCACTGTAGGGCATGTGCGCTCGCCAGACAGACAGAGAGAGACATAGAGACAGAAAGCGAGAAATCACCCCCCGGGGGGATGGTCACGCCGCAATCCCTTCTCCTCCATTCTCCTCTCGGGATCTTGGGCATGCATGCACATGCGCCCGGTGTGAGTTTTAAGTCACCGGGTCCGGGACGCGAACCGTGGTTGACTACGTGGGAGTCCAGCAACATAGCCATTATGCTAACTGCTGGTTCCCGACATCTTTTTCCTCTAGAGATAATTAATTTAAAAAAAAATTAGTTTGCTATAGGGCACATGCACACTCTGAGACAGAGAGAGAGAGAGAGAGAGAAATCATCTCCCAGCAGGGATGGTCATGTTGCAATATCTTCTCCATTCTCTTCTTGGGATCTGGGGCATGCACACACACATGACTCGCACATTTTTCAAGCCACTGGGACTTGGACTTAAGCTGCTCAGTAGGCCACAGGAGATCCTATTACCTTAACCTCCACACCACCCACTGGTGCCCCAGAAATAATGAACTAACAGTACACCATAGCAAAGACAAATAATATTTTGGTTTTGAAGATATGAAAAAAAAAGTACAGAGAAAGGAGGAAACTATATATGAATATATATATGGGTAACTTTTTTCCTTTAATGTTCTTTCCTGGGTAATCACAGTACTTAAAAGATCAAATGACAAAATAAAAACTCCAGTGAATATTATTAATATGTAACAAATTATTTTTTAAAGAGGGTTTTGCCTTCAGGTACGTGTGCTCGCTGGAGAGACAGAGAGACAAAGATAGTAAGAGGAAAAGAGAGAAATCACCCCCTAGGGGGAATGGCCATGTTGCAATCTCTTCTTCTCCATTCCCCTCCCAATATCTTGGGCATGCACGCACACATGCCTGGCATGATTTTCAAGCATCAGGTCTGGGACTCGAACTGTGTTCAGCCCTGTGAGAGTCCAGCAGCATAACTGCTACACCATCTGCTAGCTCCACAAACCACTTCTTACGGGATGAAAATTGGAGAGGTAAAATCTGTAGATTTTATTATCCTGGCTTTCATAATGTGATCAAAGAGATTCATTGGTTATTCATCCTTATAGCTGAATAGCCAATGAAATAGGGAAGTTAGCATTTACAACATTATACCTTAGGCTACAAGCAAGCTACAGACCTATAGCAGGTCATCCCACAAGTTCTCTACTTCACTGTCTTATTTTAGTTTTTCAAACAAACACGTGTTGTCAGTGTGTGGTTAGGAATTCTTAGGAGGTAACTTGTCTTTTATTCTCCTTGAACCAGAGCTAAATCTAGAGTAGACAAGAACTTCACACCTCTCAGCTTTAGAGGAAAGACAGGTTTTCCCTTGAGAAGTTGCCATCTAAAGGATCCCATATGAAGAACTCCCAGCATGCCTCCACCCTGGTCTCATGTTGTGTTTCCTGTCCCTAAGGCCCATGATCCTTCAAATCAGCAGATCGACTACTCACTTATCCCTCTGGATTGCTTTCTTATAGAGTCTCGAAATTCCTTTACCTTTCTATCATGCTTTAGGAAAATGTTAAATGGGACCAGCAGTTAGCGTAATGGCTATGTCGCTGGACTCCCATGTAGTCAGCCGTGGTTCGTGTCCCATACCCGGCAGCTTAAAACTCACACCGGGCGCGTGTGCGTGCATGCCCAAGATCCCGAGAGGAGAATGAAGGAGAAGGGATTGCAGCGTGGCCATCCCTTCTGGGGGGTGATTTCTCGCTTTCTGTCTCTCTGTCTCTGTCTGTCTGTCTGGCGAATGCACATGCCCTATAGCAGAAACCTCTCAAAAAACAAAAATCCTTAAATTAAAAAAATTTTAAAAAAGAAAATGTTAAATTGCACTGAGATTTTTCAATCTGCCTTACTAAAAAATGTTTTTCTGAATACTAAATCAGCTACCTTGATTCCATTTCCCATAAACATTTCTTGGACAGTCTTTTGTCCCCATCACTGTACCAAAATTAATTTTAAAGGTAACTTTCACAAAAATAAAGCATATAATGGACACAAAAGTGAAAAATTATCTGTTATTTATGATGTGTATGGTAATATCCTTGTTGGACTAATATGCAGTGTATTCATGCCAGGAAGGTTTATCTTGTATGCTGTAAAGATGTACAGTGATTAAATGTAAAAAATGTAAGAAAATAGAAGAAGGAAACAATGAAATGTACAGAAACCAGGCAGCAAGATAGCCAATCCAAATCTCATTTTATTAGATTGTATTAAATGTGATTAAATGCATGATTGCATGAAATATGAATAAATTAAACACTCTAATCAAAAGGCAAATAAAGGTAACTTTCAGAAAAAAAAAGTAAAATCATTACTTTGATGCAGATATAAAAAATAAACATTTGGTAAAGAATTTATTTTATCCACTTACTGTGAGAGACCAGGCAGACATTGTACCCTGTGTAAAGGAGAAGTCAAACAGCACAAACTAATATAGAGCAAAGCAATGTTGAAATGAATTGCAAATGGACAACAAAACAAAACAGGCTTTACTATAGCCATTTAATCATTATCAAACTAGACACCAAAAATCAGTTAAAATCACTACCAGACAAGTCAGAATTGGTCCACCAGTTACCGACCCATTTTCAAATGTTGCAAAATAGCTATAAGACAATGAACAGGGCTAGAATCCAGCAACCCATGAAGGATAGTTTTCCACTGAAACAAAATTTAAAAAAAAATTTTAGTTTGTTTAGTTTTAGTTTTCTGTTTTTTTTTTTTTTTTTTTTTATCCTATATGACATGTGTGCTCGCTGGAGAGAGACAGAGATGGAGAAAGGAAAAGTGAGAAATCACCCTCTGAGGGGAAGGCCAAGCTACAATTCCTTCTTATCCATTCTTCTCTCAGGATTTTGAGCATGTATGCACATGGGCCCTGCATGTTCTTCAAGTCACCAGGTCTGGTTCTCAAACTGCAGAGTCAGCTGTATACATCCAGCTGCATTAATCTCTATGCCACCTCCTGGCCCAAAGCAAAACTTTCATTGACTAAGCTTGTCAAGGTCATTAATGGCCTGACACTGAAAAATTAAATGTAATTTCTCAGTAGCCATCTTAGTCTATCAATAGCTTTTGACAACTATTTTGACATGACTAACGACGCTTCTGTCTAAAAATAATTTGTTGTCCCCTTTGTCAATTTCCCCTTTATTTTCATAAACTTTTCTCTATCTATAATCATGGACTAGTTGATTTTAACCAGTTCAAAGAGTTTAAATACTAACTTAAATACTTAAACACTTTAAATACCAACTTGGTTAAAATTTCCTAAGAAAATATATATCTTTAGTTCCATCTTCTCCTGGATATTTCTTTCTTTCTTCCCCCCACCCCCACCCCATAGGGCACATGCTCTCACTGGAGAAGAGACAGAGGAGGAAAATGAGAAAGGGTGATTTCTCCAGCCTCCAGCGGGGATGGCCACACTGCAATCCTGTCTCCTCCTTTCTCCTCTCATGATTTTGGGGACGTGCGCACATGTATCCAGAATGAGTTTCAAGCCACCAGGTCCAGGACTCAAGCCGTGGTCAGCCATGTGGGAATCCAGCACCATAATCACCATGCCACCTGCTGACCCCTGCATATTTCTAACTCATACCTTTTTCACTCACATCTACTGTCAAGTTGCTGTCTTTAATTTGTATTTCCTAAAACTGTCTTGATTTCTTTCAATCTATCCCTTTTTGGTACACACACACATACACACACACACACACACACTGCTCTTCATGTAGTTCTGGTTGGTCACATCTGTGGAGTCATCCTCAGTATCTTCTACCTGTCCCTCCAGGCTCATACCCCACTTTTCTAAACCCTGATCCATAGTACTGAACTGAACCAAAAGTCCCTTCTTGGAGTTCAACTTGCAAGTGTGTAATAGCCCTTCACACTTGGCCTTCTATAGTCTATTTTCATATACAAACAGAGCAACCTTTTAAAACAAATACCGTATCCTCCATGACTTAGACCTTCACCACCTAGATTCTAACTTCTGGATTATCATTTTACTATAGCTTTTTAGTTCTTTCTGTTCGTTGAATATGCATACAGACTCTTGACTCAGGATCTTTTTACAGGCCCGGAGTGTTTTTCTTAGATGTCTATTTGATCCCTCCTCACTACGAGTCCTTACTTAAAAATCACCTTCTTGTGAGGGATCTGTCTGACCATGATACAAACGATCATCCTAAGCTCTCTCTATCCTTCTGGCCTCCTTACTCAGCATTACATCACTTCATCAAACTTGCTATCACTTGGCATAGTATGTGTCTGTAGTGTAATTATTTTAAATAGATTATTTGCTACTCTTCTTGAATCTATGTTTCATGAGAGAAAGAACTTTTGTCTGCTTTTTCCAGTAATGTTTCTGCTGAATCTATACAAAAGCCCATGTCAGAATCCAGTCAATTAAACATGTATGGAGTGAAATGAAAGAACAATAAATGAATTGCCAAATGATACAGAAATTATATTTTGGCACTCTGAGTGATAAATGTTCAGTCCTCATCCTCTCTGAGTCCCAACTATTTTCCAACAGGAAGCAAAGAAGTTCTCACAATATAATCTCAAATACAATCAAATGTTTGAAAGATGCTGATTTTTTGTCCTCAATGTGACTTTAAAGCTGAACCACAAACAAAACCAGAGTTTTGTTTTGCAATGATTTTTCAGGAAGCCAATAATGAGGAAACAAGTCAACTGGCTAAACAAAGATGGGCATAAAAGAAACTTTAGAACATCATAATAGGTTTAAGCTATATTTTCTTTGCCTCAAAGAGTTTAATTATGCTACCGATATTGTAATTGGTGTTTGTGTTTAATTAATAAAATTGCCTTGGATAAAATACTAATATTCTAGTTATTTTCCTAAGTTCTCTGTTGGAAAGAAAAGATTAATATATCAAATTTATATGATGCAAGCAATAGTACAATTTCCTTCATCTTTTCACAGAACCGTTTCATTTTATTTCTGGTTTAGCATTTGGAAACTTTTTATTGTATCAGTATCTGTTAAAATTAAACTCTTTAATAAAACTACCTTGGAATTTTTCTGCGAATGATTGTTAATATTTCAGCAACTCTATTATAGTCAACTCTAACCCATTAAGTTATTTTTAAATATATTTTCAAGACAGGAGTAGAGGATTCTTGAGGTGCTTTTCAAGATTATCATCATAAGAATTATCTAACAAACTGAAATTGTCATTTTTTTAATTTTATTCATTCATTTACTTTTTTTTTTTTTTTTTTTGACCAGAGAGAGACACAGAGAGAGAGAGAAAGTGAGAAAGCCAGCCACCAGGTCCAGGACTTGAACCACGGTCAGCCATGTGGGACTGTCCAGTGCCTTAACCACCACGCCACCTGCTGGTCCCCCAAATTGTAATTTTAAAAAAGACCTATTTAATCCTGATTTAATCAAATAAAAACAGAGGAACTAGACTGGCTCAGGCAATTGAAAAGCATGATTAATAATGGCTTAAGACATGACTTATTCCAGGATTTCAAATAATAGAGCCAAGACGTGGTCACCTGTCACCATGCCTAGATTCTACTTTCTTTTGTGCTGAGTTGATTCTAATACGCATTGTAACAAGATATTTGCCAAAATCTCCATTTTAGAAGGAAAGAGTATATTTTTTCCAGTAGCTCAAAAAAAAAAAAAAAAAAAAGAAGGCCTAGGATTAACTGATTGGATACCTTTTGAAAAACAATAGCTTTTTCTCTGCCCAAGCAAAACAAAATGAAACTACAATGAAAATAAATAGACATTTAATAGAAACATTATACTAAAGTTCTTAACATGTAAGTATAGCAATAGTAGTATAAAGCTTATATAGAAGTTTACTTATAAAGTTCGGGACCAGGAGTTGGAGCAATGGCTATGTCACTGGACTCCCATGTAGTTGACTATGGTTCAAGTCCCAGACCTAGTGGCTTAAACTCATGCAGGGCACATGTGCATGCCTGCCCAAGATCCCTAGAAGAGAATGGAGAAGAAGGGATTGTGGCGTGGCCATCCCCCCCGGAGGGTGGTGATTTCTTGCTTTCTGTTTCTCTGTCTCTCTCTGTCTTTCTGAAGAACGCATGCACCCTATAGCAAAAACCTCTCCAGTACAAAATAATCTTATAGATAAGAACTATCATAGAGATGTCAGTATTTCAAAATTAATATGTAAATGTTATGCATCTCTAATTATAATCTCGGTGGATTTTTCTACAGAACTATAAAAAATGATTCTAGAATGCGTATGGTAGAATAAATCTCTGAGAATAGGCAAGAAAGTTAAGAATACCAAATAATAACCAAAGGGCAAAGTGTGAAATTGGCAAATACTAAGATAACCATAAAATCATTGTAATGGAAGATATTAGCATAGGAATGTATAAACGTATTGGTCATATATGGTTGGGCATCTAGAGAATATAGTACTTCTGTAAAAGTAATAATTAGCACTATTAATAAATAATGCTAATATGGTTAATTATCCATCTAGAAGGAAACAGAGTTTAATGTTCACCATTTTTGAAAATGAAAAATATTAAAAGAAGATTTAGGAGGCTGTTTGTATAAATTTAGGGTGGGAAGAGCTTCTTTCTGACTGGAATCTCAGAAACATTAAAGAAAAAGCTAAATATATTTTACAATTTTAACTTATGTATTTTTGCATGGCAGGAGATACAATGCAAGAGATACAAATTCAAATAAAATGAAGACACAAATGGAAAGATATGTCCATAAATTAAGTGTAAAAAATTCCATTTTGATACAGGTTAGTTATTAAAAGATGATATCATACATAATTCATCTGTGAAATTCACAGTATTATCTAATTATATAGACAAATGAAAGTGAAATTTCAGTTTCTCAAATTATTGGAAGAATTTCTCAGTTAAAACTTAAGCTCAGGACTTGAAATATGCCAGGTGCATGTGCATATGTGCCCAAAATCCCAAGAGGAGAATAGAAAAAAAAAAAGGATTATGGCATGGCCATCTCCTTTGCGGGGGGGTGATTTCTCATTTTCCCTTTCTCTGTCTCTCCAGCAAGTGCACATGCCCTATAGCAAATTTAAAAACAAAATATACCCCAAACAAAACTAACAAAAACTTAAGCTTAGGGCTACTCCTAATGAAATGCTATTTGTATAACAGGGATCTGCAGGTTGTGCTAAGAACTGGACTGCACAACAGGAAGTGAGCAGCGAACAAGAAAGTGAAGCTTTGTCTGTGTTTACAGTTGCTACCCCTCACTCACATTACCACCCGAACTCTACTTCCTGTCAGAGCAGGCTTGGCTTTGGATTCTCACAGGAGCTCGAGCCTCATTGTGAACTGTGCATGTAAGGGATACAGGTTGTGCACTCTTATAAACTATCCCCCCACATCCTGTCCATGGAAAAATTGTCTTTCAGAAAACCAGTCCCTGGTACCAAAAAGGTTGGGACTCACTACTCTTAAAAAAAAAAAAAAATTAAAAATCAGTCCAATATTTTATTTTTAAAATAAGTAAATAATAAACGTAATGGTCTCGATTGGAAAAGACACAATGAAATAGAGAAAAAGAAACCCAAAGATGATGGAAATAATTAATGAGATCTCAAAATGTTCCCTTCTGGATTTTCTTTTCTTGTCAGAATGAGGAAAGTTTGGAAGGGTCAGCAGACTTGCATTTTTGACTGAGAAGGAATTTTAGAAATGTGAGTCAAGATAGAAAACATCCTGTTTTTCAGTCCCTATCACTGCAATGAACTGCAATGAGACATAGAATTATGAAAAATATGAAAGAGGCTTGCCACCAGATAAACAGATATAAATAGCACTTCTACAATAGACCAACCCTAAATGATGAACAAAATAGACATTATAGTAATTGATATTTTAAAGATAGTTTGTTCTGAATGGAGAAGATCCTGTACCACTTTTACTAAATGAAATTAGAAAAAGGAAGTTTTAGTAAAACTGCTTTCTCAGGAGACCTCAGTAACTGTAAGCTGAGTCATTTGTGTGAGAGGGGGGGTGGAGGAAAGTGAGAGATCATTCACTTTTAAAGGATTGCAAGCGATGAATGCACCCAATCTGGTCCAGTTTCATTTAATCAAGGGAAAATAAACTAGCTAACATGTGGAAATCAAGTTCATTTTTTTTGGAGTGGTGCTTATCTTTGCTAATTAATTTGAATAATTTTTTAAAATTCTAGATACCACTCATTTGTATATTATATGTTTCAAATATGTTTCCCCACTCCGTGGCTTGCTTTTGCTTTTGTTTGTAATGTCTGCTCTTGAGCAGAACTTTAAATTTTCAATGTAACAAATGAATTAGTTGTTTTAGGGATTGCATTTTTTATATCTTGTTCAAGTAATCTTCTCTTACCCTGCTAAACATATATTCTTCTGAACATTTGAAAGTTTGGATTCTCTCATTCAAGTCTTGCATCTATCTGGCATGGATTTTTGAAATGAGATAATATATGCACTTTTTTCAATTACTTCCCGGTTTTCCTAGATTCATCCTAGTGATGTATAGTGCCCTTAATAATTATTCATTATTATTGATGCTAAGAACCTAGTGGTGCTAGGATGCCAGAATCAGAGTTCTGGGTTCTTCATCCTCATTTCCACTAGACAAACAATTTCACATATTGAGTTGCTGCCAGAATTTCCCTTAAATTAAAGGCAGGTACTTTTGAAACCACTGTCATCATGAAAACCATACAGACTTGACTTGATAGAGATTTTAATCTTGCATGAAACTCTTATCAACAGAGGAATCCTGGACATACTACATAATCTTTCTGGGTCTTCTTTTCTGGAAAAAGTATTAGCAACTATCTCATGTTTTCTGTCAAAGTTAATAATTTAGAAACATCTATTACATTGCCTGATATACAGAGGATGTTCAAAAACTACTAAGGAAAATTTTATCTTTGGCAGTGAAAGAAACAGCAGTAGTTTGAGAGAACTAGAACAAATCAAGATGAATGCTGTTTATGTAATTTATGTATAATAATAATAAAATAAATAATAAACTTATTATTAATAAATAAAATAAATATCCCAGATTTTGGAAATGTACCATGTGAATATTTGTTGAAGTTATATAACCACATTGTCTCTCTTTTTTTTTTTCTTTTTTCGAGAGAATCCCAGGTTAGAGAGTAAAACTTCAGTTCAGCAAGGAGCCTGATTTTTAACGGAGACAAACTAGTCTCTGTAAACAACTTGAAAGATAAAAGCCTATAAACCTTTATTTTTTTTTTCATTTACTTTGGCCATCTCAGTGATAAAAATATGTATGATAGACAATCAGTTGCCTGCATTATGTATTGGCAGAATGTCATCTGGATTATGGGTTTACCTGGAAAGAAATGAAAAATTGCAGTGTGGGAAAAGGCTCTGGTTTTTGTTTGTTTGTTTGTTTTTTAAATTGGGGTGCGATTTTTCTTCTTTGAAAAACACTCAAGACCAGGCTTATCCTGTGCCCACTTGCTTCATGAAATGGACAGTGCTTCCAGACAGGTCTTTGTCTTCATGATGTTAGCAAGAACACTAGGGATTGCAGCTACAAGGAGGGCAGGAAGAGGTGAATAAGTATCTATATATGCTGTTAGGTGCCTTGAAAGGACGTTTTGGTCAATGACAGACCACATATAAGATGTGATCTCCTAAGGAGCATATGGGCTCTGTCAGACGGCCTAGGTATATGGTAAGCCATGCCATGCGAGTTTGTGTGAATACACGCTATGATGTTCCCCCAAGGCCAAAACAACTCATTTTTCAGACCATATCATCATCATTAAGCGACGCAGGACTGTACTTGTGTATAGCAAGATTCCTACAATCGCTTTTTTACATAATATGTAGTGATTTTAAGACTTCGGTCCTCTTGCATTAGTAACTGATACATATATCTATATATTATCAACTATAGTCATAATGAGTTTTGTGTATTGTTTCCAGTTAGTCACTTTAAAAGTTTTCTTTATTATGATTTTTAAAAATATTTATTTTATTTAACTTTATTTTATTTAATTTTACCAGAGAGGGTCAGAGAGAGAGAGAGAAAGAGGGAAAGTGAGAAAGCAAGCGACTAGGTCCGGGACTTGAACTGTGGCTGGCCATGTGGAAGTACAATGCCCTCAACCACCACGCCACCTAGCAGCCCTCAACATTAATATAAATTTTTGCTACAATACCGTGGTGCACTGTCTTGCTTCTGATTACACTTCATAGAACAGACTGTGACTTCAGGATAAATACTGAATTGTTGGAAAACTCATGATGTGTTTTTGCACAGAAAAATACGTCATGACTTTTCTGACAACACAATACATACGTATAATTAAAATTGACTCATATTTACATGTTAAATAACAAAGAAAAGTTGTTCTTATTTTGCTTTCACACTTTCACACTTTCCCAGTTTTATTCTTATCTACGTTTCTAAAAATATGTAAAATACAAACTTGAATTATACAAAAAGTCCAATACCAGACTATTAATTATGCCTTAGAAGCACAGTTAAGAGTGCAATTAACATTTTATAATACAATGTGTTAAAAGTACAGAAATGGCTTTTCTTACTTAAAACAAAGAAAAAGTGATTAGAAACCTACAGTTTCTTTTTCTTAATGCTAGATAAACAGGTACCAATATTTCCATTGTGTTCTAATCATCCCTATTGTTGAATACACAGAAGTTGTGATAACTTTCTTCTGGAAAGAATATAATAGTTTCAGTTTGACACATTGTCATGGAGATAATGTAAATAATTTCAAAAGCTTTTACAGAAAAGCACAAGCAATTCAATTTGCTTATTCTGAAAGAAAATGCTGAATTTATTTATATTTGAAAAAAAAAGAAGACTAAGGTTTTAGACTTGACTAATTCGCGAAGTCTGTGAATTGCTGCACTTCTCTGCTTTAGTTGATGCCACATCCTGGCTAGGGTTATTATCTGCTTGCTCTGGCTCAGTACTACCCTGAGTGCTTTTATCTCCCAGCTTAAGTTCCTTTATCATGCAACTCTCCTTGAAAGCTTTGAAATGAAAGAGGTGTTCTTTTATCACCCATTTTAAGTCTATACGTGTCATTAACCAATTTATTTAAAGAAGCACTTATTTACTTCTGGATACTATATTTTAAAAATATTTTTAGGGGCTAGCAGATGGTGTACTGGTTATGTCATTGGACTCCCACGTTGTTGTTCACGGTTCAAGTCCTGGACTCAGTGGCTTAAATTTTAGGTCGGGTGTGTATGAGATCCTGAGAGAAAAATGGAGGAGAAGGGATTGCAGCATGGTCATCTCTCCTGGGGAGTAATTTGTCACTTTCTGTCTCTGTGTACATGCCCTATAGTAAAAATCTCTCTAAAAAGCAATACATACATGTTTTTTAAAATAAGCATCTAATATGAGCTCTGTAGCCTAGTGGATAAAAGTGCCAGATCTCACAGCAGGCAACTCAGAAGACATGCCAGGCAGCTGCGTGCGTCTGCCCCAAATCCGGACAGGATGGAGAAACAGAGACGGGATTGATCATGCTCAATTGAGGGGTGCTTAATATCTCTCTCTCTCTCTCTCTCTTTCTGCTGGGAGCTCACACTCTCTTGGCAATTAAAAGCAACAAAACAAAATAACAACGACAACCAACAACAACAAAACAAACAAAACCCAGCAACTAAAAAATGTCAATCTTTTTCTATAACATGTTATGAGCTAAATTCATAAACTGACGTCCCAACCCCTATTTCTTCCAAACGTGACTGTGTTTGGAAATAAGACTTTTAAAGAGAAGATGAAGTTACAGCTGTTATAGTAGGTCCTTATCCAACATGACTGGTGTTCTTCTAAGAAGATGAGACTCCCGGGATGTGTGCACACAGAAAAGGTCATGGGAGGACATAGTTAGACGGCCACCATCAGCAACTGAGGAGAAAGGCCTCGGGAAAGACAGATCCTGCACCTTGATCTTGGGCTTGTAGCCTCCAGAAATATGAGAAAATAAATTTCTGTTGTTTAAGTCCGAACAACAGAAATTTGTTGTTCTAGTATTTCAGTATTTTGTTATTATGATAGTTCTAGCAAACAAACGCATATACATGTATATTTTGAAAGAAATTGGCAACATAGTAAAAGCATCGGTTTGCCCTGAAATTATTATTAGTAATAGTAGAGTTGTGTGTATGTGTGTGTGTGTGTGTGTGTGTGTGTATGTGTGTGTTTGGTCATAGAGTGCATGTGCTCAGTGGAGAGAGACAGAGAGACTGAGAGAAGGAAAGTGAGAAATCACTGTTTAGGGAGCGTGGCCACGCCATAATCCTTCCTCCAATTCTCCTCTCGGGACGTTATCCCTGGCATGATTTTCAAGTTGCTAGGCCAGACCCACACCCTGATTGGCCATGTGGGAGTCCAGCCAGCCCCTAACCATTAGACCACCTGCTGGTTCTTTGAAACTAAATTCTTAAAACAGGAAATTAAACAGCCTATACAAAAATGGTTTTTGAGCAATTCCCCTCACATCTCTTTCCGTACTGCTAAACCCAGCCCGACTCATCTGTTACCAACATGAAGTGGCCTCTGCTGCCTTAGGCCATTCTAGCTCCCCTCCTGGCCCTCTTGAGCACCCGTCCCACCCAAATCACTGAAATAAATATACAATATTTAACCTCAGAACTTTGTTATTCTGAACCCTACATGTGAAGCAAATATCTGTGGCTGCATAAAGGGACACAGATGAAGTCTCCTCGCCTGCTCACTCAATTCAGTACTTCACTCTCCCTTCCCTGCACTTCTGCATGGCACTGGGACAACCCCATGTGACATGATCTTAAACCCTCCGATTTACACCACATTTCCTTATTTTCTTACAATATCCACACAAGACAGTTAGCCTTGTATTAGAACAGAAGCTAAACCATATACTTTAAAAATCATGACACAAATTGAATTAATACCATAGTGTAGGGGTACAACCTTTAAATTACTTATTAAATGAATTTGAATTACAGAACTTTTTCTAACTAAATAAGAACCTTCCAACTTGTCTGGAGTTTAAACAGATGAACTTCCTGAGGAACGGAGTTCTGCTTGGAGTTGGTAGGGTTTGGGCTTCATGGTTAACCCATACGTGGGCGTCAGGTCGAGTTCAGCTCGGGGACACGTTTTCAGCCTGAGCTGTTGCAGAACAGTGGTGATGAAAATGAATATCTCATTTCGGGCAACATCTTCTCCCAGACATTTCCGGATTCCCATTCCAAATATTAAAACTTTCTCAACAAGACTTTTATTCAATTCTCCGTTTTCATTTAGAAATCTCTCGGGTCTAAATAAGCTGGGGTTATCCCAAATAGTTCTGGAAAAAAAAAAACAAAAATGATATTTTTAAAAATCATTTTACTATTTTTGCTGTTGTTGTTAACTTCTCCACAGTCATTTTATTTTACATGAAATATTTGGCTCGAGCTTGGAATATCTTTATCAGATATGTAAATGGATAGATATACATTGATAGACATTCTTATTTTATTGTATGTCACAGATACTGTGTTTGCCACAAGCTGAAGGTTTATGGCAACACTGGATTGAACAAGTCTATCAGGGCCATTTTTCTTGTTCTTTTTAAGAGAGATTTTTGCTGTGGCTTGTGTAGTCGCTGGAAGAGGCAGAGACAGAGAGACAGAAAGTGAGAAATCACCCCCCTGCCCCCGGGGGATGGCCACACCTCCATCCCTTCTCTTTCATTCTCCTCTTGGGATTTTGGGCACACATACACACACACCTAATGTCACTTTTAAACTGCTGGGTTCAGGACTCGAACTGTGATCGACTACGTGGGAGTCCAGTGACATAACCATTACACCATCCGCTGGTCCCATCAGGGATGTTTTTCCAAGAGCATGTACTTACTTCGTGCCTGTGTCATATTTTGATTATTCTCATAATATTTCAAAGTTTTTCATTATTATCGTATCTGTTATGATAACCTGTGATCAGTGATTTTTGACATTACCATTGTAATGTGGGGGTGGGAGGGGTGCCACAGACCACATTCCTATAAAATGACAAACTTAATCTGTAACCGTTATGTGTGTTCTGATTGTTCCATGAACCAGCCATTAATTCATCTGTTTAACCTCTTTAGGGAATATTCCCTGAGATGCAATATTGAAATTAGACAATAACTCTACAGAGGTCTCTAGTTGCTGATGTGAAAGGAAGAGATGTATGTCTTTCACTTTAGATAAAATTCTAGAAATGATTAAGCTTATTGATGAAAGCACGTGGAAAATCAAGATAAGCCAAAAACTAGTTCTTTTGTACCAGTTAAGTTCTTGAAAGAAATGAAAAGTGCTACTCCAGGGCCAGCAGGTTGCATAGCAGTTAAGGTGCTGGATTCCTACATGGCTGACAGTGGTTCGAGTCCCAGACCCAGAGGCCTGAAAGGCATACAGGGCATGTGTGTGTGTGTTCCCAAAATCCTGAAAGAATGGAGGAGAAGGAATTGCAGCATGCCCATTCCCTCTGGGGGTTGATTTCTCGTTTTCTGTCTCTGTCTCTCAGGCAAGCACATAGGTCTTACAGCAAATATCTCTTAAAAAAAGAAAGAGAAAAAGAAAGACAAGGGCTACTTCAGTGAATACGAATGATAAGAAAATGAAGCAGCCTCTGTGTGCAGATGTCGCCGTTTTTAAAAGGAAAAGTGACCGGTTTCTGTGTGCTACAGTCCCAGGTCTAGAAGATGACCCTTCATAAAGGATCTTCCAAGACATTTATTTAGTTTTCATAATCTTTAAAAAGCAGTTCATTGTTGCTAACATTTTAAAATCAGATTTCACATGAGCATCTGCATTTCCAGTTCTGTTTTAGAAGCAGAAGGACTCACAATATTGGGATACTGTAGTGCTTGTCACAGTTTGCTGAACAGAGTCAGATGTAGCTAATGGCCTCTCCCTGCCACCTTACCAAGTACAGCTCATTCAGTTTTGGTATTTTCCATTGCTCTGTAGGTGCTTGACTTTATAACCACTGCCCTAGATGAAACATGAATAAGTTCTCCCTAATATCAAGTTTTGAATCACATACTCATTTAACTTAAACAAGTGCTTCCAGGCTAACTGTCTTTCTTTAACAGCACCTGTGTTAGCTCAGTTTGAGCATCACTTAATATTAAGCACTAATGGCACAAAGAGGTGTGGTATTATCTGTTGAAGATATTTCGTAGTTTTATCAACGGTACCAGGGAGAAATGTTCACCTGTTGAAATATCCATTCTGTAAGACAAATAATAATGTGATTGAATGTATAGAAGAGGAAATGAAAAAAAAATAAAAAGAAGAAAAATAAATAAATAAGAATATAAAAAATATTCAATGTAATTATAAGATCTCAGGATATAAGAACACTGAGAGTCATGCTAAACGAGAATAAATGCCATTAAATTTGCACTGATTATATTTCTTCTTACAATTTGTTCAAAACACTGAGTTTTATTAGATATGATCACTAGGTATGAAGAACAGAAGGGTCAATCCTGCAACAGAGTGCAAACCTTGCAATGGAACAATGAACCTATGATGCATTTTCCACCATTTTGCTGCTTGCAGAGATCCTAAAGGTTTTGTAAGGCACACAGGGCAATCAAGCCTCCCTAACAGCTTGGAGTCGAGAGACAGAGCAGCCAAACAAGATCTTGGGTGAAGGTAGGAAAACTACGTGAACAAGGGGAACTCCAAAGAGTTTATAGAAAATATATATTATGATAAAACCACGCATGGATTTCAGGATTATTTTGCACCCAAATAAACTTGAACTTTAATTACATTTTTCAATGAAGTTTTTGAAATCTCCTCTTACAGCCGGCTAAGTGCATAAGAATGCACTCTACCCGGTTATCTGGCACCCCGACCACGTGGAATACCTGAACAGAATTGAACACATCCGTATTCAAGTCTTGTCTCTGGCACCTGTTGAATATTTGACCTTCAGAAATGTGTTGATCCTGGTTGAGAACTTGTTCATGATTGCTCCTCTGTACAGTGTTATCACTGATGCTCAGGAAGGAACCATCAGGGGTTCGTGTTTGGCACACAGTGGGGTAGGGTCTTTAAATCTCAGCTGAAATTATGATTCCCACCCCCACCATCACCATTGTCATTTTCCTCACTTTCCCCACATGGAGTACTTTATCTCAACCCTCCCTTTTATATGCATTAGAGTTGAGGTTTTAGTTTCATTTTATTCAACAAATATTTATTGAGTGTTGGTCTAGCCATGGAACCGAGTGGATAAGGGAGATAAACCCTACATGGCATACCATGGTTCAAACCCCAGGCCTGGCAGCTTGAAAAATATGCCAGGCACATGTGCATCTGTACCCTAAATTCCAACAGGAAGGAGAAATGGAGGAGAAGGATTGTAACATGACTACACCCCATTGGGAGGTGCTTTATCCCTCTCTGTATCTGTCTCTCTTTCTAGTGAGTGCACCTGCTTCCTGGCAAATAAAAAACATGTTTATTGAGCATCAGTTATGTGTCAGCTGGTGACCTAGGGGCTGGGATGGAGGAAAAAACAAACAAGCAATGGAGAAAAAAACAAGTCCCTGCTCCGTGGCTCCTATTCCAGTTGGGGATTTCTAATCTCAACTAACCAGAATTGTATCAAGGATGAGCCCATAATGTCCTTGGTACCCAGTGAGCCCATGTTTAAACTGAATTTTCCCTCACTTGGATTTCCTCTAAATTTATACTGAGCTATCACCCTTCCCTGGATTGAGAGCAACCTAACTTCTTTCCATCTTCTTTTAAGAGAAATGAAAGAGTGAAGTTTGGTTAAGATGAATATAAATCTTCCTTAGATTAATAAGCAACTAATGAAAAACCGAGCAAGCAAATTTTATCCCAAGATAAATTTTGGTGACTTACTCATCGTGGTTTACTTGGTACATGTTAATAAAGGTGCACGTTTTCCTGGGAATGAAATAGCCATTCAGAGTGGTGTCTGCCGTGGTACTAGGGGAGAAAACACAGCATTAGGGCACACCCCATGAGCTCAAATCCCTCACCCAACTCTGCCTCCCACAGCTCAGAGACTTCAGTTATACCTTTCTTTCCTTTTTACTATAGTCATACAATATTTTTATAAAGCTTTGTTTTCCCATTAATTGAAATAATTTCTGCCTATTGTCAAATAATAAATTATAATTTTTCTTATATGTATTGTATTGTGCAGTTAATATATTCAAGGTATTTCTATAGACTAAAATATCAGTAGAAAAGTCTCTCAAAACTTCTAATATAGATTTGGCCATAAGTAGGCAGGTCAAATTAGACTAGGAAACTATTGAGGGAAATATTATGAATGTTATGTTTGTGGTTTTTGTTAATAGACTCAAAGAACAAAATGCCACATCTTTCAGTACTTGGTAGAAGAAACAATGGAATTGGAATAAGGAAACTTGGACCCCAGATGTTGCTGTCAGTGAGAGACTGAGCAAATCTTGCATTCCTTCGTGATTCCACTTTTAGCTGTGGAATGAAGGTGCTTGTTATGTTGGGCGATCACTACGTTGCCTCTAAAACCATCACTATTTTTCTAGTTCCATACTCAGCCTTCATTCTGGAACCTGGATGACTTTCCTCTTTATGCCTCTATAACTATACATCAATTATCAGGTCGAATCATTTTGTATTTCCATGTGGCACTTTCTTTTTTTTTTTTTTTTTTGGAGAGATTTTTGCTATAGGGCACGTGTGCTCACTAGAAAGACAGAGAGAGACAGAAAGCGAGAAATCACCCCCCAGGGGGGATGGCCACACCGCAATCCCTTCTCCTCCATTCTTCTCCCAAGATCGTGGGCACACATGTACATGTGCCCAGTGTGAGTTTAAATCACCAGGTCTGGGACTTGAACCGCTGTCAACTACATGGGAGTCCAGCGACATAGCCATTTATGCCAACTGCTGGTCCTTATATGTGGCACTTTCTAATGCACTAGATTTCTCTCACATTGCCCAGAGGAGAAGCAGACATTTCGAGTTGATGAGTTTGAGAGAAGCCACAGGACATTTGGCTTAGTCACTTCAGGGTTTCTCTTCTCTGACCTGACCCATAGTAAAGGAATATTTTATCTATATCCAGTAATGGGCTGAGTTTAAAGGAGCAGGTTTTATCTTTCTAGGGAGATTCAAAGTTGTCCAATCTGGGTAGACTGAATGAAGAAGTATGACTAATCCAGGTGCAAAGTATCAACAAGCCTACTTGATTTAGTTCCAAGCCACACTGTGCAAACAACCTCAGATCATTTTCAAAGCTAGTAACAAAATCTCTATCTGATCTGTGTCCACCTGGCAGCTGCCACTGAACTTTGGCAAGTGATATGGCATCCTTCATTGGGTGTCTCAAAACTTCAGAAGGAAGGCCACACAATGGACCTAGGTTTTGGAGAAATTACCTTCTCCCATGCATAGCCACGTGCCTATCTCAACACAGTCCTGTCCACACCCCCACTGTGGAGTCAGCTGCTCAGTGTCTTCTCTACATAAGAAGTCCCATAATCCTATTAATGGAAACTTGATATGTAAAATGTTATTTCACTAATATTGAAATAGAAGAGAGACTTACGGTGACTCAATATATAAATGGATTGCTTGTAGGATTTCTCTCTCCACATATATATGAACAAAGTGACTTTCCACACAACTTTTAAGAAACACATATACTGACCAATCAGTGGCATAGTGGTTAAGACAGTTGGATCCCACAAGGTGAATCACATGGTTCAAGCACCAGACCCAGGCGCTTGAGAAACACAGTGGGCACTGGGCTTGGGTGCCCAAAGTCCTGAAAGAAGGGAGACATAGAGGAGAAGGGATTGCAGCATGACCATTCCCCATGGTGGGTGTTTTCACTTTGCCCCTCTGTCTCTCTCTGATGAGTGCACATGCCCTCTGGCAAATCAAAGAAGAAAACATAATAAAGGAAAACAGCTACATATTCGATGGAAACGTATTAGAATACCATTGGTCTCAACTGTGTGTGTGCGTGTCTGTGTTCCAAGTTAGGTATAATAGCAAAACTTTTCTTGTTTTTACCGAAGGTTCTTTTATTTCTTTGTTTGAATTTATTTCACTCTAACAATCTTTGCTTTTTGATTTATTTTTCTTTTAAATAGAAAAGAAGTAAACTTTTAGGTGTAAGGTAGAAAAGACCCAAACAACAAAAATAGGTCTCCTTTTTTTCTGGATACTGAAATTCTTGGTTTGCTGCAACTACTCTTTCTAGCCAATGCATTTGCTCTTTAAATTTTAAATATTAATATATTGTCTTACTTTAATAATCCAGTGAATACTTATGTCCTGATATGTATGTCTACCTCTCAGTTAATGAGACCCTGAGATGAGTTTCTAGGGGCCCTAAGGAA
Organism: Tupaia tana; assembly: GCA_026018925.1. NCBI lineage: Eukaryota > Metazoa > Chordata > Mammalia > Scandentia > Tupaiidae > Tupaia > Tupaia tana. Next base: position 28,307,802 of record JAKSZU010000013.1, read on the forward strand.
ATAACCATTTTCATTCCAAATGATGCTGAGAGACTTGGTGGGGCTTCTTTGTTCCCGATCACTTAGTACAAGTGTAAATAATGCTCTTATGAAGCACCCAAAGGCACTGTAGAAAGGTCATTAGAATGAGAGAGTCACTTTATTAAACAGGATTTTTTTTTTTTAATTTTTGCTCTAGGGTGTTTGCACTCACCAGAGAAAGAGAGAAATGGAGAGAGGGGGAACATGAGAGAGTAGCTCTTCCAGGGGGGATGGCCATGCCACAACCTATTTTCTTCCTTTCTCCTCTCTGGGTTCTGGACTCAGATATATACACATACCCACCATGTTTGCCAACCTGACAGGTCAGGACTCAAACAACAGAACTGGCCATGTGGAATTTTGCCACCTAACTACCACACCGCTGTCTGGTTCTAAACTTAGGTAGGATTTAAAAAAAAAAAAAAGAAACAAAAAAAAACTTAAACACTAAATTTGTTTTCACCTAAAGGTGATCTGACACAGTAGCTAGAAGGAAAGGGCTGTAAAAAGATACCCGCAGTGTGTGAGTAAGGAGAGCAGAGGAAACTGTTTCAAGGAGAATCGTGTACTCACCAATGTGGAATAGTAAAGGGAAGAAAGGAAGCATGTCTGAATATTTCGTTTATAAAAGCCTCTGTGTAGGGTAAAAGTTTCCTGTCTTCAAATCTGGGTGATTTCAGCCCAATGTTTGCATCTTAAAGAAAAGAATTGTTTAAATGTAATAAACATCATTGAAAATAAATAATCATATTTTTCATGTGAAAGCACATTACCAATTTCTTCTTGAATTTTAGCTTGAATTTCTGGGTAGTATATCAAGTAAAGGAAGCTCCAATACAGACATGTTGATACAGTTTCAAAGCCTGAAAGGAAACAAGAACAAAATATTATGGAAAAAAGTATTATCAACCTGGCCTGCTGAATTAACCTATGTTTGAATGTTAAGTATCAGAGAACAGGGATCTAAATATTACCATATATTAATAAAATAACAATAAAATAATTGCTACATACTAAGATTGATTCCAAAATATAGGTACAAATTCTCACTCATTAAGATAGACACTGTTGGAACCAACAGATGGTATAATGGTTACATTGCTAGACTTCCACATGTCTGATGGAGATTTGAGTCCTGGACCTGGTGGCTTGAAACTCACACCAAGTGCATGTGCATGTATGCCCAAAATCCCGAGAGGAGAATGGAGGAGAAGGGATTGCGGTGTGGCTATTCCCCAGGAGGCTATTTCTCACTTTCTGTCTCTATGAGTATCTGGCAAGTGCACACGCCCTATAGCAAAAACAGAAACAAACAAACAAACAAAAGCAAAAACAAAAACAGAAAGAAAAAGAAAAAAGTTAGTCACTATTGAAAAAAACCAGAAACCAAGAAGTGTTGAGAATGAAGAAAAATCAGAACCTTTGTGCATTGTTGGTGGAAACTTAAATGGTTTGGCTACTACAGAAAACAGCAAGAAGTTTCTTGCAAAAATTAATACTACATATGATCCAGCAATCCCATGTCTAGGTGTGTATCCAAAAGAATTCAAAGCAGGTTCTCAAAGAATTATTTGCACACCCATGCTCATTGCAACAGAAGTCACAGTAGCTAAGAAGAGAAAGCCACCCAAATGTCCACTGATGGCTGAACGGGTAAAGAAATCGTGGCATATAGATACAATGGCAGGTTGTGTGACCTTTAAATAGCAGATCCAGTCACGGGCTTCAACATGGACAAACCTCAAGGACATTATGAGAAATGAAGTAAGGCAGTCACAGAAGCCCACATACTGTATGATTCCACTCATGATGTATCTAAAATAATCAAAAGGGGAAATTAGTATTTAAGGAGTGTAAAATTTCAGTTTTACAAGATGAGAAAGTTCTAGAGATCTTTTGCATAGCAGTGTAAATATGCTAAACAGAACTGACCTACACACTGAAAATGTTTATGATGGTAAATTTAATGTTACATATTTATAACCATGATTAAAAATAGTTTAAGGGCCACAATTAAAATATAAAGTTTGAAGGCCAGCAAGTGGCATAGAAGTTGAGGTGGCTGGATCCACATGACCTACTGTGCGGTCTGAGTCCCGGATCCAGTGGCTTGAAAATGACACCAGGTATGTGTGAGTGTATGCCCAAAATCCTGAGAGGAGAATGGAGTAGAAGGGATTTTGGTGTGACCATCCCCCTGGTGGGATGATTTCTCATTTTTCTCTCCCTCTTTCTCTCTCTCTCTCTCTTTGATGAATGTATGTGCCCTATAGCAAAAAAATGAAAAAAAGAAAAAAAAGAAAAGGGGAACGTTAAAAAAAAATGTTTTAATATAGGACCAACCTTGTGGCATAGTGGTTAAGGGAGCCAGATCCCACATCGCCAAATGAATCATTTCAGTACTGGACCTGGTAGCTGGGGATACACATTGAGTGCCTGGGAATGCGTGTTGGAAAGGCCCATAGGATGAAGAAATTGAGGAGGGATCACTGCCTGACCATGATCCATTGAGGGGTACTTCCTCCCTCTCTCTCTCTCTGTCTCTGTGTTCTCTCTGATGAGATAAGGTGCCCTGTGGCAAATTTAAAAATAGAAATACACACACACACACACACACACACACACACATACATAAATACATTATTTCTAAGACAAGTGAAAACATTGGAAATATTGCACTATAAAATAAACACTGGTGTGATAATAATGACTATGATTTATATAATAATAATTATAAGAAACTAATGAATGTTTACTCTGTTCCAGGCACACACCCATGACCTTCCTCTCTATCTCTGTCCCTGTACATTCGTGTGTATGTGCATCTCTATGGGTAAAGAGACTGTGGTATATACAATGTGCAGATTGTGTGTATATATGTATATGAATGTGTATGTGTATATATATTTATATATGTGTGTATATGTTCATATATAAATAGATACAATATACACATGCATATATTTATTTTATAAATCATAATATAGATAAGTAATGCATAAATGTGTAAATATGCTCATTTTGATGAGCCTCAAGGGCATCCTGAGCCTTGCTCAAGGTAAATAAACTCGTAAGAGGAGAGCCAGGACTTGGACTTCTGACCATGAGATGCCTGAGTACATGAGGAATAATTGAGTGTGTATATATATATATATATATATATATATATATATATATAATTTTACTGTAAGTTTTACTGTATATTTTATGGCTTAAAATTTATCCTACAAACATGGTATCTTCATCTTCAGATTATCATTACTGAAAATAAAAGCAAGGAGCTCTGTATGCCAAACTTCATTGTTTACTCAAGGGCAATTTTAAAATTACAGCAAAGAAGGGGTTGACTGGTGGTGTAGTGATAGAATTTGATGCTGTTGGAGGCAGAGCCTCATGGAAGGTCACTGGTTTGTGTCTGGAGACCTCTCTGAACATACAAGGCACATGCGTGCCTTAGATCCAGGCTGTCTGAGCTGGAGCGGATCCCGACCTCAGATCCCTGTCTGAGGTGCTGGCTCTCTGACTCTTTCACTTACTGAATAAATAAATGAACATTTAAAAAAAGATTACATCAAAGAATGTGATCAATTTTTGAAAAACTAAAGCTGAGAGATGCCACAATAAAAAGCTCTTCTTGACTGGATTATAAACTCATCTCTATGGTGACCTAATGTAATGTTATTTGGATTTTCTAGTAAGTCTTATAAAGGGGAGTTTTTAAATCAATATTTTATTTCCAGGGTTTGATGATGGTGACAACAACATGGAAACATGGGAAATGATACATATTTATCAAATATTAACCACTTAATTGCATTGTCATCCAAGGACACTCAAGTTGTCTTATTGTAGAGATGAGAAACTTGCTTTATAGAGAAGGCGAAATATTTCTCCAGGGACAAAGGGAGTACTTGAATTAGTCTGTGGCTCTACACCATTGAAACTTGACTGTGTATTTGTTTTCTAAGTAACTTACTTCATAATCAAGAAATGTGTACACTAAGATACAGCAGCCAAACAAAGGAGACTTCTTTACAAACTTCTCTTCACAAGTCCAGTTTCCACATCTTTTGAATTTGGCAACCTCGTATGGCACGTTAGTAGTTTCCACAGTTCCCAACTTACAAAATTGATATTATGCCTTTTTACTGAGGGAACTATCTACAAGAAAGCTGTTCAAATATGGGGGCTTGCCATGATGTCTATAGTAGAGGATATTCTTATGTGAAAATTTGGACTTCTATACAGAATATGAGGAGTCTTCAGAAAGTTCATGGTAAATGTGTTTGTGGATGATTGCACATAAATTTCAAAAATTTTTGCACCTTAATAAACTAATAATTTAATTCTATTTTTTCGTAAACATTTAAAAAGTTTTGTCAGATAGCAACTCTATTCTCTATGAAAAGATTTTTTAAAAAGGTCAAGAATACTGCATAAGAAGCATTACTTTTGCACATTGTCAAATCCTAGATGTCATATCTAAGACCTAGGACTCTCTGCATAAGTAACAGGATTCATATTTTGATCATCATAAAGTGTTCTTTTTACATCAAGGTTTAAGCAATTCTTTGTTTCTTGGTAGATTATCTACAAATGGAATATATAATCAATGTTTTTTGGGACAACCTGACTACATCAGGTTACACTGATTAGCTCTATAATTAATTTGAAGAGTCAAATATTTTACTCAATATTCTACCTAAAATAAACTATTAAAGCACCTTTGATGTATTACTTTTTGCTATATGAAGGGAATTTGTCTTATGCAGTCTAACATCTTAGGAAGTATAAGAAATTGAATAGGTAAAATGATTTTTTAAAAAATCGATGAGATTTAAAAATGAGACTATTGTGGTAGCAGCATAAATCATTGCAGCCTTTCTAAAAAGGAGTCTGGCAGTGTCAAGACTCAAGGATATTATTATCAGTTAAGTAAGATGTCCTCCTTCTTTGCATCAGGAATTATATTTCCAAAGGAGACCACAACAATGTCCAAAGGTGATCATTTTACCATTAGCACATTGGTTAATATCTGCACTTTCTGTGCAAGCAAACAATCAGGGCGCCCACCTGAAATGGATAAAATATGGGAATGCACACCATGGAGCATTACACAACTTTTAGAAGAAGTAAATTAGAAATGTTATCTGACAACCATGGTTGGATCTTAAAAGAATCAAGATACATGACAAAAAGGTTAGAAACAGATTTACATGTAACTAACAATGATGTATACACAAATTGAAATACATAATAATACAAGAATACGTGGTTGTGTGTGACAACATAAAGCCCAATTTTTAAGACTACATAAGACAAACACAATGACACTTTACATAGATGAAGAATAAATGTCAATGGGTTGGGAGAAGGGACCCCGGGAGTGGGAGTAAAAAGTAATAAGTGCAGGCAGTTATTGTTTGGATAATGATGTTAATGCACCATAAACTGAGGACAATGATTAATTCAGGCCTCTACTGCTGAGATTAGATAAAGTTTTCTGATGGCATGAGAAGACAGAATATCCAGTTATTTATACAGTGTGAGATCAACCATACAAAATGGCCAATAGAAGAAGAGAACACAGTCTTTAAATAGTGAATAGCAAAACATTGCGATAAGATCATCCCATTGTGATCATCTTTAATCTTTAGTCACTGTACCTACTGACAGATACCCTCACATACCTGCTCCGAAGAGGTCACTCACGGTGCTGATGATTTCATCATCGTTTAAAGTGGCCGTTTTTGTAGAAGAGGATTTGTTGTGGCATGTATTAAGCAGCGCATCAGTGATGTCTCGGATATGGTCCTGAGAAGACAAAGCTTAGCATGATTCTTCATCCCTACCTATGTTTCATACATTACACACAAATCCCATGCAGGAAGAGCCATATTATCATGTAACTTGAAATGAACCCAAAGAGTTTAAAAAATACAAGGACTACGGATTAATCATTTTACACCTGGCAACCATTTTCGCTTAGCAATGATAACACTTAATCTTAAAAGAGTATACAATGTGGAATTGCCAAACCCAGTTTTCTCCTTCGACCTTCTTTTATTATTATTACTATATTTGTTTTGCTTTAGCTTGCTTTTTGCCGTAGGGCATGTGCACTCCCTGGAGAGAGGGAGAGAGAGAGGGAATGTGAGAAAGCAACTGGGACCAGCAGATGGTGGAATGGTTACGTCACTGGACCGCCACAGTCGACCGTGGTTTGAGTTCCCTACTCAGTGCCTTAAATCTCACACCGTGCACGTTTGTGTGTGTGCCCAAGATTCCAAGAGGATAATGGAGAAGGGATTGTGGCATGGCCATCCCCCCTCGGGGGTGATTTCTTACTTTCTATCACTGTGTCGCTGTTGAGCATATGTGCCCTAGAGCAAAAAGTCTCTGCACCCCAAAAAAAAGTACTCATTCCCCTGAGGAGATGGCCATGTTGTACTCCCTTCTCCTTCATTGTTCTCTAAGGATTTTCGGCACACATGTGCACGTGCCCAACATATTTTCAGACCACCAGGTCCAAGATTTGAACTGTGGAGTCAGCCATGTAAGGTCCAATGCCTTAACCTCCATGCCACCTGCTGGCCTGTTAGAACGTCTTATAATCAACAAAAAGAATAACTTTGACTGTAAGCACAATATAAAAATATCAGAATTAAGAGTTAACATATTATAGAGAGATTACTAGGCAAAACATATGATAAAAAGTTTCTAAACCTATTGGAAAAATGTTGCGTTTACTGTAATTATTCTGGGGAAAGAGATGGAACTGGGGCATTTAAGGAAGGGGGAAGAAAGATTGTGAATTTTACAAATTCTGGTATTACTGTACCTGATCTTGAGTCCCCATCTGATATCCTGAGACAGATTGTCTTCTCTCTCCTTTATCAATGGAGGGAACAACTCCTCATAACTCTTAATTTACTTGATGATCTACCTTTCACATTTAATTACTTAGTCTTATTCCCTGACGCTCTCATCTCCACAATGATCTCTCAAGAACTAGAGCTCTGCTCCTTACATGCACATTTCCAGAAATAAATTTGCTCCATTGTGGATCATCAAAGTGAGTCAACACATTTGAAAGTTTCACAGGAAGGTTCACTTCCCCTACCTGGAGGAGCTTAGTACAAGTGTTATGATCTCAAAATCCATTTCTATATAGCAAAGGAACTCAAGAAAGAAATGAGGACAGATTGAAAGCTTTCTATGGAGTAGTCTTTATCATCATCCAAAATATTTTCTAATACAAATATGCTGATGCTTGTGATACTTTAAATCTGAAACTGATAACATCGGATGAGAAATGGGACACACCCAATAACTGGTTCTTTTCTTCAAGGAATGTATCTATATATGAGACATCATTTATCAGTCAATTACAGATTTCTAATTCACATATGTGCCCTATTCCACATATTGAGGAAATTTCTATTTCTGGGAAGTTTGTGGATCAAAGAATTCAGAGCTCTTTCTAGAGTTTTACAAGAGCATGGAGTAATCCTGCCCTATAATCTCACTGGATCACACGTTAACTACCAGTTTGGGTAAGGCTCATTGTGGCAAACTACAACAAAAAGAACCAAGGAAGAACCCAACTTTCTGGGTACTCAGTGCATCTCTTCATTATCTTTTGCTGCTCACCAAAAGCTTTGTCTGGTCATGAGTTTCAGTCCTTACCTTATCATATGTAGTAATATGATCTTGTACTTGCAATGCAATAAATTTATTCAGAGCCTGATAAAACTCCCTGGGAGCATTTATAATGCGCAGGGGAAGGTAGCGGAAACATGGTATAAAGTCGGCAGGGTTAGCAGCACTGGAGGCCTTGAGTAAGTCATCATTCGTTTTAATTATCTTAAGAAACTCCTTGTCACTGTGGTCATATCTCTTGCCGAAACAAAGGGCACAGACAACATTGGCCACCGCACAGGTAACTGCATTTCTGGGGTCAAAGCTGCCATTCTTGGAAGTCGACTCTGTGAAGACTTTTACCAGCTCAGAAACTTCCTCGGTGACATGTTCCTCAAGTAAGCAAGAACAGGTAGAGGATTTGGCTTCTGCTTTAGAAAAAGTTCTTAAAGCATTGGAGGCGATTTTTTTATGAAGCTTCCAACTCTCTCCATAATTCACTGAGAATGACAAACTTTTTCCTTCAGCCAAGAAAGAAAATGTGTGCATGTCAGGTCTGCCTGCAAAATGCTCTGTGTCCTTGAGCAGGACTTGCTTCACCATCTCCATCCCATTCACCACCAGGACAGGCACCATGCCAAGTCTGAGCATAAAAACATCTCCGTATTTCTTCCTCATCTCCATGAACGTAAGGTAAGGGTGGTCTCCAAGCTGGAGAAGATTTCCTATGATGGGAAACGACCACGGGCCAGGAGGAGACAACCGCTTTCTGCCTTTGTTTCCAAGTGTTTTTACAAATACAAAAATCACCACCAAAATGATGAGAGTGGTAGACACCTCTCCGGGAGTGACTGCCAAGTGGAATATCATTTTTAAGAATAAAGCACCTAAAACAGCAAAAACAAAAGCCTTATTTTACTAGCTTTAGGCATATTGTAGAACACTGAGAAGTAAAATACAGACTCTGTAATGAGGTGAAAGTTATTCTTAATGGATGCATGGAGAGGGCAAAATTAAGTTCTTTTTTAATTGTCATTATTGCTTTTAATTGACAAATAATAATTTTATGTATTTATGGGGATCAAATTAGGGTAATTAGTATATCTGTCACCTGAAACATTCAACATTTCTTTATATTGAAAACATTTGAAATTCTTCTAGGCATTTTGAAATCTATAGTAAATTTTTGACACATGTAGTCACCCTATATGATAAACTTCTCAGGACCAGCAGTTAGCGTAATGGCTATGTCACTGAACTCCCATGTAGCCAACTGCGGTTCAAGTCCCAGACCCGGTGGCTTAAACTCATGCTGGGCATGTGTGCGTGCATGCCGAAGATCCTGAGAGGAGAATGGAAGAGAAGGGATTGTGGTGTGGCCATCCCCCCTTGGGGGATGATTTCTTGCTTTCTGTCTTTCTGGCGAGCACACGCGCCCTATAGCAAAAACCTCTCCAAAAGAAAAAACTTCTCAACATCACTAATCAACAGAAACATGCAAATCAAAAACGTGAATTACCCCAGTTAGAATGGTTACTATCAAACACACACACACACACACACACATACACACACGCACACACACACACACACACACACACACAAATTATAAATGCTGGTGAGAATGTGAAGAAAAAAGAGAACTCCTAACCACTGTTGGTGTGATGTAAATTAGTACAGTTACTATAGAAAATAATATGGCAGCTCCTACAAACACTTAAAATAGAACTGCTGAATGATTCAACAATCTCACTGCTATGCATATATTCAAATAAAAGAATATCCCTATGTTGAAGAGAGATCTACAGTCAATGTTTATTATAGCAATATTTACAAGAAGCAGAATCAAATCTTGTAAAGTAAATGGCATCTTTCTCCCATTTTAGAACATTTTATTTTATTATTATTATTATTATTATTGTTATTTTTTCAAGTTTATTTATTTATTTATTTATTTGGAGAGGCTTTTGCTACAGGGCGCATGCGCTCATCAGAAAGACAGAGAGACAGAAAGCAAGAAATCACCCCCCTCAGGAGGGATGGCCATGCCACAATCCCTTCTCCTCCATTCTCCTCTTGGGATCTTGGGCATGCATGCACATGCGCCCGGTGTGAGTTTAAGTTACCGGGTCCCGGACTTGAACCACGGTCGACTACACGGGAGTCCAGTGACATAGCCATTATGCTAAACTGCTCGTCCCTTTTCAAGTTTATTTTAAATCACTGTATATCTTTATAGTGTATCAAATGTTTCTTTCCAGCATGAATGCAGTGCACAACGATCAAGTCAAAGACATGACCTTATACACAATCAGCAACAGATTTTGAGCTTTCATATTTTTAACCACCAGACCCAAATCCTGCTATGGAAATGACTGTCCGTAGACAGAAGAAAACAACTTCGTGTAGTAAGCAGCCTGGTGACTAGGGAAAGGATAGTGGCTCTAGGAATTCACCTGGTTCTCATTCACTGGGGAACTTTAGGATCATCACTTAACCTCAGTGCATCTCTTTTCATTCTAAGTATCCTACCTCACAGAATTAGTCACATATTCTTTCTACAGATATTTACTGAACCTAATAAATGACACTAAGGATTCAAAACAAAATTTTATAAACTAATGAGAAACCAAGCAAAAATAAGATTGCAAATTGGAAAGTGATATTTAAAATTGGGCACAGAGTTGTCTGTCATTATTTGAATATCTAATTAGATCACTATTTTTTAAAAAGTACTTAATGAACTATCAGCTTAGAGAAGCTGTTTAGTGTATCTCAATAGGTTATCTAACTACCTATCTGATCTTACATCCCAGCCTGCCTATGTAGGTGACTTTCTAACCACATTTCTGCTTTGTGTCTGGTCCCACCTAGACATGGGTGAAGTCCACTTTTATTTATTTATATTTTAACTGACAGGAAACATTTTATATTTTATATATATATATATATATATATATATATATATATATATATACACACACATATATACATACATACATATATATATATGTACACACACACACACATATATATGTATATGTATATGTATATGTATATATATATGTGTGTGTGTGTGTGTGTGTATCTATCTATATATATAGATATATATATAGAGAGATTTTTGCTATAGGGTATGTGCACTCACCAGAGAGAGAGAGAGAGAGACAAAGAGACAGAAAATAAGAAATCACCCCCCCCCCAAGGGGAATGGTCACTTCATAATCCCTCCTCCTCCATTTCCTCTCGGGATCTCGGGCGCACACACACATGCACCCTGCATTGAGTTTAAGCTGCCAAGTCTGGATCTTGAACCATAGTAGGCTACATGGGAGTCCAGCAATAAAACCAGTACACCATCTGCTGGTCCCATATATTTTTACTTTTCTATAGGACTTGTATGCTCATTGGAGAGAAACAGAGAGAGAAAGTGAGAAATCACCCCCTCCCCGGGAGGAATTGGTCATGTCATCTGTTCTCTTCCATTTTCTTCTTGTAATTTGGGGCACTTTATGTGCACACTTGGTGTGTTTTACAAGATGCCAGGTCCAGGACTCAAAACCATGCAGTCAGTCATATGGAACTAACTCCCATTCACTGGGCACTCCCATTCCAGCCTCTTTAACTATCAGGCAACTGGCTGCCCCAGTTGTTCATCTACTTACTAATTTTTCCAAGATAGAGAGTGGTAGAAAGAAGGAGAAAGAGACAGACATCCGATAGGGTCTTCACAGCCCCAGCTAGCCCAGATCACAGGCACTCACATGCATCTAGCATATACAGGGAAGCCCTGGGACAGGAACCTGGGACTTTCACAAGTGGTTCCAGCATTGAAGATGATCATACTATTGTACCATCATCTAAACTGGTATTGATGCTGTTATCATATGAAACGTGATGTTTTAGGCCTAGCTGCAGTGGTACAGGTTGTAGGACACTGCTGCAGGATCCCGGAGACATAAGGGAGGCCCTGAGTTCAGATTCCAGGTCGACCTGAACATACCTGGCATGCCTTTAGGAGCACCAGGGAGCCTGACTAACTAGAGGGCTAAGAGGATGATTGCACTATTATGGGATCCTACCAAGGATACTCTTTCTTTCTCTCATAAGTAAATAAATAAACTTCAAAAAATACTTGATGTTTTCAAATATAGATGTATATATATTATAGAATGTTCAGGGTTAACAAATGCCTTACCTCGCATGGTTCTCATTTTTGTGTAAAGAGCACACAACATCCCTTCTCTTTACATTTTTCAAGAATACAGTATACCATCATTAACCATAATCACCTGCTGGACAATAGCTCTCTCCAAACTTATTCCTCCTATCTTCCTGTAATTATGCACTCTTTGACCACCACTTTCTTATCCTTCTCTCTGTATACCAGTCTCTGGCTAAAAGTTGATCCACAGATATAGAGAGTAGAATGGTGGAAATTAGAAGCTGGTGCTTACTTTTTTATAGAATTCAATTTCTCTTGGCTTTCCACCAATAACCACCAGTTTGCACATTGACAAGAATCAGTTTCATTTCTAAAGCACCGAACTGAGTAGGTGAGAGGTGCATGCAACGAAGAACGCTGGTCTCTCAGAAAGATAACTCCACTTCCTACCTCCTTTTCCCTCTAGTTAGCTGCAAAGCTAGTCAAAATACAGTTTCTCTTAACCTCAGTTTCCTCCTCTGTGAAACGGTCACATCAGCCTAGAAGATTTCTAAGACCAGTCCAGCCTTCAGTCATCAAAGTTAGAAACAGAAGGAAAAACAGGGCCTAAGCCAGAACACGATGGACAAGGCTAATTGCCCAACAATACTATTTTGCCAGAATCTGCAGAACAGTTCACAGTCCGTCAACAAAGGTAAGTAAAGTGTGACCGTCCTGGATTTTTTTTCAGCCTGCATCCTCCTCCTGTCTTTCGTTAAATTCTCATTAGCAGTTTGCCGAGCTCGGGTGCGTTGCCAAGTTTCTCAACAGCTTTGTTGGCAAGCTCTGAGGCACGTTCTGTTTCTGCAGTTTGGAGATGAATTCGGGCTGATGATAGAGATTGCCAGGCTCCCTCAGGATGGGCTACAACACCATGAAGGATTCAAGGTGAATCTGAAGCAATTCAGAAAACAGTTGAGAAGCCCGCATGCAGGTTGAAGGTGTTTACACTGATTCTCAAAACCAGACGCACACATCAGACCTCCCCTGGAAGCCAAGCAGTTAAACAACAGCCATGTCTGCAAGGACCAGCTTAAAAAAATGGCAAGGAGTGGCTGCAGTTTTTTAAAGCTCCTTGATGTGTTGAAGGGATGTTCCAGGGGGGAAACGACATGTCAGGGAGATTACCAAACAGTTCTATTTAGCCCAATTACAGTGAAGCTTGGAAGGCTCACCTGTGTGCAGAAATCTTGCCAATCAGCGTGAAGAAGCGGGTGGAGGAATCTAAAGACAGACGGAGTTTTGCCAAGCTGGTGCGTCCTGAGAAAGAGAAACAGTGTCTGCCACTGCGGTGGGAGGACTTCGAACCTCACCCACTGGAAGCTTGGCGAAATCCCACACTGGAAAACGGGGTCAGAGTGGACCTTGGACCCATTGGAGGAGAAAGGTGGAGCTGGATCAGTGCACTTGGAAACTACGGGGAAGGACGGTGAAACTTCTGTGGCCAAGCTTGGTCCAGGAAGTTTCAAAATTCCAGAGTGAGTGGAGCCAGAACAGGGACATCTGGAGCTGGTGCTTCTGTAACAAGGAAAAGGAAGGAAATAGATCCTGGAAGGAAGCAGATAAAATTATTTTTAAATTAATTCCCTGGTGACTGAGGTAGGGTCCAAAGAAGGGTAGCAAAGAGCAGGGAAGGAAGAAGAGAGAGGAGCGGTATAGAGATGGTGGTTCTGCTGTGAGCTTTGAACCCCCTCTTTCCAAAGTATGCTGGATCTTTGGCACCAGGGAAATATACAGAAATTTCTAGATTCTCAGCATGTACAGGGGCAAGGATTCTCAGCATGTACAGATGAGACCAAAAATAAAGGCAGTTAGTTCCACTCTTATAGATGCATTTGGGTAATTCTTCAGGAGTCTTCACCAATCAGGTCTGTATCTCCTCAACCAGAACAGTTAACTTTGGAGCACTGTATAATAATCATAGCTTTGGTTTGAGAAAATTTTCTTATCTGCATCAAGGCATTTTTGCTCAATCTGGACAAATGTTGTTTTTTTTTTTTTTTCTTTTTCTTTCTTTTTTTTTTGGAGAGGTTTTCGCTACAGGGAGCGTGTGCTCGCCAGACAGACAGAGAGAGACATAGAGACAGAAAGCGAGAAATCACCCCCCAGGGGGGATGGTCACGCTGCAATCCCTTCTCCATTCTCCTCTCGGGATCTGGGGCACGCACGCACATGCGCCCGGTGTGAGTTTTAAGCCACCAGGTCCGGGACGCGAACTGCGGTCGACTACGTGGGAGTCCAGCGACATAGCCATTACGCTAACTGCTGGTTCCCTTTTTCTTTTTCTTTAACCTAAACACTAGTTTTTCTATTTTAATAGGTAAATGACCTGTGGTTTTTGACCACCTTCCTGCCAGGTATCTGCAACTTATTACAAAATAGATTTGTTATTGTTAAGCTTTGAAGTCGTATGGTTACATAGATATTTAAGGTTTCAAGGTCAACTTTTTTTTTTTTTTTTTTTGGAGAGGTTTTTCACTATAGGGCGCGTGCGCTCACCAGACAGACAGAGAGAGACATAGAGACAGAAAGCGAGAAATCACCCCCCAGGGGGGATGGTCACGCCGCAATCCCTTCTCCTCCATTCTCCTCTCGGGATCTTGGGCACGCACGCACACGCGCCCGGCGTGAGTTGTAAGCCACCGGGTCCGAGACGCGAACCGCGGTCGACTACGTGGGAGTCCAGCGACATAGCCATTACGCTAACTGCTGGTTCCCTCAAGGTCAACTTTTAAGAAGAGTGCTGAAGAAAGATTATTTGTGATATTTTTTCCACTTAGGGAGGAAAACAAGTCCCCCAAGTGAATGTAAAATCTGATCTATTCTCTCAAGAGTAACTTTCAGGCCCTGAGCTACAGTATCGTATTTTAAAAATATCATGAATTTCTAAATATTTAAACTCCAAAAGTTGTATGTCTCCCCCCAAAAAAAATTCTGACAACGGCCGGCCTATAAGCCATAAGAATTTCTGACCCACAGGCAGAAGTTTTGTTAATTAGCATTTATTATATCATACTTAGCTACTAAAAATAAATGTTTTACTCCTGTTGTTTTTCCATAAAGTATCTCCTTCTCCAATATAATTAACCTCACATATGACTAATATATAGATTAGGCAGATATGTCAAATTATTCTGCAAGAATTCATGTTATAGACAATTAATAACAATATCCTGACAATGTGGTATTTGAAAGCTTTGTTAGGAGAGGATAATGAGAATTGCCTTGTATTCCCATTGGCTAAGAAGCAAATCTATTTCATAATAATGATTGAGATGTCTAGTGCTTGCTGTGCACTTACAAAGAACAGGCATTTTAAAGAGCTTTATATATTATTAAGTTATTTTACATAGCCAGTCTCTGAATAGTTTCTTTTTATTTTTTTTCCATCTATTTTACATATTAGTTCTGAGGCTCAGGGAAGTTATACAATTTGCTCAGGCTCATAGTATGTATGTCATAGAGGAAAGATCTGAACCCACGTAGTTTAGTCTCTGTGTTTTTAACTTCTGATTATATCACCTTGTAGTGGAAATTCTTCAGTTAAAACCTGATGCTTCTACTGCTATCATTAACCTTATTGATGTGACTTCATAATGTAAGAAATGATTATATAAGATACATGGGGTACTCCTTCAGATTACATTATAGACCATGGGCTCCACTTGTGCACCACGAGACTAATGCTGTACTAGCTTCTCAGAGATGTTGGAACAAATTGCTAGAAATGTCATAGCTTACCATAAGAACTTTCTTAGTGAGGATCAGCAGATAATGTAATGATTACGTTGCAGCACTCCCTCATAGCTGACCGCAGTTTGAGTCCTGGACCCAGCGGCTTAAAAGTCATGCCGGGCGTGTGTGTATGCATGCCCAAGATCCTGAGAAGAGAATGGAGGAGAAGGGGTTGCAGTGTGGCCATTCTCCCTGGGGGCAATTTCTCACTTTCTGTCTCTCTGTCTCTTTGACAAGCACATATGCCCTATAACAAAAAAATCTCTCTCTAAAAAAAAAAAAAATTAGTGTACTATCTGAAAGCTAATAGTGTATAATCAAAGACTGGGCTCCCTACAAAGAAAAATTATACCTGGCTTCTTCCAGCTTCTGGTGGCTCCAGATGTTCCTTGGCTTGTGGCTGCATAATTCCAGTCTCTATATCAGTCTTCACATGGGCTTTTTTTTCTCCCAGTCTCTCCTTTGTGTGTCTCCAAGGACTCATCATTAGATGTAGGGCCCACCAGATAATCCAGTATGATTTATAGATCCATTAATCACATCTGCAAAGACTTCTTTTTGTAAGTATGATCATAGCCATGGAGTCTTAGGTTGTGGTCTTACCTTGTTGGAGGTTGCCATTCAACCCATGGTAGAAGTGTGTCCCATGGTTGAAGAATTGAAGTAAGTTCATTAAAATTACTGTCTATTTTTTGTTGTTATTGTTTTTCCTGTGGAAAAAAATTATCAGGGTCTCTGGTGCCATATTTCCTGGGTTCTAATGTAAGTGCTTTTATTTTCTAGGCTATTATTTAAGATTATTGATTTTTTTCTCTGCCTCAGTAGTCCTCAGTAAAATGAAGACTTGTACCTGTGCCTATCTCAGAGGCTAGCTGTCCTCTGACTGTTCCACAGCATGGCAGAGTTTGGGAAAGCATGCTCCATGTGTTTCTCCTGGTCTCTTTCCCCTCTTTAGAAACCCACCAGATGTCAATCATAGGGACCCCTCTCTAACCAATCGCTCTAGAAGGCTCCACCTTTTAAGATCATGAAGGTAATAAATTCTCTTTTCAGGCCTTCACAATCAAACCTCAACACATGAATTTTGGGAAGACACAAACCACAGCAATGTGCTTTACAGAGAAGATGACATAAATCTAAAACATAAATGAGAGGAGCTTACTAGATAGAGTAGAAATAAAAAGATGCTAAGGGCCAGCAGGTGGTGTGGTGGTTAAAGGTGCTGGATTCCCACATGGCCAACTGTGGTTCGAGTCCCGGACCTGGTAGCTTGCTTTCTCTCTTTTTCTTTCTCTTTCTCTGTCTCTCTCTGGTAAAATTAAAAAATAAAACAAATGCAATTAAATAAATGAATAACTCTTTTTTTTTTTACATTTTTCCACAAACATTTACTTTACATAGCAAAAAATTTTAGCTCATACTCCATAATTCTTGACAGTTTACAAACAACTTTCAAGATCTCAAAATACTGAATTTTAAAGATAATGTTCAAAATATGTCTTATAATTTTGTATAATTTTAAAACTCTATAACAACAGAAGCAGAATGGTTTCAAAAATATATATATACATATATATACACATATATATATATATATATGTGTATATATATATATATATATATATACACTAGAGTGCAGACACTCGGTATATATCAAGTGGGGACATACAATGTCTCTCCTTCATAGCATGGCTTGCTTCACTCAACACTAAGTCTTACATATTCATCCACTTCCTTTCAAAAGTCAGGGATTTGTTGTTTTTTATGGATGAATAGTATTCCATTGAGTATATGTGCCACAGTTTTTCTAACCATTCATCAGTTCGTGGGCATTTAGGTTGTTTCCATGACTTAGCAATTGTGAAAAGTGCCGCAATAAACATCGATGTGCAAGTACTTTTTCGATTAAGTATTCTTCTGTCCTTCAGGTAGATACCAAGGAGTGGGGTTGCTGGATCATATGGTAGTTCTATTTGTAGATTTTGGAGGAATCTCCAAATTGTTCTCCACAGTGGTTGTACCAATTTACAGTCCCACCAGCAGTGTAAGAGAGTTCCCTTTTCACCACACCCCCTCCAGCACTTATCATTTTTTGTTTTTTTAATCTTAGACATTCTGACTGGGGTTAGGTGATATCTCATTGTTGTTTTGATCTGCATTTCTCTTACAATGAGGGATGTTGAGCATTTTTTCATATGCCTTTTAGCTATTCGTATGTCATCTTTAGAAAGTGGTTTTTTCAACTCATTCTCCCATCTTTTAATAGGATTGATTGTCTTTTTCCGGAACAGCCACTTGAGTTCCTTGTGGATTCTGGTTATCAGTCCCTTGTCTGATGCATAGTTTACAAAAATATTTTCCCATTCTGAGGGCTGTCTGTTCACACTAATCACTGTGTCTTTTGCCATGCAGAAACTTCTTAGTCTGATGTAATCCCACTTGTCTATTTTAGGAATCATAGACTGTGCATTGGGAGTCTTATTTAAGAAGTTTTTCCCTACCCCAATGTCTCCCAGAGTTTCCCCGGTGTTTTCCTGGAGCAGTTTTATAGTTTGAGGTCTTAGGTTTAGATCTTTGATCCACCTTGACTTTATTTTTGTCAGAGGTGAGAGGTAGGGGTTCAGATTCATCTTTCTGCAAGTGGAGATCCAGTTTTGCCAGCACCATTTGCTGAAGAGGTTATCCTTTTCCCACAGGATTGACTGGTGCCTCTTGTCAAAAATCAGTTGGCTGTATGTTTGAGCATTCATTTCTGGGGACTCTATTCTGTTCCATTGGTCCACCTGTCTGTTCCTGTGCCAGTACCATGCTGTTTTGATTACCACAGCTTTGTAGTATATTTTTGGGTCAGGGAGTGAGATGCCGCCCACTCCATTCTTCTTGTGGAAAACTGCTTTGGTAATATGGGGTCTTTTATGATTCCAGACAAACATTATGATTGTCTTTCCTAGATCTGTGAAGAATGTGTCTAGCACTTTGATTGGCATTGCATTAAATAGGTAGATTAATTTGGGTAAAATTGCCATTTTGATTATATTAATTCTTCCAATCCAGGAACATGGGATGTCCTTCCACTTTTTTGTGTCATTTTCAATTTCTTTTTTTATCTTCTCATAGTTTTCCTTGTGGAGGTCTTTAACTTCTTTAGTTAGATTTATCCCTAAGTATCTTATACTTTTTGTGGCTATGGTAAATGGAACAACTTTTTTCAGTTCCATCTCAGTCTGCCTGTTGTTCGTATACAGAAATGCTATAGATTTCTGGATATTAATTTTGTATCCTGCAACGTTACTGTATTCATGTATTACTTCCAGAAATTTTTTTTATGGAAACCATTGGGTCTTCTATGTATACAATCATGTCATCTGCAAATAGAGAGAGTTTCACCTCTTCTTTTCCTATTTGAATGCCTTTTATTTTTTCCTCTTTTCTGATTGCAATGGCCAAGACTTCTAGTACTATATTGAAGAGGAGTGGAGAAAGTGGACATCCTTGTCTTGTACCCATTTTTAGTGGAAAAGCTTCCAGCTTTTCTCCATTGCGGATGATGTTCGCTATGGGTTTTTCATAGATAGCTTTTATTGTGTTGAGAAATGGCCCTTCTATGCCCATTTTGCTGAGAGTCTTGATCATGAAGGGATGTTGTATCTTATCAAATGCTTTTTCTGCATCAATTGATATGACCATATGGTTTTTATCTTTCTTCCTATTAATATGGTGTATTACATTTATGGTTTTGCGTATGTTGAACCAACCTTGCATTCCTGGGATAAAGCCTACCTGATCATGATGTATAATCTTTTTGATAAGTTGTTGTATACGATTTGCTAGTACCTTGTTGAGAATCTTTGCGTCTATATTCATCAGGGATATTGGTCTATAGTTTTCCTTCCTTGTCCTGTCCTTATCAGTTTTAAGGATAAGGGTGATAGAGGCTTCGTAGAATGAATTAGGGAGAGATTCACCCTTTTAGATATTTAGAAATAACTTGAGCAGAATGGGGCTTAACTCTTCTTTGAAAGTTTTGTAGAATTCAGAGGTGAATCCATCAGGGCCAGGGCTTTTCTTTGTTGGGAGGTTATTTATAACTGATTTGATCTCCTGGCTTGTTATGGACCTATTCAGACTTTCTATATCCTCCTGGCTCAATCTAGGTAGATTATACCTGTCCAGAAATTTGTCCATCTCATCCAAATTATCTTGTTTCTTGGCATACAGATGTTCATAGTATCCCCTAATAATGTTTTTTATTTCTACTATGTCTGTTGTTATTTTGCCTGCTTCATTGCAGATCTGATTCACCTGGTTCTTTTCTCTCTTCTTCTTAATAAGTCTCGCTAGTGGTGTATCAATTTTGTTTATCTTTTCAAAGAACCAGCTTTTACTTTCATTTATTTTCTGTATAGTTCGTTTATTTTCTATTTCATTTATTTCTGCTCGTATCTTTATTATTTTCTTTCTCCTGGAGTTTTTTGGATCTTTTTGCTGTTGCTTTTCCAATTCTGTGAGGCATGATGTTAGGTGATCCATTTGCCTTCTTTCCATGCTCCTCTTATGTGCACTAATTGCTATGAACTTTCCTCTTATGACTGCTTTAGCAGTGTCCCAACGATTATGGAAACTCGTGTCCTCATTGTCATTGGCTTCCATGAACCTTTTGATTTCAGTCTTTATTTCTTCAGTAGTTGTGGAGTCATTCAGGAGTAGGTTATTAAGTTTCCATGTATTTGAGTATTTTTGAGGATTTCTCTTGAAATTAAACTCAAGTTTAAGTCCATCATGGTCAGTGAAGATGCTGGGTATAGTTTCTATGCTTTTGAATCTGTAGAGGCTTGCTTTGTGCCCAATGATGTGGTCAATCTTCGAGAATGTTCCATGTGGCGGCGAGAAAAAAGTGTATCTTGAAGTTTTAGGATGGAAAGTTCTATAGATGTCTGTTAAGTCCATTTGATTTATGATATCATTTAGATCTTTTATCTCTTTACCTATTTTTTGTCTAGATGATCTATCCGGGGGGATAGTGCAGTGTTGAGGTCTCCAACAATTAGTGTGTTGCAGTCTATCTCCCTTTTTAGATCTAGCAGTCTTTCCTTTACATATTTGGGTGCTCCTGTGTTGGGCGCATAGATATTAATAAGCGTTATATCTTCTTGATCGATTGATCCTTTTACTACAATATAGTGCCCTTCTTTGTCTCTTCGAACAGTTTTTGTTTTAAAGCCTATTTTGTCAGAGATCAGTATTGCGACTCCAGCTCTTTTTTGGTTCCCATTTGCATGGAAAATCTTTTTCCAACCCTTCACTTTCAGTCTACGTATATCTTTATCCATGAAGTGGGTTTCCTGTAGGCAACAGATAGAGGGTTTTTGTTTTTTAACCCATTCAGCCAGTCTGTGTCTCTTGATTGGAGAGTTTAATCCATTAACATTCAATGTTATTATTGATGTTAATGGATCTGTCCCGGCATTTAAGTTGGCCATTGTCTTAGTTGCCTTTTACTCTTTTGTTTCTGGCTGTTACTTCTTTAGTTTTCCTGGAACAGTACTTTCTTCAGGGTTTCATGGAGAGCTGGCCTGGTGCTGGCAAATTCTTTCAGGTTTTGTTTGTCTGTGAAGATTTTAATCTTTTTTTCCCATATGAAGGATAATCTTGCAGGATACAATAGTCTTGGTTGAAATTGTTTCTCTCTTAATACTTTTGATACATCTTCCCATTCTTTCCTTGCTTGCATTGTTTCCGTTGAGAAGTCCGGTGTTAGCCTGATGGGGTGACCTTTGTAAGTCACTTGTCGTTTCTCTCTTGCTAGTTTTAGTATCTTATCTCTATCTGTGGTCTTAGCCAGTCTGGCTATGATATGCCTTGGGGAAGATCTTCTTAGGTTAATTCTATTTGGTGTCCTTTGTATTTCTTGGGTCTGGATGTTGGAGTGCCTCTCTATGCTTGGGAAATTTTCTTCCAAGATTTCATGGAATAGGTTTTCCATGCTCTTATTAGTTTCTTCACCTTCTGGGATACCAATTATTCGGACGTTAGGACGTCTAATGGAATCTAGTAATTCTCGTATATTATCTTCATTTTTTTTGTTATTTTCTCTATCTTTTTGGTGGTTTTCTCTAGGTCAGAAGTTTTATCTTCTACAACAGAGATTCGACCTTCAGCATAGTCTAATCGACTTTTAATACTTTCAAGAGAGGTTTTGATTTCCTGTATTTCAGACTTCACCTCTAATAGTTCCGTATTATTCTTCCTCAGAATTTCTTCCTTCATATCGTTGAAGGACTTTCTCATCTCCTGTAATTCATTGTCTCTTTTCTGTTCCAGCTCATAGTACTTGTTCAGCATGAATGTTCTAAACTCTATCTCGGACATTTTGGTAACGTCCTCTATTTTTTCAGGAACAGGAAGGGAGTTACTGTGTTCCTTTGATGGAGACATATTTCCTGCTTTATTCAGGCCTGAGGTTCTTGTACTTCTAACCATTGGGAGATGTGTTCCCTTTGAAAAACCTTTTACGAGAAGTTTTCTTCTAATAGAAGCAAGTGTGTTTCCTTTCTGATGTGGAATGGAGATAGCCGAAGTCTATCTTCAATTGTGTTTAGTAATGTAAACCAAGAAAAAGTATTCAATTCAGGTGTCCAAAGAAATGTATCTCCTTCTTCACAGGTGTTTCAGGGAAATGGAGGATTCTAGAGAGTCTTAAAATGCTAGAATGTTTCAGAATTGTAATTCTAGACCTATCTGGACAGCCAGGGATGGTGCAGATAAAGGATGTGAAGATTGAGAAACTGGGAAGAAAATAATATGTAGAATAAAGAAAAAGTCACGCGCCGCGCACTAGCACGGCGCACGATTTCGCCAGGGGTTGAAAGATGGGAGTGTGGTGTGGATGAACTGAGGGCGTTCCTGTGTGTTGATCAGAAGAGAGAAATTTACAAATGAAAGATGTGGGTAACAGGACAGAGGAAAAAAAAAAAAAAAAGAAAAAAAATGTACCTGGCTGAAAGAGGGGGGTCTGGCCTGGGGGTCCCGGGGCTGGAACTACTGGGCTGAATAACTCTTTTAAAAAAAGCAAAGCTAAGAAAAGCATTTAAAAAGGTAGAAATTTAAAAGTTACGAAATAAAGTGACTTATAAGATGGCAGGAGGTAAGCCTAGAAAAATCTTCCTAAGACAGAAATTCAGGAAGATTGCTACATAATCAGCCTCTCTAATGTCCCACAGCTAGTGACCTGGTCCTGCATGTCTGGCCATTTGAATATTTCTTACTAGTGTGGTGTCTCTATTCCCAATTGTCCTTACCTAGTTCTGGCCTTCATCAAATCTTCCCTGGACTATTTTGATAGCTTTCTACATCATTTAGGGTTGCACTCAGCAGTCAATAATGACAACAACAAAATTAAAATGGCCTAAATAAATAGCGTGTATGCTTCTGACATAGCAAAATGTCTAAAGATAAGTGGCTGCTCCCATTGATTCAGCAGCTCTGTGACAGTGGGGATGATCTCTAACCATTCTTCAGGTTTGTCTCTTTGGTATATGTGGCTGCTGCAGCTCTAGCCATCACATCCATGCTCAAACAATAAAAGGGACCAAAAACCACATCTTCTTGAGTGATAAAACAGTACAGAAAGCTAAATTTTCTTAAGAGCTACCAGTAGACTTCTGTTTAGGACTCATTATATCAGAGAAGAGGAGAAGATGTTTGACTTGCCATTCTGCCACTGCAAAGAAAAGAAGAATGAAATAGTAAGAAAGGGGGTAGGCTGGATATCAGAGTGACATATCGGAATCTGCCACACCTTGTAGCTAAGGATCTTGTCTTCAGTCTCTCTCCCAAGTCAGGTTCTACTCTGCTGGTCTAATCAGCGTTGAAGTAAACAAATCAGTTCCTATTGTTTTAGCAACTTCCAGTTACATGCAGAATGTTCCGCACACCATTCAGTACCATCATCTTACCCGCCTTTGCAGCATCATTTTTTGCTATTTACTCCCTCACATTTTGTTCTAGGTCTGCTTTGATTCCCTCTACTTCTTTAGTTCCAGGGACTTAGGATTTTGCCCAAAGATTTAGGTTTTACCTTTACTTACAGTTTGGTATTTACTTATTTTTCCTGTTTTGTCCTTTCTTTCTACATCAGAGAACCACAAAACTGACAATTGAATCATTAAGACATACTTGATTCCGTGAAACCCAACTTTGCTTACTGTCTTTTCCCTTCTTGGATTGTTGATACTGTGACATCTGCCCAGATCTGCTCTTCCGGGTCAGCATATATCCAAGAAGCTGCTGGAATTTCTTCTGTTGTTGCCTCTCAGCTGCAACCCTCAGGAAATGTTACTCTTGGTTGCAAGACACGTCCTCCTCCAAGACTTCCCTCCTTTCAGGAGTGTCTGCAGCCAGTGATTGGCTGATGCACAAACACAAAGATCTGATGTTCTGTCTCAGTTGGGGCAAGTGTGAAGGCTCATTCCAGTTCCATGGCGCCTCTGAGGATTAATTGAGACTGGTTGCAACTGAATCTAAGTTTTGGATCAAGTTCATTCTCAGCTCAAATATGCTTTCTCCATTTCCTAACAAGCTTATATTCTGAGAAATTTTTTAATATCATCTACATAGAAATTTTCATTCAGAATCTGTTTCCAAAGAACTCAGTCAAAAACAGCTCAGGTCTAGGCACAGTAGTATGTGCTGCTAAAATGCTGTGCTCCACAGGCTCAGACCAAATGGGAAGCCCTGGTCCAATTCCAGTCCAACAGAAAGGCTGGGATGATGGCGTGTGCCGTAATTCTAGCTGGCAGACTGAGGCAAGAGTATGACACACAGCAAAACTATCTAATAAGCAACAACAACAATGAAAACAGCATTATAAATATAAATAATATGAAGTATTTTAAAGTTTTACAAATTCAGCTTGTAAGGATTTTTTCTTCTTTATTTTACCAGGTTATAATGAAATATAAATTTTAATTTGATTGCCCCTGACTTCATTCTTAGTGAGTCCAATTTTCTGTTGAAGAAATCAGATAATTAATTTTTCCTTGAGATAGACAATGCTGACCCTGTGGTATAATCTGTACTGTATAACATTTTTTTTTTCTCAGTTTCAATCTCTACAAGTCACAGCTCTTCTTTCAAATATTGTATAATATTTTTTGTTCTGAGAAGTTTTACATAACCAGTGTGAAAAATGACTACTAAAGATGGAGCACACTGAAGTGAAGGTGAAAAATTAAGTTCACTGAATGTTTACTTAAAATTTAATTATAAACATTAATCCTAAAATGTCATTAAGACAAAAAGAGTTGAGGCAATATTAATGAACATCTCTTTAATATCTCATGTATGTATGTTCAGGCCTGTCAAGTTAGTAAAAAATCACATGTACTGGTTTGAGATGCAATTTATTAGCTTAATATGCATTGCATCTAATAAAAATAGCATAGAGTAGCATAAAGTACTTAGGAATAAACTTAACCAAGAAGGTAAGGGATTTCTACATTGAAACTATAAAACATCTCTGAAATACATCGAATGAGAAACAAATAAACAGAAAGAAATCCTGTGTTTGTGAATCAAAGTCCCAATAGCGTTATTTGCAAAAGCAGAAAAGTCTATCCTAAAATTCATATGGCATCACAAGGAGCTGAAGAGCCAAATCAATCTTTAAACAAGAGTAAAGCTGGAAGTCTCACACTCAATGCTTTAAAAATTGACACAAAGCTACTCAAGTAGGAAACAATGTGGGACTGATGCACAGATAGATAAACCAATGGAATGCAAAAACAGTTCAGAAATAAACTTTCACATATACAGTCAAATGATTTCTGATAAGGATGCCAAAACCATTCAATGGGAGAATAGTCAGTCAACAGTCTTTTCAACCAATGGTGCCAGGAAAGTAGATATATCTCCCTGCAAGATAATGAAGTTGGACCTTTACCTTATACAATTATACATAACAAATTAATTCAAAATGGAACAAAGACTTAAACATTAGAGCTAAAATTAGAAAATGTTAATAAGAAAATAAAGGGGAAAAACTTTGTGACATAAGATTTAACTACAAATTCTTGGATATGGCACAGGGAACAAAGAAAAAAATAGATCAACTGGACTGCATCAAATTTTTGAAAAGTCAATAAAATCTTTTAGGATACTCTCAACTGAATGAGAAAGCAACCTACCTAATGAGAGCAAAATATTTACAAATCATATGTCAGATAAATATTATATATTCCATATAAAGAACTGTAGCAACTCAATAACAGTGACAACAAAAACCTGATTTTAAAATGGGCAAATTACTTGCATAGACATTTCTTCAGAAAAGATATACAAATGACCAATAAGCACATGAACAGACACTCAACATCACTAATCATCAGGGAAATGAAGTCAAAATCAGAACAAGATAATGCTTCACACCCATCTGCATACTTATCAAAACCAAACAAATGAAAAGCTCAGAATAGTACGGGTGTTGGGAAAGAGGTGGAGAAATTAAGAATTTTGTACTTTGTTGATAGAAATAGAAAATGGCACTGTTGTCAAAACAGTATGATGGTTTCTCAAAATATTAAACATTCAATTACCATATAACTGACAATGACTCTGAACAAACTGCAGGTAGCCTTCTTGGAGCCCTCTTTTGACTAGGTCTCCTCCTTGGTCCCTGTTTCAGTTTTGTCTAATACAGCTAAGTTTTAGCAGGATCCTCACTAGAGAGGGTCAATCCTCCACCCTTGATATCTAACCACCCTGGTCTGTCTTCAGCAAGAATCCTGTTAAACCAGCTTATCCAGAATTCCCTTACCTTTAATGCATCCTCTTAGTAATTTTCTATCCACTGACTCTCTTTTACACTCTCTCTCTCTCTCTCTCTCTCTCTCTCTCTCTCTCTTTAGAGGTTTTTCCTTAGGGTGTGTGTGCTTGCTGGAGAGAGAGCAGACATAGTGAGAGGGAAAGCAAGAAATCACCCTGCCCTGTGTTGGGGGGTGACCACTCCGCAATCTCTTCTCCTCCATTCTCTTTCCAGGATTTTGGGCAAGCACACACATACACACACGGCTGGCGTGATTTTCAAGCCAGTTTTCGGGACTCGAACCATAGCCATGTGGGAGTCTAGTGACATAACCACTATGCCATCTGCTGGTCCCTACACTGACTGACTCTTTTACTCTGCTGCTTGTCTACAGATTTCCAGCTTTCTTTGCTGTATTTTTCCCCCTTTTTTCATCACCTTAGCTCTGTCATTCTCTATATCTAAGCTTATAAGAGTAAGTTGCAAATGTACTACCCTGTTACCTCTCTATATTTCAGAATATATATCCTAAAACAAAGACATTGTTTTACATAACTGTAGTATTGCTAAAATCAAGAAATTAACATTAATAAAATAATATTATCTTCTTGTGATTACCCAATAATGTTTTTTCTTGATTTTTTTCTTAAGAAAGGATCTCTCTGTCATTATCATCCTGTCTCATCCCCCGCAGCTGGGACTACAGGCATGTGCCACTGAGTGAGCTCTTTCTCAGACAAGGTCTTGGCAAGATGAGGCTGCCCAGGCCAGCCTTGAGTTTGTGATCTTGCTTCAGCCTCCCCAAATCACTGAGCTGATGATGCTGTTTTATAGCAGAGGAAAAACACATTGCGTTTAGCTGTCATGTCATGTAAATTCCTTCAGTCTAGAATAGTTCTGCACTTTTCTTTTGTCTTCCTTAACTTAAACACTTCAAAAGAGTGTAGGCTAGTTTTCTTGTAGCTTGCTATTAACCATGGATTTGTCTGATGTTTTCTTATAATGAGGTTCAGGTTACGCATTTTTGTTCAGAAGGTCCAATGGTAAAATGTCTCTCTAACAAAATTCTACAACTAATTAAGCTTGGGGTCAGGATTTGAATTTGAATGAAAATCCAAAGACTACATTCTCAATCTCCATTCATAACATCATGAATAATTATGAGATTTCTGCCTTTCAGAAATTCAATGGAAAGTTTAGTTCATAGGTAGTGATTTCCATGTAGTATTTGGCTTTCCTCATTTGTAAGTATCTAACAAGTTAGCAGAGAGGATTAAAAAAAATAGTTGTGAGAGCTGGCATTAATAATAAATAAAATGAATTCTGTGTATTTTCAGAACTCTACACACCATAAGCTAATTTTCTAATGTTATCATTACCACACAAGCTGAAACTTAAACCAAAAATCGATTAGCACTGTGGGTTATCAGCGATGATTTGGTAATGGGTATTTTAAATGCAAACATATGTTCTACAAAAAGAAACATCAGTTTAACATGGATATCTTTTATTTTATTTTAGTTTGTATATTCTTTTTAAAAAATCATGATTGACTTCATTTTGACTGGTAAAAGTAAAAGATCCCTGAAAATAATAACTTTTTTTTTTTTTTGAGAGGTTTTTGCTATAGGGCACGTGCGCTTGCCAGACAGACAGAGACAGAGAGACAGAAAGTGAGAAATCACCCCCAGAGGGGATGGTCATGCCGCAATCCCTTCTCCTCCATTCTCCTCTCGGGATCTTGGGCACGCACGCACACACACCCGGCGTGAGTTTTAAGCCACCGGGTCCGGGACGCGAACCACGGTCAACTACGTGGGAGTCCATCGACATAGCCATTACGCTAACTGCTGATTCCCGAAAATAATAACTTTTGACATAAAATAGTATTGTGTCAAAATAAATAAATGATAAAGACCCCATTGAGACCTTGTGTTTTGCTCTGCCTCTTATGTAAGTAAACTTTAAAGTAAACAAAATGGAAAATAGCTAAAGGTATCATGTGCATAAATGTAAATATGAATGTGCAGCCCGTGTGTGTGTGTGTGTTTGTGTGTGTGTGTCTGCGTGTATACATGAGGGTGTATCTCTTTCTATGTACAGTAGGAAAAGAGAAAATAGTTCATTTATCATGATATAATCAAGAAAGCTTGAAAGCTACTGGTTTAATTAATTAAACATATTTTTTCATTATTTTCTACACTAAACAAATGTGATATATTTTATTCTTAATTTATTTTCTTCTTCTCCTGCCTGAACCAGTTTTTTCTGGAACCATTCCACCATCTTTATTTCTCCTTTCCAAGCAATGGATGCAGATAAATTCTTCACAAGGAATAGCATCCCTCATTCTGGCTTTCTCATTGACCTGTTTCAGTCAAACTATCAGTTATTTAACTATTAGAGTTCTTTCTTCCTTGGTAATAATCCTAAATTGTTTCCTTCCTAAAAATATTTTAAAAATAAAATGTTAATTATCTAATTTACTCATTATATACTGAGCTCTTACCCCATAGAATAAGCTTTATAATTATTTGTTAAATAAACAAACAAATGAGTAAGCACCATCTAAGAGTGATTCTATGAACTGGTATCTAATAACTTTTCTAAAACACTCTGCCCTAATAAATAGTTTAATCTGATTTTCACAGGACTAAAAGTATCCTCCCCTGAGACTGTACTTTTTTTTTTTTTTTTTGAGAGGTTTTTGCTATAGCACATATGCACTTGCTAGAAAGACAAAGAGAGACAGAGAGACAAAAAGTGAGAAATCACCCCCCAGGGGGTATGGCCACACCACAATCCCTTCTCCACTCTCCTCTCGGGATCTTGGGCTCCCATGCACATGTGCTGGGTTTAAGTCACCGGGTTCAGGACTCGAACCACAGTTGACTACATGAGAGTCCAGTGACATAGCTGTTATGCCGACTGCTGGTCTCGAGACTGTATAATTTAAGGAGTTAGAGGAATGGAAGATTTTCATCTGTAGATTACAGTAGGGCTAACTGCAAATGTTTCACTTGATCCAATCATTTTAATCAACATCTAACATGAGAAATTCTCTCATAAAAACTCAGCTTGCCTTAAAAGAGCATACTATCTGGCAACACTGGTCTACAGTTGACTGGTGCTGGGGTGGCTGTTTTACTTAGTTGGGTCTTACATGTCAATTTTCCTTTTGTTTTTCTCCTTTACTAGATTGAAAGTTCCCCAATATTCAGATATTACATTTATTATTCAAGACTCAGTATGTACATATACGATAAATTTAAAAATTGTGAGTGGGCCAGAGTGTCTAAAGTCAGTTTTGAATATGGCTTAATTCACTATATGGCTAATTCTCTGCCCTCTTCCTCACTGGATCTAGAGTTTGCCTCATGGAAATTTTATCTAAGCTTGTGGCTTCAGCTATTGACTCTACCAAAAAGCAAACTCTTCATTCAACCCTAGCCTATTCCCTGGATTTTAATCAAACATTGTCCCTCAATTCAGACTTTTTTTTAATCAAAAGCTTGATCTGCTACCTAGCTGAAGCATGCTTCCCAACTGATTGCCCAATGTGTTAATGTGACCACCATCCTCCCATAGACAAAACCTTGAAGCTTCAGCCATTTTTGATTACTCTTTCTCCCTCACCAGCCACATTCAGAGAGCTACCAAATCTAGTGATTCATTCTTTCAAACACTGAATGTCTCTTTTATTCCTTCTCTCTTTCCTCTACCCAAGGTCGTTTTATCATCCTGATAAACTCACTCTTCCTTCATCAAGCTTCTTGTCTTTGAATATAGATTTGATTATAATATTAACAAATATTTATCAAATATCCACCATCTATTTATTGACTATTCTGCTTTAGGAGCTGGAAATACAGCAGTAAACAAATGCAACAGAGTCTTTGTTCTCATGAAATTTGTTGCCAGTGAGTCAGCAAGCAAAAAAACAAAAACAAAAACAACCCCACATATTTAATAATAGAATGTGAGATAGTAATAAATTAGATGGGGAAAAAAGCAGGGTATGAGAGTAAGAAATGATGGATTAGGGAGGTACAACTTCTTTATTTAATAATTGCATCTCTTTTTAACATTTAAATTTACATGCACTTAAGGGAAATTTATCGCATACAATTTCCCAGATTAAACTTCCTGAAACCCTTTATCACAATAGTTCCCAACCTTTTGGCAGCAGTGTCCTGTTGTGTGGAAGACAATTTTGTCATAAACCATGCAGTCAGCCATGTGGGGAGGCGAGGGATGGTTTCAGGATGATTCAAGCACGTTACATTTATTATGCTCTTTATTTCTATTCTTATTACATTGTAATATATATGAAATAATTATAGAACTCATCATAATGCAGAATCAGTGGGAGCCCTGAGCTTATTTTCCTGGGGGCTCTGACAAAAATCTAACGCTGCTGCTGACCTGATAGGAGGCAGAGTTCAGGGGGTAATGAGAGTGATGGGGAGTGGCTGTAAATACAGATGAAGCTCCGTTCAGTTTCCACTCACCTCCTAATAGGTTACAAAACCAGTATCAGTCCATGGCCCAGAGGTGGGGACACCTCTTTTATCATGAACCACTTCTCTATTCAAACAGATTCAATAATTATTCATCTCTAAAGTAAATGTAATGAAAGCCAAAGCACTTTGCTTGGGGTTGCTTAATCTGGCCCCAAGTATTTCTGCTTTTTGCCTATAAACAAATACTCTAGCAATATTGATTAATTTCTTATCCCTTATTCTTTCAACCTGATTGATTGATTCTACACCTATCAGAAGCACCCCTACCTTTCAGGTGCTAGCACAAAAGCTGCTGCCCTTTGGGGGTTTCTCCTTAGCCACAATAATCTACCTACTCTGGGTCAGTCAATGTGACACAGAATCTACTGCCTTGTAATTAACTGCCTCCTTGTGGTCATGATTCATCTTCCCAGTTGAATGACACATTTTTAAGAGACAACTGTCATGTATTACTTTGCGCTACTCTTTGTACTTTACACTTTTCTCAACCATACAAAATGGTTGGCGCACAAACTTTATACACACACATATGTGTATATATATATATATATATATATATATATATATGTATATGTATATGCATATGCATATATATTTAGGTTTTTGCCATAGTGCATGTGCACTTGCCAGAGAGAGACAGAGATAAGGAGAGGGAAAGTGAGAAATTACCTGCAGGGGGGATAGAAATGCCGCAATCCATTCTCCACCTGGAATTTTGAGCACTTACGTACATGTGCCTTGTGTAATTTTCAAGCCACCAGGTTCAGGATGGTTAGCCATATGGAAATTCAAAATACCTTAACTATCATGCCACCTGCTGACCCCACTTCTGTTTTTTTTTTTTTTTTTTTTTAAAGAAGTGTTGATTGACTCATGATGAATTGACAATAGCTAGACTTTGTGGTTCTGTCTAACCACACACTACAGACATCCGAACTTTTCTCTTGATATTAAGCCCCTACCTGAGATGGAATCATCACTTGAATTGACATGTGTATCTTTTATTTTCCACCTTGAAAGTGGTGTGTTATTGTAATGCAGATTTTGTATATCTTGTATCCAGGATGAATGCTTCTTTCACAGGATGTCAAGTTTCCACACTTGCCACAAGGGGGTGCAGCAGTTCTTTGTCAAGAACCAGAATAACCACAGTTGCATTCTCCAACAATTGGCCACTGCAATAGGAGGAGACTTCAAACTTTGTGGAAAATTAGAATTCAAGTACAAGTTTGTTCTGGTGGAAAAACTTTTGAAATATATGCATAGTTTAAAAAAATATGCATAAGCCATGAACTTTTTAAAGTATTTTATTCTTCTTCATACTTGTTCCCATGAATTTTTACTACTTTTTCTACATGTGTTTCCCATACTGAAGATAAATTCCTTTTTTTAAGAAAAAATTCTACAGAGTGCATGTGCTTGCTGTTAGAGAGAGAGAGAGATATGGAAAGTAAGAAGGAACCTTCCAGGGGGGTGGGCACATTATAATTCCTTCTCCTCTTCTTCTCATGGAATTTTGGACACACGTGCACATGCACCTGATGTATTTTTCAAGCCTGTAAGTACAGGACTCGAACCGTGTAGTCGGCCATGTTGGAACCAGCCACCATAAACACCGTGCCACCAGCTAGCCCTAAATTACTTTTCACTTTAAAAAGAAAATTATATTTTCATTTGCTTGATTTCATTCCTCTAACCACTAATGGTTTACCTTCTACTCAGATTCTTAATTCCCTACTTTTAAAGAAGTGGGTATCTAAAATAATATCAGTACTTTCTGGAAAATATTTATTATTGGAAATAATAATTCAAAGGGATAAAAGAAATGCTCTTTCAATGAAATTCTGACATGCATGGCAGATAATATATATATTATTCTCTTCAGTTTGCCTGTAGTGTTAAGTGCAGGTAGGTATTTACTATCTGCCAATAGGAAACATTCTTAACCAAAACCAGGAGTCCAAATACTATATATATATATATATATATATATATATATATATATATATATATAGTACAAGAGGCAGCAAAAATATTAGAACTAATCTAAACTCAAATCTTCTAGTTTACAAACTCAAGTACTCATTCCGGTCCAAGGCTTTTTTTCCTGAACCTTCATTATCTCTCTTGTGATCTTAATATAGAAATATAGAAACTGGCCTATAGCTTGAACAAATAGCTGAAATAGTTCTTTCATGAGTCTGCTAATATTATGCTAAGGATTATTACAATAATGTTTCTTTGGGTTCTGAATACTACAGAACACTTGAAATTCACATATATAGTAATGTTACCATGACGTTGTTAATCAAATAGAGCTGTCTATGCTGATTTGGAAGTTGCTGATTTGGAGTGAGAGAGGCAAGTTAGAAAATAATAATAACATCACAATGCTATCTAATGTGCTTTCTATTTATGTGCACAACCAACTGTAAACGAATGGGTAAAATTCTGTAAGGACATACTGTGGGGATTGTTAACCATGATCCTTTGAGAAGAGAGGGAAAAGGAGCAGGGGAAGTACTTTCCAGAGGCACTTTCATTTTATGCCTTGTCTACTTCTTTCAGGTTTGAGTTTTACCAACAAACATGCATAACTTTTATGTGTACAAATGATTAAAAGGCAAAAACTCAATTTTTTAAAATGCAACTTCAAACTTGCATTTTATAGGAAGAAAAATCACTTGTTTAAATGCCATTGAATTGAACTTCATAACAAAAAGTCCACTATTTTCCTACTGGAAATATAATCCATCAGTGATTAACCAGCATAATGAAAACTCAACATTGAGTCCTAATATTAACTTTGTGTTACATAATGGCTAACAAAGAATAGACTCGCTTTTTAAGAGTGACCAAAAATAGCTTCATGAGATATTTTCAAGTGCATTAATTTCACAAAATCTATTATTTGCCACAATGAATGTCTGGAAGGGAAAAGACATCTTATTCTTGATCATAAAATTCAGACTCAGAAAGTTTTCCCTTCTACGAACGGTTGCCCATGAGAACAGTCAAGCCCTGGGAAGCTGCTTCTGGGCAGTTCTGTTTAAACTACAAGTATGTCTGTATGTACCCTAATTCCCTGACAGCCCTGATTATTAAATTTTAATTACAAGAATAATTCTCTTTTATTTAAACTTAGCTCCATAGTTTCTTCTATCTAAAATTAGAACATAAAAATATATTTTGAAACAAGTACCTGTTTAAAATTATATCTTTTATTAAAGTGGAACATTATCCACCTGGCCCTCATACCTCACATTGTCATAAAGAAAATGGTACTTCAATTTCCACTCCCTAACACAGAAAAACATTAGAACAAATACTTCTAGTCTCTATCTCTACCATTTCTCCATTGAATAAAGAAGTAGCTTTCTTGATTATTAAGTCTGGTTAGAATCAAGAGGTTATCTGGGCAAGGTTTCTTTATCAGGTGTGATGATTGGTCTTAAGGTTCTTATCCATGAATGGCCCTGCCTTTTATCTATTCGTTTTCCTCTTGGTGTTGTCTATCTTGAAATGGACCACATGAGAGGACCTCTAAAAGTTTGTAGAAAATCAAATGAAAGTAGAAGTTCAGCTTGGTGCGAAAAATTGAAATCCATGTGCACTTTCATTAATGTGTATAATATTTTGCCATAAACTTCTTGAGGACCCATGTAAGTGCCTCCTCCACCTTTTGTGTTTTCACATGGCACCTGCCTGTAAGGTATGTCTGCCTTTCCCTGGTTTTCTCACTCCAGGTTGGGGAGATCAAATCCCATTGTGAAGAAGTAATGCTAGATTGTCAAACCTAGTATTTTCAGAATAACCCTGCTTCTGACTTTGATCTTTACTTATCTCCTTGAGTTGTTTCTAAATTGTTTATAACCATAGGATATGTGTATGTAATTAGAATTCTTCTTTGAGCTCCAAAACTGTATCTCTCAGTGTCTAATGTATGCCTTCTTTTTAGCATCTTAAAGTGGTCTTACCCATGACATACTCAAAAGTAGCTTAGAATGTTTTTCCCTGTATAAAAATAAACAAATGCTGGGCCTCCTTCGAGCATTCTCTACCTCAGTGAATGACATTATCTTTATTCTTGTTATCATACTAACTAGAAACCAGAGTCTTCCCTGACTTCTCTCTTTTCCTTCAACTCACATTTATCACTAAAACTTATTTTATGTGCTAAATTCACTGGAAAACAGACATGTCTCTCCATTTCCACCACCAACACCCTATTCTAAAACATCTCATGGCATGGGGCTAGTAAGTGGCATGGTGGTTAAAGGCATTGGATTCCTACACGGCTGACCACAGTTTGAGCCTCGGACTTGTTGACTTGCTTTCTAGCTTTCCCTTTCTCTCTCTGTCTCTCTTTGGTCAAGTTAAATAATAATAATAATAATAGTAGTAGTAGTAGTAGTAATATAAAGGAATTGAATAATAAATAATTCTTTAAAAAATCTTCATGACTGTGGCTTTGGGGCTTAGGTGTCGTCTGGTTTCTGGTAATATTGGTGTGGCCTACTGGTTGTGATGGATCCCACAAGACCTAGACAGAAAAAGGAGTCACCAGCCTGACCATGATGCAGAGCAAGAAACTGGACACCCAAGAGCTCAAGATTAAAGACATGCAGAAAAAAAAGTATTACTAAATGACACATATGACTTGTATGCCAACAAAATGAATAATCTAGATGAAATGGATAAATTCCTATAAATACACAACCAATCAGGACTTAATTATGAAGAAATAGGAATTCTGAACAGATTTATAACTCGTAAGGAGATCAAAAATCTCCCAGCAAAGACAATAATAGGATCAGATCACATCAGTGAGTTTGATCAAACATTTAAATAAGAATTAACACCAAACCTCAAATTTCTCCAAAAACGGAAGAGGAGTAACATATTAAACCCATTCTATGAGATGAACATTATCTTGATACCAAAGCCAGATAAAGACACTACTGAAAAAAACAAAGACCAATATACCTGGTGGATACAGAAGAGGCACTGATGGAGAAAGCCTTCAACAAACTACCTCAACATAATGAAGGTCATACAAGAAAAACCCATAACCAATGTCATAATTACTTGTGAAAGACAAAGTTTTACCTCCAAGATGAGAAACAAGAATGACACTTTTATTTAACAAGTTTTAGCCAGAAAAATTAGGCAAGAAAAGGAAATACAAATTATACAAATAAGGGAACCAGCAGTTAGCGTAATGGCTATGTCGTTGGACTCCCACGTAGTCGACCGCGGTTCGCGTCTTGGACCCGGTGGCTTACAACTCACGCCGGGCGCGTGTGCGTGTGTGCCCAAGATCCCGAGAAGAGAATGGAGGAGAAGGGATTGCGGTGTGACCATCCCCCCTGGGGGGTGATTTCTCACTTTCTGTCTCTATGTCTCTGTCTGTCTGGCGAGCGCACACGCCCTATAGCGAAAAACCTCTCCAAAAAAAAAAAAATTATACAAATAAGAAAGGAAAAAGAAAAGTTATGCCTGTTCACAGATGATATGATCTTGCATACAGAAAATCTAAAGATTCAAAAAAATTTGTTAAAACTGATACGTAATTTCAGTGTAGTTGCATAATGCAAAACCAACATGCAAAAATCAGTTATTTGGGGCTGGCAGGTGGCATGGTGGCTAAGGTGCTGGACTCTCACATGGTTGACCACAATTCAAGTCCTGGACCTGGAAGCTTACTTTCCTACCTTCCCTTTCTCTCTCTGTCTCTCTCTGGTCAAATTATACAAATAATAATTGTGATAATAAATGAGATGAAATAATTCTTTTTTTAAAAAGTCAGTTATCTTTCTATATATAAATAGGGAACAACCTGAAAAGAAAATTAAGAAAACTATTCTATTTACATTGAGAACAAAGAAGAACAAAATACTTAAAAATGAACCTAATCAATGAGATAAAAAACTTACATGCTGAAAATTACATCATGTCGCTAAAGGAATTTAAATAAGCCATAAAAAAGTGGAGATAGCACATATTATTGATTGGAAGAGTTATTATTGTTAGGATGTCAATATTAGAGTAGTCTACAGATTTAAAATAACCTTTATCACAACTATAATGGTATTACTTGCACAAATAGAAAAATCCATCCTAAAATTGATCTGGGATCTCAAGGGACCCAAAGAAACAAAGAAACCTTGTTTTTTGTTTTGTTTTGTTTGTTTGTTTTTGCTTTTTTTAAAAAATAAAGCAAATATTTTATTTTTTCTGCTTTAAAAAGTTATTGTAGGGGCCAGCAGATGGCATAGTAATTTAGGTGCTGTTTTCCCACGTGGTTGACTACAGTTTGAGCCCCCCAGACTTGGAGGTTCGAACTCATGCCAGACACATATGTGTGCTTGCCCAAAATCCCAAGAGAAGAATGGAGGAGAGGTGATTGCAGCCTGGTCATTTCCTCACGGCATGATTTTTCACTTTTTGTCTCTCTCTCTCCAGTGAGCACAGCACCCTATGGAAAAATTTCTCTCAAAAGAAAAGTTATTGCAAAGCTACAGTAATCAAACAAACATGTGGTACTAGCATAAAGACAGACATAAAGACAGACATAGAGTAGAAGAGAGAACCCAGAAATAAACCCTCACATATGTAGTGAAATTATTTTAGACAAGGGTGCCAATAACATTCCATGGAGGTAAAGATAATCTTTTCAGAGACCAGCAGTTGGTGTAATGGCTGTGTCGTTGGACTCCCATGTAGTAGAGCACAATTTGAGTCCCAGACCCGGTGGCTTAAACTCACGCCGGGCAAGTGTGCATGTGTGCCCAAGATCCCGAGAGGAGAAGGGATTGTAGCGTGGCCATCCCTCCTAGGGAGTAATTTCTCACTTTCTGTCTCTTCATCTCCCTCTGTCTTGCTGGTGAGCTCACGCGCCCTATGGCAAAAACCTCTCCAAAAAAAAAAAAAAGATAATATTTTCAGCAAATCTTTTTCAGTATTGAGAAAACTGAAAATACACATACAAAAGAGTGAAATTAGACCTTTACTTTATATTACGTACAAAAATTAATTTAAAATGGACCAAGAATCTACAGGTAAAATCTAAAATTCTAAAAATTCTTAGAAGAAAAAAATAATAGGAAAACTACATGACATGGATTTGGCAATGATTTCTTTTATATGACATAAAAAGTCAGGATCCAAAAAAAAAACTGAATAGGACTATATTCTGTATTTTGAAGGACACTATCATCAGAGTAGAAATACAACCTACAAAATGGAAGAAAATATTTGCATATTATATATCTGATAAGTAGTTAATATTCAGACTATATAAAGAACTCCTGAAACTCAACAACAAAAAATTAAAAATGGGCATGGGACTTTGATAGATATTTATCCAAAGAAGATATACAAATAGCTAATAAGCAAATTAAATGATTCTGAACATTACTAATCATGAAAGAAATGAAGATAAGATAAACACTGCAATAAGATAGCACCTAAAACGTTTTTATTTCTCTTCCGAACACTGCTCATTTCCTCAGATTTGCTCTAAGTACATGTCTTCTGGACCTTGTTTAATGAGTTTACTGCCATAGCCAGAGGCTTGTTTTCCATATCTTTAATGGCATTTTATTACTCTTTCAATAAATACATAACTCCTAGAATAGCCTATATCAGAGTATTCTCAGTTTTCCTCTATAAAGGGTAGACAGTAATAGGCTCTGTTAGCTGCACTGTCTGCTGCAACTGTTCAGCACTACTGTCGTCATGAAAAAACTATCCATAGACAATATATAAACAAATAGATGACTCTGTTCCAATCAAATTTTATATGTAAACATAAGAGACAAGCTAGACTCAACTCATGGGCTGTGGTTTGCTGACCCCTGTCATATAATGTGAGTATCATAGCTCTACTTACCTCTCCATTCTCTTCTAGATAATTTGACAGTTTCCACTATCACTCTTATTTCAACAATATCTACTGCATGTTTTTGTATTTATTATATTATTTTCTCCTGTAGGTCTTCACAATATTCTTCTATCTGCCTGAAATGCTTTTATTTCTTCACCTACTTTACTTTTACTCATTCTTCAACTCTTAGCCCTAAAGCTGCTTAAGGAAGCTATCTGTGGCCTTTCTCTCTAAAATAGTCACTCTTAACTTCACAAATACATCTACCAAAGTGAGACTTACAAATGGAAATTTTTAAGAAGTTTTGTTTCATGATGGAGAGAGACAGACAGAAAGACAGGTACCCACAATAGGGTACTCATGCCACAATTCACTTCCAGATTTACCCAGCCCTGGATCATGGGCACCCACATGACTGGCGGATTCAGAGAGGTCTTTGTATGTGAATCTGGAACCTTCCCATGTGGGTCGGCACCACTGAGTATTGCATTACTGCTGTGACATCAGCTGGTCTTCAAACAGTGGCAATTATTAACTCTGCAATTTTAAAAATAA
Organism: Tupaia tana; assembly: GCA_026018925.1. Classification (NCBI taxonomy): domain Eukaryota; kingdom Metazoa; phylum Chordata; class Mammalia; order Scandentia; family Tupaiidae; genus Tupaia; species Tupaia tana. The sequence continues at coordinate 28,347,170 of JAKSZU010000013.1, forward strand.
GGTTCATTCTCTGCCTGCTACCATTAAACTGTGAGATCCATGAGGGGAAGAATAGTATTTTTTTGTTATTGTTTATCATTGCATCCCCAGTACCCACTATCCAGCACATACTTGACATTCAATAAATTATTGGCTGGATGAATAAATGAAGATATGCATAGATGATTTTTTCCAAACCCATCACTACCAGCCTCCAACATCTCATTGTGACTTGTGACTATTTTCTCAAGTCTTTTGTTCCTAAATTGTTTCTGATGATTCTCTCTCTTTTTGTTCTACTCTTTCTTTATTTTCTTGGAGGAATTTTTATTTCTGCTAACCCACCTTGCTGTTCTTTGCAAATGTTTGTCTCTTCTGGGGAGCAATCTTGCTTTCCTTTAGCCCTGTAAACTGATTTGTCAAATATCTACAGTCAAAGATCTCTAAGAACACACTTGTAGAACACCATTCTTTGCATTAACTTGTTGCAATGAGGGGAACATGGTTGACAGTGTACTATGGGAAACCATGAAAACTTCTCAATAAATGGGTGCAAAAAAAAAAAAAAGACAGAGGATTTGGACTTATGCTCAGTAATTTTGGGGAGACTTCAAGGAAGCAGGATATTTATTCTAAATCAGCTGCTGCTATCAGGAAATGAGGATCATTCTTTTTTGGGCATACTTACTATGTAGGCAGTTAGAGAAGAACAGAGCTGAAACTGTGATTGATAAGAAAGCAGTGTTCACGATAGTATTTGCTTTTTGTATATATGGTTTGGATAGTGGCCTTGTTTTTGTATGTGAAGACATGATTGCAGTAGTTTCTCATTTTGGCTTTTATTAATCAAGGTCACAGGGTGACTTTGCCTGGTTTTGTCATTTACTGAAATTACTGATGTTCAATTAAAGAATACTATGACCTAGCTGTGAGGAGAAAGCCAGTCTCTAGCAGCACCAAGGACTTGTAGAAATGCCAAGTAGCTCTTAGCTTTCAGAAGCTGCTTTCATTTTTCTCAGAATGAGTCCTCTCAGTAAAGAGTGGGTGTATATGTGGGTGTCCACGCAAAGATTCCATGTGTCTATTTCTGTGTCAGGTAGTGTGTCTCAATAAGCAGACTTCGACCAGAGTGAACACTGTGTCTATCTTTTGTTTTTTTTCATTTTGTCCTAGTTTAAACCTAACACTAAGGTTACAAGGTTATATAAATAAAACTACTTACTTATTGAAAAATGCATCATATTTTTTGACCTGTGTTCACTATTAGAATCACAGATAAGAATTGAAAGGCCAATGGTTCTCAAAATTCTCTCTTGAATACAAATCCTTTAAATATTTCTTGAGAAATCTTGCCAAGATTGTATATACGTTATCAACGAAGAAGACAAACAACTAAATTTTGGAAAAGAGCCAGTCCACCATTGTCAATTATTGGCTATAACCATCATCTCTGGGTGTGACACATAGAACATATTTATGAGGAGAAGCCAAGTATAAGCTGCAGCCTGAGGATTGTGATAAGAAAAGATCTGTATCTTTGGTGCAGTTTGAGGTTTCACATTAACATTAGATGATTCAGTGAAATAGTAGTTGCATAATCTTGCTTTGACAAATAGGAGAGCAAAAAACATCTGATTCACTTCCATCTCTCTGGGATCAATGAAGCGCAGTTTATGGAAATTTCTGGAAGACTTTGTTCAGTACATACTGCTGGGAGAAGAGTTTTGATCCTATCTGAGGCTGTGTAAAAGCAGATTGGTTAATCCCCCTTTACCCTTTACCAGAGCAGAAACAGAGCACTATGCCATTGATGGACATACAACTTCTTGGCTGGGAGAGTTAGCATTGAATATGAAGTAATTTTAAGTTTCAAGTACTTTAAACTTATGATGAGTTGTTTTTTTTTTATTTTTATTTTTTTATTAAGACCATTAGTATATATATCTTCATTACATAAAATAAGCCAGGGGGGTAGTACTGTGCACAGTGGTGACATGCAGCACACGGGGAGCCAGAGCCCACAAAGTCAATCATTGTTTAAATCTTGGCCTTGGCTGCTTGAAAAGCATGTCAGGAACATGTGAATGTGTGCCTGAAATCCTGATCGGATGGGAAGATGGCGGAGAAGAGATTGTGGTGTGACCACACCCCAGGCATGGAGGACTCTTTCTTTGTTTCTCTCTCTCCTTCTCTCTCTGGCAAGTGCACATCCCCTCTAGCGATTAGAGGGGAAAAAAAGCACAGGTGTGTAAGTATTCACATGGATGATTATCTGGAAGAGATAACTTTGGAAACCGGGGTGCTGAGAAATTAAACAGTCTAAATTGAGACCTCAGGAATGTAGAGGTTTCGTAATGTTAACTTTGCTTTTAATCCTTTTGCCAGTCCCAAGCAAGTCCCTTATGCCATTTCCCTAAATATTTACCACTTCTTTTTAGTACTATAATTTTCTTTTTGTTAGCAAATATGCTTACCTTGACTGTCACAGAGGGAAAAGAAAATCACCAGGGATGACTACTTAGCTTACCTACTAACAAATGGATCTGACTAGAAACATCCCATTTTGCTTCATGAGGAATCCCCTTTTACCCATAATGCTTCTGCTGTGCAATAAACTCCTTACACTCACCTTTTCGGGGGGAGCTTTTTCATAATTTCTCTCTTTCTCTCTCTCTCACACACATATACTTTAACTGTTAACATTTCTCCTCTGTCTTAGCTATTTTCTATTTAGAAAATGAGAAGTAGAGATATCTCCCCCAATAAATAACTTTCTTGAAAGGGTTGCTTAAACTCCCTCTTCCGCAGTCTATACTTATATTTATAAATCAGCACACTATAATTTTTTATTCTCTTCGAAGCTATACATAGCAAACTTCTTTCCCTCAGCTCATTGATTAGTTGAGAGTTCATTTCACATTTGTGTTTCAAGTTGCACCAGAAAAAAAAACTCTAAGATTTAGTGGTTTAAATCAAAAACAAAAATTTATTGTCTTTTTAAAATTTTGTTCTCAAGTTTTAGTCAAGAAGTTTGTCAGCACACAATAGGGACACTTTGTCTCTGTTCCTCCATTTCTGAAGAGCTAGCAGGAATACTTGAAGAACGGAGGTTGAAATTATCTGAAGTCTTGTACACTCACATGTCGAGGTTGATGGCTATGAACTGAGACTTAAGCTGAGGGTCTCAGGTGAAACTCATCTCTGGCTTCTCAGTGTGGCCAGGGCTTTTATACAACATGGTAATTAGACTCCAAAGGCAAGTTTCTTGAGTGAGAGAGCAATGTGGAAGCAATCCATGACCTAGTATGAAATGTCTCAAAGACTCAATTCTATCATACCCTATTGGTCAGTTGTCACAGGATCCCTCTCAAATTCAGTTATATCACAATCCAACTATCTATCTCTATATAGTCTATATATGTAGGTCACGGATTACACAATAGGACATTGAAAAACTTGATGATATCAAATGCTTAGAAAGTCCAATATATTTTTCTCATAGTTGTTCTCTTGGTCTGTTCTGCTTTTATTACAAAACATCTTAGACTCAGTAATTTATAAAGAAAGCAAAATGTTGGGACCAGCAGTTAGCGTAATGGCTATGTCGCTGGACTCCCACGTAGTTGACCGCGGTTCAAGTCCCGGACCCAGTGGCTTAAACTCACACCAGGCGCGTGTGTGTGCGTGCCCAAGATCCCGAGAGGAGAATGGAGGAGAAGGGATTGTGGCGTGGCCATCCCCTCTGGGGGGTGATTTCTCGCTTTCTATTTCTCTGTCTCTCTCTGTCTGTCTGGTGAGCGCACACGCCCTATAGCAAAAATCTCTCCAAAAAAAGAAAGAAAAAAAAAAGAAAACAAAATGTATTTCTCACAGTTCTGGAGACTGGGAGGTTCAAGATCATGACATTGGTGATCATGGTCTGATGAGGGCTTACTCTCCTTCAAAGATGGTGCATCGTCACATGATGGAAGAGACAAATACTATATCCTCACACATTGGAAAGGACAATCTCCTTCCAGCTCATTTATAAAGGTGCTAATTCTATTCAAGAGGGCGGCACACTCATGACCTGTTAACCAACTGAAAGCCTCACCTCTTAATATTATCAACTTGAAGGTTAGGTTTCAACATGTACATTTCAGAAGAACACACATATTTGGACCATATCAGAAGTCTTGTAATACACTTTTAAAAACATTAAGGTTGATTTTAATTTGATGTTATTACCAGTCTATATCCATTATAAATACAGTTTCAGGCCTATTCATGCTTTCTTTATAGTGAATATTCCAGAATGACAAGTTATGAATGCTTACCATTGATGTATGAACAAGTCTTTATTTCTACTCACTTTTAGAAGGAATATTTCATAGTTCCTCAAATGTAAAATAGGGTAAATTATTTAGGTTGACACTGTAAAACCTTTACAATCATAGATCTCTATTATATTCTTTCTCAAACTGTATTTTTTCCCAGTGTAGATTTACTAATTATATTAATCTATATTTAATGTGGAAATCCCAACTACTTTGAAAATTTTAGTAGTACTTCTCTTGATTTTTTTTATATAAAATCCCTAGAACTACACAAAAATAGCCCAATAATTTTGTTTAATGGCTATATAGACTCTGACTTCATGTTTTGCTTTAAAACCTATGTTGTCTGATACTTCTTACCTCAAAGAACTAGAATAACACCAAAACAACTTGAAAGTAATATCTAATATTCATCATTCCAAATAAATAAATGGCTTTTTACTTAAGAAAGAAGTAGGGTAATTGAAGAAAAAGTAAAATTTCATGAAAATCGTGTTATATGACTAGCTGGTGTTGCAGTAGTGACAAAACACTCTACAATGCTGGGCCCACATGGGAAGGTCCTGTATTTACATCCCAAGGTCTCCCTGTACACATTAGATGTGTACAGATGGCTGTGATATGAGCTGGCTGAGGCGGGGGGGTTTTGCAATGTGAAGACCCATTTTTTTTTTTTTTTGGAGAGGTTTCCGCTATAGGGCACGTGCGCTCGCCAGACAGACAGAGAGAGACATAGAGACAGAAAGAGAGAAATCACCCCCCAGAGGGGATGGTCACGCCGCAATCCCTTCTCCTCCATTCTCCTCTCGGGATCTTGGGCACGTACGCACACGCGCCCAGCGTGAGTTTTAAGCCACCGGGTCCGGGACACGAACCGCGGTCGACTACGTGGGAGTCCAGCGACATAGCCATTACGCTAACTGCTGGTTCCCAAGACCCATTTTTATAAAGCCTCTCTCTCTCTCTTTCTCTTTCTTGCTACTAAATAAAACAAGTACATAAATTAAAAACAATATGTTAGGGGAGGGTTGGCATGTGGCTTGGTGGTTAAGGGTTTTGGACTCCCACATGGCCGACTATGATTCAAGGCCTGGAACCTGGCGGCTGGCTTTCTCTCTCTCTCTTTTGCTTTCTCTCTCTCTGTCCCTCTCTTGTCATATTAAAATAAATAAATAAATACATAAATAAATAAAAAGTTAAATAAAATAATTCTTTAAAAAAGATATGTTAGGGAGCCAGCAGGTAATGTGGCAATTAAAGTGGCTGGATTCCCACATGGAGGACTATAGTTTGAGTCCCAGACCTGATGGCTTGAAAATCATGCTGGGAACACATGCATATGTGTATGCCCAAGATTCTGAAAGGACAAAAGAGAAGGGATTGTGGTGTGGCCATTATCCCCGGGGAGGATGATTTCTCACTTTTGCTCTCTCCGTCTCTCTCTATCTCTTTCCTCTCTGGTGAGCACATATGCCCTATGGCAAAGACCTAAAAAAAAAAAGTTAGAATGTAAAATTATTGCAGCCATACAGACAACAGAATGGAAGTCCTAAAAAAATTAAAAATAGAATTACCATATGCTTTAGCAATTTCACTTCTGAGTATATATAGAAAATAATTTAAATAAGTATACCACAAAGATATTTGTGCTCTCATACTTATTGGATCACTGTTCACAATAGCCAAACCAACCTAGATGTCTGCCAGTGAATGAACAGAAAAAGAAAATGTGGTATATGTACACAACAGAATACTATTTAGTCTATAAAAAGAAAGAAATTCTGCCATTTAAGATGGTATGGATGAACCTGGAGAACATAATGCTAAATGAAATAAGCCAGGCACAGAAAGGCAAACACTGTATGATTTCACTTAAATGTGGACTATTAAAAAAGTCAGACTTATAGAAATAGAGAGTAGAGTGGTGATTACCAAAGCCTGGTGGTAGGGAATGGGAAATGAAATGGGGAAAAGTTGATCTAAGGGTGAAAAAGTTCTTTAGAAAGGAGGATTACATTTTTAAGATTTATTGCATAGCATAGTACCCACAGTTAATAATAAAATGTTGTAAATTTCAAAATTACTAAAACCATAGATTTTTTAATCTTCTCACTACAAAAAATATAAATGATAAGTGTGTGAGAAGATAAATATATTAATTAGCTTAATACATAATTATTCCACAATGTACACATGCATCAAAACTTCACATTTTACAAGTATGTGTCAGTATATATACAAATTTTTGTCAACCAAAAATTTCAACTTAAATTGAAGAAACTGGACTTCCTCGATGACTTGTAGGTTGTATAAGAACATGTGCATGCCCATCTTTGCCACCACAGTCAGCACTGAATCCTGCCTCCAGAGGTGAGGAAAAAATGGCTCCTCTTTGACAGGGCATCTTTATTATTTTCCCCTCATTGGATCACTAAAGGGAAAAGTTGACATTAAAATTTGTTTGCTCATAATCTTTGCCTCCTCAAAGAAACCCAGCATGTTAAAAAACAAACTGAAACAAGAAAAATAAGAAAATTATACGTTAGATCTAATGGACGTGTCACACAATTAATAGCTTTGATGTTTGAGATGAATGACCTTGATAAACAAAAGATTTTTAATACAAAAGAGCATGGTGGCACATTAAATCCTGATTAAATGGATAGGAGTTCTTAGGAGTTTCCAAAGGTCTAAGAGTCTAGATAGAGGAAGGATAAAGACCTACATCAAGGCAAAGGTCGAAAACAACTCAAACCATTAAAGTGAAGCAAGTAAAGGAAAATTTGTTAATTTTTAGAATATTGGTAGAAAATAACCTACAGTCCATTAATACTAGTTTTCCCTTTTCTGTTCTTTCTCCCCTCACTCACCACTCTCCCTTTGACTTCAAAATCAGCTAGACTGGGGGCAAAAAAGTCACTGCTTACCCACCCAGACACTATAGCAACATCTCAAACTTTCTTGGTGAGCCATACACCTTTGTGAAATAGATGGCTGAATGCTGGGGTTTGGAATGGTTACGTATGTGTTAGAGAAGCAAATAAAAGTGTTTAGATCATTTTGTATTTCTCTGTAAGTGACCAGAGCTTGGGCCCTCAGGGTCAGGATCACTGTCTAGAACAGACGGCCAGATTCTAGACATTCACTATGAGCTGTATCCACAAGATAAGGAGAATTAAGGAAATTTTGACTAATTTTCATTTTGAGAAATCAAAAGGTTATCTGAGAAAATACATATCTTTAACTTAGTAACTATACAGATTTTAGAGAAGACTATGGTACAGTAAAAGAATTTACAGTGGGAAATCGGAAGTCCTATTTTCTTAGCTCTGCCTGCCACAAAAGTCAAGTATAAATGTCCTTAGGTCGTTCAGCTCCATAATGCTTTGGTTTCTTAAATAACATAAAGATTTACAAAGTAAATCCACACAAGCTTATTGGAATGAAGTTAAATTACACTTTCAAATCTGACAATTAATTAACCAAATGTCTGATTCAAAATTATTCGGTCGTCAGAAAAGTCATGACACGTTTTTGTATAGGAAAACATAGAATAATACATTATGAGTTTTCTGATGACCCAATAAAAATAGTTTAAAAAAAATTCTAATTTCAGGGACAGCAGATGGTGTAATGGTTATGTTGCTGGACTCCCACATGGCCGACCATGGTGCAAGTTCTGGACTGAGTGGCTTAAAACTGACACGGGAAGCATATATGTGCATGTCTGAGATCCCAGGAGGAAAATGAAGGTGAAGGGATTGCGCCATGGCCATCCCTGCTAGAGGGTGATTTCTCTCTTTCCTCTCACTGTGTCTGTCTCTCTCTCTCTCTCAGGTGAGCACATGTGCCCAAAGGCAAAAACTTCCACAAAAAAAAAAAAAAGTACATTTTCTCCTAAAGATAGAATCTATTGCAATGTTTGTGGAGAACTAATTTGCTAGTTAAGATTTTACAAGACATAAAAGGATTTCACAACTTAGTCATAAAATCATATTTCCTTTAAAAGAAGAGTTATTTTAAGAACACAACACAGTATGGCAACTTTATTGAGTAATCACATGAAGGCATTTAAGTTCTGTTTTTTCTTGGCAATACACAACTTTCACCTCAGTGAAATAGTGTTGACAAAAATCTTATTTTTTTAAAAAAGGAATCACAAGATTTTCTTAAACATATATCTCTTACAAAACATTTTGGATAGTAAAGTGTAAATTAACCAGATACCCTCAAGGTTAGACTTCCCTTTTGAAAGTATATATGAGTTCTGAAAAAAAATGAAACCCTGAACTCAATAGTTTGAAAAAGTTACATATTTTTATTATATTGTGCTGTGTTCTATTATTTTCTATTCTTCGATTAATCTAAAGAACATTACTGCTTATGCTCTATCTGAAAATTGGCTTGATAAGATTGCCAATAAGAACTCTGTCTTGGGATCAGCAGATGGCAAAATGGTTAAGCTGACCATGGTTTGTGTCCTGGAATCAGCAGCTTAAAACTCATGCCAGGTGTGTGTGCGTACATGCCCAAAATCCAAGAAGAGAATAGACGAGAAAGGATTATGACATGGCCATCTCTCCTGGGGAGTGATTTCTTGCTTTCTATCTCTCTGTCTCTCTGGCGAGTGCACATGCCCTATAGCAAAAATCTCTCCAAATAAAAAAAAAAAAAAAAAAAAAAGAACTCTGTCTTGAATTGAGCACGACTCAAATCTCACTTCAGCGTTCACTCAGTCTGGCCTATGAATTCACAGTTCAGGAACCAGCTGGTCTTGGGCAGAATTTATACATAGAACTTGAACCCATTTGGGTTCCAGCTACCCATGCTACTATTACTGCAAAGAGACCAAATAAAACATGGGAACCCCCCCTCCCAATGTCTAGTTCATCCTCTATGTTTCAACTTCCTTCCAGAACCTATCTGGCTTTGTTCATGCTATAGAGCCCTCTGGTATTGTATTTAGTTTTGCATTTTGTCCAGAGTTTATAGCTTCTTTGTTTATAATTATTTTATATAGTTTAGTATCTTTCTTTTTTTTAAAGAATTATTTTATTTAACTTTATTTATTTATTTATTTGAATTTGACCAGAGAGGAACATAGTTAGAGAGAGCGAGAGAGAGGGAAAGTGAGAAAGCAAGCCACCAGGTCCCAGACTCAAACCATGGTCAGCCAAGTGGGAGTCCAGTGCCCTTAACCACCATGCCACTTGCCAGCCCCTAAAGTTCAGTTTCTTAACTTACTTTCTTACTGAAAGCAGAACTCCATTTTTGTTAGCTAGTTTTGTGTGGGGAGAGGGAATGAGGGAGCTAGAGGTGACAGAGTGCTTATGAATTTCTGCTGGTCAATTCCAGGTCAGCTTGTGTGAGGGAATTCATCAACATTTCTGGAATCCACAGTTATATGACTGTCATGATTTGAAAGTGTCTTCTAAAAATTTATGTGGTCATGGGGGCTGGCAGGTGGCATGGTGGTTAAAGTTGCTAGATTCCCACCACGGTTTGAATCCCAGACCTGGCAACTTGCTTTCTCACTTTCCCTTTCTCTCTGTCTCTGATCAAATTTTAAAATGGCATTAAAAAATAAATAATTATTCTTTAAAAATTCATGCAACCAGATTTCATTATGATGGAGTTAGGAGGGTGAAAACTTAATCTGATTATGATATGGAAAGGTGGAGTCTTTGGGAGAAGAATAGGATTAAGTGATCAAGACAGAGCTCCCATGCTAGAAGATGGTGGGTTTATAAAAAGGAAAATTAAGAGAGACATACACACAAAGACGTGCATGATTCTTCTCTGTTCTGTCTTGCCACGTCATCTACCTGCAAGAAGATCACCACGAGATATGGCCCTAAATCTTACACCTCCAAACTAAATAAAACCTGCATTCTCTTAAAATAGCCAAACTTAGGTATTTTCTGTTACTAGCAATAGAATGAACCGAAATAATTTCCCTTTTCATCTCCAAAGTCCAAAACTCACTGGTGAGTGTGTATTGACAATGGCCTCTGGCCTCTTCTTCTATGGAATATATTCAGATGAACCAAGGACAGAGGAGAGAGGGTACAATGGAAAAGAAACATCTGGCCCAGTTTGTGAACATTTTCTCCCAACATAAGCCTACTGTCAAATAGTTTTAAGATGCATTAAAAGTTCTAGAATCCTTTCATACTTCTCTTTTTCTTTTCTGACTTCTACAAGTTTGTTTTTTTAATTTCCAGAAGGTATGCACATTTGTCAGAGAGAGAGAGAGAAAGAAAAACAGAGATACATAAAGAGAAAGGAAGGGAAAAAGCACCTCCCACCCCCCAAGGGGCATGGTAACACCACAATTCCTTTTCCTCCATTTCTCCCTCCTGTCAGGATTTGGGGGTATGTGCACGCATGCACTCAGCCTGTTTCTTCAAGTCGCTGGGCCTGGGACCTGAACTGTGGTTGGCCATTTAGGATCTGGCTCTTTTAACCATTAGACTATAAGGCCAGACTTACATACTTATTTAAAGTAAGTCAGTACTTATTTAAAGTAAGTCAGACAAATGAAATTACTAACGTAAGTACCTTAGTATTCACCTTAGGTGAATATTTTTTACATGCAAAGTTTTTATTCTACTTCTAAAAAAATTAATAACCTATCTTTAATATTATCTAATACTTACATTTCTTCTTTGTCCCCAAAATGGTCTTCACCACTTCATTGCTCAAACTAGGATCCTAGTGAGGACTACACATTACTTTTCTTTTTATCTATGTTATTCACGTTGTGTGGCAATCACTTGTTGAAAGAACCAGGAGATTTATTTCATAACATATTCATATTCTGGATTTATCTATACATTCTTGTGATTCTGTTTTACTTGGTTTAATCTCTGTATTTCTTGTATATTACTCTACTAGGGTTGTCATGACAGAATACCATACGCTAAAGGGCTTAAACAAAAGATATTTACTTTCTTACAATTCTGGAAGGTGGAAGTCCAAGATCAAGACGGAGGCGGGATAGGCGAGGCCTCTGTCCTCACAGACCGCCTTCTTTCTTTGTCCTTGTATGGCCTTTCTCTGTGCTTCCTCATTTCTGGTGTCTCTTCCACCCCTTATAAAGACACTAGGCGTATTGAATTAGGGCTCCAACCTTTTGACCTCATTAGTCTTAATTTCCTACTCACTGGCTTTAACTTTAGAGTCATATTGAGGGATAAGGTTTTAACCTTCGAATTTAGAGGGACAGAATTTAGTTCATGGTATCAAAAGCTTAATGGATCATAAGTTAATTATTTGGGTGCTATAAAATAATATATCCAGTTCAGTTATTCCTCCTCCCCCCTTATCCATAGGGATATATTCCAAGAACCCCAGTGGAAACCTGAGACCGTGGATAATTTCAAACCTTATGTATACTATATTTTTTCTTATATGTGCATACCTAAGAGAAGGTTTAACTTACAAATTAAGCACAGATATTAACAATAACTAATTATAAAATGGAACAACTATATCAATATATTGTAATAAAAGGTATGTGAATGTGATCTCCCCCTCAAAATTTCTTATATCGTACTCAGTTATTTTTGGACTGTGCTTAACTGTGAGTAACTGAAACAATGGAAAGTGAAACCATAAATGAGAGCGAACTTCTATTTATGCTGACTTTTGGTTTTAAGTCTAACAAAGAAATATGTATATGTGTATTATTGAGGGTCTTTGGTCAAAAATGGGTGTTTAATTTTGTCAAATGCCTTTAGAGATGGTTTTATGATCGTTCTTCTTAGGTTTATTCTTATGTATCTTAACATTGAAACATTTGTGCATTCCAAGGGCAAACTTTATCTCTTATGATGCACAATTAATGTAAACTAACCCACGTTTGTGTCCTGAGACCTCCCTGAACATGCCAGGTACACAGACACACACACACACACACACCCATTGATTTGGGTTGACTGAGGCTGGGGATGGAGGATACCTCCCTCTCTCTCTGAAGAGACAAACAAACTTAAAAAAAAAGTAGTAGATCAATACTATCTGAATATTTTGTTATTTTTTTTCACTACTTACAATTCTTAGCTCCTGTATTATGTCTCAAGCATTTTTGAAAATGGGATTTGTTTTAAGTCCTCATAGTGCATAGAAGGATGTTATGTTAATAGTGACAAAAAGTTTACATATTTACTACATACCAGTCATTGTTCTTAGTGCTTTAAATACATTAATTAATTTAATTATTATGACAGGAGGCAATATTATAATTCTTACTTGATACATAAGAAATTAAAGCACAAAGAGATTTACTCATTTTCCTAGGATCACATGATTGGTAAATGGCCAGACCAGAATTTGAACCCAGTCACTCTAGTCCAAGGTTGGTGCTTTTAGCCACTATGCTATGCTGCTCCCTGAGGTCTTGTGATTGATTACACACTACAATGAGATATATATTTCATTACAGGATAATCTGATTCTAGCCATGATTTCTCCTTATGTTTATATATCTAAATCTCAGATTTATATTCTTGAATAAATCAAATAAGAACAAAGTCCAATATCAGTTAACCATATTGGGAATATCAGGAAGTACATTTGTGAAAATATACAATGCTCAAAGGTTATAATATCTCCTTAGATAATAATGACGATTTAACCAAGATCAAATTTCAAATTATTAAAAAAAATACATCAATGTTTTGCACTTATTCAATAGTGTTGTTAGTTTTCCTCTAGATACAATGTGTACTGGATATAAGTAAAAAAGCAAAAAACAAGAAATGTGAATTTAGAAGCACTAATATTTTTAAACCATAGTTGTCAAAACAAATTCCAAACTAGGAATGAATATTCCACCAAAAATATTACAATTCCTCTAATTCCTCTTCTGATATATTATTTTCTAAACTATGGCTACATTATGGAAAAATAGTATTTTCCAAAGATGATGAAGCCAATGTTTAAAAATAATAATTACAACTATAAACTAGCACTGAACCACGTGTGTGCGTGTGTCACAAAATACTGCCTTTAGATCCTTTTTTAAAAATGAGTTCTTTCATAATGAGATGAAAATACAGAAGAGGAACCAAAATACACTTCCATGTTTAAGACTTACTGAGTCATCACAAACAGATCTATTAATAAGGCATTAGAACTACATAAAGAAATAAATCACTACTTCTTTAAATTAAAAAATATTTTTATTTAAACACACACACACATGAATACTTCATAAAGTTTGTGGAAAATGGAATTAAAGTATGAGTTAAATTTGGTGCAAAATTTTTTGAAATCTATGCATACTTTTTTATAATACATATTTCCACAAAATTTATAAAGTCCTCTTCTAAATTTGTATTATTTTATATATAGTATTTTGAATGTAGTATTTTACATACACTATTTTACATATAGTTTTTAATCTAGAAATATGTGGTAATCACAGGGTATAAAGTATGGAGAATATAAAAAATTCTTATTAGAGATAAAGAGAGACATTTTCTAATAATAAAATAGGTTTAAAAAGTTAAAAACTGGACAGAAATGAACCATTTACATCTTTAAATGCTCAGGATGCCAAAGGACTTTTTCACGTTCTTAGCTGATATGTTCTTAACTCTTATGTTACCATATTATCTAGTATTCATATTATTTTTAAATCATTACAAAGTATTATAGAATTCTGCTATAAAAATATAGAGGTAACAATAATTTATTTGAGACAATTAGCAATTTGAAAAAGCAAATATATTTTCTAAATAATGTGAAAACAATAACTCTGTAAGTCCAAGTTTAGTATTCAGTTTATCATTAAATAAGTTTCAGCACTTCAGTAACAAATTTCACAATACCAATACCATTAAAGGACTGAAAAATTATTCTAAAGTGATAAGGAATTACGGTGTCATACAATTTCTGTAATCTGATATAACAATAACAGCTAACAGGAACAGGTTAACAAATTTTCCCTAACATATGTAGCAATGTACACACCCATATTTATAATAACTAGCCCAAGTAATTTATCCACATAGAAAATAATTATAGATGTCCTAACAGGAGAAAAATAGAAAAAATTAAAGGATCCTACCTTCTCTAGACTGAAGCCTAGAATTATTTTCCATGGGTTAATTAAATTATTTGGGTATGTAACAGACCTTCCCTACTGAGTTCAAATTCAATCACAACTTTCCAGGCCAACCATCAACAGGATCTGCCATCTTCAGTCAAGAACAGGTAGGAAGAGTACATGCATTCCAAAAAAATGTTTAAATATATAAGTCAATGTGTAGATGTGAGCTAATGTGATCTACACTTCTTATTCTTGCCAGTTCATGTTTTAGAAAAAGAACTTTCTCCTGGGTCACTGTCTCCATCATTCCTCTTTCTTAGACCCACAGGATATAGAGCTTGAAATTCTTTGACTTTTAGATAAACAAGTTCATAGCGGAGGAAGAGAACCAACTAACCATTTTGAATCCTTTCCTTGACATTGTCAGAAGTTCTACTTTGGTCAGACTGATTAAATAGAGCATGAGAAACAAGTCCTTATCTTCAACGAATTAAACTTCAAAGCAGTACTTTGGGGGCAAAAAAAAAAAACAAAAGGAAGAAAAGAAAAAGTGCAGATCAAACTAACATTTGGACAAAAAGATAGAGATATTTGAATTTAAATGGAACATTTCCAGGAACAAGAGCACAGGCATGCTTTCTCTTCGTCTTCTTGCTCTTCAGTCTGATGTGCTGATGGGGATGGTACGCCCACTTCCCGGTTAGTTGACTCCAGCCATAGGCTTCTTTGGTCCTCCGGATAAGGGTATAGGCTTCTGGTCTCTGTGCAGCGAGGTGCTCCTCTCACTTCCCTGTGGGCACCGTCACAGGACAGAATGGGATACATTGGATCTCTTTGACTGTATGTGGTTTGGGGACCAGTGAGTTGAGATATAAGAGCCTGCATTGCAAAAGAAAGACAAAACAGCCTGAAGATAATTTCATCCTCATTGGGGACTTTTTTGGGCTTTCTACAAACTCTTCCTGAAATAGCAGACGCTGACTCACTTGCTTTGGGGACACATTGATTGTGGCCAAACTTTTTTATGGTCCTTGAATTGTGTGATTTTACATTAGCAATGTTGCTTGGCAACACAACTGCATTCCTAGACCTCCATTACTTTCATCGTGACTTACCTAAATTCAAATTCCCAACCTTTAGAAAGAGTGCAGATGGTTTTGCAATTTAGCATTTTATATTTGCAAAGAAAAATGTATTTGATTCAAATTTATTCTCCTAACACAAGAAATAAGAAGTTCGTGTGCTAAGGAATTCCATTTATATCTTTCAAACGCCCTTGCCGTTTCCTTCCTTCTCCATCCCAGCTGTTCTTATCAGTACCTACACTAAAAATATCTCCCCATGTGTGTTTTGAGCTCATAATTTAGAAAGAAAGGTACAATAATCCAAGTAATGCTCTCAGTCTAACACCACAGCATGATGAAAGAAAGGAAGAAGGAAGAAAAATAAAGTAAAAAGAAAGAAAGGGGAGGAAGGAAAGGAAAAAAGGAGAAAGAAAGAGAAAGAGAAGGAAAGAAGGGAGGAAAGAGGAAAGGAAGTGATTTTACATTTAAACTGCCATTCAAAGAATTACTTTTCTTTGTGACAAATATTGCTTTCATAAAGACCTATACAGAGAGTTAAATACATCCAAGATGCAAACATGGTATAATAACAATGGACTTTTCTCCAAAAGTTAGCATATCAACAAGTACATGTAAAACGATTTCCAGTCAAGTTTTTTTATTACAGATTTGTTAATGCAACTTATTCAAAACATTTAAGCATTCCGAAATATGGGAATGATTCATAGCATATTAGTACATCTATGTGATGATAGAATCCTATGTACACATTAACATTGTTGTGGATTATTTAGTGACAAGTAGTTATTAATGGAATTTTAGATTAAGTTTTTTTTTGGGGGGGGGGGGGGGAGTTTTTTGCTATAGGGTGCGTGCGCTCGCCAGAAAGACAGAAGAGACAGAGAGACAGAAAGCAAGAAATCACCACCCCAGGGGGATGGCCACGCTGCAATCCCTTCTCCATTCTCATCTCAGCATCTTGGGTATGCACACACATGCGCCTGGCATGAGTTTAAGCTACCGGGTCCAGGACTTAAACCATGGTTTACTACATAAGAGTCCAGCAACATAGCCGTTATGCCACCTGCTGGCCCCTATTTTAGGCTAAGTTTTAAAAACTGGCTACAGGGCCAGCAGGTGGCATGGTGGATGGAGAGTTGGACTCCCACATGACCAACCATGGTTCTAGTCTCAGACCTGATGACTAGTTTTCTCATTTTCTCTCTATCTGTCTCACTCTGGTAAACACACAAGCCCTATAGCAAATAAAATAACAACAATAATAATAATGATAAATAAAATTAGAAATAAATAATTCTGATAAAAAATTCTGATAAAATAATTCTGATAAATTATATGTAAAAAAAGACACTTTTTTCAAATATAAAGAGTGTGTGTATATGTGCGTAGTGAGGGCAGCAGAAGCTTCAAGATTAAAAAATGGTGGGATTATGAATAATTTTCATTTTATTCTCATTTGAAATTTTCCACAATAATTATACACTACTGTTGTAATAGGTAAAGTAAGCCAGTTCAAATTGTGTTAAAAGCACCATGCAGTAGAGTAAGCTGATCATCAGTTTCATACGATGATAGCTGTCAAGCTACGATGCATCATCTCCAATCTCATACTTCCACACTTAGTCATGTGATGCAAAGGTCTCAACTCTGCAAATTATCTAGCTCCTTTCCAGCTTGCTTCCTGTTAGATTCTACCAATAGGGACACTAGGAGGAGAGTGAAAGGCAGAAAACACGGAAGTGGGGGAGGGGCCGTGCAGGGACCGGACTCTGGCTATATTTGTCCTGTTGCTGTGGGTTTGTCGCCATCACTCAGCAGGAGCAGTCCCTTTCCTCTGGCACTCCCGGAGCTAGCCACGCCATGTCCCTTAGAAACAATAGCACAAAGCAGACAATGCTTTGTCTTCAGAGATCTGATTCCCAGTCACCATGTCCATGTACTGAGTCACCTCTAAAACTGGCAAATTTGTGTGAGGATCAGAGCAAAAGAAGGCTCTGCAGCAACTCCAGGCTGCAATGCAAACTTCTCTTCCACTTGCAGATCCAAAGCTGCAGTTCCTAAGATCACCATGTGTGTCTATGGTGAAACAGGGGCACCACAGAGAGTGTCTGGTGAGCCTCAGCGGTACCCGAGGAAGATAACAGGGCAGACCTCTAGGATGTAAGAACAAATTTATGTTTTTGTTTTGCTTTGTTTTGTTTTGTTTTACATTTCTTCTTCTTTCTACTTCCCTCCCTCTCTTCCTTTCCTTCTTCCCCTTGATTTTTATCCTCGCTGAGACAGGACCTCTAACCATGGGATATCGAAATGACCATGCAACCTGAACTTGCCCTCATGAACAGGATATCATGCAGCACTCCAAGACATAAATTTGAGCAAGCAATTAATCATCAAGCAGACATATTTTAATGGATGCACAAGAGAAGGCAACTCAATATTTTTGTTGTTGTTGTTTTGTTTTGTCCTTTGATGTCCTTTTCTAATGTCTATCCCTACTTCATACCCTGTCATTCAATCCAGAGGAGCTCCTTGTGACTAAGGAGGAATATTTACATTTCATTTACAAATGTTTAGGTCCCAAAACAGGAAAACAGAAATGTGTCCACAGACACCAAAAGTTACATTGGAGTAGAAATTAAAACTATTGCCTGGACACTTTCGGCTCACTGTGATGCTGAACCAACACTTTAAGAAGGCTGTTATATTAACTGACCAATTGATGTTGCATGTCAAAGGGGACTTGGGTAGCTTCCAAACAGTAAGAGAGGCATGGAATACAATGACTGATTTTTCTGTCCACCTATTAATACTTTGTCACCAATAATAAAAGTTAATATAAAACTACAGTGCCCATACAAAGACAGATTACTTAGGATTCAGAGCTTTCAAAAATGAAGATTTGGATAAACCCATTAGTAATTAAACCCAGCTAACTGAGGACAAATGGAATAGGAGTGGGTATGGAAAGAAGAAAGTTATAAATGTTAACGATGGCATCATGATCAGTTTCAGAAAGGAGGACTATACCAGCTATGCATGCTTTCTTCCTTGCTTGTTACTTGTATGTGTGTTTATACTAATAAGTTTAGTTAATCTATTTTTATCTCTTCCTCCTTATACATTTTATTGGATGATGTCCTTTTAAGAATTTAGACTTCATATTACAAATCTCCAGTTAGAACTGTGACAAAATTTCAAGAATTATCAACATTATCCTGAGATGGGTATCATGACTCTTTCTGAATGTGGATATGATTGTTGGGACTTCCTGTCTCCATCTTTCCAAAAAGAGGAGTGAACAAAACAGAGTTGCATTATCCTTCTAGGCAAAAGCATAGTTTTTGCATTATGGAGT
This sequence comes from Tupaia tana, assembly GCA_026018925.1. Lineage (NCBI taxonomy): Eukaryota > Metazoa > Chordata > Mammalia > Scandentia > Tupaiidae > Tupaia > Tupaia tana. The sequence goes on from JAKSZU010000013.1 coordinate 28,365,962, forward strand.
TCAAAACTGTGTAGGGATGTGTACAGATGCAGAATAGTCAAAGGGGTGGACTTTTTAGTTTACTAAACTTTTTTTTCCCCAACTCCAAACTGTTCATTCCATATTGAGCTGAAATTGCAATCTATATTTTCCTTTTGTCAGGTGTGTCTTTGTAAGTTATATCAGTAGGAGACACTAGAAAAAAAAAAAAAAAAAGAAAGAAAGAAAGAAAGCCTGGAGGAAGAGGAAAGATGGGCTTCATCCTATTTGCTCATGGCTTCCTCAGCACCTCTCAAGAAACAGCCCTTACCCCTGATGTCAGCAGAAATAGCTCCTCACAAAACAACAGAACAAGACGAGAAGAATCCTCCCCTCAGCAGTCTCAGTCTCAACTCTGCAGTCCTCTTCTGGACCTTCATTATCCACTCCAACACCTTCCTGTTTTCTCTCAGCCCTATGGTTACAGCTTCTCCCTGCAGAGAACATTTCCGGTCCCTTCATTTTTTGTGTTAGTTTGTTATAGTCATTCATCATACTAAATTCCCCCTGTACTAGTAGTTACTGTGGCTTCTGATTTTCTGTTAACAGGATTCTACTGTTAAAAGTTCTTATCACACAAGTCAAATACTGTATTTTACACGTTGTATTTTACCTCACTTTCACAACAACTTTACAAAGTCTATAATGTATGTGTGTGTGTTTATGTGTAGAGATAGATGATTATCTACTAGTTACCTATCACACACACATACACACACATGCACTCACACACACACATACTATGCAGTGTATAATTTGCTATCTCACATCTATTAAGCTGTCAGAAATGTCATGTCTTTTCTTTTTCTATGCAAAAATGTGTTATGACTTTTCCAACAACCAAATATCTATCTGTCTACCTACCTATCTATAAAAGTGTAAATTCAGTGTCCTCACCTCCAGTACACTGGAACAATATATTTCAGTGCTATGTAAGTACATATCTAGATGTGTGCGTGTGTGTGTGTGTGTGTGTGTGTGTGTACAGAATTTAATCTTTTTCTTCTTATCCATCTTCACTAAGGAAATAAATGTCAATATCTGGATTTGAACCAAGATCAGATTGACCCCAAAAACCATCAAATTATAAATGGATAAACAAATGCGGTATAGACATACAAAGTAATAGTGTTTGGCAGCAAAAACTGAACTATTTATAAATGTTAAAGCATAAATGAATCTTGAGATTATTATGTGAAAGAAGTCAGACACAAAAAGCAACATACTGTGATTCTTGTGACTAAACCAAACTGACTCCATTTTGTGAGAACATCACTTTGTGCCCTTCCCTCTTCTCCAGCCCAGAATAGCCTCTACAGACCCTGAGCAAGAGTTTCTGCTTGAGTTAAATTCTTTCTTGGCACTGTCAGTCAAGCTCTCTAACAGATAATAGGTTAAGCCACTGACCTTCAAAAATAGAAGGTCTACCAATCTTTGTTCCTGGAGCAGTAACGTCTTCCTTCAGATGACTTACTTCCCTTGATCTTGATCACGGAGCAGTGAGATCACTCTCAGATGATTTGCTTCCCCAAAGTTCATCACACTGTTCATCTTTTATAAAAGCTCCAGTTCACTATGAGAGAATGGGAATGGAGTTTGGAGCTGTGAATATGAGACTCCTTTGTCTGCTTGAACTTTCATTTCTAAGTTACCCTCTAATATTAAACTTTTGTTAAATCCTTCTTTTTATTTTTCTTAGAAAAAAGAGGGAGAGGAGAAAGAACCCCCATTGGAGAATTGTCATAACCGCAGTCCCTCCTCTTTCATCTCGCCCTCTTTTGGGGATTCTGGGCATGTACGCACGTGCACCCAGTCTGTTTCTCAAAATTCTAGGTCTAGAACCTGAACTACATGGTCAGTCATGTGGAGTCTGGCTGCCACAGCGTCACCGAAACCTATGATAAATACTTTATGTAGTTCCCTGCTTCAGTTTTTGGTCTCAAAGCCCAACTGAATGGTCAGCAGGCCAGGCAAGAGACCAAAATAAACCAGACATGGGTAAAGGTAGCATGCCAGAGGGAAGCCTGCTGTCTGTGGAGGAAATTCCAGCCTTCATCTGCCTCCTGTAGGAGACCTGGTCAGGTTCTTAGAGAATTCTAGACAGGTGCATGAGTAGGGAGATCCACTAAAAATGCCAAAAGAATTGTTAGAAGTCCTCACTGAAGCCATATGGAAGTAGACATGAAAAAGGAGAGTAAGCAAGTTATAGTGGCAATTGCCTGGCCACTGTTATGGATGGACACATGAGTACAGAGAGGGAATTACAGGCCATGAAAACATTAGAACAAACTAAAGAGGAAAGCATGTCAGACAAGTGTCCCACTAATTCAGTAATTTATCCAAAAAAATATAGCTGCAAGAGGAGCATATAGATATCATATGCATATAGGTTGTAAGGTTGCAAAAGTGCAGGGGTAGCCCTCACTAACCGGTAAGATCTGCACCATTATCTCTTAGAAGTGGAACCCTAAACACTGGGATCTACAGGACAATGACTTATGTGATGATGAGGCTATTATTTTGGGTGATGAGGTGGGACTACAAGTTTGTCCCCTCATCTGAGCTATAACCCTAGCTATTAGAAAGCTGGCAAAACCTACCAGTTAGAAGACAACTGTGAGAGATTATTCATCCAAGGTAAATGAACACAGTTCAAGTAGAAGTCCCAAGAAGGAGTGGCTACCTGGTTGTTCCAACTATCGGGCACTGGTAGGATGGAATTATGTTGAATGGTTTGGGTAAGTCAAAACTGGCTTCTAAAACAGCTTAGTCAGCCAAGAGGCAACATTACTGGATCAGGAAGCAACTGTGGGTATTTGGCAGACTTGGTGTCCTGCATAAGGCTGTTATTAAAGTGGCCTGGTCTAATGAAGGGACGGGAATGTCCTCTCTCTTCCAGTATGCTGAGATACAATGGAAGAATTACAAAATTGATTAGCAAATTGAGAATGGGACATGCTATATTTACTCAGCACTTTAAGGGTCCAAATGAAGACCCTTTCACAGCAGAAAGGAAAGATCACATTTTGCTGTCAGCCCAAGGAGCCTGGTGTGGAACACTAGTTTGGTGCCAGCACTAATAATGGTCAATACTGTCACTACTATAGTAGCAATTATGGCAGACCTTAGTGAGACTGAAAGAACCTGCCCCCGGGGAAACAAGAAGATGGATAAAATAAAGGGAGATAAAGGAAAATAGAAAAGTGAACAACATAAATAAAAAGAAGCCTGTAAAATTCTACTGCAGGAAACTCCGGTAAGATTTTATTTTAGTAGGGACCCCAAACAACCAAATTGGGTTTTTTAACCCTCTAGAAGACCTTGTCTATGAACAGTCTACACCTTAGTCTGCACTAAAGAAAAAGCCAGGGTCATGTCTACGCACTTTCCCACTCATTGGGGGAGACTCAGAGGTGGATCCCTCCTATACCCAAGGACTAGGGGTGGGGGTCAGTGTTGTCCTATGGTTTACGTGAAAGAAGACAGCCAGAAGCAGGTCTCATGTGGAATTATCCATATACTGGTCCTGAACCAATAAGCAATCAGTTTTGACTCTGGTAGACACTGGATGGAATGCACTGTAATATATAGTTGTGTATCCCACTTTAGGTAATGTATGGATTTGGTGGACAAATTGTTAGGATATAACAAACTCATTTGTTCTTATAAATTGACTTACTTTCTCCATATACATAGGCTATTCCAGGAGATGTGTAATATAATATACCTGATTAGATACTCAGGGTGGGAGTGTTCCATGACCTGGACATAACCACCACAAGGGATTTCTGGCTCGAAATTAAGAGTAGTCAAACCAGTTCTCATGAGTCATGCCAAATGGAAGCATTTTTCTTTGCCAGCTCCTGGAGAATTACATGTGTGGCAGTATTTCCTGGAAGAAATGAAGAAATAATTGCTACTATGAAAGAATTAGAAAAGACTGGGGTGTTAAGTTCGACACAGAGTCTATGTAACAGCACAGTACGGCCAGTGAGAAAACAAAACAAAACTTGGAGGTTGACTGCAGATCACAGAAAACTAAATCAGGTCACCTTGCCTATTAATGCAGGTGCTTGTAAACCTGCAACTTTGTTAGAGCATATTTTTCCTCTTCCCTGAAAACCTTTGTGTCTTATACTTCTATAATGATTTCTTCATAATGATTTCTTCAACCAGAGGCAGATATCATGTGGACTGATCCATATACTGGTCCTGAACCAATATGCAATCAATTTTGGCTTTGGTAGACATTGAGTGGAATGCACCCTAATCTATAGTTATGCATAATGTCTCAAGATAAACTTGCTTTTAGTTAGAAAGACAATGGGCATATGGATACTACCCCAAAGGTAACTCCATGGTTCATGACTTGAGACTTGAAATTATGGCATGACACCACCACACCAGTAACAAAGGTATAGCATTGGATTGATGATACAATGTTAATCTGTGATGATTGATCTCTTTTGCCTAAAGCAGACAGTACCCGACAAGTGCATCTGGAGATGAGAAGTAATTACTGACAAAATTCAGGCACCTGGCAATCATTAGTTTCCAGGCATGATCTTGTCTGGTAAAACTAAAGTTATGTATGATGCAGTTAGTCAGGAGATAAAATACAAGCTTTCTCCACCCTACAACAGTGAAAGAGTTACTAACCTTTCTGAGATTGATGGGCTACTGGCACCCTTCAATCTTTATTTAGCTCAAATAATAAAACCCCTTTGTGCCTTGGTAAAAAGGAAAGCAGATGAGATTGAGAAAAGCTTCACCAAAATGCTTTAGAAACCGCCAAATTAATAATGACGCAAGTGCAAGTCTTAGGTATTTTGATGCAGGATGCAGCCTGTGAATTAGATATAAGTTCTTATTCCAAGGAGTTTCGATGGCAATTGTTACAAAAACAAAATGAGAAATGAGGGCCACTGGGACTTTGGACTCAACTATGGGAAGGTGTAGAACAATGACAGAGCCCCATTAAGAAGCAGCTACTGGGTGTCTTGCTTTACCACAGACTGAGGAATTAACTGCTTGCCAGTGTCAGTAAACATCTCACTTCCAGAGAATAGATGGATTGAGGATATGTTTATAAAGCCCCAAAGTGCCTATGCACAAGTGAGCACTCTAAAAAATGGCGTGCTTCTCTGCAACATCACAGTGTTTACAATTCCAGGCCACTGTCAGGAGAATTGTATCCGGTGTTGGGCTTAGTCTCTTATCTTGATCCAACTGACATCACAATGCCTAGTCTACCTATAATTCTACCATTGCATCAGGTGAAGGAAACAATGGAAACCCTGCCCCCTCCCCCCACACACACACCCAGTATACAGATTGGCAACAGCTGAAGAAACCCACTCACCTGGTGCTCCTTACCTATCTGCTGGGACTCAGGAGTCACATAGTTTGAGGACGGTATCGGACAAAACTGCTAATAGAGCAGGCTCTCAGCTGTGTGGATCATGACTACTGAGGATTCTATGCTCTCTGTTTGGGAAAGGCTTACTATGTGAATTCCCCAATGGTACAAAGATGAAGGAAAGATCCTGAATAAGTCTCCATGGAGAGTCAGGCTGATAGGAAGTATATATCCAGTGTTGTGCCCAGGTCATGGTATGGATATGTTCATTTGCTCCTCTGAGACTCTGCCCAAGAATTACCCAACAGATGCTTTAGCTGAGGCATGAACAATGTGGTTAGAGGGTTTATAGATACCTTCAGATGTGACAGGATAAGCTGACTGCAAGTCTAGTCATTACAGCCTAAACACTACTTGGAAATAGCCAAGTGACTATACTTGCCTGTACACAGACCTCTAAAATGCAGATAAAGGTTGCCCACAATGCCATCTGTGGCTCTATTCTCTGAGACATACACAAAGTCATACTGGACACTTTTCACAACTGGTGACCTGATGACCAGTAGGCCAGGTAGGCCCCTTGCTCTTATCAGAAGGACACAAGTATCTTCTAATATGCTCTGACACTGCCTAGATTGATGTAGCTGTTTGTCTACAGAGAGGCTATCGAAACGCCACAATGAAGAAACTAACTAAATTGGAAAATATGTATGATGCATACATTCAAATAGAACCAAGGAACTCACTTTTCTACAAATGAGGTCCAAGAACGAGCTGAGGTCCAGGACACTCTGTGGATTTTCTACCTCTTCTGTAACCCTACAATAGCTAGCCTTGTTGAACAGATGAACAGTCTGCTTAAGGAGACCCTGACAAAATTATCACCAGATGGTTCCCTCAGAGAATGGCTTCCCAAGATAAGTAAGGCCATCAGGCTGTTGAATGCTCCTCCCACTATGAGACAAACGTCTACTATTAGAGGTTAACTGAACCTACCCCAATAGCTTGGGCACTATGGAGTCAAGTGTTGAAGTTGGTCTCAGACCCATGTGGTTTGCCTTGTTTTTCAATTGCCACAAAACAACCCAGAGAATGTGACAACTCCCTCTCAGGTGGCTTGGCAATGATACCATCATTTTCCTCTACCATCATGTTTACCCCCCTAGATTACCTAAAAGGGGAGCCTGCCTTAACACGAGTTACCTCACCAATAGGTATAAAATGGGGTACAGAGGTAGGGTTGTTACTGTGGGTGTTCACATTGGCTCTTACCTATGATTTAATACTGCCAACAACAATGGTTAAGGACAAAAGGTTTGGCATTGCTCTCTCGGAGTAACCCATGGAGATCAAATAGCAACTGTCCCATTTATTAATGAAGATTTGCCTTTCTTCATATCTTATTTGTCTGTCTGATTTTTTTTTATTTATAAGTTATCCCCTGATATTAAACTTTTGTTAAATCCTTTGTAGAATTGCCTGCTTCATTTTTCAATCTTAGAGCCCAGGCAAACATTTCAATTACACAAAATGTCCGGAATAGGCAAATCTACAGAGACAACAAATAGATTAGTGTTTGCCGGGGCTTGAGGAAAGAGGAATGAGGAGTGAACAGCTAATTAGTATGGAGTTTCTTTATAGAGTGATGAAAATCTTCTTATATTAGGCACTGGTAATGGTGGTATAACTGTGAATATGCTAAACTATTGAATTATGCACTTGCAAATGATAGATTTATGGTTTGTACATTTTATCTTAAGAAAAAGTTCCAGAAATTGTAATTAAAACTAAAAGATAAAACATGGAGATGAACAACTTCTTAGTTTTTACTCCAAGAAAATGTTTATCTTTGTTAATCAGCCTAAAATCAATTCACAGAATAGCCTGCATTTATGTATGTAAACTGATATTTTCTGTATGTGGACTTGTGTTTTCCCCAAAAGACTGTCACACAGAGAGCACTTTAATTTTCCATGCTATTGCCATGTTGGTCTCTAAGATCTTGCTAAGAGAAGCATTTTAAGGGGTTGGTGCATTTTGGAGAAGGGGAAGTACGAATGACTAATAACAAATGAAGATGCTCAACTTCACTGAGAATGTAAATGAATGTAACTCCAAGATATCACCTCTCACCTTCAGACCAGCAAACCTTACAGTGGTAACAAGGGAAGAAGTAGAAGTATACATTTTCTGGTAGAAGTATAATAGTTATAGCCTTTAGAAAAGCATTATGTTGTATGTTAAATTTAATAATCCACAAATCCTTCATTCAGTAGTCCTACTCTTCATATTCTATAACACAGAAATAAAAATTTCACTGTTAAGAATATAGTGACAGGGGCCAGCAGGTAGCATGGTGGTTAAGGTGCTGGATTCCCACATGACCAACTGCAGTTTAAATCCCAAACTGGATAATTTGCTTTCTCACTTTCCTTCTCTCTGTCTCTCTCTGGTGAGTAAACATGCCCTAGAGCAGAAATTTTAGAAAAATGATAATAATAAATTAATCATTCTTTTTTGTAAAATAATATAGTGATGAGGATATATTTGACAACTTTGGAAACACAGTGAATGTCTGCTGACGAAGAAATAATTTAATGCATTGTGATACTTTGCACACTATTCCTTAGTCATTAAAATAAATAAACTAGATCTATGCATATTTCCCTGGAAATACGTTTATGGAAACATAGCTAAGGAACAAAAATAAGATGCATAGAAATATATGCAATACTCCACATGCAGAAAGACATGTCTAGGGACCAGCAGTTGGCATAATGGCTATGTCACTGGACTCCTATGTAATCGACCATGGTTCAAGTTCTGGACCCAGTGACTTAAATTCACGCCAAGCATGTGTACGTGCATGCCCAAGATCCCGAGAGGAGAATGAAGGAGAAGGATTGCAGTGTGGCCGTCCCCCCTGGGGGGTGATTTCTCACTTTAAGTCTTTCTGTCTCTCTGTCTTTCTGGTGAGCGCACGTGCCCTATAGCAAAAACCTCTTTAAAAAAAAAAAAAAAAAAAAAAAAAGGCAAAAACCTCTCCTCCCCCCAATAAAGAAAGATATGTCTAACTTAATATTGAACAACGTTTGCTGAATTCTCTGAGCCTCACCACGTCAGACATATGACTTGATAAAAATAAAACTGCTGTAATGCAGCATGTAGTCCTTGCACTAACATTCATATTTTATGGGTCTTAGCTTCTCTTTTCTAGATCCATCAGAGAGATGTAGCCATAGGATAAACTGCTGTTCCCCCAAGTTTTAGAGACAGACAGGCAGATACAGAGAATTACAACTTACTAGAGCAAAAATCTGTGGAAACCAATATCAGAATAAGAAAACTTCAACAAATCTCTGGAGGTACAACGTGGGCAAGTAGGAGTTAAAAACTCTAGAAGGACTACCTCATTGAAGGAGGCATGCTTTTTAAAATTTTTACCTCCAGAAATCTGCCAAGTCTTCACTGTGAATAGGGGAGAAATATCCCCTAATACTCTGGCAGTGGGAAGGGAAAAGGAGGTATTATGAAATACAAGGAATCTTCAAAAAATTTATGTAAAAGGAGTATGAAAAGCTATGCATGAACTTTGAAAATTTTTTGTATTAAAGTAAACTTGTACTTTAATTCTATTTTTTCCAAGAACTTCTTGCAGTCTCCTGTTCAACACTGTTCTTTTTAATATGTTCTGCCCTCAGAGCAAACTGTTTTACCAGAACTTAATCTTCTAGGGTTTAATTAGTGCCTAATCTACCTAGGGGAAGGGAAATTCTCAACTTCGCTCAGCTAACCTTCTTCATGAGAAAAGGGAAATACCCATGTCTAACCCCTTTTAGCCATTCTGTCCCACTTAAAGGAAGGAAAGAATACTGAGAAGGGTAAGTGAAATTCACATTCAGGGACATAGCTTCTTGGCTCACCGAAAGACTGAGACCTAATCAAAGCCCTCTACAGTACTTCCTGACACCCTACATTATTATTAAAGACCCTGTTATCTTAGTACCTTTGACCAGAGTACATCATGTTTGTTTTATTATTATTATTATTTTAATTTGCTAAAGGGCACATGTACTTTCCAGAGAGAGACAGAGATAGGGAGAGAGAAAGGGTTAATGAGAAAGCACTTCCCCCATGGAGAATGAGTGTGCCACAATCCTTTCTCCTCCATTTCTCTTTTAGGGATTTTGGGTATGCATGTGCATATATGTGTGAAATATTTTCCAAGCTGCCAGGTCTGGAACTTGAACTCAACAGTTGGTCATATAGAATCCAGCTCCCCCAACCACCATGCCACCAGCTGGCTGTTAGAAAAGTATAAAAGTATCAGGCCAGAAGGTTGTGTAGAAGTTAAGGCACTGGGTTCCTCATGGACTTCTGCATGGTTTAAGTTCCAGATTCAGTGGTTGAAAATCACACCAGGTACATGTGCGTGCCTAAAATCCTGAGGAGACTGGAGAAGGGATTGGCTGTGACTATCCTCCCTGGGGGAGGGTCAGTGCTTTCTCACTTTTCTTCTCTCTCTTCCTCTCTCTCTACAAGCCCCTGTGCCTTTTCTAAAAAAAAAAAAAAAAAAAAAAAAAAAATGTAAGGTCATGTTAAAGGTAAAAAGCACAGTTTGAACAAAATGAGAGTCAGACAAGGCAGGAATATTGAAATATCAGACCACGAATCTTTAAAAAACAAACAAACAAAAACTACAATTAATATGGTAAGCACTTCAATGGTAGACAAAATTTAAAAACTGGTGGAAAATGTAAACAAGGAGATTGAAATTTTAAGAATTAAAAATAAAAGTCAGAGATCATAATAGAAATAAAGGATGCCTTTGATGTGCTCATTCACAGACTGGACACAGCTGAGGAAAGAAGTTCTGATACTGAAGATATGATGATAGAAACTTCTAATCTGAAAATTAAAGAGTTAAAAAAAAAAGAACAGAATATCCACGAACCATGAGACAACTCCCTTACATGTAACATATATATGATAGGAAAAACAGAAGGAGAAGGGAAAAAGGAAGAGTAAAAGAAATATTTGAAGCATAATGACTAAAAATTTCCCCAAATTAATTATATCAGGCATTGAGTCAAAGATCCAGGAAACTTAGAGAATACTGAGTAGAATGAATGCCAAAACTACACCTAGGCATACTATATTCAAGTTTCACAGAATCAAAGGTAAATTAATACTTTGTAAAAAGCAAGAGGAAAAAAAGTATCTTACCTATAGAGAAACAAGAAGAATTACTACTGATTTCTCCTCTCAAACTATGTAAACAAGAAGAAAGTAGAGTAAAATATTTTAAAGTTTTGAGAGAAAAAGAAAAAAACACCACCACCACTAATCTAGAATTCTGTGTTTATGAAATAATCCTTTGAAAATGAAGGAGAAATTAAGACTTTCTCAGACAAACAAAAATTGCAGAAACTTAATGTGAGTAAGCCGGCTTTGCAAGAAATCTAAAAAAAAAAAATTCTTCAAAAAGAAGGAAGATAATATAGATCAGAAACTCAGATATTCATTAAATATTTTAAAAATCTCAGAAAATAATTGATGGTAGGGACCAGCAGATGGTGTAATGGTTACATCTCTGTCAAATGTGGTTCAAGTCCTGGACCCTGCAGCTTAAAACTCATGCTGGGTATGTGCGTGTGTGTGTTCAAAATCCCCAGAGAAGACTGGAGGAAAAGGGATTGTAGTGTGACCATCCCCTCTAGAGTGTGATATCTTGCCTTGTGTCTCTCTCTGTTTCTCTTTCCCTCTGGTGAGTTCATGCACCCTATAGCAAAATATTAAAATCTAAGAAAAAAAAAAAGAAAATGAGTGCAAATAAAATAAATTTTTTTCTTAAGTGCTCTTATTGGTAATGGTCTGTTTAAAAGAATAAAGGCAACAATATGTTTGATTATGTGTTTTGTGTGTGTGTGTGTGTGTGTGTGTGTGTCTGTTTCTTATGTAGGCTTATGTATGAACAAAATGACAATAGTTTTACAAGATACAGGAAGGAGGAGTTAACACTTTGTACAGTCAAAGTATCAATATATTGAGGGAAGATATAAATTGGGTCCAATATCAGTTATATATTTTCTCTTTAACAAAAAGAGCTATGAAATAATTTTAAATTTGGGACCAGTAGGTGGTGTAATGGTTATGTCACTGGACTCCCATGTAATCGACTGCAGTTTGAGTCCCAGAACCTATGGCTTAAAACTCATGCTGGGTGCATGTCCATGTGCGCCCAAGATCCCATGAGGAGAAGGGAGGAGAAGGAATTGTGGTGTGGCCATCTACCCCGAGGAGGAATGGTGACTTCTCACTTTCTGTCTCTCTGCCTCTCTGGCAAGTGCATACACCCTTTGGAAAAAATCTGTCTCTAAAGATAAATTGTATGTATATAATTTAAAATTTTAAATGACTATAATATACTTTGCAAATACAAAAATTAAAATAACCTGTAGAATACACTCAGGGCAAATGGCATTATGTATATACTAAATTATAAGATTGTAAAGCATCTATATTCTGGGATAATAAGCACTATATAAACGTTAAATGGAGTAAAAAGTTAGAAATAATGAATTATTATAAGGTATTTGTATTAACTATGAAGCAGCCTAGGATTATCTTAAAGTGGACTTGGATTAATTGTCAATATATGTTGCAAATTCTAAGGCAACCCTGAAAACAGTTTAAAAAGAGAAATATAATTAATATAACAAAAAGGAGAGAAATGAATCATATAAAATGATTAAAGTGATGTGATAAGAGGCAGAAAAAGTACAGAAGACAAAAATAGAAACAAAGAACAAGACCTTTGATCAATTAAATGAATAATTAGTAATTTTCTAAAATAGCACCAGACCCAAATTATTTCACTGGTAAATTCTACCAAACATTAACAATAATAGTATCAATTTTCTACAATATCGTCCATAAAGTAAGAGAAAAGGGAGTACTTTCTCATTTACTCTGTGAGTCCAATATTACCTTAGTTCCAAAACCAAAGATATTACAAAAATGAACATGAACAAAGCACAACTCCTAGAACTTTCATACAATTATAATAATGTTGTGGGATATGAGATTAATATGCAAAAGTTAGTTGCTTTTATATATCAGGAATGAACAGGCAAAATCTGAGATTAAGACACATCACCGGAGCCAGCAGGTGGCGAAGTGTTTACAATGCTGGACCCTCCGACCCCATGGCCGCCAATAGATTGAGTCCCAGATCTAGAGGTTTGAAAATCATAGTAGGCATGCGTGCGTGTCCAAGATCCCAGGAGAAGAAAGGAGCAGAAGGTATTGCACTGTGGCCATCACCCTTGAGGGGTGATTTGTCACTTTCCCTCTCACTGTCTCTCTCTCCAGTGAGCATATACGCCCTATAGCAAAAAACTCTGAAAAAAAAAAACAAAAACACATTACCATTTACATTATTCCTCTCTAAAAATAAGATATTTAGGCATAAATTTTACAAAATATGTACAAGATTTATAAGAGGAAAACTATGTTTTTGTTTGTTTGTTAGTTTTAGAGATTTTTGCTATAGGGTGCGTGAGCTCACCAGAGACAGAGAGAGACAGAAAGTGAGAAATCACCCCCCAGGGAGGATGGCCACACCAAAATCCCTTCTCCTCTATTCTCCTCTCAGGATCTTGGACATGCACACATGCACACATCTGGTGTGATTTTCAAATCACCGGGTCTGAAACCGTAGTTGACTATGTGGGAGTCCAGTGATGTAACCATTACACCATCTGCTAGCCGCAGCTATGAAATTCTTATGAATTTCATTTATTCTAGAGCACCAACAATACCACATGCAGGCAAAGAAATCAAGGAACTAAATAAATGGAGAGGTATTTTATGCCCATAGATAGGAAGACTCAATATCATCCAGATATAAGTTCCTCCCAAATTGATTTATAGATTGAATGTAATCCAGATAAAAATTCTAGCAAGTTATTTAATGAATGTTGACAAACTAAGTTGAAAAGTTCGTACGAAAAGGCAAAAGGCCCAAAATAGCTAACTCCATATTGAAGGTAAGGAACAATATTTGCTATACCTGAGTTCAATACTTATTATAAAACTATAATAATCAAGATAGAATGATATTGGCAAAGAATAGAAAAATACATTACTGGAACAGAATTAAGAGCCAATAAATAGACTCATGTAAACATAGTCTGCTGATCTTTGACAAAACTAGCAAAGGAGATAAGATGGAACAAAGACGGTCTTTTTAACACGTGAAGCTAGAACAACAGAACATCCAGATGAAAAAACACACGCACACACAAATGCACACCGGCATTATAGCCTTCAGGAAATTACCTCCAGAAAGATCATAGACCTCTATTCAAACTGCAAAACTACCAATTCCATGAATATATCCTAACATAGGAGAACTCTAGATCGTCTTAAGTATGGCAATGACTTTTTTTTTTTTTTTGGAGAGGTTTTCGCTATAGGGCACGTGCACTCGCCAGACAGACAGAGAGAGACAGAGAGACAGAAAGCGAGAAATCACCCCCCCAGGAGGGATGGTCATGCCATAATCCCTTTTCCTCCATTCTCCTCTCGGGATCTTGGGCACACACGCACATGTGCCCAGCGTGAGTTTTAAGCCACCAGGTCCGGGACGCGAACCGCGGTCGACTACGTGGGAGTCCAGCGACATAGCCATTACGCTAACTGCTGGTTCCCAAGTATGGCAATGACTTTTTAGATTCAACACCAAAGACATGATCCATGACATAAATAATCTATAAGCTGAACCGCATTAAAATTAAGAACTTCTACTATGTGAAAGACAATGTCAAGAAACTCAGAAAGAAAGCCACAAAGTGGGAGAAAATATTTGTAAAAGGCACATATTCTAAAAGACTATTACTCAAAATTTCTTAAAGTTCTACAAGAAGACAACCAGCAAACTGAATTAAAAATGAACAAAAGACCTTTACAAATGTCTTACTAAAGAATATGACAATAAGCATAGGGAAAGATGTTCCACATCTTCTATCATTAGAGAGTTGCAAATAAAAATGAGAAATCACTTGTTAAAATGACCAAAACCTAGAACACTAACAATACCAAATGCAGGCAAGAATGAGAAGCAAGAGGGACTGCCATTTATTGCTAGTGAGAATGTAAACAGGGACAGACATTTTGGAAGACAGCTTGGCAGTGTCTTACAAAACTAAACATGTTCTTACCTCATGATCCAACAACCACATTCCTTGATATTTGCCCAAATTAACTGAAGACATGTCTGCACTCAAATGTGCACACGTGTTTACAGCAGTTTTACTATAACCGCCAGCATTTGGAAGCAACCAAGAAGTCCTTCAGCAGGTAAAAGGGTAAATGTGGTACATCCAAACAACAGAATACTATTCAGGACTAAAAAGAAATTGGTTAGCAGGCCATAAAAAGACATGAAGAAAGCTTAAATGCATATTGCTAAGTGAAAGAAGCCAGTTTGAAAAGGCTACCTACTGTATGACTCTATCTGTACGAGATACTGGAAAAGGTAAAATGATCTAGACAGTAGAAAGATCGGTGGTTGCCAGGAGTTACGGAGGACAGGAGAATAGACAGCACAGAGCATTTTTAGGGCAGGGAAACTACTTGGCAGGTAACTTAATGGTGAATACATGTCATTATACATTTGTCCAAACCCACAGGATGTCCTTCACCAAGAGTGAACCTTAATGTAATCTATGGATTTTGAGAGAGAACAATGAATCAATGTCGGTTCATCAGTTGTCAAAACTGTACCACTGTTATGTGAGGGAGCTGTGCCTGTGTGGATAAAAGGGTACATGGGAAGTCTCTGTACTTTCTGTTCAGTTTTGTTATGACTATAAAACTGCTCTAAATAGAAAGTTTATTTTGAAAAATCTACCTTTTCATATACTTATACTACTACGACTAGTTTTAATGTGTGAAAAATGACAGATGTGTTACATAGTAAAGAAATAATCGCTACTATTCTAAAATTCTATCGTTAACAATGATACTTAAAAGATCTCGATTTTATTCATTTTTATTCATTATGCATCTTAAATTAAGGCCTACTATGGTTTTTATTGTGCTAGACACTGAAAATTCAAAGATGAACAAAATATCATTTCTTTTCCCCTAAATCTTGGAGTCAGTTGAAGCAATGGTCATATAAACAAAGAGCTGTGATAAAATAGGCTAAAATGACCACAATGAAGGAATATAAAATCATTTACTTCATTTAAACCTTCCTGTTTTTTAATTCCCCTTAATACAATCAATACAATAGTATATTTAAATGCTTTGATGTTTTCATTCATTTAGTCACCAAAAACTGTACTGTAATTACTGATACTGTTTTTATTTTAAGAAAGATTACCTTATAAAAATGATAAGTTACATGAATTGCCTATTCATTTCTAAAGATTAGTATTTTTTTAATGGAAAATAACACAGAATTATATGTACAAAGCACATTGAAGCATGCATTCAAATATCTCCGTATTTCATTATATGTTATACTTTATAATAGAGTTAGTAGTACAATTATAAATGTCTAATTACATTTGTTTTCTACTAGGAAAGCTTTTTAAATAAATGTGACATTTTCTCCTCTCTACTCATTCTTATTTATCCCTTTCCTCAATGTAAGAGTTGCCGTGTCAAAGCAAATGAGGCACTAAAAGAAATTTTTTTCCAAAAAAATAGAAATAACAACAATAACCAAAAAAGGAAAGAGAAGTCAGAAACACAACATTAACGAAATGCATATTTAACCAAGTCTGGGAGATCAAGTCAGACAGCACTTGGTAAATACTCTTTGGAGACAGTAGTGCTCAAAGGTTGTGTTTGCTGTTGTGCTTGGCGTTTGCTTTGCGTGTGATCTAAGACACCAGATGACCAGTAATCTCACTTGCCCTTTCTTCTGCTGCTCTCTGTGGGCTCTGCATACACCTCCTTCCCCCTGCAACCTTGCCTGCCCCTGGCCATCGCCCCGCTCACTTGTTCTTCTAAAGATGTCTGGGATGGTTAGGATTCAGCAGGTCACACCTTAGCCTGTCAGGACCTGGCGCCTCCTGTGCCCGGCATTAGTCCACCGCTTCATTTCACCTCCAAAGAGCCCAGCGACAAGTCTGCCTTGTTAGACATAAATCTCAGTGAGCCCAAGGCAGCCGGCAGTTTCCCGTCTGGTTTCCTGTCATATCTCCTTATGTTTTGGCAGCGTGAGATAGCCACAGTCCTTATTAACCTTGGCAAGGGCTGTGCCGAGGATGAATTTCTAGGCTAGACAACTTTGCTCAAAGGCTTTTAGATTTAACCTACACACAGTTAGTCTGCACAAACCGCGTATGGTTGGGGCCAAATTCATGATACCTTTTTAAGGTGTTAGTTGAATTAAAATCTCTAATCACTTCTTAAAGCTGTGCAAGCTGAGGGAAACTGTACATGGCACTTAGGTTTAAAAGGTTTAATTTACCACATACTACCGGTTTGGATCTTCACAACACCCCAGAAACACAGCTGCATAAATAAGAGGAGTCCTTAAGAAATTCATGAGAAATGCATTTGTGAGAAAAACAACGATGGATTTCACAGAGATTTTGCACCAAAATGAACGTATTTAATTACATTTTCCATGAACTTTTGAAGTCCTTTCATAGTTCTCCTATTTCTTTGAATTCCATTCACTTATTCCACGAACCTTTTTGAGCATCTACTCTGTATCTACCACTGTTCTTGGAGTGGACTGCTGAAGGCTGATGAGATACTGTTCTTACTCCTCATAACTACTAGTCTTATGGAAGAAGCCTAGAATTAGGCAAATATCTCACAGAGCAAATGCAATGACAGAGATAAGCAAAGAAAGTTGAGAAGAATGTCCCCCAAAAGGTGGGCTAACTGGGTACATGTAAGGGCTAAACACTCAGAGGTGATAGATGAGTTTTAACTTGAAAAGTCTCTGTCAGAAAAAAAAGAATAAAAAAGAACTGGCATATGTTGCCCCCATTGAATATTTCTTTTCTTCTTCTTTTTTTTTTTCTCTCTCTCTTTTTTAATGTTTTTACATTAGGGTGTGTACACTTGCTGGAGAGAGACAGAGAAAGGGAAAGTGGGAAATCATCCCCTAGGTATGATGGCCACACTACAATTGCTTCTCCTCCATTCTAATCTTGGGATTTTAGACCTACATGCGCACACACCTGGCATGATTTTCAAATCACCGGATCTGGCACTAGAACTACGGTCAGCTATGTGGGAGTCCAACCACTGGGTACCATGCCACTTACTGGCCTGAATATTTCTATACACCCTATGAAATGTAATTATAGGAACTGGGCAGTCAGTGAGCAAATAACTGGCAGAAATGGAACAAAACAAATTCATTTTATCCAACTTATATTTAGTGCTGTTTACGTGAAGTGATATTTCCGAAGAAGATCTAACTCAGTTTTGAAGAAAGCATTGAAGATGTGGAAAAGAGATAAATTATAAGTTGAGATAACTTCAACTCGATTATCTACCAGAGAACCAAAATAAATTTAAGAATTTTATCTGAAGTACACTGATTTTTTAAATTCTCAGTACTAAATAAATACGATTTCCGTTTAGACTTTAAATTAGGCTTCTTATATGGTGAATGTTCAGTGACTTTTGTGAAGCACAGGCTACCATACTTAGTGCCCAAATTATTGTTAAATTCCATATTGAATACATTCTCCCCATAAATCATTAGAGATTCAAAAAGCATGCTTCTACCCAGAGGAAGAGAATGTTTTCAAATCATTTTATTAAATAAAAGAATTAGAACATGTAATAGAACATAAGTGCTTGTCTCTTCCAGACTTTCCTGAAAAAGAGCAGGAAGAAATTTACTAAAGATCAGTAGGAGAAATTACTCAAGGAAAGCTAGGAGACTAACAATGCCAGCTCTACCAAGACTGCTGTGTGCCTCTCGACATTTTAACTTGTCCGAGGTGAGTCTTTCTTTCTTCTTTTGAATAATGGAGGTAATGGTCACTACTGAATTTCAATTTATGAAGTTTCAGTAGGTAAATTACATGGTATATAGAAAATAATTTGAAACATAAAATTCTGTGCACAATAGGATACTAAAAATAATGTGTTATTACTATAAATTACATATATGTAGTAATAAAGAATGTTTTTATTAGATATTTGATGGAAAGTTTTTATATAGCACTCTCAGAAAAACTTGGTCTTCTGATAGGTAAGCTGTAACAACTCCTGTTGCCTCACTTTATTTTAAATACTTCAGTATACACATTATAATATATGGGTGGATAAATTGACTACATATGCCAGAGTGAAGTATTAGCAGTTGAAATGGTCTATTTAATTAAGAATTGATTCCTCAAGAGTGGTTGGTGCATTGGAAAGATCCTAACTGGTATTCTGTAATTTAGAATAGTTCTTCCAACCACAATGACTTCAAGTAACAATGACTGCTAATATTACTATCTCCATCTGAAATAGAACAGATGTTTGAAATAGCCTTTCCACAGTAAAGATGATATGAGAACCTGATGAGGCAACATCCTAACTTCCTTCAAAGCTGCCTCCTGTCCTGCCCATGGCCAACAAGCATAATGGTATCCTTGCTTAGTAAAGACTGGAAGACTAATTGGTCCTTACTCAAGACTATTGTCACATGAGCCTCTGAAGAACTATTCATACAAGGTCTTGGTCAGTGCTTAAAGGGTAGAGGGCTGAACTTTCATCTGGTTTGAAGAACAGGTTGGTTGGTTGAGTGTTTTTGTACCTCTTTGGTATTAAGTCTGCGTGCTGGGCTGTATTCCGAAATGTGCTTTTATGAAAAGGTCCACGTGGTGTTTAGGAGCCTGTCCTAGAGCTCATAGCCACCACTGCTACAGGGAGAGAGGGAGAAAAGGGTGGGGATTAAAGAACCAACCAAAGGGCCTAACAATTGCAAATGGACAAATTGCTTTATATTGCTCTAACAAAGTTCTCTTTTCATTACTATTTGAAATATTAATCTGAAATTTTCTTGTAAATGTGCCAAACATCTACAATAAACTGCAAAATGTTAAGGGAGTTACTACTTTGTGTACCACAACATGAGTTCCTATTTGAAAGACTTCAAAGAATATATTTCTTTAAAGCATGGATTTCTTTGAGATCTAATGGGATTCCATCTTTTTGAAATACTGAGAATCTTGGACCAGCAGTAGACTTGGTGGTTAAGGTGCTAGACTCCCACACGTCTGACCATGGTTCAAGTAGTCCCAGACCTGGAGACTTGCTTTCTCACTTTCTCTCTCTCTTTCTAGTAAGCACATATCCCCTATAACAAAATTCAAAAATAACAGAATAACAAACAAAATTAAATATATAATTCTTTCAAAATTTTAGTAAATAAATAGAAAGTATTTTAGCCTATTTTATCTCCCATTTTATTCTGGCTTTCAGGAAAGTCTGAGTTAAGTTTAATGTTCACTTATATGTCTTCTGGTCTGATGCAAACAGTTTTCATTTTAGTTTTTTGCCATTATGTGATTGATATTTAAATTTTAGTCAAATTACTTTAAATCTTATTATTATAATAAAATTTGGTTTTGCTTTTTTGCCATCTTAAATCTTTTATGTAACCACAAGGATAAGAAATATAAAATATCATAAATAATGGATTTCAAGCAACAAGACTGCTTTAGGAGAATTTTTTGACACTAAAGAAGATCACATTTCCTCTACGTTTATTTTCATAGTAAATAATTGAGAATGTAAAAAAATTAGTGAACTTTAAAAGCAACAGTATAAAAAATTGGGAACTTACTGTAAATGTAGCAGTTTTTAATGAGTTGTAAATTATGGGAAATTAGAAACAATATTTTAATAAGGAATTTTATTAAGGTATATATATATATTATGAATAAATGGTTTCCTCAGACAATAACATTAGAATGAAAGTTCTTATTATACACTTTTTCCATAATGTATTTTTTAAAGAATTACTTTATTAAATTTTATATATTGTTATTATTATTATTTTTTAATTTGACCAGAGAGGCACAGAAAGAGAGAAGGAAAATGAGAAAGCATTCTGCCAGGTCCAGGACTTGAACCACGGACAACCATGTCCAGCGGACATGTAAGAGTCCAGCACCTTAAACACCATGTCACCTGTAACCCCCATAATGTTTTTAATGATATGTTGTAATAGTCTTTCTAAATTCTCTGTACTTTAAAAGAAACTTGGCTAAGCACAGATTTCAAATAAATAAATAATTTTTTCTCTCCCTACCATTACCATCATTCCTACTTTTACACTAGTGACAAATGTGGAATCAAGAACAAAGAAAGTCTCATTGTCATTATACAACTGGGGCCGCTCTCTTTTGGGTGTGAAATTATTCTGTGCAGAAAGTCAGGAACATTTATTAAAATGGGCTAAAACCATTGATTAGTTAATGTTGCTTTCAACATCTATGAAGCAGTAGCCCAATTTGTCCTCTTAACATTTAGTTTTTTTGTACACAACATCTTTGAGGTTTAAAATTAGGATTAATTTCTTAATTTTTACATGGTAGTACTTATCTCTCTCATTAGTCTAATGTGAGTTAATTAGAATCTGCAGTTAGTTCTCAACCTGTGTTATGGTAGAATAATTGAAAAGAGAGGCACAGACACAATTACGCCATTTTATTGTCTGGAGGAGACAGAAAACCAGTGGGGCTTCCTTATTAGGTTAACATCTACCTGACTTCAAAATGTTGCAGTGATACAAACAGCAATGGGAGCCATTGGGAATTCCAAATTCCATCCCTCTTTCCCTTACCCCCCATTCACAATCTGATTAATTGAAAGGTGATGGAAGAAGAGAAATGTTCTACTTGTCAAAATGACAATGTCTATTACATGACTTACGGAATGAGTACTTTGTGTGATAGTTGTGGATGAATTCACATTTTTCCTTTTAAAATAAATTTGCTTTTTGTCATGTTTTGTTAAAATTCCCCTTCAAGTCAATGCAGATAAAGTATGTGTCTGAATATTTTCTCTTGATGTCTGCAATGGTTTGATAAACATGAGAATGAAATAACTATAAAACCCTTGTGACCCATTACATGCAAAGTCTGACAATCTACAGTCGAGGTGTGATTTCATAGCCCAAAAGGGAGCTTTGCTTTTGACTATAGATTTGGGAAGCCGACTTTTGCTATAAAGGTAAGAAATTATGTCCTTCATAATCTATGTTTTTGAGGCTTGGGCTGAATTTCAAAGCACAAATATATTGCTTACAAAAACATCAAAAGTGGCATGATATTTGATACAATTAAATAGAGATGCTGTTTGCTGTATTCAGGTGAACTATAAACCTCCAATTTATTGGTTAAAAATTAGTAACTGTTAACATAATCAGTGTGAATGAGTCATTAATGTTTAGCAGATGGAGATTTTTAACATGCATAAATACCAACAATACTCACTGTATATGAAGAAAAATCTTAAAACTCACTCCTCAAGAAAATTCTAATTGAAAATCACTGGGAGCCATTACAACATGAATAAATGTAAAACAAATGAAAAACAGATTTTAAGGTACAAAGATCAGGTGGTAGGAAACAAAATAAATGTCAGCTACTTAAGAAATCTACATTGAATAAGGAACTACTAATACTCTTCCAAAAGGGATATTAAGGAATTATCTTGAAGCTATCTCCTCAGAGCCCTCTAGATTCATGAAAGCACTAGCTAAGTTGCTTTTTTTATCTTTAAATAAAATTCATAGAATGAAAACATTGTTTATTATTAACCGAAAAAATAGATTTTAATTGACTACAATGCAAAGTTGCTTCTCAAAAGTAGCTGTTATTTCCAGGAGCATTTTCAAGGCAGAACCTGTTTTCGTAGGCTCACACAGATAGTGTATTCAGAAGTAGTCATTGGAATCAGTAAGTTAGATTTTTACAGTGGAGACACTAACTGCCACTAACTGTTGGCTTGTTTAAAACATACAATAAATAATAAAACACGATTAAATGTTTGTTGTTGTAAACCAAAATTCAGTAAGCCACACAGCTTGGTCTGTCCTTAGCCTATAACTTTTCTACTCATTTTTACTTGTCACGTGTGTGTCTCTGGGACTGTTTCACAAGTTACAAGAGTTATCATTTTACTTGCTAGGGGGAAATATGATAATTCTGGGTTTTATAGCAATTCGAAAAGGACATTCAACTATAGTTTCTTGGCTGTAAAACAAGGATAATATAGCTGCTTTACTTATCTCCTAGTATTACTATGAGAACACTGATAAAATGAATGTGAAAGTTGGAAGAATAATAAAACCTTTGACAGATGTAAGGACACACCGGAACTCTCACTGCTTTACACTTAGAAAGATGAGCACACTCTAGCTGGGTGATTTAAGCAGAAACAATACTCTAAAGACGTTTTTCCTAATATGGCACACTATGATATTGCACATTGATGGGAACTTGCAGTTAGCTAGCCTGTGTGCTGTCTTTGTGTCAATCAAAAATAAGAATCCCCTTGCTCCAGACAAATTCAGACGCTTGCAGGACCAAGGCTTGGTCTGTGGAGTACGTGTTGAGTTTTGTAGTCAGAACTCCTTCTGTAGTGAGCAACCTTTACAACCACGCGCTGTGGACTTGAAACAAAACATAAATATTATGAACTCAGGTTTACTAAAATAAATGAACCTAACCTGGGCTCTGAACACTTTACAAACAATGGAAATGGTCTCACAAATAAAGAGGAACTTATACTCTGAGTAGAGATAGATGAGTTTTGGCTATAAAAAAAAAAAAGAAAAAAGAAAAAACCTCTAATTTTTGGTTGCTTTTAATGAATAGGCTCAAAAAAATATATAATTGGCCAGAGATATCATAAACTGCAAAGATTGGAGAATTTTAATTGTTAAGTACAATGTATTATTGATCGATGTTGTCCAAAATATAAGGTGAACAATGCATGTCATTTAAATATTTTTGTAACCACTAAAAAAATTAAATCAGTGGATTTTAAAAATAAATATTATTTACTTTAATAATAGGGCCAGCCACGTGACATGGTGGTTAAGGTAGCTGGATCCTACATGGTCGAGTGCATGGTTTGAGTCTCAGACCTGGAGACTTAGAAGATAATGATGGAAACGTGTGAGTGCATGCTCCAAATATATATATCATTGACATTTTTTTTTTTGTTTTAGCCATAGGGCACATGCACTCCCAGGTGAGAGACAGAAGAAGAGAAAGAGGGAAAGTGAGAAATCACCCCTCAGGAGGGATGACCATACCGCAATCCCTTCTGTTTTCCTCCTGGGGTTTTAAGCATTCACACACATGCACACACACCTGGTGTATCTTCCAAGTTGCCAGGTCCAGGTTTCAAATCATAGTCAGCCATGTGGGAGTCCGGTGCCTTAATCACAACACCACCTGCTGGCCCCAATCAATGATATATTTTATATAACCCCACAGATCCAAAATAATATTAAACCAACATGTGAACAAATAAAAAGCAATGCTTCCTCTTTTTCTTTTGTATTTTTCATAAATATTTGAAATCCAATGTGTATCTTACACTGAAAGTAAATTCTAATCCAATGGTTCCAAGTTTTCATCAGAATTATTTTAACTATATTCAGATGTCATAAAATTTATAGTTGTGAAAGCTGTTCCAAGCCTGTTTAACATTTTTTAAAGTAAGATTTTAAAAAAATCACCTCTTAGTCATGCTTTACATTTCATTTATGTGCTTAGTAATCACATGTGGCCTGCGGCTACTGTTTGGACAACATTGTTAGATTATATAGCTACTATAAAAAAGGTAAAATATGTTTTCACCATCAGAACTGCTTCAAAGTTTTTAAAAGGCACAGCACCTGAAAAATATAACAAACTTTTAAAAATTGATATTCAGATAAGAAATTTATTAACTAAATATAAAAAGTAATATTACAGTAAAATGCATGTTTATATAAAAGATTTTGTAGAATAATGAATGCCTATGTTGTTGAAATCGTGGTTTCTTATACTTGCTTATTAACTTACTCTGTTGATTTTCATCTCTTTGTCATAGAATGACCGATATCTCTAATAGTCACATTTATAAATTTCTGTTTGAAATATGAAAAACTCAAATGTTGCCTCAGTAGAAAAATAAAATAAAGTATCTCTTTGTGTGTTGATGAGCTTTGTGTGTTTTTACTTTCAAGTAAGAAAGGAGAAATCTCAGTTCACTTTATTCTTAATAAGAGTGGCTTCTTGATGTAGAGGAACAATTTGGAAAAGAACAGTTTGATGATTTATATTGTTTTCTTTTTTTTTAAGTTGCCACCTAGAAAATTAACTTATGGGTACAATAATATTCGCACTTCACACTCACTTTCCTGGTCACCGAAACATCAGGAGAGTTTCAAAGACACAGGAAGCATTAAAAAGAAATCAATGGGGGCCAGCAGGTGGTGTGGTGGTTAGAGCACTGGACTTCCATATGGCCGACCACAGTTCGAGTCCTGGTCCTAGTGGCTTGCTTTCTCAATTTCCTTCTCTCTCTCTCTAGTGACCACACATGCCCTATAGCATTTTAAAAAATAATAATAAATAAATAAAATTAAATCAATCAATCAATGTTTGTTGCAAGTTATATTGCACTATTTTTTCTACTTTTATATTCTGCCAATATATTCTAGAGAATGCTTACCCTTTAAAGATAAGCTTTATTATTTTAATAAGTAGAAAAAGCCTTGGAGATTTGTCCTATTGTATTATTTTTACAACCCTAGTCACACGGAAAATGGAATCTATTATAATAACATTCCCCTCTCCAAGTAAATGGATATATATCATTCAAATTTTTGATGTGCTTCCACTTAATTTATAATGAAATTTGCATTAATTTCATATGTAAGATGTATGCTAAACTTGTGTATCTAACAAATGTTACAGAAATTAAATTGTTTCATTGTTTATGATTTTACTCAGAAGTTGTCTATATCTTATTTTTTATAAAAATATTTTGAAGTAAATTCTTTGTATTTGACACTCTGCTGAGATTAAAAAAAAGACTGAGTTTTTGTAACAGAAACTGTATACTTTTTTGAGATTTTTGCTATAGAGCCTATGCACCTGCTCCAGCAGAGAGAAGAGAGAGAGAAAGCTAGAAATCATCCCCTAAGGGGGAGATGGCCAAGCTGCAATCCCTTCTCCTCCAATCTCCTCTCAAGACTTTGGGCACACATGCACACATGCTTGGCATGAACTTTAAGATATCAGGTCTAAGACGCGAACTGTGGACTATGTGGGAGTCCAGCAATGTAACCCTTACGGCATCTTCTGGTCCTGAAAACCATGTAATATCATTTTCTTTAAACATGTTGTTTTAAAAGTATGTACTAGGTTGGCCTCATGGCCTGGTAGTTATTGGATCCAGATTCCAAATGACTGACTGCTCTTTGACTCTTGTTTCTGGCTACTTGAAATATGCCACGCATGTGCCCATGTGTGCCCAAAATGCAGACAAGATAGAGAAATAGAAAAGGGACTGTGGTGGGACCACGCCCCATTAGGAAGTGCTTTGTCTATTTTCTTCCCTCTCTCTCTGGTGAGCACATACAGCCTCTGAAAGTTGTGGAGGAGACAAATTATGTTCTGAAAAAATTCAAACTATAAGCCTTCATTGTCTGGATGTTTTACATGAATTTTCCTACCGAAGGCCAGTCAATGAGAAAATATCTAAAGGGGTGTCAATTAATTATTAAAATTGTAATATATTATTTTTCTTCTCAGTGTGTAAAATCTTTTCAGTTATAGGCAACTTTGTGTCTGGTTTGACTTGCTGTGCACTTGAATGACTTCAATGGGTAAATGTCACCAAGTAATTCTAGGTTCACAAATTGTTCTCCCTCCCATGGAAATGACACAGAATGTTTATGCAGTTGCCTTCAGAGAGAGCAGATGTCTTGTTATGTTCCTGTTCATGATGTCCTCGGAATAAGGAGATATTTTAATATTTATTTCAGCAATTTCAGCTATAATTTCACTATAAATAGCTGAACTGTCTGGTAACTCTGTGAAGAGGCAGTGCATTTCAGTAACAAAGGAGTGTTCTGTGTAGAAAATGATTGCAAATAAGAAAAGCATGCGGTCTCATCTCTTTAAAAGAAAATAGCTTTTACAAGACAAATCCCATTGCAGGAAGTCTGTTCATACACCTAACCATTTTATACTGGAGTTTTATTGTGTATAATGTCGTTTTTAATAAGTAACACGTCACTTAAGGCATAAAAAAATCATTTCACATAGTTTTACTTAATGACAATAATTAAAGTTGGAATGTGGACGCTGATGTATAAAAAGCAAGCTCCGCTCTGATGTTCCCCACAAGTTTATGAGCTAGCTAAATCTTTTTCATATTATGGTGCTCCTACTGGAAAATTATTTTCATAAACGCATAATGCCATATTTAGCCATATAAATGTGAATCTCTTTATATGTATTACGAAGAACATATAAACTCATGTTTTAATTTAAACACATTCTGGTTAGAGCAGAATAAACCTTTGCACTCTTTATTTAAAAATGTATCCAACCTTCTTCTTCTTTGACTACAAAACTGAAAAGAGTTGCTACTTGGTAGGCAAGGAAAAGAGCTTTATATTCTTACTATAGGTCAGCTTGGCCCCTATATTTATAATTTTGGATATTTGGACTTCTAGATATAGCATAGTCATGAACGGAGATGGAGAGTGAAAGAAGTGTTTGGAATTTTCTGGCCCATTGTATCCTCTTCCCTAGACTTTGAGTGTTTTGCCTAGGTAGCAATTCACTTCCCATCTCTTTTTTTGCTAAAATAAACTGAGAATGTTGGAAGTTGGGTCCAAATATGTGCTTCCTCCTCCCTGCTTACCAGACTCCATTCCCACTATTTCACATTAACACCTAAAGACCAGAACACACTCTACTAGGCTGCATTAATTGGAACCCCTCTGCTTCCCTCTTAAAGAGAAGCAGATTGGGAGATGCTTCTAATGCCCTGATTCTTAATGTATGCTCTATAACAGAAGTGTTAACAATATCCAGGAACTCATTAAGAAGTCCAGATTCTTGGGTCCCACCCCAACCTACTAAATTATGAACTCTGGAAATGGAAAGCAGCAATCTGTAGTTTAAGTTCTCCAGGTGATTCTAAGTTGGGAACCATTGGCACAGTAGAAGACAATGCAGAATTGCTCCAAGTCATACAGACAGACAGAGCCAACCTAGGACATGCATGCTCCAACTCTCAGCTCAAATCCAGTGTCCTATGACCCTACATGGATGTGAACAGCAAGCTCCTCTTGCAGCTGCCTTCAAAACTCATTTGGATAATACTTGAAACAGAACTTCTCTAAGGCTTTTAGTGAATTGAAGAAATTAATGACAACATGGACATTCAGATTTTAATAAAGCAGAAAATTAGAATACAGTGAATAATGAATCATTTTTATTAAATATTTCTTGACTTGGAAGATCATATTGGAGATAATGGACGTCTGATTATACTTGGTAATTTCCATTTCTGGGAACTGTCACCTACAAATGGGAACATCTGAAAGTCTAAAAGTGCTCAACAAAATCTTTGGGAAGTTAGTTTCAGAGCTTCTGTTTGAGAAGTAAAAAATCTTGTATAGCACTGATGTCTTCAGATATTATTATTATTTTTCTTCCTTTTGGTATTGGAATATTTGCCTAAAGGACACCAATGAACAGTATTCCATTCTCTTGACTCAGACATTCCAGTACGTTCGTGTTGTGCTTTTTGTTAGCCTGTAACTTTGTGCACCCATAAATGAACTATGGGCACCATCATCATTGTTTTATTGTTTGCAGCCAGTATTTACTCTGTGTCTCTCTGCTTATAGAATAGGTCTTTTCTCTATATATTTTTGGTAAATCCTATGTATTTTGATTTGATACAGTTTTTAAAAGTTAACATAACATTATTTTATAACAATAGATAAAATGTAAATACCCTGTGAGGGAATGCAGTTCTGAACTCAGAAGTTGTTGAAAGAAGACAAGTTATCAAGGATGGATTATGCTTAATGGACTTGATTTCCACACACTTTGGGTACCCCTCTACCCCCTCTCCCCCCACACGCACTAGGAAGATTTTGTGTTAAGTACAATGAACTTATCATCTCTTGGGGCTTGCACTGCCAGACATAATCCAGGTAAAACGCATTTGTGTGATGTAGCCAAGTATATGACTTAGTGTACTCATGACAGGATTCCTTTTGCTCTGTAAATTGATAGGCACAGCCAGAGGGATTATGTAAATAACCAAGGGAATGCAATGCAATGCAGAGGGTGTAACTCTATCCCTGGCTGAAAGCAAGAGACAGCATGTACCTGGCACCACGCTCCACTGAAGAGGTGCCTAAAAATGGAAGCACAGTTACTTTTTATAGTCACACTCACACAGGGACTTACTCTGCGTAGTTATGTTAAACAATCTCCTCACACCGCCAATGCCACTGCCTGAGAGTTTCTAAATCATTCTGTATTTTACTGCCCACAGCTCTCTTGGAACAAACTAAAAGATTCTGCTACCTGGTGATTAACTCTTTAGTGTGTTTGTAACAATTTGGTTTTTAAATTCATTAGGAAATGCAAAGGGAATTTTTTTTGTGTGTGTATAATTTTCAAGAAGCACGATGCATACTATTTATATACTTAGTAATTATTTATTGACTGCACCTACTTTGAGCCATTCTATATTAGTTTGGGGGAATATAATGCTAGCAAGACACAGTCCTGTCATAGCTAAGTAGATGTGGTAGATCTGTAGACACTATAGCATGGTAGGTTCCATGTTTGAAAATCACTGGAGGCTGTGGAAGCCGGAAAGAAGCAAGCTGACCTCAGTCTTAAGGGGTCTGAAAAGGTTTCCGAGGATAAAATCATGTTTAATGAGTTTATTTTGCATATACTATTTATTTTGCAAAAAAAACATTTATCATATTTATTTAAAAAATTTTAATATTAAAACAACATTACAATCATACTTATGAGACCTGATGTGATTAACCAAGTGAAGAGGGAGAAAGAAAGAAGAGAAAGAAAAGAGAGAAGAAGACAAAGGAGGGAAAGAGGAAAGAACCAAAAGAAAAACACGAAGAGCTTAATAGATAGAGACAATAACACATTAAACTCACAGACGCTAGAAAGGGAGTTCCGTTCAGGGAAATAAAGCCACATGAGGAAGCTCAACACTCACAGGCAGGGAAGTCGAGAGATGAGCAGGCCTGCGACATGAAGCAAATTTCCCTGGGCATGCTAAGGAACTTGAATTTTATCACCCAGAGGGCCACTGGGAGCTTCTAAACAGACGTGAACCTTAGCAGTGAAGCAACAACTACATTTGTGTTTCAGGGAATTTTTCTATCCCTGGGGGGAAAGAATCAGAAGTTCCAAGACTGCCAGGATACTTAACTGTCCTATTCCACCATTTCCTTACCCTTATAAACAATTCTAAATCACAGTGCCTAAAAAAACACTGTAGGTGCTCAATAAACATACGATAACGTATAATTTAAAATAATTTTCTCTCGTACTGTACAGTTTATGGTACTACATGAGTATAGATAAACAATAGAATCCTTCCACTAAATATGCATACACGTCTTTAGCTTTCTCTTCAGGCTGAAAAGCTCTCCTTCGGAAACACAGACATAGCAATACCATCCTCGCTCCAAACATTCAGGTGAGGTGGGGCATGGAGTCTTTTAAAGAATAACTTGTATCTTATTTATGAACTTTAGCGTCAAACCACCTTGAACCCGATCAATATATAATGAGGAAGCACTTTTGACCGGACCTCACTCAAAGTGTTACAAGACAAAGTATTTCACCATTGAGTAATTACCCCTTGTTATCATCTGTTGCTAAATTTATGTGATTACCCCTCCCTATCTTTCTAAAAATGCAGCGTCATTGATGTGATGCTTACTGCATGGATCCAACAAATGAAATCCAAACCTGGATGAATCTTGACTTTAAAACAAAGGTTGCTCTTGGGAAAGCTAAAAGCTGCCTAATCCCAGTTCCTTTTAACAATATGAGCTGATGATTAATGACTTTATCTGCAATGGTGTGGGGGTGGGGAATCCATTTGTATATTTATACTGTATAGAATAGAGAAAACTCCAGTCAGCTTGTGCTTAAACATTTGCCTGAAAAATAATTTAATTTTTTAGAGGTTTTTGCATTGGGGTACGTGTGATAGAGAGAGCAGCAGTCAGTGAGAGGGAAAGTGAGAAATCAACCCAGGGCGGATGGCCACACTGCTATCCCTTCTCCTCCATTCTCCTCCTGGGTTCTTGGGCAGGCACATGAGGCCAGTGTGAGTTTCAAATCAGCAGGTACAGGATTCAAACTGCGGTCTGCCACGTGGGAGTCCAACTATGCCATTTCCTGGCCCCAATAATTTAATTTTTAAAGTAGAATACCCTATGTTAATGTTTAATTTTCTCTCTCTAGATATAGAATTTGAGGGACCAGCAGTTGGCGTAATGGCTATGTCGCTGGACTCCCATGTATTCGACCACAGTTCTAGTCCCCGACACGGTAGCTTAAACCCACACCGGGCATGTGTGCGTGCGTGCCCAAGATCCCAAGAGGAGAATGGAGGAGAAGGGATTATGGCATGGCCATCCCCCCTGGTGGGTAATTTCTCACTTTCTGTCTCTCTGTCTCTCTCTTTCTGGCGAGCGCATGCGCCCTATAGCAAAATCCTCTCAAAAAAAAAAAAAAAAAAAGATCTAGCATTTGATTCAGATTATTATCCTCAATGGCAACTAAGTACCTATGGAGCAGATTGAGACTGTAGTGCACATGGAGACAAGCATGGTAAGGCTTGAAAGGCAGACCCATCCAGTCCACAGCAGTTGTTCCAGATGGGCACACAGACGGCCTGAGATCCCGAGTGTCTCCCCTTGTCCTGGCCTGTATCACTGACTTCTGGAGGGCTGGACTTGGACCTTGGTTTCTGATCTCTCCATTTGATCCAGTATCTTAATTTTGTAGGGTTTTTCAAACTGGAGCTAATAGTAGATTGTCAGAAAAAAATCACTTGCCAGGAATATCTTTGATCACCTACTGCAGTCTTGGATCTCTATGGGAGGATATTTTAGTTTATTTTCCATTTTCTTTTTATTTCGCACTGCCAGTAGTTAGCTTAAATGTCACCAATGCATGTGAATTTTGTATATAGTTGTGTGCTCCCTAACAAGTATGTAATTTTAAAGTAAGTTTTTTTTAAGAGTATTCTTAATCATTGACCAGCTTTCATAGATAAATTATTTGATTAGTTGGTAACTCCTGTAATAATTGTGAAAGTTGGTCTATCAAGCTATTTTATAATCCTTGGAAGATCATCTAAATTTGTGAGAGCTAAATTTAAATGATCTTTTTACCTCAAAGGCTTTTCTGTATTTTTTTTTTAATGGACTGACTTGGTTCACAATAATTTTAGGAAATACAGTTGATGTTTCACAGTCTGCTCTAAATATAGAGCAAAATGTAAACCTTATCATGTCTCTAAGAAGTCTGGGGAAAATACATATAAAGGTAGATCTTCTACAGTATCACTATGAAGTGAGAGGATGTAAAGAACTGAAAAGTGCGTGGGACCAGCAGTTGGCGTAATGGCTACGTGGCTGGACTCCCATGTAGTCGACCGTGGTTTGAGTCCCAGACCTGGTGGCTTAAACTCACACTCGGCTTGTGTGCATGTGTGCCCAAGATCCCGTGAGAAGAATGGAGGAGAAGGGATTGCGGCCTGGCCACCCCCTTGGGGGGTGATTTCTCGCTTTCTGTCTCTCTATCTCTGTCTTTCAGGTGAGCACACGTGCCCTATAGCAGAAATCTTTCTAAAAAATAAAAAGTAAAAGAATCAAAAAGTGCTTGTGATTCTGAACCTGGAACTTTCCCTAGAAATCACAATATTGATAATAATTCTCTTCACTGAGTACTTTCACTGTAACACTGTCGGACCCAACTCATCACTATCAAATCACAGCCATAACAAGTCAGATGTGACAAGACACCTGACAAGTACCTTGCTAATAACAGAGCTGGCATTTCTTCTGGGAAGCTTGTTTCTTTGAATGGGTTTTGCTTATTCCCTTTTGGAAATCTGCTCTTGGGAGACCTATTCCTATGACAGGTATTTCTCAAGGATAATTGCTTTAGCAACTATTCATTACTTCCAGCAAATACTTACTGAGATAATGTGTATGGTATGATATTTATCATGTTGTATTTAATATAAGATACACTTCTACTGCTATATACCATATTTTCATGTAAACACAATAGAACAAAATTCAGGAAACAATACTAGCTGTCATTACATGCAGTATGCACTAACATATTACATTCTACTGCATTTTATTTTTAAACATGCTGGTTGCAGTCCATTAAATTGATAGCATTACACTTAAGTTTGCAATTAATTTGACTATTTGATTTTTAGTTGTAAAACCTGCTTTAAGATATATTTTCAAGTTTTTAAGTTTAGGTATTTATTTCTTCCATGACCAAGAGAGACAGAGTAAAAAAGAAAGAACCTGAGAGGAAGGCTCTGAAAAGGGTCTTGACAATGCGGACCTCTTCTAGTTCAGCCAGCCGTGGATCATGGGCACACGAATGCCCAGCATACTCAGGGAGGTCTCTGGACATGAACACAAAACCTACCCACATGGCTCAGTCTCACAGATCTTCAGACTTTAGTGCAACAGCACTGCTGTCTCCTACAAATATTAAGCAATACTAAAATAATATCATAAGCCTTGTTAAGGATTTTGAACTTCATCCTACAAAAAGCAGAAAATTGCCCAAAACTTTTAAGCAAAGCACTGGAGTAATATGAAACATGACTTGGAGCAGATGGAAACATCCCAGGTGTCAACCATTTGTCCAAGAGCCTGGAGCCTCATTAGGCAGCAGAGGAGGTCTGCCTCTGTTGATCACGCTTGCCTGCATGTCCAGGGAATGATTGGAAGGTCAAGGTCTTCAGATGATGATCTTCACTTCAGCAGAGGTTGGAAACAAAGGAGTAAAGCAAAGGGGTCATAAAATTAGCCCAGTCTTTTAGAGTTGGAGTTCAGAAACTTCAAAACAAGGAGCCTACCTGCATGTTATCCCAATGACTCAGGTACTTTATTTGCTTATTCATTCATTCAAGATGCATAAAACAGCTACTGTGTTGCAACTGTGCTATCGGAGATGTAGAAAATAAGGCCAATTTCTAGCCCTGAAGGAGATTCACACATTTTTTTTTTTTACCTGAAATAACACAACTTGTGTTTTCTGTATTTATTCCCTTTTCTATGTAAAAGTTTGAATACCTAACCTGACTTAGTTGTACTGAGAGGAACTTTTAGTGTCAGGAAAAAACAAAAGAACCTTCTTCCTCACCACCAGCCCCATGGGAAAAGAGAATTTCCAAGAACAAAATCTAGAGTCTTTTGATTCAAAATGGACTTCCTTATGGAGGCTGTTTCCAGTGATAAACTTTTCATGGTTCTGGATTTTGTTTGAGAGGGTTGGTACTCCCTTATTCCCTTATTATAATCTTTTCATATGTCTTTTCAAAACGTTTTAGATGAACTATTAAGAAAATTGGTTGTTTATCATGAAGCTCCTAAAGATGAATGAAAGACACTCTCCATTATTCATAAACACATCTTCCTTAATGTATTTACGCTATCAGCAAGTAATGTTGGCAAGAGCTGAAACAGATTTTTTTCCTTTTTTTTTAAATAGCTGAAACAGATTTGCAAAATACTAAGGGACAAAAGATAAAGATCTGAGCAGTAACATAGAACAGAAGTAGAGTTATTCAAAGCACACTTTCCCCCAAACGGCAGGATACACAATAACTCCCTCTGTGAGTAGCAGGCTTCGGTGGAAGATCAAAGAACTAACACTTGAGACTATATCAAAAAAATCTAGTCGTTAAAGAGCCAAAAATGTAGATCAGAATCTTCTTTCAGATTAACTCAGGATATGAAACAGAAGAAAATAGGCAAAATATCTTTCCGGTGAAGTGAAGAAGAAAAAAGGAAAAAGAAGAAGACAAGAAAGTAGTCATCTATAGTTCAAAGCGAATCCCTGAAATGTTGGGCACTAAAATATTATGTATATTTGGATACTTGCAGACTCTTTCAATCACCCGCCCCCACCAGCACCACCACTAATTTTTGTCCCACATTCCTAAAAATCATAAACACACTATAGAAAACGTAAAACTCAGTGAAAAACAAGAAATTCCTAAAAAATGTTCAATAATCCTTGTTAATTATTGCTGCAGCAGGACTAGCTTCAGTGGTGAACAATCAATGGCCTCCCACTTGCTCCAAATAATTGATATATTTTTTAAAAAAATGCTATAATATATATGTGCGCATGTGGGGACACGTTTAGAGAGAGAACCTGAGGTGTGGGGACATGCTCTGAGCAAACACCCCATGTCCTTCCGGGGTTTGGCAGAACCTTGTAACTCGTGCTTTCCTTGACCCTCACTGCAGACAGAGCGAGGGTGGAAATGGCTAGGGGCGTTCCAACAGACACATC
Organism: Tupaia tana; assembly: GCA_026018925.1. Classification (NCBI taxonomy): domain Eukaryota; kingdom Metazoa; phylum Chordata; class Mammalia; order Scandentia; family Tupaiidae; genus Tupaia; species Tupaia tana. The sequence continues at coordinate 28,400,975 of JAKSZU010000013.1, forward strand.
TGATGGACTTGAAGAGACATCTTGACCCCAGTTACCAAAGTCCAATCCCTGCTCTGCATCTGAAAGGTTCTTTAGCCTTCTCTGGGTGTGGTGGTGCACTCCTTATGGAGAAGTTCTTTAGTTTCTTCCCCACACCTAACAGCTAGGTTTCTCTGAATGCAGATGAGACTTTCTCTTAATGGGATTATCACCAAGGGATACACCTGGCCCAGTATTACTAAACGCTTATAGATTTGTTAACTGCTTCTTATTGTCTGTAACCTGGCAACCAATCTATGAAGTGTCATGAAACATACATGTGTAATGTCTCCCTGTACTATAAATAAAGAGGCCCAGTTTGTCTGGGTGGCTCAAGCGCTCAAGCAGCAGTGGCTCAAGTACGGCACGAGTGGCTTGGGCTACCTAGGCTCAGGCTGCCTGTGTCCATTTCTACTCTATGTCTTTGTCTCATTCTTTCCAATTCCCCGGTCCTGGCAAGATGGAGGGATTTCTCTTTCTCATCCTCTTTCTCTTCCTCACCGGCATCCCCCGATTATGATTCAGCCAGACCCAAGCCCCCGGGCTGACGCCGATCTGCGCACTCACCAGAGAGAAAGCATCCCTGAGAGGGGGTGTTCAAACACTATACGGCCCTTTCCTCTCCCCTCTTCTTGGGATCGCAGATATGCACGCACATGCCCAGTGTGTTCTTCCAGCTGCTGGGTCCTGGACTCTAAACACATAGTCAGTGATGTGGGATCTGGTCACCTTAACCATCATACCTCTGACTGGCCCAATAATTTTTTACGGGTAGCGTAATACCTAAAACATAGTTTTTTACTACTCCTTTTAACGTGAAAAATGGAACAGTAAAACTAGATGATTTCTAAGGTACTTCCTAATCTTAAAATCTTACATACTAAAATTTCAAGGAAGGTTAAACCTACTTGTTCAGAATGAATATAAAATTCTAAATGCATATATAGTTACTCATATAAATGAAAAGGAAAGATTTTGTCAGTAGAGAACAAACCTAAACTGTGACATTTCTGAAATACAGCTCCTCTGGAGGGGTCTTGTAGCTCTGAATGCTACTACCATATTAATAGATGACTTAATATAGTAAATAAAAGTAACAAACGATCATGTGATTTCTTAAACATCTGTTGAGAAAGACTGTGTCTTTAATCCATGTAAAATGCAGTTTTCCCTGGATATTATCTATGTGTTGGAGTTTGACCTTTAATTTCTTGCCCAATGAGTCAGCATTATTTAGTTCCGATAAAGAATATAAACTCATTTCCACACTTGCTGTTATATAACCCATAAAAACACGATCTACAACTTTATCTTTTCCCACGGCATTCTCGTAACCTTGTACCTCACTGCAACTCAGAAAGTCCTCATGTACGGTCTTTTGTAACAGGGGCTACACCTTGTGTATACACTCGAAATCTTGTTTGTATTTGGTTACTGTGGTGGTACCCACAAGAGCATTTTTGTGGTAGGTGTTGCTGTTTGTGCCAAATCTTTAATCAAGCTGGACTTACAGCACCAGATCCTGTTAAACAAAAGGGAATTCCATGTGACTACAATGTTTTGTGTGTGAATAGTGTCTCCTAGTCTTCTGTTCTCCTGTGCCTTCCTCTTAGTGAAAACAATTACCTCCTTGGTAAGGACTTGAGTGAGGCCTCTCAGCAGGGGCCTTCCAAAAGTTTCTGGGTGTGCTTGATTAGAATAGTTGGACTCTTACAAAAATGGTTCTCTGCTGTTTCCTTAATTACCATGTTGTGGATATTCATGAGAAGGAAACATCATGAAAAAAATTAGAATGTTATTTCAAGTATACTATTTCATGAACATGTGATACCTGAGATTATCTTAAAATGTATGTGTATCTTCAAGCAATTTTTCACATATAAGTAGGTGGAAAAATAATGTACTCAATGAGAGCCAGGGATCTAAGTCCCAGAAGGAAATACTGCTAATGTACTGCATATTCAGGACTCTAATCTCTTGGGTTGTTACATAATGTTTCACTCCAATATTTGGAAATGCTTCTAAGCCACAGAAGGGTTTCTGCATTGAAAATAAATAACCATGCCAACGTGTTTCTGCTATCCTGTTGAGCCACATTATTTTAAGAGTTCCCTCAGTAAAAATTGTTTTTTGAGGAACTGAATTAGTTTGGTTGAAAACATCATACTTTCAACAACCTTTTAATGGAAAATTCTGAGCTCTAGCTTCATACCTGCATTCAATCAGCATGTGCTTGTTCAGATGTTAGCTAAGAATGATAATACAGGGTGTGATAGGAATAGTAAAGACAATTAAGAAACAATTCTTATACTCAAGTTGCTCAAAGCCTAGGATAGGAAACAGATACATAATCATAATTATAAAACAGAATAATTACTGCAAGAAACAAGATTGTCAGGTCAAGGCTGAAGACAACAGAGTTGAGGATTGGAGATTGAGAGAGATACAATCATATTTTTTTTTCTAGAGAGAGAATTTTGCTATAGGACCCGTGAGGTTACTGGAGAGACAGAGAGAGACATAAAGCAAGAAATCGCTCCTCGGGAGAACGACCACATCACAATCCCTTCTCTTTCATTCTTCTCTCTGGCTCTTGGACATGCATACACTAGTGCCCGGAGTGAGTTTTAAGTTGTGGAGTCTAGTACTCAAACCGTGGTCAGCTATGTGGGAGTCCAGAGGATATAACCATTATGTCACCTGCTGGTCCTTGAGGGAGATATGATCCTGATAGCATAACTGGGACCCTTGATTTGGCTATGTTTGAAGCTAACTCTTCTTATTATGATCCTTTGATTCAAAATTTTTCTGTTTAATTTTGTTAACATAACTTGAGTTCCCATATTTATAGTTGAAACTGTTCTCATTAATATAGAGAATGAAATTCAGCAGTAATGCAACTGACCAACATGGGAAAGGTTCTGAGTTCATATCCTGAGACTTCACTGAGTATGTTGGCCATGAACCCATGAACCCATGATCCTGGTTGGCTGATACTGGGGGTGGATTGCGACATGAAGACTTTCTTTGGAGATGCCTCTGTCTCTGTTTATTTCTGTCTTTCTCTGAATTTCTGTTTCTTGGTCTGTTTCATGAAAGAATGAAGCTTTTAAAAAGTTTATTTTAAAAAATATATATTTTAGGGATTGGCAGGTGGTGCAGTGGTTAAGGCACTGGAGCCCTATATCTCCGACTGCAGTTTGAATCCTAGACCTGGTGGCTTGCTTTCTCATTTTCTCTTTGACTCTCTCTGGTGAGCATGTGTACCCTGTAACAGATCTAATAATAATAAGAAGAAGAATAAATAAAATAAAATTAATTCTTAAAAAATATGATAAAGGATGGAAACAGAGATATGCTAAGAAAAATGAAAGTAATCTAGATGAGTGATAATGGAACAAAATAAAAAAATCTAGAATATGTAAGAATCTTTTTCTTAGTTTTTTAATTTTAATTTAATTTTATTTTATATATAAAGAGATTTTTGTTATGGGGCGAGTATGCTTGAACGCAAGATATCACCCGCCAGCGGGGATGGCCATGCTGCAATCCCTTCTCCTTTATTCTCCTCTTGGGATTTGGGGCACGCACACACACACGCTCAGTATGACTTTTAAGCGACTAGGTCCAGGGCTCAAACCATGGTGGACTGTGTGGGAGTCCAGTGACGTAATCATTATGCCATCTGCTGGTCCCAAATACATAGATCTTAAATGGGCAAGACTTGTTGGCTAATTGGATGTCTAAGAAAAACAGAGAAAGAGACTGGAGTACCCAGGATGTTCTCTATAAAATACTTTCTACCTAACAGCCAGACGTGTAAAAGCAGCACAGTCTTTACCAGAATGAGTAAATGAAGACGCAGGATAGGCTTTTGTTCTCCTGAGGATTCAGTCCAAGGAAACCTTTATGGTTTATTGCACCCTGGAGCATAGCCAACGTGAAGAAACAGAGGCCGTGTGAGCATCTCCTCTGGGTACCCCAGGAGTCAGGTTCCAAGCTTGGTGTAATGATCTAACATGGCACTTGTGCTCCTTCATCCTCAAGCTGAGCACTGTCAGATGTGACGTGCCAGCTAAACCGAGTGCCCACAAAGGGATGAAGATGATTCATTGTGCTCTGCCTCCGTACCCGCCACCGCTGTGAATGGGATAGAAACTTAAACCCTCATCTTTGAAGCCAGTCTTTGCGGGTAACTCCGAGCAAAGCAGTTATTCAATCTCCAGTTCCCAGAGGTATAAATGATAGTGGTTTCAGAGAGATGATGCCACACCCATGCCAAAATGCAGCTGGAAAAGGACTCTCCTGCCTCTATTCAAAAGCTCAAGATTAATCTTGAGTGATTTGTCCCTTATTTGAGAAAAACAGGCTAGGGAGTGGCTTAAAATAGATGTTAGCTCTTAAAAAAAATTGTTGAATATAAATCTGTAACCTATAAAGAGCTCATTCAAATTTGCAAATAAACACCAAGACTTTAATATAAAGGGAATGAACAGGGAACCCACTCATGAAAAGACATGTATAAAAACTGACTTCTGAGGGTCCAGCAGGTGGTGTGGTGGTTAAGGTGCTAGACTCCCACATGGTTGACCACAGTTGGAACCCCAGACCTGACAGCTTGCTTTCTCACTTTCCCATTTGCATGCTCTCTTTCTCTCTGTCTCTGGTGAATGCAAATGACCTACAGCAAATTAAATAACAATAATAATGAAAATAAGAAATAATTCTTAAAAAAACTAACTCAAAGAAAGTGCTTTTGCCTCACAAGCAATCAAAATTTAAATTAAAACTAAGTTAATGCATCATTTCACTATCAATAACTTGGAGACCATAAGAGGCAAGAAATTAAAATGTTAAAATAAAATCATCATTTTGGAATGGAATATGGCAATATTTAATTTATGGTATTTAAAGTCATAAGATACCCTCATTCTTATTCAGTATTTCTGTTCCTGGGATTATATCCTAAGGGTATTATTTAACAGAAGAAAAAGGTATATGCAAAAAATGTGTTCCTTATTATATTCTTTATAATATCAAATTTGTCAGGAAAAGTTTAGCAGACCAATAAAAGACAAAGAGATCATGAAAATGTTGCAAAACTGTCTATAGGTATAAATATTATAACTATAAAACAGTGGAAATATGAAAGTAGTTATGAAAACTTTTGAAATGATGAGGCAGCATACGAAATTTTATATATATATATATATATATTTATATATATATATATATATATATACTATATGAATTAAATATATACATTTGGAGAAAGACTATGTTGAATCAAATAAAGAAAACAGAAACAATGTTTGTATTAAAAATTAATTTACGACTTGGAATAAAAAAGGGACAGGAGTCATTCCATTCAATGAACAGTGTTAGGACAACAGAAAGATACTATCAATTCCAGATAAAAAACTTAAATATGGAAGGTAAAACTCAAAATTTTAGAGTATAACCCAGGATTAAGTTTTTCTGGCCTCAGGACAAGATTTCACTCTTTTAAAAGTAAGTAAAAAGCATTTACCATCAAAGAAAAGTGATATAATTGACCTCATAAAAATCATAAATTTCTGTTTATCAAAGGATGTAAGAAGAAGACTAAAAATATAAACCCATATTTGAAAGAGATATATGTAACTCATAAGACTGACAAAATATTAGTATCAAAATTATACAGAGCTAGAGGGTTGGCAGGTGGTATGGTGGTTGAGGCACTAGACTCCCACGTAAGTGACCGTGATTCAAGTCCTGGATCTAGTGGCTTGTTTTCTTACTTTCTCTCTCTCTCTCTCTCTCTCTCTCTCTCTCTCTCTTTCTCTCTCCGTATCTCTCTGGTCAAATTAAAAAAAGTAATAATAACAATAGTAATTCATAAAATAAAGAAATAATTCTCTAAAATATATACAAAGCATTGGAAAATGGGCAAAGGCCGCAAAACTATATTTTATTGATAAAAAATATAAATAACCATCAAAGTAAAATGATTTTCAAATTAATTAATAATCAAGCAACTTTAAATTAAAGCCCCCTGAGATATGTTTTATACCAGGGGGCTATGTAACACTGTCTGGGTTGTTTACTCCTCAACTCTAGGGAGCAGCATTCATGCGTGAAATTCAGAAGTCTGCAATATCAAGTACCAATAATGATGAGAAACACCGAGTATCTCATTTACTGCTTACTGAAGTGAAAATTGGTTCAACCACTTGGAGAACAGTTTGTCATTATCTGCTATGACCAACTAGTAGGTTTAGAAGAAGAATGGGAAACAGTGTTAACAGCAATCAACACAGAAATGAGCAGTGTTGAATGCCTGGTGACATTCAAAATAAAGAGACAAAATGACCCTAACCAGTAACATTTCTTCCAGGTGTATCTAGAAGCTGGCAACAAAATATAAAGAAAGTAAACCAATACAGTAAAAGAAAACAATCACCACCACAAACAGATCAAGAGGGATAGGGTTAACATTCACGAAGTCTAGAAATTTGAAGATGCAGGTAGAAGTGAAGTTAAAGGACTTATCCATTTTATCAGTGTTAGTACACAGACTAAGACATGGGTCAGAAAACTACAACCTGAGTGAGGGTAAAATCCAGATCCCTATCTGCTTTTGTAAATAAAGTTTTATTGGAACACAGCCACATCCATTTATTTATATAGAATCAATGGCTGCTTTTGTTGTAAACAGCAGAGTTAAATAATTGCAACAGAGGTCATATGACCCCCAAAGGTGAAAATACTTACTATCTCCTCCTTGCAGAAACAGTTCACCGATCCCTATACTGAGAGGTTAGAGTAAATTAGAAAATCAAAAGTTTTGGTGAAATTAAAAGTATATGTATTTTAATGAAACAATGAAAAAATTCTTGATCCTTCTCCTGGAATTTCAGAATTATTTTCTTAAAATTATGTATTTAATTTTGTTTATTACTAATATGTATGTGTGTATGCGCTATTTTTTTTTTTTTTTATTTGACCATAAAAAGAAAGCAAGCCATGAGGTCCAGGACTTGAACTGCGATTTGCCACGTGGGAACCCATTGCCTCAATCACCACACCACTTGCTAGCCCCAAGAATTCTTACATGTGAAATTCAGCTAAATTGAAAGAAAATGACTCAAAGTGTGGTAATCCCAGTGGATTACCAAATTAATATCCAGATGTGACTAAATATAGTGACTTTTTGACACTTAGTAAGCCTAGTGGAAAAGTTGCCATAGGAGGCCAAGTATTCCCTGTGAATTGACAAAGTCCAACAGAGACAGGAATATAATTGATCCAATTAGAAAAATAAAAATAACTAAATGAGAAGCTAAACTTTGTTCTTAGATTTTCTTGGTCATTCAAACACCTTTGATGATTCCTGTATTCCTGAGACTTGCCTACAACTCACAGACCCAGTGCCTTTGCCATGATAAGACTGACTTACTGTACATGATGTTCGAAGTCCAGTAACCTGAAGATAAACTCAGTCCATGTCTGGCTTCTCACTTCAGGTTTTCAGGGAAGCCCTGCTCCTTGAAAAACAAACCAGATCCATTCTATGTTACTGTGTTGGCATTCTTTCTGCGCTGTGTCTGTGTATGATTAGAACTGAATTCCCACTTCACTTTCTTCCTCCTGGTGGGAAAAAAGTATATAGAGGAGGCACACTGAACTTCTGGAAAGGGGCTGAGAAACCAGGTGCTAACCTCAGTATTTTTTTTTTTTTTTTTTTTTTTTTGAGAGGTTTTTGCTATAGGGTGCGTGTGCTCGCCGGAAAGACAGAGAGTGACAGAAAGCGAGAAATCACCCCCAGGGGGAATGGCCACACCATAATCCCTTCTCCTCCATTCTCCTCTAGGGATCTTGGGCACGCATGCACACACGCCAGCGTGAGTTTAAGAAACCGGGTCCGGGACTTGAACCACGGTCAACTACATGGGAGTCCAACGACATAGCCATTATGCCAACTGCTGGTCCCAGTATTTTCTTTAAGGAAGATGACGACAATAAGTTTTGGTGGAAAGGGTAGTAGCCTCTTCCTTACGTGAAATAATAGTTTTCTATCTACCCCAACTTATACCAAACAGGATACAAAGGCTATAATTTCAAATGCACAGATGATAAAGTTGCATACTAATGATTGGCTAAGAAGAAAAGTTCATAGAAGTTCTTCAGGACTTTCTACTTTTAATTATGACAGATATGCAGATATTTTCCCTCTCTTTCACTAGAGGATGAGACGAGGAAACATAATATTTTCAAGTGACATAAACTTCTACATATTTAGTTATTTGGAATATGAGAACAACGTTGACAGGATTTTGGGGTAATGAGGTGACAGAATAAATTAACCTCCATCTAAGAACAAAAATGGGAAAAAAACTAGCAACACAAAACTGCCACTAATTAAGAATATTTGCAGGTGGCTTATTCATGGTTTCCTTGACTCAAAAGGCAAATATACATGAAGTTTCTTGTATTTTAGCCAAAAAGGAGAGTCAAATCTTGTTAAGCAGGTTAATTGCAGTTTTCGAATGAAAAACAATTGTGCTAACTAATGACTTTATAAAAATTCATTGAACCAGATACTCTGTTTAGGGATTCTTTCCTTAACAATCATGCGAGTATTCTCTCTGTACCAACTCAGGTTGAACCATTGCTCAGGAAACCTGGACGCACTAATCAGTAGATATTCATTTTAAAAATACAGGGCTGTTGGGGCCAGCAGGTGGTGTGGTTGTTAAGGGAGCTGGACTCCCACATGACTGACCGTGGGTTTGAGTCCTGGACCTGGAGGCTTGCTTTCTCACATTCCCTCTCTCTCTCAGTCTGTCCCTCTCTGGCCAAATTAAAATAAATAAATAAAGTGAAATAAAAAATAATTCTTTTAAAAAAATGCAGGGTAGCTTATATTCAGATCTAGGTATTTTCTTTCAACGTAAATTCAATAATTTGTAAATCTTTCAAATAATGATGGAAGATTCTATCATATGCAAAGTACTTTCTTCCACCTCACATTTGGTACAAAGATAAGTGAGACAGGCCATTCCTTCAATTTATCAGCTACTGGAAGGATGACCAAGGGTATGAGAACTAGATTAAGAGATATATAATTGTAGGGCCAGAAGATGGTGTGATGGTAAAGGCACCAGACCCAGCAACTTGAAAATCACAGTGGGTACATTTGTGTACCTGCCCAAAATCCTGAGTGGAGAAGGGAAGAGAAAAAATTGTGGCATGGCCTTCTCCCCTGGGCCATGATTTCTCACTTTCCCTCTCTCCACATATCTTTCTGTCTCTCTTCTCTCTGGAAAATACATGCATCCAATGAGAAAAAAATAAGGAAAAAAGAGAGAGAGAGAGAAAGATATTAGGATAAGATTAACAAATCTGTGCAAGAAGTAGTAAATAAAAGGAGGGAGAATTAAGTTAATTTGGGATGGTAAAGGGGTTAGGTAGGTGGTAGGATTCTGAGAATATTACTGACCTAACCAAGCCTTAGTATTCTCCTATGTACAATGGAGGAATAGAAGTACTTTCAGCCTAGGTTCATAAAGCACTGAGAGCAGAATCATGTTCACCACAACGAGGAGCAACTGTCAGTCATTGATATGTTTTTGTTTTAATTAACATAATTCTTTGAACGTTTGATTTTAAATGATCAACAACCTTCCAACAATAGAAAATGCTGTAGTGTAGAATTCCAGGCAGACAGAAGAGGGTCATCAGCTGCTACTTGGTGTGAATGTAGAATACGACAGGCTTAGTAAGGATTTGCTAAGTGAAATGCCTTTGCTTAATCAGATGCCTAAGAGGGACTCTGAGATACCAAGGTTTCTCTAGATTTAATTCTATATTTAGAAAGAATAATTTTATTTCTGCAGTTTTTTGAAATTTCCATTTTGAAACTTTTTTTGTTTGTTTGTTTTTTGTTTTTTGTTTTTAGAGGCCTTCTCTATAGGGCGCGTGCGCTCACCAGACAGACAGAGAGAGACAGGGAGACAGAAAGCGAGAAATCACCCCCCGGGGGGATGGCCACACCGCAATCCCTTCTCCTCCATTCTCCTCTCAGAATCTTGAGCACACACGCACACGCGCCAGGCGTGAGTTTTAATCCACCGGGTCTGGGATGCGAACCGCGGTCGACTATGTGGGAGTCCAGCGACATAGCCATTACGCTAACTGCTGGTCCCCATTTTGACACTTTGGAGGGAGAATTTCACCATCTTCTTTCTTTCTTTCTTTTCTTTCTTTCTTTCTTTCTTTCTTTCTTTCTATAGGGCGCGTGCACTCGCCAGAAAGACAGAGAGAGACAGAGAGACAAAAAGTGAGAAATTACTACCTAAGGGGGGTGGCTATGCCACAGTCCTTTCTCCTCCAATCTCCTCTCAGGATCTTGGGCACACACGCACAGGCGCCCCGCGTGAGTTTAAGTCACCGGCCCAGGACTCGAACTGCAATCGACTACATGGGAGTGCAGTGATGTAGCCTATGCCAACTGCTGGTCCCTACCATCCTCTTTCTATTGGTTGACTGGCATGAAGGAATTTGTCCATGCACGTATCAATGTCAGTCCTTATGCACATAAAAGATATTTCCATAAGGTCAGTTCTCAGATTGATTCAAATAATAGTTGAAATAAGAATTGTTACATATATCCATTTCAATTCCCTTGATGTGGGATACAATATCTAAGTCAAGTGCTAAGGAATGAATAATCACAATTCTTAACAAGCTGAGTAGATTCTCTATGTAGAGTGGTGTTTCTTAAAAATCCAAACAAACTCTCTGGTCATTAGCTGAGAGCATCTCAGAATTTTTCAGTTTGAAGGGACTGAATTGGTGATTTAACTTCATTTTTGAAAAAGAAAAATGTCCTAGAAAATCAATTTGTTAATGCTAAATGAACTTTTCAAAGCCCTTCCAGGACTTTGAACTATTGAAGTCCATTTTTGTAGAGAAATGGTTTGGAATACCTACTCATAATTTTAGGAGATCATATGTGTTTATGGAGCTTATGACCTACTTATTTGAGAAATTGGTCTTCATATAGGAAGATGAAGAAAAGAAATATGCCATTGGTTTCTGGGCCGCAGAAGTTACACCCTAAGAGAACCATCGTGTCTTGGTTTAAAGGGACTTTGAAATATGGGTACAGAACAAGCCTTCCCACTACTGCCTGAGGGAAACTATTTCCTGTGTTTACACACCATTTGTTTTAAACGTTTAAACTCCCCATCATTCTAAATTGCCGGTCCATGCTCGAAAACTACAGTAGTCTGACTTCAGAGAGATATTAATGCCTGATTCTCAGGATGTTGTTCAATCCTTTCTAAAACTAATCAGGACTTCTTTCTGAAGATTTTGGATTAAGACGTACCTTTCTTTTAGTCACTGAATGAAGGAGAATATGAGAGAAATCATCCATTGCAATCCAGAAAATGATCCTAAACCATGAAAAAATAAAGAGTTACACTTTAAAAATATTCTTAGAGTGCCATCCAATACCTACTCATCATTATTTATGGTGTCACGATATCTAAGAATTGCAACTGAAACAATAGCTCATGGGAGCAAAGTATTTTAAATGGTAGAAAATTATATTTCCCTAGGACATCCACTGGGGTCAGTTTGAAAGTAATAAAAACTATTTCCCAGGCTTCTCAATCCATAATGTTGCAAGGTCTCTAGCCCCCATTTAAGAGTCATCCATTATTTGGGATAGGCTTTGGGTATTACATGTATTATATTTATAAATGAGCTTCTCTTTCATTAATAATTTTACATTTAAAAAATAATTTATTGAGATGAAATTCACATAACATAAAATTAGCCTTTTTAAAATGAACAGTGCAGTGGCATTTGGTATGTCCACTATATGGTGTTGCCACCACCCTTACCTAGTTCCAAAACATTTTCATCACTTCAAAGCAAAGCCCCTTCCCCTTTAAGCTATTTCTTCCCAATTCCTCTCTCCATTCTTCTTTCTTGAGACTCTCATTTCAGTAAAGTTTCTTACCAGGGCTTTTGCTGTCCATAAAGTCATCTGACAGCACCTCGTTGCTGCCATTTACAGCTTAGAGCTGATACCGGAGCCAAAGGCGCAAGCTCCCTCTTGATGGTTATGAAGCTGCCAGTACTTCTCTGCTGCCTGGCTGCTATCTTATCTCCCTGGATACCCTATCTCCTGGGCACTGATGTGTCCCCTCCATCACTGCTGCCATGGGTGATGTATAGGAGTCCTCCAAAATGCCAGTGATAGTGCGTTCTCTGGGTCCATTAATGCCCCTAAAGCACCATGGAGATAATATCCCTGTCTCTTCTCTTTCATATTTCTCTTTATCATGTGGGTGACAGAAATTGGGACCAGCAGTTAGCGTAATGGCTATGCCGCTGGACTCCCACGTAGTCGACTGCGGTTCGCATCCTGGACCCGGTGGCTTAAACTCACACCGGGTGCGTGTGCATGCGTGCCCAATATCCTGAGAGGAGAAGGGAGGAGAAGGGATTGCGGCGTGGCCATCCCCCCTGGGGGGGGTGATTTCTTGCTTTCTGTCTCTCTATCTCTCTCTGTCTGTCTGGCGAGCGCACGTGCCCTATAGCGAAAAAACCTCTCCAAAAAAAAAAAAAAAAAAAAAAAGAAAAAAAAAGAAAAGAAAAAGAAATAAATCAAGTTGACCTTGGAATTTCTCTGTGAATAGAGAAGAACGATTTTTCATTAATTAAGAAGTTTTTCATTGGGACCAGCAGTTGACATAATGGCTATGTTGCCATTACTGGACTCCCATGGAGTCAACCGCGGTTTGAGTCCCGGCCTGGTGGGTTAAACTCACACTGGGCACATGTGCATGTTTGCCCAAGATCCTGAGAGGAGAATGGAGGAGAAGGGATTGTGGTGTGGCCATCCCCCCCGGGGGGGTATTTCTCACTTTCTGTCTCTCTGTTTCTCTCTGCCTTTCTGATGAGCACATGCGCCCTATAGTAAAAACCTCTGGAAAAAAAATAAATAAATAAAAATAAATAAAATAAAATAAAATAAAATAAAATAAAATAAAAAAGAACTTTTTCGTAATGTAATTTCAGCCTACCTTATTCTTACCATTATGATTAGAGACCATCTTTGAAGAGTGGGCACCAGGTTAAAAGTAAATATCAAATGTTTACTTGTGCTCAGATTTAACCTTTATTTCTAACCATCAAAACATTACTATACACCCAAATTTACTTGTCTGCTGCTACCTTCACATAGTGTTATTCCTTTTAAAGGACAATCTTAACCTCTCCTTTAAAACTATTCTTGCTTGACCACGTATAATTATTCCACTAGACACAACCAAAAAGGTTGAAATACTAGTGGAGTTTAGCTATAGTGTGACATAAACTGGCTCTAGGCATAAGTACGAAACTTCATCTCAAGCAAACTGAGATGATTTTGTAATTGCCATTAAATTGGTCAAGAGTGTCTAGAAGAGGAGAAAAGTGAAAGGGAACAGACTCAAAATCAGAAAAGATGTTTCAACACACATGCATCTATGCATGCAAGTAATAATTAAACAAAATGTAGAGAGTAGGAACATTTGGTATTTTCTGCTACTCTTTAAAAATACCTCCACAAAAATATGCACAAACTAAAAATAAACAAGCCATGAAAATCAAGCAATTTTATAAATCAATGTTTTTTTTAAGTGACTGTGCTCTTTCGTTTCTGAATGAAAAAAACAATTTTCATTTCACTCAGTACAGCAGGCTAGATAATGTGGACATTCTCTTTCTAAAGCACAACTAGAAGTGCAAGATAAAAATATAATAAGTAGCTATTATATGCATACTTGGACCAATAGAAAAGGACAAGTAATCTCCAAAAGTCAAACGAACTAAAGTCAAACTAAAAATTACAAGGTAAACAAACTGTTCTTGCCCTTGACAATTTTCAGCTTTGATAGCCAAAGGGTTTAATAGTCAGCTAGAGTGAGCACTCAAGGTTGCAGGGAGGAGGCAGGAGCTACGATCTCGCATCTTTGAATGACTTACACCCACCAAATAATGTAATGGAAAAATATGTTCTCTACATGGAAAACAGCATAGTAATAGCTCCTTAGCCTCATCTGTGACGGGGGAAAAATCCTTCCTTGAGATTTCATAAACAAAGGCTAATCCTCATTGTCAGAGTTCTGACACTTAGACTTGAAACTGCAGCCCTCCCAAATGCTACTGAAAGAAATATCAGAAAGATAAGAATAAAGTGTTTCTTATTCCTCTGCAGTATCAGAGAAGCAGAGACAAGTTCATGCCTTCAGTTCAGTTCTGATTAAGGGGTAAATTGAGAACACTCACAAAATCATTTCAATATGATCCTCCTTTTCCACAAGGAGATTTGGATGAAAGTGTCTAATTTTGCTTTACTCTCTAACACATTCTTGGGAGTGTTATTTAAACAAATGAGCCTTTTAAGACCTTCAGGCTTTTAGGATTGTTGCTGCTTTGTGAAATGTATCCTTCTCCAAATGAACTTGTACTTATTTGGCCAACTAACATTACTTAAATCCATAAATTACTGGGCCAGCTGGTGGCATGGTAATTAAGACTGCTGGATCCCATATGGCTCACTGTGCAGTGTGAGTACTGAACCTGGCAGCTTAAAAAAAATACACCAGGCACATGTGCCTGCATGTCCAAAATTCTAAGAAAAGGGAGAGATGAAGGAGAAGGGTTTGTGGAGTGACCATTTCCCATGTAGAATGCTTTCTCATTTTATCTCTGTCTCTCTCTTTAGAGAGTTCACTAACCCTCTGGTAAGTTAATTAATTAATTAATTAATGATAAATAAATAATATAGTATATTGAGATTTCATTGTTAGTCCAGAAAAAAAAAATCAAGCCTGTTTTTCTTTATCATTTATGCCTAAAGATACGATACTTCCTATTAATCTGTTGAATTCTTTAAATAGTAATAATCATCTTACTTAAATCAAAACAAGATAATATCAAAAAGAGCATGATAATATTTAAAATATTAAATTAAGCTCTAGAGAAAAGTCATTAAAACAAAAAACTCAATAAACAATCTACACAAGTTAAAAACAACTGAATAGAGAATAAGTAGACTATAGATTTGAGAACGGTATCCTGAATGAAGCAGAGGGAGATCAAGATGCAGGAATTTTCAGGCCGGTTCTATGGTGCAGTGGTAATTCACTGCTCAAAGAAGCCAGATCCCTCTTGGTGACTTTGGTTCAAATCCCCAGCCTGGAAGCCCGAAACACACCAGGCTAACATGCAAATGCCCAAGACCTGCTACACTGGAGGGCTGCCAGGAGAGGACTGCAACATGGCTAAGTCCTATAAAGGCGTTCATCTCTCTTCCTCCCCCTCCTTTCTAGCTCTCATGCACACATGGACACTCTATTATGAACTGAGAAGAATAAGATAAGAAGCTGGAACAGACTCAAGAACACAGACATTAGAGTGAGAAGGTCCAATAAATGTCTACTAGAATAGTCTCCAAAACTAATTAATGAAGGACATAAAATCCAGGTTCAGGTATCAAAATCAATCACAAGACATCAAAATAAAAATACATTTAGACGTATCATACTAAAAATGAAAATACCATGAAAAAGACAGAGAAAAGAAAAGTGATTGACAGGAAAATAAAGCTGGTAACATAGAATGATCATTTAACCTAAAGTTTTCATCAAGAAGACTTGAGGAAATAAAAATGTTATCAATTTCTGATTCTGGAATTGTAGAACAAGTCATTTGGATTGAAGCCCTCACTGAAGTTAAAATAAAGACATAAAATTAAAGGTAGAGAGTGAAGCACTATCAGACCAGATTCCAGGGCAGGGAAGGAAGTCTAGTGTCTGGGCCATCTTTGCCTTGGGAGTGTTTTCTGGTTGTAGAAGGTATAATTGAACATCCATGAGGCTGTAATACACATTGGATGACTTCATGGCCTTACCCTACAACATGCCCCAAAGAAGGTCACGTGATGAAAGCCTCTTGGCTTAACCACAGAATGCTAGAGTCTAAG
Organism: Tupaia tana; assembly: GCA_026018925.1. Classification (NCBI taxonomy): domain Eukaryota; kingdom Metazoa; phylum Chordata; class Mammalia; order Scandentia; family Tupaiidae; genus Tupaia; species Tupaia tana. Next base: position 28,417,020 of record JAKSZU010000013.1, read on the forward strand.
CAGGGGCCTTTGGAAGAGCCAGAGATACCAGGAGCTTCACAATAGCAAATACACAAGCCTTTGGAGGAATATAACATGGTTATAGGTATTTGATTATTTCCACAAACAAGTTTTTAAATTCAATGCCTAGTATGTAATGCCTAGCAGAGACGGAAGAAAACATGAGCAAAATACTGAGGAAATCACAGAGGGCATAAAGAGAAATGGAGAGGCTTAGGATATTGGAAATATCAAATACAGACTTTAAAATATCTATGTTTAAAAGGCAAAATTGAACATTTTAGAAGAGACCTGGAAACTAAAAAGGAATCATTCTTGAACTAAACATGGTCCACATCAAGAACTCACTGGATAGATTAACGGCAATCGGACAGGATTGAAGCAAAAATTAATGAATTGGTTAAGGTAGAAAATAACATCCATAAAATGAAGCATAAAAGAAAAAAAAACTGGGACCAGCAGTTAGCGTAATGGCTATGTCGCTGGACTCCCACGTAGTCGACCGTGGTTCGAGTCCCGGACCCGGCGGCTTAAACTCACGCCGGGCGCGTGTGCGTGCGTGCCCAAGATCCCGAGAGGAGAATGGAGGAGAAGGGATTGCGGCGTGGCCATCCCCCCTGGGGGGTGATTTCCTGCTTTCTATCTCTCTGTCTCTCTCTGTCTGTCTGGCGAGCGCACGCGCCCTATAGCAAAAACCTCTCCAAAAAAAAAAAAAAAAAAGAAAAAAAAACTGATAAAAAATAAATAAAAGAGAATGAATGACTAAAAGACATTGAAATGATCTAATAAAACATAACCAGAGTGGGGCCAACAGATGGCATAGCAGTTATGTTGTTGGACTTGTACGTAGTCAACCACAGTTCAAGTCCTAGACCTGGGAGCTTAAAACTCAAGTCAGGGGTGTGTGCCTGTGCATGAACAAAGGTATGCAAAGAAGGAAGAGAAGCATTGTAATCTGGCTGGCTCCATGGCCTGCCTAATAAGGCAACTGGATCCCACATGGCCAATGCCCTAGAACCAGTGGCTTGAGAAACACATGAGGAACATATATGCACGTTCCCAAAATCCCAAAAAGAGGAAGAGACAAAGAAGAAAAGATTGTGATGTGACCATTGTCCACAGGGGTATTTTGTCCCTCTCTGTATACCTTTCTCTGTGTGTGTGTGTGTGTGTGTGTGTGTGTGTGTGGGTGTGAGTGTGTGTGTGTGTGTGTGTGTGTCTTTGGTGAGCACATGCACCCAATGGAAAAATTTTTTTTAATATTTTTTAATCAATAGTTAAGGATAGTCAAGAAGATAAAAAGTAATCACATTACCTCAGCTATACTCAGTCTTCCCTCCTTCCTAATATTACTACTGATTTCGAACTGCCTAGAATAAGTTTACAGTCTTTATTCCTTGACATCTAGGTGTGGGCTATGAGCTCAAAACTTCAGGGAGACCTTCTTAAATTGAAAATAGGTCCTACTCCTTTGTCACTTTTATCCTCACTTTCTGTAAATACTGCAAGTTGAACCTGATGGTTGGAGTTCTAGGAGCCCTCTCTTATCAAGACACCTGGAGTCATTCGTCGGGAATGCTGAAGCCATGAGCTGGAAAGGCCCTTCCACGTCCCACCATGACGCCCCGGATGACTTACTGTTCAATGGGTTCTGAGAGCAAATTACGAGGCAGATAATTTCCCAGAGGATCTAACAAAAGTTTAATATCACAAGGTCACTTGTCAAACAGAAGCAGCCGGGTCAGGTGACTGAAACGATGGTCACACGTGTGCAGGCATGGGTTTCGCTCCACTCTATGACCCACACTCTGCTCCATCCCCTCCACAGTGAGCAGGAGCTTTTGGAAGGAGCTGATCAACAGGGGCAAACTTAGGGTAAGTGTGCTGTCGGGGAGGGGGAGAGATGGCAGCCCCAGTGTCATAGATTGTCTGTTTTTCTATTGGTAAAGGCCGGTGGCTCCAGCTGTGACAATAGAGGGTCTGCATGACTATTCAAGGCAAGAATTTAATTCAAGCTGAAACTCCTGTGCAGGGCTGGTAGAAGATACTTTATGGCACCGGGGGAAAGTGGAGAGCTCTAAAGATGGTGTCAGTTTGGCTCACTCATACCTCCTTCCCGACGTCCTTATGACACTTACAATCTTACACGCCCTTCTCCTGTGAGTTCTCTCTGGCCGGGTATAGGGCGGTGGCTTGCATTCCTAGTGCACAGTAAAATACACACAGCAGCAAGCACAAAGAATTCCTATTAGATACAAAATAATGCTAACAACTACCATACCTCATTTTTCATTTGGCCTAATTATAATAAATGATATGGCCACCCATGGCATGCCTTTGCACTAGACAGGGCCATCAGTCCACATTTCCAGCAGTCAGTGGCTGCAGATGGCAGTGCAGGTAGCAGCCCAGGATAGGCATATGTTGGCTGTCCCTGGGGACGAGAACTGTCAGAGAACAATGCTATGGGTGCTAAGACAAATTATTATTATTGTTGGAGAGATTTTTGCTACAGGGTACGTGTGCTTGCTGGAGAGACAGAGAGACAGAAAGTGAGAAATCACCCGCCCTCCGGGGTGGTGGTCATGCTGCAATCCCTTCTCTTGCATTCTCCACTTGGGATTTTGGGCACACATGTGCATGCACCCAGTGTGAGTTTTAAGCTGCCAGATCCAGGACTTGAACCACGGTCAACTACGTGAGAATCTAGCGACTTAATCATTACACCATCTGCTGGTCTCTTAAGACAAATGTTTAAAGGTAAAAGGAAAGGCAAAACTTCATTAATAAACAGAACAATTGTTTGGTCTCATGGGTCAGAATAACCCTCAGTTTGTGGGTCTTTCCTGGGGAGCAATACCATACGTGTTGCCCAGAGGACAGAGGGGCAGGGACTACTTGTAACATCGTTAGGATCGAAAATGGCCATGCTGGAACCAGCAGTTGGCATAATGGTTATGTCGCTAGACACCCATGAAGGTGACTGCAGTTCAAGTCTCGGACTAGGTGGCTTAAACTCACGCCGGGCGCATGTGCGTGCATGCCCAAGATCCTGAGAGGAGAATGGAGGAGAAGGGATTGCGGCATGGCCATCCACCTGGGGGGTGATTTCTCGCTTTCTATCTCTCTGTCTCTCTTTGTCTCTCTGGCGAGCACACGTGCCCTATAGCAAAAACCTCTCCAGAAAAAAAAGAAAGAAAGTGGCCACGGTTATGACTGTACTGGCTGGTAGTAGTGATGGTCTCCGAGCTCGCCAGAATTAACAGGCACCCCTTTCGCTAGCCAGGCACTTCTCACTCTGATAAGAGTTATCCTATCCAAGCCGGGGGAAGTTGTCATTCTAGCCCCCCTTCAACTCTCCTCTCCTCTGCTTTGATCATTCATGGAGCCTTAAGCAGCATGTGACATTAGCCCTTTCATAACCTGGGCAAGGAAATGTGGCATGGTCATAGGGCTTGGTTTTATTTTATTTTATTTTTTTGCTTTAGCTCTCAAACAGTGATACAGAACCACCCCTGGTTTGCTATTGAAAATGAGGTTTCTCAAAATTTTTGCTGAGCTTTGTTTCCTTGTGTAAGGTAGGTGATTGTAAAAAGCACGCAAATAAACCTTTAAGAGCCATTCTTTTAATTAATCAGTCCAGCAGCCTAAAGGACCTACACGGCCACACGCCTCATCCAAAAACAACAACAAAAACTCGTAAGGCTTGTACTTGTACTTGCTTTTCTACTAGTTCAGTCTTTTCAAAAGCTTCTTTGCAAAGCTTATTTTAATCCCATCTGCTTCCTTTTCCTACCAAGGCATAAAGAAGCCTAACCCAGTCAGATAACACCCAGAAACTTTACTGACTGCCCAGCTCCCTGAACGTTGCTGATAATTATTCCCCATCCTCTTGTCTTCAGGTGTGCTTCGGAGAGAAGGAATAAATTATCATAGGTTAACATTATATAATGTTTTATACTCACGGTTGTTCTAAGAGTCATCAAACAACCTGGAGTTCAATCAGCATAGCCCACTAGAACCAGATTTACTAATCTTATCTCTTTGGAACTCTGCTGTAGTAATCAAGTTGAAATCTTGGGGCACATCCACTCGCACCAGCTTCCTTAGTCAGAGCAGGTGGCCACTCCATCCCAGGACATTCACTCAAACCAAATGGCAAGCTCAACTAGCTCAGCAGCATCCTTCGACAGGCGTTTTCTGACTCATAGGCACTCCCTCCTGGCCACACCAGGCCCTCCAGTAGCCTGGGTCTTACTTAGTCTGGATGAGAGGACCAGCTCCAGCTCTTCCTCATTCTCCAACACAAAACCTCACCAGCAGCGGAGCCACCATCTCATGGGTCCCAGTGCTCAGGGCTCCCACCTTCCCTAGAGACAATGGTGTGGATCCCACCAGCTGGTAAGGGCTGCCCCTACATTTCTGTAACCTTAAGTCATCCCTCTACACATGCCTCTTGCCACTGTGTCTTTTATATAAAAGTACCAGGCTGGTGGAGCAAGTGGCTCTGACATCCTTCTCCAAAGTCAGCTCCACTTTAATCCCCTCTACACTCATCTACATAACCCATGACAACAGCAGTTTGGCCACCAATGTTTCTTTCTACTCTTCCTTATAATTTCAGTAAGGGCTTCTAACAATTTTTTTTTGGCACCCCCAGATTCACTCCAAAGTGCTCAAAGAATCTAGCCTGGTCCCTTCACAAGGAGGCAGGTGGCCAGTCTGAGATTTTCCCAGATGAGATCTGTGAGATTTCCCCTACCCACTACAGGCTTCCTTTCCCTCCCCTCTGGAATACAGCTTTCTGACAGATGGGAGACTAGCAATTTGTCCTCCAACCTGTCCTCCAACATAGTTTTGCTTTAGTTGCTGACTGGGCATCTCTTCCTAATCCTCCAACCCATAAGAGTGGCCAACCCACTACGGTCAAAGCTCTGTGGCCTTCCTTTTTCCCCAGTGGTTCACACAGCTTCCTCTCAATAGATCTTCCACAATTCGAGTCCTGGCCTGGCAGCTTGAAAATCATGCTGGGTACATGTGCACGCACGCACGCCCCAAATCTCAGGAGAATGAGGGAGGAAGGATTGTGGCATGGCCATTCCCCCAGGGAGTATATTTTCTCTTTCACTCTCACTGTCTCTCTTCTAGGAGCACAAACACCCTGCAAAAACCTAAAAAGCATTCCAGTTGTATGCTCTTTAAAAACCAGACCTAAAATGTGAGGACACTGGGAGACTGACTGAACATTTGGGGATGTTGGAAAGTCATGAAGGAATTTTTCTTTGTTTTTCTATGCAAAAATGCATCATGACTTTTCCGACAACCCAATAATAATTATTTCATTAAATAAAATTAGTAGTTTAATCAAGAAGAAGGCAAGGACTCACCAAGCCTGAAGTTTGGTTGATGTTGCTTTGCCATCATCAGATATAGGACATTCAAGATAAGACTGGGAGAAATGATAATGAATGCACTTAGAAGTCTTATAATGTACACTAAAGGACTAAGTAAATACCTAAACTGGATGAAAGCAATATATTCTAGAATAAATCATCGAGATAGGTGAGGATCTACATTGGAGGGCAGTCTTCACAAACTTGAGTGTAAATTAGAATTCCCCAGAGGGTTGGCTACACCCCAAGCTACTGGGCCTCACCCCAGAGTTTCTGATTCTGTGAGTCTAAGATGGGGCCTGAGACTTGGCATTTCTGAAAGGTTTTCATGTACTGTGTGTATTGAGCCCACTCTGAGCTCCTCCACCAGTCAGCTCCAGGAATCAGAACCTGTTTTGTTTTGAGGAATTTTTTTTTTTTTTTTTTTTTTTTTTAGTTTAGTTTTTCTATGATAGAAAGAGTGGGAGACAGAGAGACAGCTCCCTCAACCGGGTCTTAAGACCACCGTTCACTCCCAGCCCCAGCCAGCCCCAGACCATGAACAGACACATGTTTTCCCCGGACTTAGTGAGGTCTCTAAGATGAACCAAAGATGTTCCCAGGTGGGTCAGCCAAGTGAGGTCTCTAAGATGAACCAAAGATGTTCCCAGGTGGGTCAGCCAAGTTGTATTTTACTGCTGCACCACCATTTTGTTTTGAATCCCCCACGTGATTCCAATGGGCAGACAGGCTAAAACTACTCTTCAAGTCTTCTTGAGTTTAAAAAAATCAACATCAGCATTTTTATGTAAATGTGTTTAGTTTGTATAATGTTACCCAGTCCACACAAAACAAATACGCAGGCTTCTGAGTTTGCAAACCTAGCTACATAACTAGATGTGACATTTAGCTTAGGTATCCAACAAGCAGCTGAAATGTAAAGAAAGGGCCTGGAAGATAAATTTGGATTGTGGTCATAGACCTGGTATGGCTACCAAACTTTAAAATGTGGATTCCAATTGAAGTGAGCAAATAATTCCAAATTTTCATATCATCCAAATAAGATAATGATTTTTAAGAAGTAATGACTTTTGCAAAAATCATTTATTGGATTTTACTTTTGTAATACGATAAATATTCATTTATCCTGAAACTGAGACTGGAAGATTTTCTTGTTTTGTTTTTATTTTCATTTTTTTAAGGTTTTTGCCATAGGGTGCATGAGCTCATCAGAGAGAGAGACAGAGATAGTGAAAGGGAAAATGAGACATCACCCCGCTCTCCCCAGTGGGGGATGGCCATGCTGCAATCCTTTCTCCTCCATGGATCTTGGAGGAGAAAATCACCCAGTGTTATTTTCAAGCCAGCAGGTCCAGGACTTGAACCATGGTCGGCCATATGGGAGTCCAGTGGCATAACTGCAATGCCATCTGCTGGCCCTGAAACTGGAAGAATTTTAAGATACAGAATACCCAAGGATTTTTTCATTGCAAGGTACAGATAAAAAGCTTACCTTGATTTTGACTGAATATGTAAAATTACAAAATACAGACATGCAGAATGACCAGTATATGATCAAGGACAGCGTGTACTTTTTGGCCTCTCTGAATTTGAGCTGTCATTAATGAGTGTATTAGTTTCCCATGACTATGGTAACAATTACCGTAAATTTGGTGAGTTAAAACAATACATATTTACTCTCTTAACATCCAGAGGTCAGCGATCTGAAATTAGTTTCACTGGCCAATATCAAAGGGGTGGGCAGGGCCTGGCTCCCTCCAGAGACTCTAGGGGAGGATTCATTTCCTTGCTTCTTTCCAGTTTTTAGAGCTTCATTCCTTGAATTCCCTGGCTTCTGGCCACTTCCACCAGCTTCTAAGCTGGCAACGAGCATCTTGCTTCTGTAGTCACATTGCCCTTTGCTTTTGTCATCAAATCCTCCTGCCTCCCTCTTGTAAAAACACTTGTACATGCACATAAGGCCCACTTTGAAAATCTATCATTTTGAGCCTTAATTTAATCATGTCTGCAAACTCCCCTTTGCTGTATAAGATAACATTCAGAGGTTCCAGAAATATTATTGGAAGTCATTATTCAGTGAAGGACAGAAATGATAGAAAATAGAACCAATGCAATCATGCCATTTTTGATCATTCATTAAGTTCAGAATGCTAGGAACAACACTAATGCTATTCAGAATTCAGGTATGTGGCTTTTCAAATGCTGGAATCAAAGAGAATGACCAATTTTGGCTAAATATTAAGGAAAAATACATTTTCTTGGCATCCCTACAACACAACATGCAGGTTCACCACTTGCTTTTAATTAATTAAAAATATATCACAATAGTTTACCAGGACTTCCCTTAAGTATCCTGTTTACTCCCCCCCCCATCCATGATTTATCTAACCACTTGGTATTTTTCTATTTTAAATTAATATTTTAAAATCTAGTTTGTAAATAAACACATTTGATTTTTTTTTAAAATAACTTCCTACAAATAAAATAACTACATCAAGGGTTTGAATATTTTTTTTTTTTTTTTTTTTTTTTGGAGAGGTTTTTGCTATAGGGCGCGTGCGCTCGCCAGACAGACAGAGAGAGACAGAGAGATAGAAAGCAGGAAATCACCCCCCAGGGGGGATGGCCACGCCGCAATCCCTTCTCCTCCATTCTCCTCTCGGGATCTTGGGCACGCACGCACACGCGCCCGGCGTGAGTTTAAGCCGCCGGGTCCAGGACTCGAACCGCGGTCGACTACGTGGGAGTCCAGCGACATAGCCATTACGCTAACTGCTGGTCCCAAGGGTTTGAATATTTTTTACAATTTTCCAAGAACTATTTTTATCCACTAACACACAGGTAAAGCCTCCAGTCCTTTTTTTCTTAATTTGCCAGAGGGTGCATGTGCTCACCACAGAGAACAAAGAGAGAGATAGAGAGAGAGAGAGAGAAAGGGGAAAAGCACTCCCCCAATGGAGTGTGGTCACATGGGAATCCATCTCTTCCTCTTCTCTGGATTTTGGGCACACATGCTCACTCATCCAACATGTTTCTCAAGCTACAGGGTCCAGGACTCAAACCTACTGTTGGCCGTGTAGGACCCAGCTGCCTTCACCACCACACCCTGGGCTGGCCTCGGGTTGAGCATCTCTAATCTGATTATCCAAAGTACAAAATGTTCCAAAACCTGCAACTTCTTGAATGCTGACATAACTGCACAAGTAAACATTTTTACACTTCATCTCTGTGAAGAATCTTAGTCGAAATGCTGCAAAACAAAAATATTGTATAATATTGCTTTCCGGAAACGTGTACTGGGTGTATATAAAACTGAAATGAATTTTCCAGTTAGTCTTGCATCCTATCCTCAAGATATCTAATTATATGCAAATATTACAATACTAAAACAATTCAGATTCTGAAACAAATATTTTTCTTAATTTCGCATAAGGGATACTCAAGTCCATATAACTTTATTGAGAACTAATAAATCTTCCACGTGTGTAGAATAAAGTGACAAGTCCTTCCTGAGAAACTTTCTTTACGACTACCATTTAACTTACCAGATTAATTTGCAATTTGGGATTTTCTTTGTAAAAGCGTTCTAACTTGGGCTCAATTATCGTGGCTCAGAGCTGTAGGTTACCATTGCATGAGGCTAGGGCCACATGGGAGACCAGACACCCACTTGGACAAGCTGAGCCCGGTAGCGCACACCTGTGACCCTGGCTAACAGGGAGGTGGGGGGCACAGGACTGCAACAGCAGGACCCTGAAAAAATATCCATCTTTCTTTCTCTCTCTCTTTCTCCCTCCTCATCCTTGCATGTTTCCTTCTTTTGCTCTCTTTGTCTGTTTCTCATTAAAAATATATCCTAAGTGTATGATTTGCTTCCATAAAGTTTAAAATTAATTAGAAAAAAAGACTGTGGGCTTTATAAGTTAGGATATTGATAACGTGAGTGAGAGAAAGAATGGGAGACTGGTCAGAAAGGGGCACAAAGTGGGGCCAACAGGTGGTTAGTGGTTAAGGCACTGGACCCAACATGGCTGACAATGAATCAAGTCCTGGACCTGGAGGCTTAAAAATCATGCCAGGTGTGTGTGTAGGTGTGCATACCCAAAATCCTGCATGGAGACTGGACAAGGGGTAGCAGCATAGCCATCCTCCTGGTGGGTGGTTTCTCACTTTCTCTCTTCCCTTCTCTCGCTGTCTCTCTGATGAGTGAATATGCCCTATAGCAAAAATCTCTTCCTCCCCCAAAGGGCAGAAAGTAGACTCTGAAGTGCTGCATAGTTCTATTTTCTTGACCTAGTTGTCATTATTTTGTTTTCTTTATTTTATGAATATTTATTAGCGGTGCACTTATGATTTGTAGGGTACTTTTTTTTTTTGCTTTTGTTTTTGTTTCTGCGCTCGCCAGAAAGACAGAGAGAGACAGAGAGACAGAAAGTGAGAAATCATCCCCCAGGGAGAATGGCCACGCTGCAACCCCTTCTCCTCCATTCTCCTCTCGGGATCTTGGGCACGCACGCACACGTGGGTCTGGAACTCAAACCGCAGTCGACTACATGGGAGTCCAGCGATGTCGCCATTATTCCATCTGCTGCTCCCTGTAGGGTTTTTTTTTTAAACCTGTGGTATACTTGACATTAAGAGATTTTAAAATCATAAAGATAAATTAATCAAACATTAGTACTGACACTGACATTTATGAAAGCTCAGGTTAACTGACATTTATGAATGCTCGGGTTAATACACCATCTACTCTGTGTACCAATAGTCAATTCTCTTTTCTCTAAAACCTGATTATTCACTTTAACTTACTACTTCAATTACATAATTGAATGATATTTTGCTTAAATCATTATTTTAGTTGATGGGGGTAGTGTTACTTTTACAAAAAAACGAAATGCTCAATATCATTAAGTTGACAAATACATTGTTAGATAATCTGTACATAAGGCAATTGTTTAAAAAAATGGGAAACATTGTAAAAATCTCAAAGTAGCCTACACTCAGTTTGCCTCCTTGATGTTTTAATGTCTTTAATTTCTCTCTCTAAGGAAACAAACCTGAAAGTGTAGACAAGGTGTAAGTAAAAGTTACACAAGATTATTTCAAATTCCAAACTGTAGACCCAATTGCAAGAAATGGCTTTGCCCATAAGGTATAGAAAAAACTCTATTGAAACTAAAATGATAATCTTATAAAATTTAATTTACTGCTGTTTTGATGGCCTTACGAATCAGTTAGTGTTCTGATTATATCAGATAGAAGAAGTACTTACAGTGTCTCAGGAATACAAGACAACAGGGAAGACACTGACAGGGTATATGAGGCACAGGAGAAATCAGAGGTGAGAAGATTTTTTTCTAATTGGAGAATGGCAGATGAGCAGAGATTAGTGTACAAACACGTATGTTCACTCACTCAAGTTCTGCCTTTCACTTGCATTTTTTATTTTAATTTGCTATAGGGTGCTCACTCTAGAGAGAGACACAGAGAGAAGGGGGAAATAAGAAAGCACCCCCCCCTCAGAGGGATGGCCACACCACAATCCCTTGTCTTCCATTCTCCTCTCAGGATTCTGGACACGCAGGTACACATGCCTGGCGTGTTTTTCAATCCACGGGGTCTAGGACTGAAACCCTGACTCAGTAAGCTGTATGAGCTTCCTTAACCACTCTGCCACCTATAGCCCTCCACAGGTATTTTTAACACCAACTTGCCAACCAGGCACAGATTCTTTCACCACACTGAGGCCCCTTTTCCAAGTTATTAAAATCTCAGCAGGCAGTGGTAAAACCCAAGCAGACATTAGAGGGAAGTGGTATCTGCCAGAGCTGTAGTGATCCAAAGCAGAGGGTCATGCGCATTGCTGGGTTAACCAGCGGGTAGTCAGCTGGTCTTATGTAGGGCAGCGAGGTCAGAGGAGGAGGCTGAGCAAGAGAAGTTCCACTTCAACACATTGATTGAGGATTTTGAAATCAGAAGGAGTGAAAAGAAGCTGTCTCCATTTGTTCAGGCTGTTATGGCAAATATAGCACAGACTGAGTGGTTTATCAGCCACAGAAATGATTCTTGCAGTTCCAGAGCTACAAGTCCATGATCAGGTAATGGCATGGTAAGGTTTGGGTGAGAGCCGTCTTTTGGGTTGTAGACTGCTGACTTATGTTGTATTCTCATGTGGCAGAAAAAGATAGGACATCTCTCTGAGGTCCCTTTTCTCAGGACACCAAACCTCGTATTTGAGAACTCTGCCTTCAGGACCTAGTCACCTTCTAATACCATCGCCTTGGGGGATAGGATTCCAACAAACATTTTATGGGACAAGAACAGTCCATCACAGAACCTATGTTTATCTCAGCACACAATTAAGTTTTGTTAACAAACTCAAATTTAAAAAAAATTTCCATTAGTCACATAGGTAGGAGGTTAGGCTCCTTTGATCCTGTCTATGACTAAGGCTTCAGTAAAATTCTAGAGAAGTTCATCTTAAAACAAGAGCCCTGTCTTGGTATGACAGCTTTCAAAAGAGCCAGAGAAGTCACATTCAAGAAATGGATAAACTATTCTCTTGAATTTCTTATTTCTTGCTCCGTGTTTGTGTGTGTGTGTGTGTGTGCGTGTGTGTGTGTGTGTGTGTGTGTGTGTGAGAGAGAGAGAGAGAGAGAGAGAGAGAGAGAGAAATTTAGTTTGTCTCTAAGAAGGAAAAGATTTAAAATTCTTTATCTATTTCTTGGAAGTTAAAGCACCAGCACTTCTCTTGTTGCATAATCATGGCATACAATAAAAATACACAGCCCTGGGGCCGGTCTTAAAGTGTGCCTCCCTAGTCCCTGGGTTCTCCTCAGGGTCACTTTTCCCTTTGTAGAAGAGGAGAGTGACCTGATGGAGCCCCGTAGCCACATAACCATTCCCAGGAATATATTGCATTGTTCTACAAGATATACTCTAGGAACAGAGTGATACTTCTTGCAAAAACATAGATCTTAGGCATGGTGCTCTCCAGGCAGAAAAGATCTGTCTTTTGAATGAGGTTAGGATTGGATAATTACAGATGTGTAAATGATACTTGGTAAATATTGGTTGAAATTACATGGGCAGGTGTGGTACCCTGTCTCCAGTGCTGCTACTTTTGCCTAGATTAGGTAATGCCTGGTAGAAAGGGACTCTTCTTACATAATTTCCAATAAAATATAATAAAAGTGAGCCTGTAAGGAGTGAGACGACATGCCAAGTGTGTTATGAAGCCCTGAGCTTTTACCACCTGGACATCGAATAGATGAATGTTGGAATCCACAAACAACTGTGATGCTGGGAGCAGAAGCAAGCAGCAAAACACAGCTGCTTGGGCATGGCGGGAGCGCCACTCTGCGAGTTATGTAACAGCTGTTGTGTAATTGTGCATTTAACTTGAAACACATTTTTGAAGGAGAAAACAATTAGATTTTCCAAAAAAGAAAAAAAAAAGTAGAAATTGGGAGCAAGAGAAATGTTGAAAGAACACAGAAGTTTCTATCTCGTCATCAGGTACGAAGCACAGGACGTTAAGAATTTGGGTTGGGATTGCCTTAGAATCTAGGGATTGGCCCCTTCACCAAACCTGCCCTGCCTACTGTTTTTATAAATAAAATTTCATTGGGCAACAACTGCACCCGTTAATATATTGATTGTTTTAACTTTCTTTTTTTTTTTTTTAAAGGTTTTTGCTATAGGGCACGTTCACTCACCAGACAGACAGAGAGACAGAGAGACAAAAAGCGAGAAATCACCCCCCCTCCCCCCAAGAGGGAATGGCCACGCCACAATCCCTTCTCCTCCATTCTCCTCTCGGGATCTTGGGCACTCACACACATGCGCCTGGCGTGAGTTTTAAGCCACCGGGTCCGGCATGCGAACCGAGGTCGACTACATGGGAGTCCAGCGACATAGCCATTATGCTAACTGCTAGTCCCATTGTCTTTATTTTCTTTTAAACGGAGTCAATTAAATTACAAGAGAAACCATCTGGCCTAGAAAGCTAAATATTTTTATTATCTGTCCCTTTACTGCAAAAGTGTGCTGACCACTGACTTGGCAAAAGAAGACTTTAAGTTGAAGGGACTGAGTCGGTGAGTATTCACATGGAGAACCGAAGCCATTGATCCTTGAACCCATCTGAGAATCCTCCTATGGAGAAGAGGGCCAAGAGAAAAAATAAAAATAAAAGCTTGGGGAAAAAAGGGAAAGTCCTGAATTTGCATCTGGAGACCTCTGTGAGTACGCTGGAAACATGTGTGCCTGTGATACAGCTGGTGACGTTGTTGGGGGGGTCTCTCTCTCTCTCTTTCTCTTTGTCTCTCTCTGTCTCACTCATGAAAGAAATAAAATAAACTTAGAAATGATAAGAGCCTGGAGTTTGAAGTCAAGCTAATCTAAATGAAATTCTGGTTTTGTGCTCATTAGCTCTATGACCACGAGCAAGCTACTCATTCTCTCTATGGCTATGGAATGGGGACACCAAGTGAAGATGAAGAGAAACTGAGGTTCCTACACCTGATTTGGAAGAACAGGTTGTTATTATTATTAAATAGTAATAATTTAATAACGAAATTATTAAACTTAGTTAATAATTCTTTGTTTATCTATCTAAATCCTGTACGTAGGGCACCTGATAACTTTTACTTGGGAAAAAATTGTTCCTCTTAATAATCAGAACATCCAAAGTATCCAAACTATTCTATCTTGTTCTTACCAAACTTTGTTAGCGCTTCAATACAATAAAGTATTGTACTAAACATGGGAGTAGCACAGTGAAAAAATGGCTTTTTTTAAAATGTTTCCAGCTTGAAATAGTAAGAACTTGAATGGTTTGGGAGCCCACTTAAACTCGTGCTTTGTCCAACTGCGAATATCAGTGATTGGAATACAGACAGCTTCCAAAAGTAAAAAGAGGTTACTTTCATTTTAAATGGATTTTCAGGAATGATACTGCCATATTGCGGACTGTTGTGGCTGTGTGTCTAGTGTCCCCCCACCCCCGACTTCTCTCAAAGTCCTGCTGAGTCTTCTGTTCTCATCCAGAATGTAAAGATAACTTAGGACTTCTGAAATCACAGATCTACTTACCCAGCACTGAACATACACTTGAGTAAACACAATTTTTTTAAAGCTGGCTTAGGGAAGGGTCTAGATAGATGGTCTTTTCTTCCCCAACGGCATTCTGCTTTTCTGGGAGATAGACCGATTTGCCGATGGCCTGGTCCTGAAGACCTCCGGCCAGGAGCCTCTCCTCATCAGCCTCTTTTGGGAACAAGAGCCTTTTAAACTTAAAAAAAAAAAAAAAAAAAAAAAAAAAAAAGCCTTCAATTCTCTGATTCCAAATCTGTCAGAGAACGGAAAGTTACATAGTAACATAGAAAGCTTGAAAATCCAAAAAATAATAACTGGCCTTAGTGGCCAGAGCAGCTGTGCTGCATACTCTTATCACAGGTTTCGGCTTTGTAAATTAATTCATCTGCAAATAGCGCCCTGTCTCCAGATGCAACTTCAATGCCGGAGTGCTGGTTTCTTAAGGATTTAAGTTTAAAGTCAAAGGCTTCCTGCACTAGGTGTTACAAATAAGTCGTGTCGTTTTCTTTTTTGCTCTGAGTTTGTTCATCCAATCATATCCCAGTATGCAAATAAACCTTAGCCTGTGCAAATATAAAGGAACAAATAAAGCCAAGGGCTCTAACAGAACCAAATTGCTGAGCCTGTCACCTGTGTTTCAGGAGCTGAACCAGAAATGTCGTCCTCAGGCACGCCAGACTTACCTGTCCCACTTACCAATTTGAAGATTCAATACACTAAGGTTAGTACAACTTGTATTTGCTGCTTTGCCTCAGATTTGTTAAAACTACATTTATTTACAGCATGAAAGGTCAATGTAAGTAAACTTGTGTGAAGAGCCCTCTGCAAATACAAAATAAAAGGCTTGGAAAAAGCAGTTCTGGGTTTAGTGTCCTGATCAAATAGTGAATTCTGAATCGTGGCAGACCACTTCTCATAAATTTGTTTCTTATAATATATCCAAGTGAAAGAAAGGAATTCTCTTCTGTGTGAAAGGTTCTTGTGCCAGGATTCAGTGGACTTTACTAGGCAGTTCTGTTAACTTTAGCGTAGCCTGCATGCATGCTACAAGAGGCAAAGAACTTAACTACGAGAGAAATTGACTTACTAGAAGGAGTCAAACAAGTGGGAAAAGATTACTCTGAAAAAAAAGAGCCAGAACATACTGAAATAACGTAACTTTTCTATTATGTTTACTGAAATAAGTGTAAAGAGGACTTAAATCTGATAATTAGATGAAAAGCCCTGCTTCATAAAAAACTTCAGATAGACTTGTGTCACACAGCATACCTTGGGAAATAAAGCATTCTTATTTATTTCTTCGGCCAAGTTCACGGCCATTTGAGCAGATGTGTAATTGTTAATTGATAAATATTTAGAGAAATAAGAGTAGGAACCAGATCTCAGACCTCAAACTCCGCAGCAAGGGAGAAGTAGGAATTGGATTCTGTTCGCGTCGTTCTGAGAGTATCTGGAACTAGCCTGTTTCACACTAGGACATGCCTGCTTTTTTGTCAGAGACCAAAACTCCGAAACAAATGAGGAAAAAAAAAATCTAACTTAAAACATTTAAAGTTAGTTAGTGTCATGGTATGAAGGAGAAAGTAAAGTAAGAAAGGAACTACTATAACTTAGGGCAGAGCCACTTTTGCTTTCTGAACTAAGAGCATTGTATTTAGTGATACGACAAAATCCTCACTATTGTGCATTTATTTCCTGACTTCTAACTATGGATGATTTTGAAATCCCGAAGGCCACTGCATTTTCATTTTCATAAGCACAACGAATGAGGAAGTTGTTCAGCTGATTGGTTCTTTTCCTTAGAAAAGTATCAGCACAGATCTGATTTTTGCCTTTCACCAGCAGCGCTGAGGTATATGCAGGCATTATTTTCACAAGGCTTTATTAAAGGGGGAGATGTTTCCATTGAATTGTGTTACAAATGGGAACATGAAAAAGGTGGTGAGCCCACACCATCCAACAATGCACATTTGGCAAAGATATGCCAGAGATCACAGGACTCCAGTCTCCTTCACTTTCTTCTTCCCAGTTAATCATTCACAAGACATTTCAATTCAAAGTAGATACAGTCAAAGGTATATATCATACAGATGAAAATTCTGGGCAATGCTTCGATTATTCACTGTTAGTATATAGAATCACAAGGAGTTTGTTTTTCTATGATATACCTGCAAAATAGTTTGGTTGTCTAGATGCCTCCTTCCCTTCTTTTTAAGTTGACTTGACAGAAGTTTGCTTAGTCTTTCTTGTATGTTTAGCTCAAGGAAGCTCTGCTGTGAAATAATCTTTCTGTTGAATTAAGCATCACTGAGTAGTCATTAATTAACCATGTGAGAAGCAATACTAGACAAGTGAGTTGATCTTTAAAATATAATACACAAGCACAAATCCAGTGATCTCTCGACACAGACAGATGTTTTTGATCAAAAATGCCTGTTCATTTCAAAGTCATTGGACAAGAACATCCCTCTAGGTGAAAATGACTAAATGACTAACCTAAGAATTCAAAAGAAGGCAAGAGTCACAAGCACACATTTGCTGTGTGTCTACGAACCTCTCTAGGTAAAATACCCAGTGGAAGCCAGTGAATTCTGATTTCTTATACATCTTCTGTATAAATGTGTTCTGCTCAGATAGCATTTTATTGTTTGACGTATTGGTTACAACATTTTCACACTTGGAAGGATACCAGTTATGTATGTAATTAAATCTAAATGGGTGAGCTTTTTCAAATGCCTTTGCATTTTCTTTTTACTGTGTCCCACTAAAGGATTGTATTGGATTTGCACTTGCAAGAGGAGTTGGACAAATGATGGTTATTAACTAAGTTTCCTGGTAGCACACCAAGTAAGCAAAGACTTTATGGTGTCTGAGGAATTATCTTCTGTGACTGGTCCCTAAATTCCTCTACTGCTTTTATCTCCCTGTTTTAATATCCTTCTTTATGATCACTATAAGGATATTGGTCTTTGGGGCAAGGTAGAGGGAAGAGGCAGGAGAGTTGAGTAACAGAAAAAAATGATTACAACTATGATAGAAAAGCTATGAACTCTCAAGCTTGAGAGTGCTGCTCATCCAAACAAAAGAATTCATTGATGCATTTCTTTTATGACTTATTTTCTAGTACAGTCTGATGATTTCTTTGTTGGGGTAGATAAAACACAGGCCAGAGTTTAAGAAGTACTTTCTACAGTGATATAAAAGGATTTGGCATTTAAAGCCACAATCACATCACTATAAATCCATATAAACTCAGATCCCACACCTACTCTCCTTATTCCTTTTCCAATTGTAACTGAATACCACATCTGTTAACCCATTTGTTTTACTGAGCCTTTAAATGAAGCACTTCTTTGAAAGTTATGTGCTGACCAGGCAAACTATACCACCCCGCTCTGCTTTGGTTTCCTTAAGTACAAATGAGGATTAAGACTGTACCTATTTTCTAAGGAGGATGAAATGAATTCAGTGCCTACAAAGCACTTGAAATAGTGCCTGGCACTTGGGAAGTGATTGATTAATGTTAGCAACCCCAGTCCTACTTTATTTTCCTGAATGCTTTCAAGTTTTTCCAGAATTTTCTCTTTTACCCTACCTTCCCTAGACCTGTTTCCCACACCGTTTCCCTTGTATCGTTTTCTTCTCCAAGTGTTTCTGTCTTGCACTTGTCTTGCACAGTCATGTCCCACCTGACAAAGATTGCACTGGAGCGAAGTTCCGAGGATTTAACCAGGACTTTAGGGATCAAGAATTTTCTCTTATGGGATTTGATAACTTTGTTTTTCATTCTTTCTTCACAATACTGGTTTGTTTTTTCATATTAAGGAAGAAAAATAAAAAAGACAAATAGAAAATTGAAGAAGATAAGATTTTTCACACAAGAATTCAAACCCTGAAACATTTAACTTAATTATTAAGCTTAACTCATTAAATAATAGTTTGTTTATACCAGAAAAGGTAATCAGCTAATGACATTTCACACACACACACACTCACACACACACACACGAAGAATGGTAGATAACATGTATTGTGTTTACTCTGCCCGTGACTGTGTAAGTTTTGTACAGTGATGTTAATCTTCACAATTACCCTAAGAGGAGGATATTACTCCCATTTTACAGATAAGGGAACTGAGGAACAGAATGACTAAGTAACTTGCCTAAAGTTACCCAGCAGGTAAGTGACAAAATCAGACACTGAATGCTGGTAGGCTGAGCCCTCGCACTAAGAAATGACTGTGTATGGTCAATCATGCCATCTTGGGACACTGAGTGGTCAAAAACCTGTTTTGTCCTTCTTTATTTTCCATTTGTCCATTTCTGACTACTGGAGTGTGAGTGACTGTGAGCCTTCCCAACTGTTGTTTTGCCATTCCTGGTCAACAGGAGGAAGTGTACCGCCATCTTAGGACAAGAGGAGAACAATAGGGAGGGCTGGGAGGAAACAGGTTTTCTGCTCTCATTGAGAAGGTGGGGTTTGGGCTGGGAGAGGCCAGGAGGCAGAGTACTTTGACACAGGTGAGCAATTTCAACATGAACTGCATTTCTTCCACTCCTGTGGAATAAATTTTGGTTAGAGGGGGAGATTACTTTCTTAGAGCTTTATTTTATTTCATCAACCTGGGTTAAAGTTATATTTTCAATAGAAAGAGTTCTGAATCATAGAATACTATATGTCATTGTTGTTTCCTCTCATCTCTTTTTAAATTCCTACCAAAAAAAAAAGAAATCAGGCCACATGATTTCCAAAGATCACCCTCCACTCAGTTCTCCTTTTTCCCTTCCCTTCTCTCTTCCATTTGTTCTCTCCTTTTATTTAGCAAGTTATGAATTACTGCTCTGTGCTGGGTCTTATAAGAAGGCTGACATGATTCTTTTCTCATGGAGCTTCTATTCCTGGAGGGTGTAGGATAGTGTGGGGCAGAAAACAAGCAAACAAATCATGGAAGATTTTAATCCCAAATTATGCTAAATGCTAAAAGGAAGAAAACTAAGCTGAGAGACTGTAAGGGAAGAGCTTATTTTTGATAAGATTGTTAAGAAGAGTCCCTTTAAAATCGGGACATTTAAGGTAAGCTTGAGGGATGCCAGGCAACCGTGTAAAAAGGTCAACAACAAAGATCCAGAGGTAATAGCACTTGCAAAGCCCTTGCAGACGAGAGCTTGTTATGTTCAAAGAACTATCAAAAGGTTACATGGCTGGAGTACGGTGCATAAAGGAGAGAAGGAATGAGAGGAGACCGGAAGTAGAAGCTGGGGCCAGATTGGTCAATTTTATCTGAGAGAAACCTCTAAGGGGAGCTTAAGTCAGGACCGGACTTTGGTTCAAAGCAAAGCTGATTGAGAAAATGGAGATGTACTTGTCTCAGGACAGCCGTGATCTGACACAGGGTAGTGGTGGTTCAGTTTTTCATGATGTTCTAATTGTGGCTAGGGGATACATCACACATTGTTAGACGTAAGTGAAAACACAGATTTATGTTCGGAAGAACTTGAGCAACAATTGCTTCGTAATTAAACATTTAGTTAAAATTTAACAAACGAACCAGAGAAACGAGTATTTGCCTAAATCTGGATTCCATGACATCGATATATCTGATTATGTGTATGTCTAGGTGTATATAAAATGGCCCCACTCAGAAGCATTGCTTGGAAGGGGTACCAAAGTGTTTCTAATATTTGGTTTTCTGATGTTATGTCTCCACCTGATTTATTATAATGCTGAAATTGTTCATGGAAACTTATTCTCTAGGAATTCACACAATGCTTGCCTCCTCACCCTAGGTCCCATTATCTGAATTTTTCCATTGTTCTCCCAATATTTTTTTAAGAAATTAAAGAAATATAAATACCAAGCAACCAAATTGTACTCTAAATTTAGCAATTTCTTTAGAAGGAAGAAGACTTGTATGCAGGCAATTATATTGTTGGATCTTCATACTATTAAATGTTCAGTATATATAGAACTTTCTAGTCCTTCTACATCTTAACTCTTTAATACAAGATATGCATGATATACAAAAAAGTTGTTGGTCAGTATTTCTGTCATCTTTGGACGTAGGGAGGATGTGCCTCAAAGCAAATGCTGTGGCATCTTTTCCTTTCTTTTCACTGAATTGAAAAGGCTGACAGGGTTTTCCAAACAACAAAGGGAGAAAGAAAAAGATTTTACACTCATGGTACTAAACTCAGACTATAATATAAAACAGAAATTTAAAAAAAAGTTTATTTTTTCCTATTTTTGTTTTAATCACTGTCTCCTTTTGTTTTCATTCCTTTGACTGCAGATAAATAGTTTCCTCCCATCTGTGACTTTCTCCTTCATTTCCTTCTATATTTTCCTACTTTGTCTCAATGTCTTGCTCTGCTGCTCTGGGATTTAGGTTAAAAGCAGTTGTAAAAGATGTAGCTTTGATTCTTTTCAATGTTTCACACCCACCTGACTTTCGTGCAAAGTCTCTCGTATCGTTTATCTCCATCTCTTTCTTTCTCTCCCCCAGTCTCCGTTGTCATTTGTACAATTTTAAGTTCCTAAGGCAGAAAAAAGATATACATTTACAATACACATCTCTCCTTACCCTTTTGTAACACCACCCATCACTCCCCACACAGAGACCTGGCTCTCAGGATTAGAAATCTTCACAGGTGACATAACATGGAGACTCTCATCACCTCCCTTTCCCTCGCAAGATCTTAAAAGAAATTCTTTGTACATTGAAAATGTGATCTGTTGAAATCATTCTGCCACCAGGACCAGCAGATGGCATAATGGTTATGTTGTTAGTCTCTCATGTAAGTGACCATGGTTTGAGTCCCAGACCCTGCAACTTAAAACTTACATCAGGCATGTGTGCATGCGTACCTGAAATCCCAAGAGGAGAATGGAGGAGAAGGAATTGCACTGTGGTCATGTCCTCTAGGGGTGATTTCTTGCTTTCTGACTCTGTCTCTCTCTTCAGTGAGTGGACACACCCTATAGCAAAAATCTCTCTCTAAAAATAGTTAATAATTCTGCCACCAAGAAAGCACTGGCTTCCTTTATAGGATCTAGAGTCACTGGCCCAGTTGCTGCCCGGTTATGAATTTAGGGAACCCTGAATACCTATTGAGAAAGTCAAAGACTCTCCACTTCAGCCAACAGTTTCTAAAAATCTCATGCCAGCAGATAAAGCTAATAGGTCTTTATTTTGCCCGTTAGTTAAATTCAGCTGGATGCAAGCTAAAAAATATATTGAAGAATGTGTGTATTTATTTAAAATTTTAGCTGTATATCAAATACAGTAAGACATAACTTTTATTCTGGAAAGGCAATTATTTTTTTCAAAATTATGACTTATTCTTGGACATTCAGTTGCATCCTGCAAATAGCCACTTGTTTATCAAAGGTAATATGATATAGCTCTTAAAATCTGACATATCTGAAATTTTAAGAGTAAAAATAAATTTTTTAATTGCCTCAACCTTCTCATTGATTGTTTCCCCAAATTAAAAGCACTTGAAGTCTAAGAGTATGCCTGGGCATCTAAAATTTCCAAATAATATTATGAACTTAAAGATGTCTACTGTGTGTGTATATATATCTACACACACGCACGCACACACACATATAACTTAAAAGTATTCTGGGCCTAAAACTCATGGTTAGATATAGATAAAACACTGGTTAAAGAGGATCCCAGAATATTTTTTTTTTATGGTGCTGTCTCTTTTTCCATTTTCTTGCTAATGACAAATAGCAAACGGGAAATGAAGTTGTCACCATGATAGATCATTTCAACAGGACTAAAACAGATTTCATAATTTTATAATAAACATTGCTTAGCCTGGACTCCTCTATATAAGCATTTAATATAAGTATAGGAAGGACAATCATTCAAAAACATTTGTTCACACAGTTAGCTGTCAAGTAAACACCACACATAAAGCTAGCAAAATTAAAACAGAAGAAATAATAATTAAGGTCATTCCTACCAATAAATTCTCCATAGTTAAGGAGAAGCAAAGGAGATACAATATCTGATCCTGAGAGCAAGTTTTTGTGCTGAAAGACCTGTTTGTGGGAGAATGTGCATTATTTATTATTGCAGATGACACTGCTGCATCACCCAAAAGCCTTAGGTCCTCTCGTTTGGATTTGTTAGTCTCTGGGCTAATCTCCTGGATTCTGGCTGCTCTACTTCAAATCAGTTGGGGATACTTTAAAATCAGTATTCTAAAGCCATTTAATCCTGTCACTTTCTTCTTATGTCTGTAATGGAGTCCAATCTTCACTCTGTGGATCAAGGTCTATCACACACTGAGCTCATTTCCATTGTCTGACCTTCTCTACGACTTGTTTACACTGGAGCTTTCTGCAGGGCCGATCTCTTTACCGTGTTATAAACACCCCCTTTGCTCATTGTTTTCCTTATTTTTTAAAAAATTATGTATCTATTTTTATTAATCATTATTATAATTCTTTAATTTGCTACAGGGCATGTGCACTCACCAGAGAGAGAGATGAGAGAGAAAGTGAAAAAGCAAGCTGCAAGGTCGGGACTTGAACCATGGGCAACCCCACCACACCACCTGTTGGCTCCCATTGTATTTCTTCTCTCCACCAATACTGCTCCCATCCTTCCAGAATGTATTCTTCCAAGCCCTGTCCTGGTCTTCCATGAGACTTGCTAGAGAACTGATTGAGTAGAGCCCTTCTTTGGCCATTTTAGTCTTCAGTCTTTAGTTCTTTACTGGCTGATCTTGATAAAAATACTCTCTCCTCAGATTACACACCCTTTGAGAGCAAGGGCCCTGGCCAAACCAGCTCTCATTTTCCCACAGTATCTTCCAGAGTTATGTCTCAAGTATTTACTCGTTATTTGACAAACACTTTTCAGATAACACAGAGGAACCAGTTAGGGTTATGTAAATGTAAGCACAAGTTCAAACAAAAGTTGCATTATTGTGTGCCCCTATAGTAAAGGTTAAAAATGAAGAATTCTGGACAGTTGTTGATAATGTGGGATCATCTACAGCGGATGTTTTTAGTTGCCTGCAGGCTGTCATCTGAAGAGAGAATTTATGTATGATTTAGATGTGAAATTCTGATAATGAAGCTAGGTAGTACAGTATATATTGTAATGTATTGAAATTCTTTCACCAAAAGAGATTATAGGAATGGAATAAAATAAACCTATTGAGAGCATATTATCAAGAACTTGAAACCACAAATTAGTTGGACCTAATGATAAGAGGACTCTAGTGGGAGCTAGAATTTCACCACAGACCTAACAAAATGTAATTAATTCTGTATTTTTTTTGGGGGGGAGGGGTTTTGCTAAAGGGCACCTGTAGTCGCTGAAGAAAGAGAGATAGAGAAAGGAAAAATGAGAAATCACGTCTTAGGGAATTGGGGCACACATGCTCATGTGCCTGCTGTGATTCTGAAGTACCTGAGTCTGGGGCTTAAAGCATGGTTAGCTATGCAGGAGCTAAGGGCCTTAACCATCTATCAACTTGCTGGCTTTTCTGTATATTGTTTTTATATATTTATTTATTTTTAGTGAAATTATACAGTAGAATGCTGTGATTCTAAGTGTGTTTCCCACAGGGTCAGACTTGTGTTCTCTTAGTTTAGAGATATAAAGTCTGAAAAGGTAATACAATCTTTAGGGAAGTGGGAAGGAACTATTAGCAAATGTGAGTAAATCTGATGTAAAGTTTTGAAAAGGTGTTTGAAAACAATCTAGGGCAGGTACTATGATGTCTTTAGTTTTTCTTGTATGTGTGGAATTTTATGAGCTATGATATAGATATTTAACTTGAGCACAAAGTAGAATATAAGCAATTTGATCCTTGCAAGATACTACTAGCATCTTATGTTAGAAAATAAGAAAAAACGTTAAATCCAATTGGACCAACTGGTAAAATATTGATGAGGAGGTGACATATTCAAGTAGAGTTTGAAGGAAAAAAAATATGTAACTCCAGCCTGAGGAACAGTATGAATAAATGTGTGGTGTTTGAGGCAGTAATAATGAAGCTGAAATAAAGGGTAAACTGAGGAAATAGCAGGACAAAAGTTTGGAAAAGCTGTTGAGTCAAGATCACAAACTCCTCAGGTGCTATGAAGACAATGGAGAATCACCACAGTGCTCTGAGGAGTGGTGTAGACAAAACCCAAATGATCAATAGGTTGGCCAAGGAAGATTAACAATAGAGTGAAATTATTATTATTATTATTATTTTTTAATTTGCTATAGGTTATGAGTGCTTGCCAGAGAGACAGAGAAAGGAAAAGTGAGAAAGCACCCCCCAAGGGGCATGGCCAAGCCACAAGCCCTTCTCCTCCATTATCCTCTCAGGATTTGGGGCATATTGCTCATATGGCCTATGTGTTTTCCAAGTCATCAGGTCCAGGTCTGGAACCACATAGACAGCCATGCGAGATCCAGCCACCTTAAACACCATGCCCAGCTGACCTGAAATAATTTTTTTTAATTGCTAGAGGGCATGTGTTCTCACCAGGGAGAGAGTGAGAGAGAAAGAAAGGAAAAGGGAAAAAGGGAGAAAGGGAGAGAGGGAGAAATCATCCCCCAATGGTGTGTGGTTATGCTGCAATCCCTTTTCTTCTATTTCTCCATCCTGTTGAGATTTGGGGCATGCATATACATACATACACATGGTGTGTTTCTCAAGCCATGGTGCTTGTATTCAAACCCCGTTGGTCATGTGGGATCCAGTTACCTTCACCACTAGGCAACAGGATTGACCTGAAAATTAAATTTTAATTAGGCATGCATAGGTAAATAGAATAGGATACATGCATACAAAAGGTTGACTATGAATTATGTGTGTGAATAACAGAGAAAAATGTGTGTGTGTGTGTGTGTGTATGTGTGTGTGTGCACGCATTTGAGGCAGAGAAGGAAAGAGAGAGTATAAGTGAGCCAGTTGTAGAACTTTAGTTTGGGTGAGCAGAATAAAACTAGAGATGACAATGAACTGAGCTTGAGACAAGTTGATTGAGGTGTTTCTCAGTCATCCCTGGGAGAAAAATGCTAAACAGTAAGGGATAGATATGCATAAATAAAAATACTTTTCAAGAGTAATTATGAGATTTTGTAAAAATGTGTTTCTGATAGCTACAGTGCATATTCATTCTAGGAGATTTTAGGCAAGTCAGTATTTTAATCTGAATTTATCTTTCCTCAAGCAGAAGTAGGATGCAAACTTATTTTTTCAGAGGATAATCTGGTGAACTTTATAGTGTTCATCTGTATTTAATTATCCTATCAGAGAAACTGGATTTTTCTTGACACTTCTGCCTTTCTCATACTCCCATATATGTATCTTTGTACATCTAAGCTCTTCATCTGAACTACTTTGGACCCTTCCCTTTATTTATTCATGCCCATGTCTTTTTCCCATCAGTTTCAGGCAAGCACTACCATTCCTCTGAACTCTTCCAAAATAAGGATGATGCAATTTTATTGTATGGATCATTGTAGTGCTGTGAACAAGAAAATAAGAAGGCTTATTCTCCTCCCCATTTTTGTAGAAAATCACAAGTGGTATAAGGTACTCACATGCAGACTATGACAAATCTTATCCATGAGTAGCTGATGGATTGTAATTTCTTTGATTTGATTTTAAGCTATTCAAGAATTGTGTATTGGGATCAGCAGTTAGCGTAATGGCTATGTCGCTGGACTCCCATGTAGTCAACTGCGGTTTGAGTCCTGGACCCAGTGGCTTGAAACTCATGCTGGGCACGTGTGCATGCATGCCCAAGATCCTGAGAAGGGATTGCAATGTGGCCATGCCCCTTGGGGGTGATTTCTCACTTTCTGTCTCTCTATCTCTGTCTGTCTTTCTGGCGAGTGCACGCACCTTACAGCGAACCCCCCCCCCCCCCACCAAAAAAAAAGAATTTTGTTTTGAGGCTAAAAATCACTTGAGGGCTGTGATTGTGTTGGCCACTGAGGATAAACCAGAAAATCCGACACACACAATCTTGAGCTTACAACCAGGAGAGAAGACAGACATTTTAAAATGACTATTAAACAAGTGACAAATTTTACAATAAAAGTGTTAGATCATCAGAAAAGTCATGACACATTTTTGTATAGAAAAAAAAAAACAGAATAATATGTTATGACTTTTTGGACAACCCAATATTTTTTTCTAAATAATCTTATAAATCATAGAAAATAGAATTATACTCAAGCATTTAGCTATACACAGTGATATATTTTTTATCAATTTGACAGGATTTTAAACTATACTGTGGGTACTATATGCTAGCATATCTAAGTTAACAAAAAACTTACAGGTCAATTTAAAAGACTGGTTTTATTCCAGATATGTGCAATACGAGAGGACATCAAAAAGTTCACAGAAAATGGAATTAAGAGCAAGTTTATTTTGGCACAATAAAATTTTGAAATTTATACATAGTTTTTCTTATGATATGTATTTTCTATGAACTTTTTGAAGACCCTTTATAGAAGCAGCTAATCTAACAGTATGTAATGTTGATTACTGTCACTGGACTGATAGGCGTTCAGCATAGCAGCTGACTTAAAACCTGGGAGCAGGGAGCGAACTGCAGTACATTCTTTCTCAGGTTGAACCACCAATAACTTGTCTTTAAATATTAATGAGGAGGGTATTTGAATTAAAATAGGTCTTAAATCCAAAGTATATATCACCCTTTAAAAATAAATAATATCTTCCATGAGTGAGAGAAATAGACAAAGACAGAGATAAAGGACCCGAATAGGGTCTGCTAGTTGCCACCCACCCCCAGCCTCACTGAACCAGCCCCAGATAATGGGCACATGCATGCCTGGTGCGCTCGGAGAGCTTGAACCGATAACCTTCGGCCTTGATAACCTTCCCATGTGGATTTGCCTCATGGAGTGTGGCATTTTTACTATTGTGCTACCATCTGCCTCCCCTTCTTTTAAAACTGTACATATTTATTACTCACAATTCAAAATGATATAAATTAGTTTATCTTGTCATAAGTCTAACAGAAAGTTGTGATATATAACATCCAATATTTATGATTGTTCTTCTATTTTGACAATGAATAAGAAAATAGGGAATAAATAAGAAATAAAGGAATGGAAAGAGAGAAAAGAAATCCTAGCTCTTATCCAAAACAGCACATAGCTTTATCCATCACAAAAAACGATTTTCATTTTTTACCTTTTGCCATAGGCCACATGCACTCACCAGAGACATACATATGTAGAGAGAGACAGAGAGACATCATCCTGTAGGGAGGATGACCACAGTGCAATCCCATCTCCTTCACTCTCCTCTTGGGATTTTGGGCACATACACATAAGCACCCAACATGTTTTTCAAGCCACTAGATTAGGCACTCAAACCACAGAGTCAGTAATGTCGGATCCAGCACTTAACTTCCACACCACCAGCTAATCCAAAGATATTTTTTAATTTGGCTTTGTCAATTTTGTTTTTCTCATCAAAAGATGAATAAGATATCAAACTTGGTTTCTTAATGAAATGCAAATTTGGGGTTGCAAAGGTTGAAACATTTTAAAACTTACAAACTGATGCTTTTTTAATATTTCTATTCTCTAATAGTACATCCAGAACAAAATTCTATATATTCTAGACTCTTCTATTTCTTTAGATGCATATCTCTTTCTCATATATTTGACTGTTGGGAAAGTCAAACATATTTTTTGATACAAAGATGCATCATGATTTTCCCGCTGACCCAATACATCAATAAGAAATCCAGTACTTGACTTCATCTGAGGACAATTCATTGAGTAATCATTTAAAAAAAAAAAAAATGAAAACCTCTGTGCCTCTAAAAAGTCAATGAAAAATATTTCCAGCCAATTTTTTCTAAGCAAACATCTTTCAAAATCTTCCCACTCTGCTAGCTTTAAAATGATAAGATAAAAAGATGAGAAAATAATCACTTATGATACCACATCACTGCGAGCCCAAAATGAGCCTGTTCAGAATCTGAAGTGGAAAAACAGAGCCAATGTTTTATAAAGACAAAGCCTGCCAGAACCTCCACTTTTACCTCAAGTTTGTGACTGTATCAAGGAAAAGCATCATTTTCTAGATTTTCTCCAATCTGTATGTTTTGTATTATTCTTTTTTGTTATTCTTTTTCATTTATTTTTATACATTCATTCCCTGTGTATCACCACAGCTTGTAAATGAATGATCCCAACATGAATACACTGCACATCAGTCCAGTTAAAGATATCATACATGTTCATGTTATCATCCAACAGACAATCCTCCATTTCTGTATTTCTTAATGTTGAAATGGCCACATGTTTTCATGAAACTTAAAACTTTTACTTTATTTTCGTGTGTGTGTATGTGTAAAATATCTTAATCAGACCAAAAAAGGTTTGAGAGAGGACATGATATGTATCATTTAGGTACTGGGTAATTATTTATGTTTACAAAGATTTCCAAAATTTGTTACATATTAAAATGCATTTGGGGACCAGCAGTTAGCATAGTGGCTATGTTGCTGGACTCCCATGTAGTTGACTGTGGTTTGAGTTCCGGACCCGGTGACTTAAACTCATGTCAGGTGCGTGTGTGTGCGTGCCCAAGATCCCGAGAGGAGAATGGAGGAGAAGGGATTGCGGCGTGACCATCCCCCTTGGGGAGTGATTTCTCGCTTTCTGTCTCTCTGTCTCTCTCTGTCTGTCTGGCGAGCACACACGCCCTATAGCAAAAACCTCTTGAAAAAATAAAAAAAAAAATAAAGAAAAAATAAAATGCCTTTTTACTTACTTTCTCTTCTTCCCCACAGATCTTCATAAATAATGAGTGGCATGATTCCGTGAGTGGGAAGAAATTTCCTGTCTTTAATCCTGCAACTGAGGAGAAACTCTGCCAGGTAGAGGAAGGAGATAAGGTGAGTTTCTGAACACGAGTTCAAGTTTTATACCAGGTTTGTTTCTTGCCATTCTGAGCTCCTCAGCCCCATTGTAAGTTCACGAAGGCTAGTCATTAAGATAGGGCTTCTGGGAAAATTTTCTAAATTGTTTTTGGTACACAAAGGGCACTCAGTTGTCATGTACTGATGAGAAGCCTATGCTGCCGAGTATTGTGGTCATCTTTTCACACTACTTTTCATTATTTTTCGATTGAAATGGTGTCTAGATTTATGATACAGACTGTCAAGAAGGGATTGATCAGAGGTTTAAAAAAGAAATCCTTACTTACATAAAATTATTCTTTTTAAGTTACTAGGCGAAGCTAAAACTTAAAGTCAATACAGTACAGGATTTTAAAAGTTAATGCATCAAAATTATTCAGTTAAAATTAACTAATACCTTCAAAAGTGAATTTTAAAATGCCTTAAATTGAAAAACAAACGTTGTGTTACTCTAATACTAGTAATAACAACAAAACCCAACTTTTAGTTTGTGGTAATTTTTAAAAATTCCAAATGCTGTTTTAATATAATACTTCAAGCAAACCTACAAGAAAGGTACAATTTTTAGCCATTTTTACAAACAAGGATGGAATGGGGGAATAGAAAGGTTGAGTGATGTCCTCAGAGTGACTTTGCTAACAAATAATGCAATTGGCATTCAAACGCTGCCCTTTGGACCCCAGAGCCTGTGATTGGAGGAGCTACTGCTTCCCAGGTGATCATTATAAAAGTAAAATAGGGTCACCTTAAATAGCCTGGGAGATGGAGTCAGAAGTAGAAGAGCTTTCAGAATTTTGATCTGAACACATACCTACAAAAGTATTACATATCTTAAAAGTAAGTGTCTCTTGAACATGGGTGCCTGTGATCCTGGCTGGCTGTGGCTAGAGGTTGATGGTAGCATAAAAACTCTGTTGGGATACTTCTCTCTCTCTTACTCTTCCTTCCTCTCTCTCTCTGTGTGTCTGTCTCACTCTCTCTCATAAAATAAATAAATCAGGGACCAGCAGTTGGCATAATAGCTATGTCGCTGGACTCCCACGTAGCCTACTGCGGTTTGTGTCCCGAACCCAATGGCTTAAACTCACGCCGGGTGCATGTGTGTGCATGCACAAGATTCCAAGAAGAGATGGAGGAGAAGGGATTACTGCGTGGCCATCCCCCCTGGGGGGTAATTTCTCTCTGTCTCTCTCTGTCTTTCTATCTCTTTGTCTCTCTCTTTCGGATGAGCACAAGCGCCCTATAGCAAAAATCTCTCCAAAAAAATAAATAAATAAAATTTTAAAAATCCATAAGTTTTTAAAAATGTGTGTGTGTGTATATATATATATATACATGTATATATATATATACACACACACACATTTATACATATATATATATATATATATATATACACACACACACACACATACATATATATTTTTTTCCTTTTTTTAGAGAGATTTTTTCTATAGGGCATGTGCACTTGCCAGAGAGAGACAGAAGAAACGAGAAATCACCCCCCTCCATGGGTGATTGCCATGTCACAATCTCTTGTTTTCCATTTTCTTCTCTGGATTTTGGATACACACACACACATGCCTGGTGAGTTTCAAGCAACCAGGTCCAGGTTTCAAACTGTGATTGGCCATGTGGGAGTCAAGCAACATAACCATTATGCCATCTGCTTGTCCCCAAAATATGTATGTGTTTCTTAAGTTTAATTCAAAATAATTTTCTGGTCTTTAGTTGTTCAGAAGTTATCAATCTTTAAATCTCTATAAGATAAGATAAAAAGAGATACTGATCCTGAGAGGAGAATGGAGGAGAGGGGATTGCAGCATGGCTATCCCCCCTGAGGGTGATTTATCTCTCTGTTTCTCTTTGTCTTTCTGGCGAGCCCACTCGCCCTATAGCAAAAACCTCTCAAAAAAAAAAAAAAAAAAAAAAAAAAAAAGATATAAAGAGATACTTACTTTCTGCACTAATAGCTTGTAGATAAAGTCAGCCAAACCAAGGGTGATACCCTTAATGTTATCATGGTCCCATTAATTATTAACAATCACTCTTTCCTGTTCAATCTTCATCCTTTCATTCCTTTGACCCTAATCATGGAGATTATGAATTTCAAGATAGTAAGCCATGAAAACCTGTTTGAGGGAGCAGTAGACTCGAGGGGCCCTTTTGGATTCAGGCTGCAATACTCTTGGAATGCATGAAGGGCAGGAGGGCAGTTTAGCCACAGTGCGCTACAATCTGAGAAGTGAAAACAGAAGAAAACAGAGATATATGTCACCTGCTTTCAGATTTGACTCTACATACCAAAGAGTGTACCAGTGTATAAATTTTTCAAGGACTTCTCACTGCCTCTGAGGGAAAGTCCACACACCAAGCTTCCCTTTTAATATTATTCAACCCCTGTTTCTGGCCTCTGGTCCAAGCCATCTGATCAGCCTAGGAGTTCGAGCTTCACCAGGCCCAGTGTCCCTCCTCGGACTTTATATCACTGTCTTTGTGCATGTCCACTGTGCAGTCCTGGGGACCTGGTGCAAGTTTCCACCTGTAGGAGAAACACAAAGTTTCACATTTGGACTTAACCCTCTGTTCCCTTTTATGTAAAACCAGAAGATAGGAAAACCATAGGAAAGGGAGGAGGATTAATGAAAGAAATATGAAAAAGCTTCCACAGAAGTAGGCACATAGTAAAGCGTCAGTTGTTAGCATTCTTAAAAGCCTTCTCTAATTTTCCCAGGTAGAATTGATTTTTTTTTTGTGCCTTTATTTATTTATGTATGTATTTAATTATTTATTTATCTTTGAGGTTTTTACCATAGGCATATGCACTTGCCAGAGAGAGACAGTGAGAGGGAAAGTGAGAAATCACTCCCCAGGGGGTATGGCCATGCCGTGATCTCCTCCCCTCCATGTTCCTCTTCGGATTTTGGGCACAGCTGCACCCGTGCCTGGCATAATTTTCAAGTCACCAGTTCTGGGACTCAGACCACAGTCAGCTATGTGGAAGCACCTTAACCACCATGCTACCTGCTGGCTCCACTTGTATATGCCTTTATAAAATGTTGAATCTGCCTGTATTATAACGTTTGTGTTACACAGTTATTGGTTAATATATCTAAGGCAACCTGCTTCTGGTAGAGATCAACACTAGCTCTCACATTTCTGTTTTCAGTATCTACCACACTGTAGTTAGTACACCAATGGAATATTCTCTTCTGTCAAGTTTTGAATCTCCATATACCCCACATACCTCACTTTAAGAACACAGGACTAAACTGACGATTGATGAAGCTAGTGGTTCTCAATATTTAGCATGCATCAGAACTCCCTAGGAGGCTTGATGAAAAACAGATTGCTCAATCTCACCCATGTCAAGAGCTCGTTTCAATCATAAAAATTTAGATCATAATAATAAACTCAGCAGTGGGGCCTGAGAATTTGTAGTTTTGACAAGTTCTTGGGTGATGCTGATATTGCCAGTTGGGGTAGAAGTGGGAAAATATATTTTGAGAACTATCAAACTACAGTTTTAAGCCATAAGTTGTATCTCCTCTCAAGCATTAGCACTTAGTAGGGACTATGGATTTTGACAGGTAAGGAAGCTAATGAGTGGAACCCATGCTGTGACAATTACGCTGCATCTCCGTGAAGTGTACAAGACCAAATCTGGACAGAGAAATACTGATGATCTCAAGCAAGGAACTACATCCTATGAGCTGTTCCCTAAATAAGAGAAAAATGTATTCTTCACATTTAGCAATGAAAAATGAATATCTCCTATTAGGAACTTCTAGTAATACATACAACTCACCTTCACTATCACTCTAGTTACCTGAGCAGCTGTAGAAAGGCTAGAAAGATGAAAAAAGCAATGTAGGGCAAAGTGAGAGAATTACAAACCCCGAGAGTCGCCTGCTTACTCTCTCCCCAAAAGTAAAAATGCCATTTATGAGAGAGAGACTACAGACCTGTTTGCAGTTTGTAATGAAGAAACAAAAAATATTCTGGATGTTTGAGCTCTGAAGTCTTGAACATTTTGCTTTGCCACTGGGATTAGTTTCACTGAAAAATCTCAGTGCCTAGGGTTTCAGTGGAAATCTTGTTAGGCAGACTGAAGATTTTTCTTCACACAGGTTGTGGAATTCACCTTCTTCCTGAAGTGTGGTAAGGGAAACCTGATGATCATACAAGGAGCCTTGGAATGTTTGTCATTGATTTACTCTTTGCTTATGGATAATTACTCCTGCTCAGAGAAGAGATCAAGGTCACTCACTCACTTCTCATAAAGCTTCCAAGCAGGGCACAATACTAATTGAGATATCTGGACATTGGATCACTGTTCATGACACAAACTGTTCATTGTAAGCAACTATTTGCTTAACATCTACCACACTTAGAGTCACATTTTTGTTTTTAAGGTTTTTGTCATAGGGCATGTGCACTTGCCAGAGAGAGAGAGAGAGAGAGAGAGAGAGAGAGACAATGAGAAGGAAAGTGAGAAGTTACCTCCCAGGGGAGATGGCCTTCTCCTCCATTCTCTTCTTGGGATTTTGAGCTTGTACATGCACTTTCCAGGTGTGATTTTTCAAGTGGTCAGGTCCAGAAATCAAACTGTGGTCAGCCATGTGGGAGTCCACTGCCTTACCACTACACCATCTGCTGGCCCTTTTTTTTTTTTTTTTTTTTTTTTTTTGAGAGGTTTTTGCTATAGGGCGCGTGCGCTCGCCAGACAGACAGAGAGAGACAGAGATATAGAAAGCGAGAAATCACCCCCCAGGGGGGATGGCCACGCCGCAATCCCTTCTCCTCCATTCTCCTCTCGGGATCTTGGGCACGCACGCACACGCGCCCGGCGTGAGTTTAAGCCGCCGGGTCCGGGACTCGAACCGCGGTCGACTACGTGGGAGTCCAGCGACATAGCCATTACACTAACTGCTGGTCCCGCTGGCCCTTTTTGTCACATTTTGCTTTAATTATTCAAAATCTTTTGTTTTTAAATTATTATTACTGGTCTCATAATGTTACCAACAGACATACAGGAAACTCCTCTTACATTGTGTAGTGAAAGGTACAGTCTAGTCAATCACATAGTCACAGTGAACCTAATATTCTGGAACTGACTCCTTTAGCTAATGAGCCAAGAGGTTTTAGGGATTTAATATGTGAGTAGAATGGAGCTAACAATGGACTATAAACCTCCTTTCAATGGTATTATAAAGGAAGGAGGAGGAGCAAGAACAAATGGAGGTTGCAAAGCAAAGCACAGGTGTGGGTGGGAACTGTTTTCTTTTCACTTCAATGGCTCTTTTAGGCTATCTTGACTAATCCTGAAAACTGCTTTTAATACTAAAGCATGACCTAACGAATAATTGTTGAGGATAATAGTAAATGTCCATTAAAGTAAGTGCCTATGACAGGTGTAAAGGTAAAACTGGTCTGATAACTATTTTCTCTATCTGTGAATCAATTTAATACGGAAACATACCATTTAGGATTGAAGAGTTCAGTCCTTCTTAAGTCTGCTTCAGAGGCATATGATACCTCATCTTCATTTGAACTGTCTTCATATATTTAGCTCACAGGCCTTTCTTTAAAAAAAAAAAAATCCAACAATAATGCATTTAAATGCTATAGGCAAAAGTGTTCCTGATGGTGGCAAATCTGTAGTTAATTCAAAATGAACCTAGAAATGCCAGTACTGAATTTAAAACAAAACAAAAACAAAAACTAAAGAAATTGTAGTTTAGAAATTAAAAACAAATAAACCAAACTAAACAAAAAAACTCACCAATTATTATGCCTAAGTGTTCTGAATAATGAAGTTTTATTATATGATGGAATCCAGCAAAATGTGCTTTATTATATAAATGTAATATGAGTAAATAGTGACATAAGTTGTATCCTTACATAAACTCAATGTAACATGATGAGCTTATAAGATGGGTAACCAAATTATCAAATGTTTATTAATTGCCAATTGTGGCCCCAGAATAGTAAGAAGTATTATAGCTTATAATACAGATAGTGGTAAACAGCCATTGCAAGGAGATCATTATTAGAGCAGCCTTGTAGAGTTATATGAACCAGATTTTAGAGTCAGATATGGCATCACATTTTTTTTTTCTGCACTCTACAGGGTTTCACATTCATGAACTAAAGTCTACTTACCTATATAACAAGATTCCTGATACTTAACCATAGTAGTAACTTGTGTGTCTATAAAGGACTTCTTAGTTCCTGGAGCTTAGTAGGCTCTTAAATAGTTATCATAAAGCTGAATTAGCCTGGTGAGGGATTAAGTAGGTTGTGCTATTTTAGCTGGGCATTAAAATATAAGTTTTTAATTTTTTTTGAAAGTAAAGAAATGTGCTGATAGAACATGCCAGGCAAGGAGAATTATAAGAGCAAAGGTGAGAAGGAATTGGCCTAATAGAGTAAAATATAAATGAAAACACTAAGTTTGGGTAGATAAGATGGGCCCCAAATATTAGGCCTTGAAAACTAAATTAAGCAGAGGATTTGCCCTTGGGACTATACACACTTACACAAAAAAAGCTGTAAACCTTTGAAAAGGAAAGTGATGGGACAAAATTATTTAAAGAAGATATAGGTGAGACAGTTTGTGGAAGATAGAGGATAAAGTTGGGAAAGGCTATGAACATTATGAAATAATAAAAGCCTAAAATAGTATAGGATCATGAAAACTGAAGGATTAAAATATACTAGAACTGCTAAGAGTTATTTTAAGATCAATTTTATAGCTAAGAATACAAGATTAATGTTGTAACTAGGACTACAATAATAATTGCCATCACTTAATAAACATTAACATAATGCCTGTCCCATGAAAATGTATATCAAGTCTTACATTTTCACATCTTCTACACAATACTGTGAGGTCAAACTACCTCTATTTTAAAAACCAGAAAACTGAACCTTAGTGATCAGACAAGGGCACAGTGGTAAAATGCAAAGCTTTGCAAGGCTGAAGCAGATGGAAGGTTCTGGGTTTGTATCTGGAGACCTCCGTAAGTATGCTGAGTACAGATGTGCCTGTGATCCAAGACTGGTCAAAACTGGGAGTGGATTGCTGCATCAAGGCTCTATAGACAGTGCTGTTTTTCTACGTCTCTTTGCCTCTTTGTCTGTCTCTCTCTTTCTCATTCATGGAAGAAGTACATCAACTTTAAATAAAAGAAAATTGAATCTAGAGAAGTCACGTCACAACATTATTTCACTTTAAAATATTTTTCACAAATTATAATTACATGCTGGAATGATGAGTTGATTTTATGTCTCTCTTCTTTGATTATATTTTAATCTTTCTTCACTATTCAACGATTAGCAGACTGGTGAAAAATAATGCTTGGGAGAGGCATGTTCTTTAGATAGGTGGAGAGACAATTGGATCTCTTGAAACATATATAGCTAATAAGTAGGAATCATAATTGATATTTGGTGCTCTTTTGTTCAAACTATATATTTATTGCCATAACTCTATCTCTCCTCCTGGAAGATTAAATATAAAATTTCCTAAAGGAGGACATCACCCTAAAGACATGCCACAAGAATGTCCGTATTTGTAGCAGCATTGTCTAGGGATATGTGTTCCATATGGCAGAATTACTGTCTTGAAGCCAGTTTTTCCATATCCTCTTGGGGGGCAGGATGCCTGTCCAGCAAAGGTCAATGTCAGAACACTGAGAAAAAGGATCCAAATGAAAGCTGGGTAACACGGTCTGTTTAAACACAGAATAGCATGTATTTCACAAGCTGTGGTATCCACAGACCATGCGGCAATCTTGAATGCTTGTGGTTTGCTTTTTTTTTTCTTCTCCTTAACAGTTTTCTCTAATTTTAATCTGAAAAATGTTAGAACGTGTAATACAAAACAAAGTCCAAATGTATGTAGTCAATGTGACTAACTGAATGCCCTAAATATACATGATGTGTTTCTTGAAAAAGCAAGCAATAAATGCACATAGTTTATTACATATACTAATTGTTCTCTCAAAAGTTAGACAGTGAGCTACATCAGTGTGTAATATATTATAGTGAAAGAATGTTTGCTTATAGTCAGTGTATATTATCACTTCATCACACAATATTACACTTTTAAAATATGCCACTTGTCCTTGATCAACTTAGTTTGGTGATAAAAACTATAAAAATTATTTGCTGGAACCAGCAGATAGTGTAATGGCTACGTTGCTGGACTCCCTCATGGGCAACTATGATTTAAAGTTCAAATCCAGTGGCTTGAAACTCACATAGGGTGTGGGTGCATGCATACCCAAAAGCTCAAAAGGAGAATGGAGAAGGGGTTGCAGTGTGGCTGTCCCCGCCAAGGGGTGATTTCTCATTTTCTGTCTCTCTGTCTGTCTCTCTCTGTCTTTCTGGTAAGCACTTATGCCCTGTAGCAAAAATCTCTCTCTCTTTCTCAAAAAAATAAATAAATAAATAAATAAGTAAATAAGATTTGCTTGTATTTGCAGGCTTTTAAATTTGGAAATCTGGAACTTCTTAATTGAATATATCTTAAGGGAAGGGATATTAATATGAGGTCCATGCTACTCCAAGAAGGAGGTATCATCCTTGGATGGAATTCAGCTTAATTTTGGGCAACTTTTTAAGAATATAGGATAATTCTGTACCCCTATTCCTCAAAAGTTACAACTTAGTAGCCTGTAGAGTAACTACGATTTATGAAGCATATGCCATTCTATGCAGTAGTCATTATCATGCATAAACAAGTTTTGGAATGATCCACAGCTTTGAGGTGTTTGCAAATGATTTATTTGATGGGGGAAGAAAAGGACATGTGCAGTGGTAATGAAAGAAGTGGTGGTGATGTTTACAGTAGGAGCTCAGGTCTGAAGAGAGATCTGTAGGGGAATGGAATGGCCAGGGTGAAATTTGTAACTGAGGTGGATTGAGGAATAATCCTAGGAGGAAAAGCGTGCCTGGTTTAGAAAACGACAATAGAGAACAAATGGTATAAGTAAAGATAAGTAGGCTACATTAGGTGTGAAATCACTTTATTTTTGACTTTTGTTCAAATTAGTATAGTTTTAAGCAGTGCATCTTTAATAATCAACTGCCTTTGCCTAATTAGGAATTGGAAAACATTTCTTTGTACCACACTGAGAAATGCATGCCCTTCTACATACCAGATCCATCATTTACTGTGCCTTTCCCCTCTGCACAAAAGGAATGAGTACATGTTTATAATGTTTACTTTTCAACAGCAATGAAAGATTTTTATTCACCCTTCACTGGGCTCCTCGTGAGAGTAGAGAGGCTATAGAGACACCAGAGACCAAAGGAGATAGTTCCATTTTTAATCTTGAGCTTTTCCTGGAACTATAGTTACCCAGTCACCAAAGGAATGTAATATGTGGTGAGGAGAAGATTCCCTGGTCAGACGGGCTTGGTTTGAAACCCAGTGCAGCTACTTTTAATAATTGACTCTGAGCAAGTCTCCTTTGTCTTTGCTTCCTTTTCTTCATTTGGGGACATATATGTCCTATGAAAATATTAAGAATTCAATGAGCTAATAGGTGTAAAGTTGTCGGAATACTACTTGAAATGTTATGGTAACATTGTTTACCAATGATATGCTAAGCCCTCTAATGATAGCTACTATGAAAAGATTATAACCTTTATATTCTAGGCAAACAAGTGCTAGATGATTGGAGCTCATCATTCTAGCCTATGGAGACATAATTCCTGTTTATGAGAAACTTCAGTCTATTTTATATGGTTGTTGCCATCATAGTTGCTAATCCACAGTGTTTAGCCCACTGAATTGAATTTGCTTTGACTTACAGGAGGATGTTGACAAAGCAGTGAAGGCTGCAAGACAGGCTTTTCAGATCGGCTCTCCATGGCGTACTATGGATGCTTCAGAGCGGGGTCGACTACTATACAAGTTGGCCGATTTAATTGAAAGAGATCGTCTACTGCTGGCTGTGAGTATTAACCAAACTGGATAGGAACCAAGAGCTCTCCAAAGCATTCATTGTTTCATTGACAAGTTGTTTTGGTATTAGTGGTGACTATATGCCCTCTACAAATAAAATGAAAAGCTTCATCTCTCAGATCTTGGATAGGACCATTAACTATTGAGCTTATTCTCTTAAATAGAAATCTGTACTTCAGTTCTGGGTGATGTTCATTTTTGCTCCTATAATACAAATTTTACAGTCAGAACTTTAGCAAACCCTAAGTCATACCAAGTGTCCTTTCTTAACTCTAAAACACCTCAGACTTTTAACAAGGTCATACACAGAGTGAGTTTCCTGGAATCCTAGACAAAGTTTCTTAAATTTACTTGGCCAGTGAACACTCCTAGTGGAAAATCACAATATGTTTGCTCAAGGTATCCAAAATATTTCTCTAAAATACATCTTATTTCTCCCTAGTATAGCAACCAAAGTATTTAATAAATGGCCTCCTAAAACGTATCTATTTACAATGATCATAATTAAATGATGTCCTTTTTACAGGTGAAGGACACAAAGCATAAAGAAAATAATCCAATCATGAAGTGTTTTTAGAGTTATTTTTATATATACTTTTAAAAAAACATTTTAGCAGTTATATGAGTCCCTGTGTAACAGGGAATGGAGAGCATTTCCTTGTTTTCGTCCTCTCAGTTGGGTATTACAATGAAAGCAATTTAACAAACCATTACAAGATCAGATTTCAGAGTAAATTTTTATTACCTTTAGAATCTGAAAGTGGCCATAACAAAGACTACATTTTTAAAGATCAGCCATTAGCAATTATAGTTAATCAAAGAACTGCTCATCATTTAATCAAAGAATCACCATAATTCAAAATATAAAAAAATGAAAACAGAAGCTTTGTGCAATAAAACTATATTAACCAAAATGTCCTGTAGGAAAAAAGCAGAATTTGCTAAAACTTGGCTTTGATCATTTCCTTCTTTTTCTTTTTTTCTATTGTATTGTACAACTTCGTATTTACATTTAATTGTTGTACATATTTGTGTGGTGTAATATAGAATTTCAAAGCATGCATTCAGTGTGTGATAATCAAATCAAAGCTAATACTATATTCGTTGTTTTCAACAAAGAACACCACATTCGTGATGTGTGCCAACAATTTATGCTCTACCAGTTTTCTTTCTTGCTTTTCTCACTTATCTGATATGTGGAGTACAGTGTTGACTGCCTCTGTCAGCATAAAAACTTATGAGGAAAAAGAGCAGGCATACAAAAATTATATTTGATTAAATTTTGAGAAAGTGGACAGTACAACAGAGAAACAGAAGAGCTTTAATGGTTTATCATCTTACAAAGTCTTACCAGGTAAATACTCCAGCAGAACACTGGATTCCAAAGAGCTTTTTAAAATTCTGCTTCAAAAAGGGGGAGGAGAACCAGCAGTTAGTGTAATGGCTATGTCGCTGGACTCCCATGTAGTCAACTGCGGTTCGCGTCCCGGACCCGGTGGCTTAAAACTCATGCCGGGCGCATGTGCATACGTGCCCAAGATCCAGAGAGGAGAATGGAGGAGAAGGGATTGCGGCGTGACCATTCCCCCTGGGGGGTGATTTCTCGCTTTCTGTCTCTCTCTCTCTATCTGTCTGGCGAGCGTACGCGCCCTATAGTGAAAATCTCTCAAAAAAAAAAGGGGGGGGGGAGGAATATAGGCCATCATATAATACCTTGGAAAATTAAAAAAAAAATGCTGAATTTTATAATGTGGCTCTTCAAATGATGATGATAATAACAAAACAGGGAGTTTCATAATTAAAAATTCTGCTCAAGAATTGCAGGTATTACTCATCTGTGTGAACAGATTGGTTATATCTAGATGGATTGCAAAAAACTGAAAATGATTATTTAGGCATCACTATGTTGGGATTCAGAAAGTTCTACCCTAAATCATGGGCTCTGGCATGCTGTGTGCTGTGAACTAGAGAAACTTCTCTTGCCCCCTGCTCCTACTTCCCGCTTTCTCCTCCAATGGCAAGGAGAGGCTTTCTATGAGTCTCCCTTATCTGTCAGGATGGACTGGATCCTCCAAGAAAGAATTTGATTGTACTGGATCTCCTCCCCAGGAATCTCACTGGGAGGAGGTTGATTCGCATAGGGGCCCAGGTGGACTTTGTCAGACCGTCACCTGTTATCTAATCACATTAATTCTCTCCCCACAAAAACATCGCGCTCTACCCTAAGTAGCCTGCATGCCCCCTTATGCTTCCCCTTTGAAGAGGGCCTATGACTGCCTATATTTCATTTCTTTGTTCAAGATCACTTTTCTTCCTTGTGATGCCCCTGTGCATGCAATGAATTTGCAAACCATTTTAAAAAATTCTGTTAATCTGTTTGAAGTCAATTTCATAGACTTGAATTTCCAAACCTTTAGCAGGTAAAGGGAACGATCCCTTGGTCCGTACAGTTAATAGTCACTATCACTAAATTGTCACCCACCATTTAGATTATGTAAGTGCAGTCTTGTTGGTGGGCCAGTGGGTGGTATGGTGGTGAAGGCGCTAGATTCCCAGATGGCTGGCTGGTGGCTTGAAAATCATGCCAGTTGCGTCTGTGTACATGCCCAAAATCATAAGAAGAGAATGGAGGAGAAGGGTGTGGCCAACCTTGGGGGTAGCTTCTCGCTTTCCCTCTCTCTTTCAGTCCCTGTCTCTCTCCCACAAGTGCAACATACCCTATGGCAAAACCTTAAAAAAAAAAAAAAAAAAAAAATGTGAACTTTTATTGAAACTGCTCTGAGGAGAGTAAGAACCATCCTCATAAGCTTTGTGTTTATCAAACTGTGACCAGTTTCTAAAAGCTAGTTAGCCACAGGACAGTCAGAATGTGATTCAAAGTATACTAGTGGTTAGAAACCAGAATCTTGCTACCTTTTCTGCCCAGATCTTGTTATGTGACCTTAAGCAAATCATTTTAATTTTTTTTCAGTCTCTTTAAAAAAAGGTAGACAAGATGACAAGATTCCTTCTATATCTAAAATTCTGAAACACGTAATTATTCAGGCTATTGGCGACATACATATATATATATATATATATATATATATATATATATATATACAAACACACACACATATACACACACATATATATAATTTTTAAAGAATTATTTAATTTTATTTATTCTTTCATTTATTATTAATTTGACCAGCGAGAGATACAACAAGAGAGAGGGAAAGTGAGAAAGCAGGCCATCGGGTCTGGGATTTGAACTGTGGTCAGCCATGTGGGAGCGTCCAACGCCTTAACCACCACACCACCCGCTGGCCCTTATATATAATTTTTAAAG
Organism: Tupaia tana; assembly: GCA_026018925.1. NCBI lineage: Eukaryota > Metazoa > Chordata > Mammalia > Scandentia > Tupaiidae > Tupaia > Tupaia tana. The sequence continues at coordinate 28,459,762 of JAKSZU010000013.1, forward strand.
TAACTTTTTTATGAGTTTTTTAATTGGAATTTTATCTGTTTTTCAGACAATGGAGTCGATGAACGGTGGGAAACTGTTTTCCAATGCATATCTGTTGGATTTAGGAGGCTGTATTAAAACGCTGCGCTATTGTGCAGGCTGGGCTGACAAGATCCAGGGCCGCACGATGCCAATTGGTAAATAACTTTGGGAAGGGATGTGATTACTATAGAACAGAATAGCTTCAAACTCTCCTTGTAAATGATGTCAACCGAACATGGCAAATTATTTTCCCTGTGGCTTTGAGACAGTACAGTTCAGAACCTGGAAGTTCAAATTCATCAAATAGCTTTTCAATTTGTTTCAGCATCATCATTATGGATATATTAGAAAATATTAAAATCTGATAACCACAATTACCGATTTGAGGCAACTGTCCAAACTTTTTAAAGTCAGCCTCTGAAATTATTTACCAAGGTTTTATTTCAGTAGTAACTTTTACACTATTTCCATAATGTAATTATTTAAGCCTCTCTGAATGTTCCAGTCTGAGTCAGTTATGGTCATTTGTGCCTGGTTAAACTCAGCATACCTAGACCAGATTAATTAAACAAACTAATTCACCTTGATTTGTTTCAAATAGCTTCAAAGCAAAATGAAACTGTGTTTATAGCCTGAGTTAGGAATTCCCGTGTGTGAATGTGTATGTATATGTCATTTCAGTAGAATCTATACTGTGGCATAGAAAAAAAGAAAACATAAGTCATTTGAAATATGAATAGTATCAATTTGGGAAACACTATGAATAGAATTTAATTTATCTAAAAGTATTTATTTTAGGAACACAGCACTCTCCAGGACTGGCCCTGATGAGAGTCTAATTGGAGCTTTCAGGAGGTTATAAGTGAAAGGCAGGGGAAAAAAAAAAGAAAAAGAAAAAGAAGTGAAAGGCAGGAAATTCAAAGAGGAGAGTGACACTGTGGCAGTACCAATTGGTTATTTTAGTAATTGTCTTACTTTACTTTCAACAAATGAGAGAAACCATTTGAAGTAACAAATAAATCTTGATAAGAAGAATTTGTGCTGTGATGGCCAGAAAGCTTCTGTGGGAGCGAGAACAGAAATAGCATGAAGCACCATGTCACTTTCAGGACGATCACATCAAACTTTGGGCACATTAATTAGTTAAATCTAAGTTGATTTTTAAAAAATTTCTGATTTTTTTCTTAATTCATTTTACCCTTATTGTTTGGTAGGCAAACAAGAACATTTTAGAAAAAAGATAGGAAAAGCATATAATTCATAGCAGGATTTATTATTATTATTTTAGAATTTTGCCACAGGGAGTATACGCTCACTGGAGAGAGACATAGAGTGAAAGAGAGAAAGGGAGAGAGAGAAAGCAAGAAATCATCCCCAGAGGAGATAGTTGCAATCCCTTCACCTCCATTCTCCCCTTAGGATTTTGGGGATGCATGCACACATGGTTGGCATGTTTATCAAGACAGGTCCAGGACTCTAACCAGAGTCAGCCATATGGGATCCAGCACCTTAACCACCTGCTCCACCTGCTGGCCTGTTTATTAATTTTACTAGTTAAAAAATTATATTCCTTTAAAAAGATCTATGATTACTCATAGAACTCTGAGCTGCCAGAAACACATTTGAAGATAGTTCTCTTTTTTTAGCTGGATATCTGCCCCTTTCTCATTCCTTTCTTACAAAACTTAGAGAATAAAGATGATATAAAAAATAGCCCTCCTAGATGATGAAAGGTAGAATAAATTATCTTTCAGACCTTTTCCAGTTTTGATTCCTTGCTTTAGCTTAACTCAGTTTTATGACTCTTATCATTCCAAGTTATTATACTATTCTAGCACTCAATTATTCATTTTGTAAATAGTTTGAGATGTGTTTCTTAAAAAATAATTCTCTACATCTTCTTCTTACAGCAGCCATAAATCACCATTTTCTGGAAGTCAAATATATTTATCTATGTCTGAATGTTTTTGTGTTCTGTTTTCCAGATGGAAACTTTTTTTCTTATACAAGACATGAACCTATTGGTGTATGTGGTCAAATCATTCCTGTAAGTTGATATCCTCTATAATTTTTAATTAAAGAAAAAAAATCTCATTCTTTTTTAGAAGTATTTGTTTATTTAATTCCATTTGTTATTATTATTATTAATTTGACCAGAGAGAGACAGAAAGAAAGGGAAAGCGATAAAGCAAACCACCGGGTCCAGGACTCAAACCGTGGTCTGCCATGTGGGAATCCAATGCCTTTAAACACTACCCCACCTGCTGGCCCCAAAAGTTTTCATTCTATTTGGTTTGGTGATAAAGCTTTCTCCAAAACACATGGGTGCTTATGTATCTGTTAAATATGGAGTAAATGTAGGATTTGATGAACCTGTGCTTCCCATGGCTATGCTTCTTGGACATATTTTTTTATCGACATCCAGTCATATTTCTTTCATGTGTTTTAAAATTACACTGTCAACACAGATTAACCTTTTACTTCATGGGGCATTTTATTTTTTATTACTTTTTTCTTTTTTTTTTTTCAACTTGTTAGAGGGGTTTTATGCTTGCCCAAGAAAAAGAGAGGAGAGGGAGAAAATACCACCCTCTCCACCCCACCCCGATGGGGCATGTTTATGTCACAATCCCTTCTCCTCCATTTCTCATTTCTTTGGGATTACGAGTGTTCATACACTCATTTCCATGTTTTTAATGAAGTGGCCTATTAGTTCAAATATCTCAATAAAATATATAAAATCTACATAACCCTGAATACTTATAATAGATGATATGTACCACTTGCCCGTGATGAAACAATCCCCATATAAAGCATTTGCTCTACTCTCTTAATTAATCCTCAGGTCAACATTCTGAGATAGAGGGGAGACAATTATCAGCTCTTACAGGTGATCAAATCATACACAGAGACAAGTGGTCTTTCTGAGGTCACATGGTTGGTCAGTGATTGAGCAGAGACTTGTATCCAAACACTCAACCTCTGGACTCTAGGCATCTTTTTTTAAAGATATTTGTCCTATAAAAAATGCTACTATATAATATTACAATAAATGACCTGTGGGGATGTGTCTTAGTCCATTACTGTCTTGCTCACAGAAATAAATGGGGTTAGGTGATTTGTAAACCCAGGAGGTTTAGTTGACTCATGATTCTAGTGACTGGAAAGTCCAAAGGCGTGAGACTGGCATCAGGTCAGCTATGTCACAAGATGGTCATTAGAACATGAGGAGTAGTGGGAATACACAGAGAAAATGGTCTGTATTCCATGTGACCCCGTCTGCCTCACTTCCTTTCCTTATAACCTACCAGGACTCAATCCTGTGTGTCTCCATCCTGACTATCATCTCACTAATCTCCTCCCAAAGGCCCCACTCATCGACATAATAATTGGGTCAAGTTTTCACCTTCTTAATCTCATTACAATCAGATCTCAACACATGAATGTTGGGGAATGTCAAGACCCTACCAAAGGAATAATCGCATATTTTTTAGACATTTGCAAATAACTTACAAAGGGCTTACTAGCTAAACCAGGCAGCAATTTTATTTTCTTTTTCATATCTGGTTAATTGAGAACTTTTTAGCATTTACTCATTGTGTTTAGCAATGAACTTAAGTAGAATACACCAGATTATTGCACAAAACTACTACAATTACTGTTTAACAGCTACAGTCTGTGTCTAGTGCAGAAGTTAGATTAGCAAATGTGCCTTTCAGCAGTACAAAGACTCTTTTGTTGTATATTGCTTTCTAGTGGAATTTCCCGTTGGTTATGCTCATTTGGAAGATAGGGCCTGCTCTTAGCTGTGGAAACACTGTGGTTGTCAAACCAGCAGAGCAAACTCCCCTCACTGCTCTTCACGTGGCATCTTTAATAAAAGAGGTAAGTTTTCTAAATCAAAATATGCACAGGAATTTAAGAATCCTACTTTGTAATAAAAAGGGAGATGATCTGGTGCTACTGTAAACTACACTCTTTAAAAATGGCCCCTGTCCAGTGGTGGGTATGCATTTAACATGGCTGCTGGATGGGATTTCTGGCAGTCAACTCTAGTGAATCTCTGCCCAAATGCAGACAAAAGCCAGACTCCAAGTTTGGTATCAGTTGCCCATAATCACTTTTTGTTTCTTTTGTCTAATTCTAATGAACATAAATTCACATTGAAATTAATATAATGTTCTTTCAACTGTTGAGATGTTAAGTTGGCTTATAACTACCACCAATGACCTGGTGATTTTTGCAAATATGCTTAAACCATTCTATCTGAAGTTGGAGGTCTCTATGCCAATATGCTTGTTTATAGTATTGGACCATGTTACTTCCAAACCCGTCTGTCCATGAATGTATATGCTTATATTTTCTATGATGATTCCCTCTGCATATATCTACCTGTTAAAAAATGACAAAGAGCACATGAAACTTATTTTTATCAATTATTCAAATTTTGACAATATGCTTTTTTTTTTTTTTTTTTGCCAAACAATTCATTGTCCCTTATCCTTCACATCTTACCAAAACTTAAAACACATGCATTAGTCACTAGAAACTTATCATTTAGGGAATCTGGATCTATATCTTAAAAATATCCTTCATTTCGAGGAAAAAAATAGAAAAAAGAAATGTCAAAATGAAGTGTTTTGATGCAGAAAACATAAAATTTTAATGTGCCTAACTCCACTGCTAACACTACTTTCTACCTGAATTCTTTAATTGGGTTTGAAAATCAATCTGTGAAGTTTAATCATGAAGAGGATAACTGTGCTTCCCTAACATTTTACTAATTATGTAATGCCTATGGGGATTTGCCATTCAGCCATTACACCCTGTGCAATCAACAGCAGGAAATTAAAAATGTAAGATTCCTTTAGATTCTTATTTTTGTGGATGGGGAACATAAATACATTGCTTCAATTCTGTGTAAGTACATCGCCAAACACATTTATACAAACGCTCTTTCAGAATCACCATTATGAAATTTGAGGCAACCATGACTGAGCAGTGATCCATAAACTAATGACCTACCCTGATGAGAAATGGTCCTTTAATGATCCCATTCTGAAGGTTATTTTTGCATGAGTTAAGAAATGGAAGAGTAATAATAATAATGAATAAGAGCATTTAGGTGAGTTTTTCTTGGTAGAGAAACTCATAAGGTTAGCATAAAGAAAGCCTTGATCCCGTACACTCTTCCTGTCTGAATTAAACCTTAGTTCCGTTGTAACTGTTTTGCTCTTTACCTTTTAGGCAGGGTTTCCTCCTGGAGTAGTGAATATCGTCCCTGGTTACGGGCCTACCGCAGGGGCAGCTATCTCTTCTCACATGGATGTGGACAAGGTGGCCTTCACGGGCTCAACAGAGGTAATATCACTACTCAGGCTAGGACTTAAGCCTGTTTCCATCTCCAACTATCAGAAGCATGTTTTATGTAACCATTTTGAGCTGACACTTCCTTAAAACAAAAGTTTCTTAATGATTTGCTCCTTATTCTAGCCTTCAGCAATGTTTATAGAATATACACAGATGTAGCTTGGATGAAATGAAATACCTTTGACAAACTCAAAAGAACCAGACTGTTTTTAGTGTGCTCATTATCTTCTCCGATGATAAATATGGCCACTGAGATCTTGTCACATTATTAGTAAAGTTTATGATAGAAAATATAAATTGGGCCACAGGGATTTGTATGAATGAGTGTAATTTTATTCTATAGTTTATGAAAATTAAAAAAACAGAGCCTCACCCTTGGCTCCTTATTTGGGACTCTCTCTTCTCTGGACATTTTGAAAGGAAGCCAGAAACTCAGCTTCATTGGTGCTTCTGTTGGTTAGCCAAACTCTGCTGTCTCCCTCATTCCAGCTTGGCCACCTAATGGGTTGAAGAAAAGAACCTCAGTCATTGGCACTGGGAGAAAGAGCAGGATGGAAGGACAAGTTTTCACTCTGTATAATTTTTCTCCATCTCTGCACACTCTGTCCCATCACTTCCTACATAGGTTCACCAGAAAGTAGTGTTTGAAAGGGAGCAGCACCCTCCATTGGGCATGGTCATGCCACATCCCTTCTGCATTTCTCTGCCTTTGTGGGATTTTGGGCACACACACATGCTGTGTGTGTTTTTCAAGCCACTAGGTCTGGGACTCAAACTGTATGGTTGGCCAGATGGGGTCCACTTCCTTAATTATCAGGCCATAGGCTGGTCCCTCGTCCCCCATCTTTTAATGCATGACCACAACCTACTGTAACATGGCTCTCACTGCATATTCCCTCTATAATTTTCTCCTACTTCCTGCAATCCCAGTAGCATGGTAATTTAAAATTTTCCTCTGTAGGGAACAGTATATGGCATAATGGTTATATCAATGGACTCCCATGCAGTTGATTGTGGTTTAGGTCCTAGACCCAGTAGCTTGAAATTCATGCTGGGCTCATGTGTGTGCATGCCCAAAATCTTGAAAGGACAATGGAGGAAAAGGGATTGCAGTGTGACCATCTTCCCAGGGGTGATTTCTCACTTTCTGTCTCTCTGGTGAATGCATGCACCCTATTGCAAAAGTCTCTCCCTCTAAAAAAAAAAAGAAAAAAAGAAAAGAAAGAAAAGAAAGAAAGAAAGAAAGAAAGAAAGAAAGAAAGAAAGAAAGAAAGAAAGAAAGAAAGAAAGAAAAAACAACTTCCTCTCTGTGTTCCCATTATCCCTGATCAACAACTAGGAGAGCACATGCTCATTGTTTTGTGATGTGTCTTTCCCTTACCCTTGTTAACTATCCTCAAAGACTGTCCTAGTCATTGTTATCTTTGGTAACTAGTATGGTAACTACATCTAAATAAGTATTTAAGAATTAGGTATGAATAATCTGATTGTAGAAGCCACACAGAAAAACCCACCTCAGTCTCAGCTCAAACGCTCCCTGGAATCTCTTTCTGGGTTCTTTAAGTCTCAAGTTTGGTGCTTACCATATATTAGAAAATTTGCCAAGTATCATGAAAGAGGCAAACCATAGATTGTATCCCTCACAGTCTTTGCAGCAATAAACAATAAAGCTTTGGAAAACTTATAATAAAGAATATTACAAAAGAGAGAACATTTTAGAGATGGAAAAACAAAAACAACTATAGAAAAATAATCTTGATAGCAGCTGGTCCATGAAGAAAAAAATGAAAAACAATGTCTTTTACCGAAAAGTGGCAGCTAGCATTTAAAATAGAACCAGAACAGTTGGATTCCATCCAACTAAAGCGGCAGCACGGGCATGCATCCAATCCTTTCTTCCAACATCACTGTTCAAAGGAGGGTGTGTTTGGGATGAGTGGAGTAAAAAAGGAAAGGTTGTCTCTCAATCACTCAGCAGTTAAATGAATCATGTGATAGATATTACCGAGGAGAGATACACTGTGATAGGACATTGTCACTGCTAGCAAGAAAGTGACAATGTGGGAAATTAATACATGTACGAAAAAGACAATCCAAGGCGGGCTTTGGAAGAGTCTTCATGAGGTTCTTTTTTTTTTTTTTTTAATTTTTTTTTTAGAGGTTTTCGCTATAGGGCACATGCGCTCGCCAGACAGACAGAGAGAGACAGAAAGCGAGAAATCACCCCCCAGGGGGGATGGTCACGCCACAATCCCTTCTCCTCCATTCTCCTCTTGGGATCTTGGGCACGCATGCACACGCGCCCGGCCCTGAGTTTTAAGCCATCGGGTCCGGGACGCGAACCACGGTCGACTACGTGGGAGTCCAGCGACATAGCCATTACGCTAACTGCTGGTTCCCTTCATGAGGTTCTATAGCGTAAGAGAAGAAAGGCTCACATCTGGATGAGCAGGAAAATCTAAGAAAGATGGATCAAGGGACTGATATATGAGCTACATGCCCACAAAAGGTAGAACTTGATGGAAGTGCAGGTTGATGTGGGCAGAAAAGAAGAAGGGAGCTGAGATTCAGGAGGTGAAAATACTACCTTGGCTGGACACAGTTTTCTGGTTGTTAGTTGTGGGATGCAAAGTCAAACAGATACATTGTGACTGGAGCATGATATGTCTCATCAATTCATAGGGAGAAGTTCTGATTAAAATGAAAACCTCCTGTCTAACCACAGCTCAGCCCTCACATTCTATGTCTCTGTTCTTTGACCCGTGAGCGTTTTTCTGATTCACCTTATGTCTGTATCCTTGGACAGGAGAGCCTTTTATATCTGATGGTGCCAGCTCTTTTTGCTATAGGGTACGTGTGCTCACCAGAGAGACAGAGAAAACAAAGACAGGAAGCGAAAAATGCCATTTCGTGTTTCTCCCAAAAGAAATGTAACTGTGACACAAACATCATATAAATTTAAAATGCTAAATTAACTTGTCTTCATGAGAACAGATTAAATCCTGTCCTTCGTAACGCTCCATTTCAGGTTGGCAAAATGATCAAAGAAGCTGCTGGGAAAAGCAATCTAAAAAGGGTGACCCTCGAGCTCGGGGGGAAGAGCCCTTGCATTGTGTTCGCTGATGCTGACTGTGAGTATAAGCCACCTGGTTAACTTCCACCCTTCCTTTGGGGTGTCTGGGAATGCCATCTGGAGAACTTGAATTTTACAGAAGGGTTTGCTTCTAATGTCAAAATATAAAGAATTCACAAGTCCAGAATTACTCTTGAAAATCTATTGAATTGCCCCAAAGCTATAACACATAGATAAATGTAACACAGGAACTTTTTTTTTTCTGGTTTACAATGAACTGCTATTCCTCATATGAACCCTAAATTAAATGAATGTTTTGAATCTCGGGGCCAGGATTTATATTTTTTATTTTCTTATTTTGGAGAGGTTTTCGCTATAGGGCGCGTGTGCTCTCCAGAAAGACAGAGAGAGATAGAGAGACAGAAAGCAAGAAATCACCCCCGGGGGGGGGGGGGGGGTGGCCACATCACAATCCCTTCTCCTCCATTCTCCTTTCGGGATCTTGGGCATGCATGCACATGCACCCGGTGTGAGTTTAAGCCACCGGGTCCGGGACTCGAACCGCAGTTGGCTACATGGGAGTTCAGCAACATAGCCATGACGCTAACTACTGATCCCAGGATTTATATATTTTTAATTCTATATCTTCAATTACAAGCACCACTTAAGCATAATGTAATAACCCAACCCCTCCACCAGACATTTTGAGACCAAGAAGGGAGATAGCAATTTCACATTTGCCATGTACTGGATCATTCATTAAATGAAATAGCCAGGAGAAAAATTACACTATTTAAATAATTTCTCTTTTTTTCTAGCAAATATAGTTGAGTTTAAATATATTAAATCAACAATTATGATGTCACTACACTAAACAAAATTCCAAGTTCTTTCTGACTTTATTGCCAAGTAGAATTTCAAAGTTACTTACTAAATATGAGTAAATATGAGGAATCTTTAGGAGCAACCTGTACCAAGGTGGTTAAGGCAGCTGGGTCTCACATGGCCAAACATTTGGTTTAAGTCCTGGATCCAGCTACTTGAGCTATGCTGGTTCATGTACATATGTGCCCAAAATCCCAAAAGGAGGGAAAATGGAGAAGAGATTGCAGTGTGAACATTTCTCATGAGAGTGTTTTCTCATTTTCCCTTTCTCTGTCTCTCTGTCTCTCTCTCTTGAGTGGCATGTACCTTCTGGCAAAATTTCTAAATAAGGAGTCTTCAAGAAATTATGGAAAAATGCATAGTGCAAAAAACTATGCAGGTAGTTTAGTTTTTTGCATCAAAATGAACTTGTACTTTTTTTTCTTTTTTTAAAATTTAAATTAAAAATATGGAACACTTCACGAATTTGCGTGTCATCCTTGCACAGGGGCCATGTTAATCTTCTCTATATCATTCCAATTTTAGTATATGTGCTGCCAAAGCAAGCACTGAACTTGTACTTTAATTTCACTTTTCCTTGGACTTATTAAAGTGCCCACATAGAAGGTCAAGCATTTGTCTATTCAACAACTATATTATCACTATGAGCTATACACAAATGGTTCATGGAATTTGCTTCTGTTGCTGTTGTAATCTTTTTCTGAGAGAGATATTTTTGCTATTGGGTGTGTGTAATCACCAGAGACAGAGAAAGACAGAGAGAGACAGAAAGTGAGAAATCACCCCCCAGGGGGGATGACCACGCCACAATCCCTTCCCCTCCATACTCCTCTTGGGATTTTGGGCACACACGCACACACGCCTCGCATGAATTTAAGCCACTGGGTCCAGCACTTGAACCGCGTTGACTACGTGGGAGTCCGGCAACATAACCATCACACCATCTGCTGATCCCTGCTATTGTGATCTTAACTAAAATTTTTTTAGAAAATATAACCTTACAACACTCTATCAATGTAACAAGATTTCTAACTTCACCAAGTCTGTAAATAGCTTGCACTGAAACAAAAAGCTTTGATTTCTTCATAAAATAAATAAAACACCCAGTTGCTGTAAAGTTCAATTAAATCTTCAATATTTAGAAAATTAAAGTGAAAAGAAAACAATTCTTGTTACATAGACTCTATTAATGAAGCACCTTTTTTTATATAAAGCATATTTTGCAATCTAAAATAAATGGAAAAGAAAACTTTATGGGCATATGTGAAATAATATGTCACACTTAAAATAAATTTTTAAAATATGTTTCCTAGAATAAGTGACTCTGAATATTAGTATTTTGTTGGTGTTTGATGATCTTGCTTTTTTTTTGTTTTGTTTTTGTTTTTGTTTTTTCAGAAAGATCACTTTTTCTGTGGCTAAGGGTATTTAAGAATGCTTTAAAATTACTTAACACACTGGAAATTTCAGATTTTCTTTGTTACCTGATTAAAACCTGAGGCCCAACAAAAATATTCAGCTATTTCTTTATAAATGAAATTATTTATAAAACTCATTTGCAATGAGATTTAATCTTATGATTAAATCCAAATTCTTAGGACATACTAAAGTTATAAAAACAACCACCATCTTTTTTCAGATCTATTGCTTGTTGCTATTATTTTCTTAGTGAATAAAAGATCAAAAAGACTAATTTGATACCTGGGTGTTAAGAGATGGAATATATTGAGCCTGTACCTGATTATACAGCTCACAATTTTTCTGTATCACAACATTGACTCTGAGAAATGCATATACAAGTGTATACTCTTTAGGAGAGAACTCTTTCTTAATGTGAACTTCTTTGCAGTGGACAATGCTGTGGAATTTGCGCACCATGGGTTATTCTACCACCAGGGCCAGTGTTGTATAGCTGCATCCAGGCTTTTTGTGGAAGAGTCCATCTACGATGAGTTTGTTCGAAGGAGTGTCGAGCGGGCTAAGAAGTATGTTCTTGGAAATCCTCTGACTCCAGGAGTAAATCAAGGCCCTCAGGTGAGTATTCAGTAGGATTAGCATTTGTAGCAATAAGGATAAAACATCCTCTGTGGGATTAATTTTCATTGATTCCAATGTCTGCATCTTTCCAGTTAACAATATTGAACCAATTTGGTAGTAAGAAAAAGAAAATCTAAGTCCTAATGGTAAATAAATCATCCTGTGTTTGTATTATCCAGATTTCATGCCTAAAATAGTTTAAGAGTCATCCTGGGCATTAAGGATGTCAAGGAATTTGGGACCAGCAGTTGGCGTAATGGCTATGTTGCTGGACTCCCATGTAGTCGACCGCAGTTCGAGTCCCAGACCCGGTGGCTTAAACTCACGCAGGGTGCATGTGAGTGCGTGCCCAAGATCCCAAGAGGAGAATGGAGGAGAAGGGATTGCGGCGTGGCCATCGCACCTGGGGGGTGATTTCTCACTTTCTGTCTCTCTGTCTCTGTCTGTCTGGCGAGCGCACGCGCCCTATAGCAAAAACCTCTCCAAAAAAAAAAAAAAAAGGATGTCAAGGAAGTTAACAAATGCAACAGATTGCTTGTTTTGCTCAACCTGTATACACACTTATGATGACTGTATATGTTTCTCATCCACTTGGAAGTTCTTATATTTTCCTATCATTTCTTTCTCAGAACCAGTCCTTCCTTTCAACTTCTACCTAGACACAGAGAGCTCACACACCCCTAATTCCTCTGCAAAGTCTTCCGCTACTCTGACTCCCTAATTGTAGCACAGATGTCCTAAATATCTGGGTTTGTGGCGAACTTCTCATTTTAGGTTTTAAAAGTCCAGTTTTTCCCCTAGGGTTCCCCATTTTCTCCTACTTAGAATCATTCTCAATAAGAGTCTCTCTCTCTCTCTCTCTCTCTCTCTCTCTCTCTCTCTCTTTCTCATCCAAAGCACATGTCCCTCTTCTTTGCAGTTCTCTGTTCATTGACTCGTATTCAAGTTGCTAAACTTTGGGCCCAAATTTCCTCTACTTTTTGGGGTTTTGCTCTAGAGCAGTGATTCTCAACTGGCAGTACGAGGGCTCCCTTGTCCCAGGGATATCTGGCAATGTCTGGAGCGACTTTTAAGTTGTTGCCACTTGAGAATTTATGTGGTTCTCCTGGCATCTAGCGAGTGGAGGTCAGAGATGGCTGCTAATCATCTTATACTGCACAGGAAAGCTCCACAACAAAGAATTATCTAGCCCAACATGCCAATTAGGCCACTGCAGAGAAATCATGCTCTAGGGTCTAGACATTAAGCTTATAAGCTTTGTTCTTTCACACTAAATATTACACATGATTCCATGTTGTTGATAGGAAACCAAACTCTATTCTTTGTTCATTCACTAAGTCAAAAATAAATTCAGTTAATCAAAATTGAGTAAACACTGCTATCAGCTAAAACTTGATATAGGTACCTGGTAATGCAAGAATCAAAAACAAAAACCATAAAGTAAAAATACCAGCTATGGGGCCTGCAGGTGGCATGGTGGTTGGGGGCACTGGACTCCCACATGGTCGACCGCGGTTTGAGTTCCGGACTCAGAGGCTTGCTTTCTCTCTCTCTCTCTCTCTCTCTCTCTCTCTCTCTCTCTCCATCTCTGGATCTCTGGTCAAATTAAAATAAATAAATAATTCTTTAAAAAAAAATACCAGCTACAATAACAACCGAGAAAGGACATTCTCCTTGACCTTAGAGACTTTGTGATCTAGGTATGATAGAAGAATATCAGATTTTCCTGCTCATCCTATGGTACCCAAATAGCAAACAGGTATTGAAATCTAAATGCCCCTCCAAATAACTGGAAAGTTATATGATTATGCATTTTTTGTTTGTTTTTCCACTTGGGGTTTTGTTGCTAGAAGCTGCATCTGCATATTGTAGAGTGACAGAGGGGAGAGTGAGAAAGCGGCCTCCCCACCCAATCACATCCCACTCCCCGCCTTGGGGAATGTCACGCTCTGAGCCCTTCTCCTTCATTTATCCCTCCTTTCAGGATTTCGGGCACACATAACACATGCATCTGGTGTGGCTTTCAAGCCACTGAGCCTGGGATTCAAACCACATCGGCAGCCATGTGGGCTCCAATCACCTTAACCAACACACCACAGCTGACCCAGTTATTTTTTTATTCTTAATCTATTGTATTTTGTATTTGTCTTTGAATTTAATGAATACACAGAAGCTGCCAATTATTATCATATTTATTAATTTTTCAAATAGATAACAAAAACATGGTCAACTCAATTTTGGCTTGGTCTCCATTCTACAATAGAATGTAATTCTAAGTTTCTGTTGTAAATACCTGTTTCTCTAGGTATCTAGCTATTCATCTATTTTCTGTCTATCCAAAAGTAAGACATTTTTCCAGACAGACAGAAAGACAGACCATAGCTAGATAGGAGGAGAGAGGAGAAAAGAGACCATCCAAGATACTTAACATGAAACATTGGTAAGGCAACACTTTACCCCATTGGGGCGTCTGCACGATTCAACCAGAGACTCAAAAACTGAGCTGCAATATGTCATTATTTACCAGAAAAAGGAGATGAAATAGATGTTTTACATCTCATAGGATTCTAAAGTAAATTCATAAGATTCTAAAGTATATAATTCAGTGATCCCACTGATGAATATAATACTTTAATCTCTGTAAATGAATAGATTTTTAGCACAGGTTGCACTATCTAAGTAGAGTAAGTAAATATGTTGGAACTTTGAGAAACAAAATCTGAAAAGCTACCTGCTCTTCTTTACCTTAAAAATATTATCTGCTGTCGTAAGAAAGAGCGTATGGAAATGAGACATTGATTCACTGAGTTTTTAGCTTATTTTCTTATCCACTTATGATTGAGTGACTGAGGCTTTTAAATGATAGTTATAGAATGTTCCTTATAAAATATAACAATGGAACAGTTATAGAGAGAATAACTGCCAAAGATATCTGAGGACAAAAAGCAAAGAAAGTTTGGTTTGCTTTGATTTTAAAGGTTACAAACTTAAAGTATTTGGGAGTTAAAGCAATTGCTATATAGATGGCTACCTGTATTTTAAATCTATATTCATATATGTATTTTTCTTCATTAGTAAAGTGATTATTTCATTTGACTTTATAGACAAAAATGATCATTTCTATAAATCCTGGGAAAATCAGTATTTTCATTTGAAAAAAGTGATAATATCTACACACAATGTATTAATATCAGCAGTGTAAATTTTTTTGTAGTATAAGAGACAGACTTTTGAGCTATAGGCTGGATTTAAAATCTATCTTTTCTGAGACTATTTCCTCTTTTGTAAAATGGGGATAGTAATATGTACCTTGAGGCATTATTGTGCAGTCAGTTGAGATAATCTGTATGATGCATTTGTCATAGTGCTTGGTTCAGTCTATAAACTCAAATGTCTATTCAATAAATTGAAATTACATGCATCTGCTTATATCTAAAGTAACAATGACTTTCTATGTAGACCTACTCTCCTCGCTTTTGTGCATCTATAGTTTCTAAATACTTTGTGAAAGTGTCGTGTCTTTTCTCAATTTGTCTTCTATTTGAACCAACCAAGCCTATGGAATCAAAGAATTTGCACATTCATCTACATTAAAACATATACTTTGAACTTGTTACAAAAATAGCATGACCTAATGCTTTCCACGGTTAACCCATGAGTCAACGGCCCAGCGTGTACTAGAGAGCTCTTGCTGCATCCTAGCAACACTGAGCAGAGCCTGAGGTCCAAAAAAAAGGCCAAGCCTGTATATGGTCAAACTGGAACTTTTTCTCTTTTTAATGCTAGAGGGTGCAAGTACTCACCAGAGAGAAAGAGAGAGAGAGAGAGAGACAGAGAGAGAGAGAGAGAGAACATCCCCTGATGGGATGTGGCTACACTGCAATCCTTTCTTCTTCCATTTGTGTATCCCATGAATATTTGGGGAGATGCACACACACACTCCCAGTGTGCTATTCCAACTGCCAGGACCAGAATTCACACTGTAGTTAGCCACGTGGGAGGTGGCTCCGTATGCACAGGGCTTAACTCACTGAGCTACAAGGCCAGCCCAGTCCAAAACCCCGAGAAAGTTTGTTTAAGATCAATCAAAATCAGTCAGGCCAAACTGAAAGTGTTCCTGGTAGAGCTGAAATTTTCTTGAGGATTCAGTAGGACTAGACTGAGTCCTGCCAGGTGTTGCCAGAGCTGTTGGTTGTAGGATCGCATGGTCAGCAGCATGAGTCTGAGAGACGGAGTCCTGTGGTCCTAAAAGTTTTAGCTTTTTGCATTTTTTTTTTGTCATCTAATTTTCCAACAACCAAATTCTAAAATTTTTAGCTTTTTTTTTTCCATCTAACTTTTCCAACAAACAAATTCTTCCAACCACTTTCTCTAAAGCATCAGCAGGGACTGAATTGTCACCAAATATCTGCTCTGGTCACAGCAAGGAAACATTAAGGCTTTGAAACATCTTGAAATAAAACCAACAAATCATGATTTTGAGAGTGCTGTCAGATTCCCATGTTGATTAATGGGCCAAAGAAACTTCACATGGAGGTACGTGGGTCCTTGACCGGAAAACAAGAGCACGTTAACAAGGCATAGCTATCTACCACCACTTCTTAGTCTGATTGTATTAAATAACATGTGGGAATGTAAATAGCTCTTCTTCTTAACCAACACTACAATGTCCTCAATCTGCTGGAAATTAAGAAGGATTTTCTTTTTGGAATAACCTATTAATTATTGTGCATTAAAATGCACTGAATAACCATGTACGAAATAGTGTGCCAAATTTTACGGTTCCTGGCTTCAGATAGTATTTAATCTATCTAAATATGTGAGCTGGGTTGAATCCAGGTAGAAATAACTTATGGAGCTTTCTCTGTTTCTGCGACTATGGGGATGATTTGCAGTTAAATAAAAAAAATATGGATAGAGATCAACACTTTTCTATATGTATTTCATTGTTGCCATAGGGCATGTATGCTCTCCAGAAAGAGACAAAGAGATAGAAAGTGAGAAATCATTCCCAGGAGCAATCCCTTCTCTTTTAGTCTCCTCTCGGGATTTTGGGCTTGCACACACACGTGCCTGGCATGATTTTCAAGCTGCCATGTCTGGGACTCAAACCATGTGAGAGTCCAGCAGCATCTTAATCACCATGCCACCTTTTGGTTCCAAGAGGCTTTTTTTTTTTTTAAGAGAGATTTTTTCTGTAAGGTATGTGCACTCACTGGAGAGACAGAGAGACAGAAAGCAAAAAAATCACTCCTTCGGGGGAATGGCCACACCACAATCCCTTTCTCCTCCATTCTCCTCTTGGGATTTTGAGAATGCATGCACATGTGCCCAGTGTGAGTTTTAAGCCACCAGGTCTGGGACTCGAACCATGGTTGATTACATAAGAGTCCAGTGATGGTCCATTACACCATCTCTTTTCCCTAGGACATGTTTTAAGTAGAGAGAAGAGGCATGTTAGACTGGCAAGAACCTTCACCCTCACCTTAGCTCTTAGAACTTCTGTTTTTCCTTTCATCCTTAATCCGTCACACCTGAGACAGGCCGTCTTCACCAATAATTTGGAATTCAAGAGTAACACAATAGTTCATTCTCCCAAAATAGGAATTGAGCCAAAGTTCTGGCATAAGGGGAAAAGGTATACTCCTGGCGTTCCCAAGCAGAACTCTGAGCTTATATTTTTCCTTATTAAAATATTGTTTAAAATAATATATGTTCTGTAACACTTGTCATAAATTTAAATGTGTCCCACTTAAAGCAGGGTGTTGACAATAAGAAGAGGCCAAAATTGTAACCACGCCTACTGACCTCCTCGACAGGATAGGAAGTGGGGAAAATGCCCAAGCTAATGTAAAAATACACACCCAAGAGCATAAACCAGGCCAGATGGGATGTTTCAGGGATAGGATGATTCAAGCAGAGACAGAGAAATCTTTATGAAGTCCCAAAGCACCTGCTTCCCAACTACCACATCTACTTAAACGCAACACTAATGCTCTCTTTTTATCTCTGTAGCTCTTTTATTTCATTTAGGATTATAGCTTCCAGATAAATGCATTAGATTTTTTGTTTTGTAGAGAGATTTTCTGCACTCGTTCAAGAGACAGAGACAGAAAGTAAGAAATCATCCCCCAGAGGAGATGGCCATGCTGCAATCCCTTTTCCTCCACTCTCCTCTCAGGATGTTGGGTATATATGCACATGCACTTGGTGTGAGTTTTAAGCCACCAGGTCCAGGACTCGAACTACAGTTGACTACATGGGAGTCCAGCAACGTAACTATTATGCCATCTGCTGATTCCTAGATTATTTCATTTATTTATTTATTTATTTATTTATTCATTCATTTTTTGCTGTAGGGCATGTGTGCTCTCTGTAGAGACAGAGACAGAGAGACAGAAGGCGAAGAATCACCCCCTGGGAGGATGTCCATGCCGCAATCCCTTCTCCATTCTCTTCTCAAGGTTTTGGGCATGCACATGCATACGCCCAGCGTGAGTTTTAGGCCACTAGATCCAGGACTCGAACCATGGTTGACTACATGGGAGTCCAACAACGTAATCATTATGCTATCTGCTGGTCCCAAATGCGTTGGATTATTAATAGGCATTTCTTCCAGAGTGAATAATTCACAGTTGTGAGAAAGGTTTATGTGTTTGCTGTGCCAATACGCTTTTCTTGCCTAACTGTAAGACAAATAAGTAGCTGTCTTCAAGGTTTCTTTCCTAAAAATCATGAGGTCCCAGGTGTGGTGGGACAGGTTTAGCATACCACTCTGCAGTGCTGAAGCCATATGGAACAACAGGGTTTGGTTCCCACGTTGACCTGTACAAGCTGAACATGGGCACATGCCTGCAATCCTAGGTAGATAGGATGGCTGGTGGGAAGATTGTGGTGTGAGACCCTGTTGAGCGTGCCTATCTGTCTGTCTGTCTTTTTCTCTCTCTCATGAAATAAATAAGTAAACTTTTTAAAAAGTCATGAAAAGAAAACACATGTATTTAAAAATTGAATCTGAGACTATAGCTTTTATGATTCAGTATTTGATTTAATAGCAATCCTAACATTTTGAAGCCATCATTAAGAGATCCAGCAATGTTTTATCTTCACAAATTGCTAGTTTTTTTTTTTTTAATCCTTTTCATATGATACTTTTTAGATTGACAAGGAACAACATAGTAAAATACTTGACCTCATTGAAAGTGGGAAGAAAGAAGGGGCCAAACTGGAATGTGGCGGGGGCCCGTGGGGGAATAAAGGCTACTTTATCCAGCCCACCGTGTTCTCTAATGTTACGGACGAGATGCGCATTGCCAAAGAGGAGGTAAATGGCTTCATTCTGTTCTGTTCTTTATTGCCGTGTTTCGCCTGCGTATGTGTATACAGAGCGTTGTCTTAATATTCTCAGCTCTTTAAGTATTTTTCTCAGTAAATGTTACTCTTCATTTCTATTATTGACTAAGGTTTAAATTATGTGTGATCCAGATCAAAAGTAGGAAGGAATCCATCATACCAGCCAAGAACTTCCAACCAAACGCAAATCAAGATGCTTAACAATTTATAGGTGTTTTCTTCACAGCTTTAAAGTAACGAGAATGAGTCTTGTCATTTGCAACAACATAGACAAACCGAGAGGACACGTTAAGTGAAATATGTCAGGCAAAGAAAGAAAAATAATGACCTCACTTAGATATGGAATCTAAAAATGGTCAAACTCATCAAAGCAGAGGGTGGAATGGTGGTTCCTAGGAGCTTTGGGTGGGTGGGCACAGAGTGAGGACTGGGTACAAAAGTACAAATTTTCAGTTAGAGAGGAAGAGTAAGTTCAAGAGAGCTACTCATCCTGTGTTTCAGCCAAACACGGTGACAATAGTTACTAACAGTGTATTCCACAATTGAAAATGGCTGGAGCTGATTTTAAGTGTTCTCACCCCAAAATAAATAAGTACTTATGACCTACAGGTCCATAATCATGGTGTGTTCTTCTCCTACGTCAGAGTCATCTGCATATCTGCATATTTCAAAATAGCGTTCATCACTTACATTGTTTCCCACCTTTCATGTACTCTTGGCTTTGCATTTCTCAGCTCTTAGACATGCTAATTTTGTGCACTGTGGTTAAATATTTGGTGAGCATATACATACAATGTGTAAACAAACATATATACATGTGTATATATACTATATATATAAAATATTTACTACAATATTAAATTACGTGTAATCTTCTAGGGGATCTTCAGAAAGTTAATGGGAAATGTATACTAGGAAAGCACTATACATGGGCTTCAAAAAAATTTTTGCAACAAAATGAACTATTATTTAATTCCATTTTTTCATGTACTTTTTGAAGTCTCATATATACATATATGCATATATGGATGTGTATATGTGCATTACATATATATATATATATATATATATATATATATAGTCACCAAATATTTCATTACAGTATACAAAATTAAGAAGTCTAAGAGCTAAAAAATATAAGATCAAGAGAACATGAAGGGTGAAGAGTGGTATAGGGAATTAATATTTATATTTATCCCTAATATATTTACACATATTTATATAATATGTTGCACCTATTAAATGTTTGGTGAACACAAATTAACATGAAGAAAAATACTATCCAGAAATATGACATATAACTACAAAAATCTAGTTTACATTTAGGAATTGTAAAGAATCTACCTCATGGACACTGAGGGCTTTTAAAAATACAGATAGGTGCACTGGCTTTGGTTGACAAAGGTGTTCTCTAATACAGAACGATGGAGAAGCATTGACAACTCACAGGTATCCAATCTTAATTCTCTCATTGAACATATTTGTATTTCATGTCCCTGATATGACAAGAAATCTAAGAGGTTTATTTTCTTTACCGTGTAAAATATTATCAAACCAGGAAAGCACTGCACAATCAGCCCTGCAAACAGAGGAAATGCACAGGAAGTATAAAGCTGAAAGCAAACGCATATGGATAATCAAACATACTTAGTTTTACCACATCCATTCAGTATTCAACCACAGTATAATTTCTGCAGTTATTAACAAATACATGTCTAATTAGTGCTATTGTTATTGCATATTTTGACAAATACCAAGTAGAAAGGACTAGGGAAAAATATTTTTAAAAGAAACATTTATTGTGGCCCTCCATTACACATGGAACAGTTAACTTGCTACGTTAAAGTGGGAGCCTGAAGCCATATACTGACTTCAATTAAAAATATATAAAGTATGAACACATTTATTGCAGTGGGTGCTATAAACTGATCTCTAGGTAACAATATAATTAACAAGATTTACCAATTTTAGGATTTGTACTCTGTCTCTTTTGAATGGTAGCTTCCATCCCTCTAACATGTAAATTAATTTTTGCCTTTTTTCATTCACATTTCCCAGAAGATTCTGATACCACTCGGAAAATCTATTTATTTAATCTTAATAAATGTTTTATTGAAATACAGAAGCTTAAGTTTTAAGTGAAAATCCAATTGTTTTTCTCCTACCTAAGACTGAAATACAGAATGAGTTGGGTTTGGGCCGTGCTAATTACAGTCTGGTTAAATTTAACATGTGACCATTACTTGTTTACAGCTACCATTTTCTGCTGCTCCGTATTTCAGTTCTGACATATAGGTTTGAGCTAAGCAAAACCGTAATCAGCTTAAGATAATTCAAAGGAAACAAAGCTATAATGTCATTTAAAATATGTAGTTGTAACCTATTATTTGGGTTTATCAAGTTCATTTCTTATGTTACAGATATTTGGACCAGTGCAGCAAATTATGAAGTTTAAATCTTTAGATGATGTGATCAAACGAGCAAATAATACTTCCTACGGCTTGTCAGCAGGGATCTTTACCAAAGATATTGACAAGGCTGTAACGGTCTCCTCTGCTCTCCAGGCTGGGACAGTCTGGTAAGTGAGACCTAAGTAATGAAGCCCTGTCAAGGTTCATATTACCCATATTAATGGTTACCTTCAGCCTTTCCACACTTGGATACATGGCCTGTTACAAAAGCAGTTGTTGGCCTAAGTTAATTAATCAATTACTTAATTTAAAGTGCTGCCATGTTATAAAAACTCTAGGGAAAAAAAAATCCTCTAGAAGTGTATTGTTTTGTTTTTTAGAGATTTTTGCTATAGGGCCTATGCACTCACCGGAGAGACAGAGACAGACAGAAAGAGATAAATCACCCCCCAGGGGGGATGACCATGATGCAATCCCTTATCCACTCTCCTCTTGGGATCTGGGACATACACACATACATGTCCGGCATGAATTTTAAGCCACCAGATCCAGGACTCAAACCACAGTCGACTACATGAGAGTCCAACAACATAGCCTTTATGCCATCTGCTGGTCCCAAGAGTGTATTTTCTTTAACTGTATGCAGCCTTCTGAAATTGCTTACTCAAAATATTTTATTGATATTTTATTAGTATAATAGAAGTGTTGCTAAGTAATTTCTAAGTATCAAGCACTTCACTATATACAAGGAGGATAAAAGTTCTGTTTTAATCAGCTTTCATTAGGTAATAAGACAATATTTATTTGGTACTCATGTGGATGCACATGAATTTTTATATCAGCTTCTTACTCTGAGATTATTAGAGATGTCTGAAGTTCTTAATTTAGAAGAATATATTGAGTTCTGAGGAACATGTCTGTCTCATTTTTTTTAACCTAGTTTATACCTCTGGTGGTTGTACTTCAGATTGCAATTGCAAAAGAAAATTGGTAGTAGTCTGTTAGGTACATAGTCCCTGAGAGAATTCCAGTAGTGAATACAACTAAACACCCATCCAGCAATTCCAGTCTCTAGCAAACTTTGTCCCTCATCCTATGGTGTCCTGGCTAGTCAATTCTTTGCAGTTCAACCCACCACTTCGCAAGGGCTTGATGTGCTACCGGTATGGCTGCCCACGCATGACCGTACCACCCTATTTGTTCATAGGAAGTATATGTCTATAGACTTCTGCACTCTTTATACTGCTGCTCTTCTATTGCTATGAATGCTGCATTGAAATGAATGGAGTGCTTTCTGAAACTCTCTGAATTTCTAAAATTCACAACTTAGAAATTATTTCACGGGCTAAGTATTGTATATAATGTATTTTTTTTTCTGTCTTCCAGGGTGAATTGCTATAGTGTGGTAACTGCCCAGTGCCCCTTTGGTGGATTCAAGATGTCTGGAAATGGACGAGAATTGTAAGAATAACTTTCTATTAAGATAAACATTTTTCTTGATAAAAATGGTTTTGATTACCCAGGAATTAATCCATACTTGCCATTATAAATAAAACCTGTCTCTGTTCTTTCCCAGAGATTCATATATATCACCAAATAACTTATTAATGTTGAATATGTCCTGTGAGCACAGAGAGATGATGGCAGAGGAAAACAGAATGGATTAGGCTCCTTTTGTACATAATGGGACCATGTTAAGCACTTCACACTGTCGATTGAAATATTGCTTAATTTTAAAATCACTTGCTATATATGTTAATCTAATTCATTTGGGAAACAATTCCAGAAAAGGTAGAAAATATAAATTGATGATTGTTATAATAAGCAAAGTTATGAGCATTTTAGTTAATCTGAATATAGCTCATATATAAGTAAATTAAGTGCCTTATCTTAAAAGACTTCAGTGTAAGAGGAATGACTCTCAGTTACTAACATACTGTTTAATGAAACTATTGATGTAGACCAAAATTTAAATTGAGGCCAGCAAGTGGTGTGGTGGTTAAGGCATTGGACTCTCACATAGCTGACCACAGTTCGAGTCTTAAACCTGTGGCTTCTTTACTCACTTTTCTCTCTCTCTCTCTCTCTCTCTCTCTCTCTCTCTCAGTCTCTCTCTGGTGAGTGCATGTGCCCCATAGAAAATTAAAAAATAATAGTCATAGTAAATAAAATTAAATAAATAATTCCATTAAAAATAAAATTTTAAATTACCAGGACAAATTCTTTTTGGTACTAAAGTTGAAATCTAAATCTACTATGAAAACATGTTTCATAGTAATGACTAGATTAAGGTTATTTATATACAAATGCAATTATGACCCTTCAGTTGCTTTTGGAACCAGGATATATAGATTTGTTTTTAATGTGTACACATACATGTATACACAGAAAATAGCAGCATCTTGATTAATTTTGTTGAAGAAATTTTAACCATTTTATTTTTTAAATTTTCTAACATTGAGGAATAATTATTAAAAATATGTGAACAAAGAAGGCAAGTCAAATATAAACCTTACGGAATCAAATATAGTAAAGCTTTCCATTCTGAAAATAGCAGTAAAAATGAGTCCTTCTTAATGTCTAATAGTCATGACAACATTAAATAGGTATGTACTTTGTCATTTGTCTTAAGTAATCAACAAAATTACAATAAAACAAATATCTCTGAGGAGCCAGTGCAATAGAAGAATGATAAAATGGTTTATCTATTAGGACCAGCAGATGACGTAATGGTTACATCACTGGATTCCCACACAGTTGATCGCAGTTCCAGTCCTGGAAGTGGCAACTTAAAACTCAGGCTGGGGGTTTGCAGGTAGCATGGTGGTTAAAGTGCTAGACTCCCACATGGCAGACCATGTTCAAGTCCTGGACTTGGTGGCTTGCTTTCTCACTTTCCCTTTCTGTCTGTCTCTCTCTGGTAAAATTTTTAAAAATATAAATAATAATAGCAAAATAAAGTTAAAAAAAAAAAAAAAAAACCGAAAAAAACAACTCAGGCTGGGCATGTGTGCATGTGTGCCCAAGATCCCGAGAGTAAAATGGAGAAAAAAGATTGTGGCATGGCCATCCTTTCTGGGGGTGGGGTGATGATTTCTTTCTCTGTCTCTGTCTCTCTGGCAAGTACGCATGCCCTATAGCAAAAATCTCTCTTAAAAATAATGATGTATCTACTTTTTCAATGCAGGCATTAAGTATTTGCTATGAATAAGGTACATGTCGTCAGTCATGTGGGATCCAGCCACCTTAATCACCATGTCACCAGATGACCTGATCATTTCTTTCTTTAAAATATAAAGAAAAACGTTATGCTGTATTTTTTTATTTTATTTCAAAAATCTAACTGCGAATGCTACTGTCAAAGTTTACCTGACACTAAACTTGGTGAACTTAATAAACCAGTCATTAGCTGCAAGATATTTTGAGAGAATTACTGAAGTGATAACCTCAAATGACCCTTCGAGGCTTAAATTACAATTTGTGCTCAAAAGCAGACAGGCAGAATGAACCAGCTGGGAACAGAGTTCTCAAAGAGCCCCCGAGAGTGGTCTGCAGACCCAGCATGTTTGACGGTGATGCAAAGCACCCAGATGGCACCTTTGCCACCTCTGATTGTGGTGTGGGCACTGAAATGCGGTCAATGACTGAAATCCCTCCCTTTGCGTAGCTGCACTCACTTTTCGCTGGGTTAACATAGGTCACTTGAGACTTTGTTTAGTAGGTAATTTTAAACTTAATTGACTCTCAGTACCTCACTAGATACGCATTTCTTTTCTCCTGTCTCTTTCAGAAAAGAGGAGCAAGGAAGTAGTGTGAACTGCTAGGCTTGTTGCAAGAACTCAGATGGAAAATTCTTGCTTGATAATTCGTGCCAGTTTTAGTTTGGGGTGCAAAGAAAAAAATACATGTAACTTCTTATTAGTGCCTTTTTCCTTACAGCTTGGTCCCCGGATGAGAAGCACGGGTATCACCTACAAGCTATTTAGAAATGCAATCTCAGGCCTCACTCTAGACGTAATGGATCAGAATCAATATTTTAATACGGTCCCAGGTGATTAGCATATCGAAGATTTTAGAAGTGCAGAATTAGGAACTCACAGGCTTAGAAAAATAAAGAGAAAGACAAGCAAAGGTGTTTGTATTCTATCACAGATATAATGTACACACAGGAATCCTAAGAAGCAGGAACTATTTCAGCCTGAGTGTCACAATAATCACATTTAACACTCGCCTGGGAGTGTCAAGTACCTAAGTAACCCAAAATACAATGGAAAGCCTATTGGTGAAAATCATGGGTTAATTTATCTAGCTCTTCAAGATAAAATAACTTACTAAATATTATCTTTTAATGGGTTTTAGACAACTGAAGCTAAACCCTTTAATTACTTAGAAGAACATGCTCATTGAAGCTTTTAAAAGGTATTTTCAGAAGCTTAATTGCCCAAGAAAATAATCAGTGTAAGGGGATTAGGTTACTCAGGAGAAAAAAAAGATGTCCTCCACATACCTGTCTACATCACAAGGAGAAAGAGAAAAGGATCCATATCTTATTCCCCCATAAGCCTACATGTGCATGGATTATCATTTTAAGAATACGCTTTAATATGTGTAATTTGATTCCCTCATCAAAACAATGTAGCGAATAACTGAGCCCAATCTTCTGTGGTTATCTCTTCAACAAAGAGTAAAGTGCAGTTGGTTTCCAGAACTGGTAGGAGGCCTTCATAAACCTGAGAACAAGATCCCAGGGTCCACTTTGATTGACTTAGGTTTAATTCCTGACTATTGGAGTTGGACTTGAGAGTTACATAAGAAGGCCCAGATGCAGTGACACAGCAATAATGCTAGCTCCCTGAAGTGCTGGAAGCCATGTGGCAACCAAGATCTGGACACTGCATTGGCTGGAAAAACAAAGGCACCTGGGATCCTGAGGAGCTGGAAGATTAGGAAAAGGGGATTACAACATTTCTAGACCTGGTAGAGTAAATGCTGTCTCTGTCTCTCACTCTTTTTCTCTTGTGCATTCACGCAGTCTCTATTTAAACAATGACAAAGAGGAGTTATATAAATAAATGGCAGGAGATAAGAGAGCTTGTATAAAGGGGAAACCCCCCAAATTAACCCAGGCTACTCTCTTCCCCCTGGAAAGCAAAACAAATAAACAATCTTAAAAGAAATTTATAATAATAAAGGTTGTGCTTTTGTTTAGCTAAGAATTAAAAGATAGGATTAAAACTACTCCTGAAAAATATATTGTTTCAAGCCACATTAGGATATCTTAGAATGAAAACAGAAGCATGGTCATTTTCAGACCCTTCATCACCTATCATGTCTGTGCCAATCGCACATGATAAACATGACCACCACTTCAGATTACAACAGCACTGTTCTATTCTTGAATGATTATCTATTACTGCTTCTTCTCTTCTATCAGTCTCATTTATTTAAATATAAATAAGAAATGATAAAATTCTTGGAGAGTTGAACTATCTTTTAAATAGTTAGAAATTTTATAATCAAATAGAATAATGTCAAAAAAAAGGACAATTTCTGTGAAAATCAGCTGAAAGTACATGATTATTGAAAACAAAACAAAAGAAATGTTGGGCTGGCCCCATGACCTAGTAGTTAAGAAGGCTGCATCTCAAAAAAACAAAAGAAGAAAAGAAAAGAAAAGAAAAAGAAAGGGACCAGCAGTTGGCATAATGGCTATGTCACTGGACTCCCATGTAGTAGACTGTGGTTTGAGTCCCGGACCCAGTAGCTTAAACTCACTCTGGGCGTGTGTGCTTGCGTGCCTGCCCAAGGTCCCAAGAAAAGAATGGAGGATAAGGGATTGCAGTGTGGCCATCCCCCCTGGGGGGTGATTTTTAGCTTTCTGTCTCTCTGTCTCTTTTTGTCTTTCTGGTGTGCGCACATGCCCTATAGCAAAAATCTCTCAAAAAAAAAAAAAAAAAAAAAAAAAGAAGGCTGCACCTCACATGGTCAAAACTGTGATTAGAGTGGCAGGCCTGGCTGCAGGGATGAGGCCTGCCAGGTGTGAGGCCCGCCAGGTACATACGTGGGCATGCCCAGGCTCCTGACAGGATGAAGGGATGGAGTGTCAAGATTGTGCATGACTGAACCATGTTGGGAGGGGCTCTTTCTCTTTCTCGTTCTATGTCTCTTTCTTGTGAGCACGCTTGCCCTCTGCTATTTAAAAAATTGAAAAATATTTTTTTTTAATTTTTCCTACTAAATGATAAGACCAGATATCTTATACTTGGCTAGTTACTATATGAAATAGTTTGAACTCAGAAAATATGTTCTATTGTCTTCATTCAGATAAGCAAGAATACACTTGAACCAAAACATGGAATGAGAGCTCATTTGCATAGCTGTGCTAAATGGTGGTGTGTGTATTTTTTCCTCTCTCACTAGGGGAGAATATGGTTTCCATGAATACGTAGAGGTCAAGACGGTCACGATGAAAATCTCTCAGAAGAACTCCTAAAGAAACAACAAGAGTGGAGGAGAAGACTCTTCGATAGCTAAGCATCTCCTACAGTCACTGAGATAGTGGGTTTCAAATATGAAATTGTTCTTGATTTTTTTAAAAAACATAAGCTAATCATATTCGTATTAATATTACACATAGAAAACTTGTCATGTAGCTTATTCTGAAATAATTCGTCTTCTGATATGTGAGCCCAAGTCCTATGCTAAATAAAAAGGGTGGATTTGGGCATGAGATCTCTCTAGCTGTGTTGTAACTATGTGCTTCTCATTGTGGCTTCTTTTCCAGGATAATCATTTCATAGAAGAGCACCAGCTGCCATTTAGCTGCTTTCCCTTAATGACTCCTTGAAATACTTAACATGTTAACTGCAGAGTCAGCTGCTCTGCTCCCGATAGTTCTGATGTCCTTGGAGTGTCTTAAAATGTTCCCTAGAATGTCATGTCTGATTGTCACATGATGCAATGCCTGAAATACTTAGCTGTAACTGAATATAAAGCTTAATAAAAACAAATCTGCATGATCTTCATTAAAGTTGATTTTTTTTTTCAGTAGAAGTTGGGTTATATTGATTTAACACCCTGTCCCTTAAGAACAGTATTAAACTGAACATCAGGATGCATTCAGAAATAGTTTAATTCACTCATTCTCAAATGGGTAAAGAAATCTATCTTACTTTCCAGAGGAGTTTTGAAATCTACAGCTCATATTTGAGGTAGATGACATCAGCAAGCATTCACTGAGTTCCTACAAAGCTCTGAGCACCATGTTAGGTGTTGTAGAAAACAGGTGACCCAGTGCAGCAGGTAAGCACCATGCAGGGGAGGCCAGATCTTACGTGAATGTCCAGGGGTTGAGTCCCAATCCTAGTGGCTTACCCTCCAGGCACACAGGATTCCAGAATCCTGATAGCATGGAGTATTGAAAGTATTGTAGAAAAAAAGGATTGTGGTGTGACCAGGTCCTGTTAGAGGGTTCTCTCTTTCTTTCACTCGCTCACTCGCTGGCTTGTTCACGCATGCCTTCTGGCATAATAATAAATGAATCAATCAATGAATGAAACAAACGAGTAGCGAACGGGCCATCATTTCAAGGTGCTTTAATTTAGTGGTGAACAAAGACACCATCTCTATACTTCCCAAAGAGAAGGGGACATAAAAGAGAAATGAAGATTCTAAAACCCCTAAGAGTACAATAATATGCCAAGAGGATAGTGATGGAATCTGACTGAAAGAATTGGAAATGGCCTCATGAAAGAAATTTAACTGGATACAAACCTTGACGATGCACTAATTTGTGGTAAATAAAAGAAAAATGTTTGACACACAATGTCTCAGAAAATATTCCAACAAAAAAATAAAAAGGAAAGAATTCTCCACAATATATTCCCCTCTTCGACTTTGAGAGTGCTTACTAACAGCATAACAAGACACAAGACCTAGCATATGCTAGGTCTTGAAAAGTCCTAAAAACTGTGTAGTTTTGGTTTCTGTTTGTTTCTGTAATTTGCCAGAGGGCACTTGTGCTTACAGAGAGGTGAGGGGAAGAGAGGTACCCCCTCCTTCATGAGGGATAGCCACTTCTCAATCCCTTCTCCTCATTTCTCCTTCTTTTTGGAATTTTGGATATGCACACACATGCACCAGGCATGTTTGTTGAACCACCAGGTCTAGGATTTGAACTGTGCAGTCAACCAGGTGTCTTAACCACCACACCCCTGGCTGCCCTAGTTTTGTTTTGATAAAATGTTTTGTTTTGCTTTTTTTTTTTTTTTTGGTCCAAATTTATTTCAGCAAAGACTTTGCCTTCCCTCTATCCTCATTTAACTGAATATACATATATATAATGTTGAAGGTGCTTTGCTATGCAATGAAGCAACACTTGGTGCTCTAAAAAGAGACCGTAAAAGGGAACAGCTGAAAAAACATGTTTTAGAAAACTAACTGCACCAGGCTTTAAATACATACTCCTTCATAACAAAGAGTTTCTGTTTATGCTTTTATTCTGTTGTGCTTCCATATAGGAAATAACCTAGAAACTTCCCAAGTCAAATCAAGTGACTATTGTATATTATTGTACATATTCTAAAACATTCTTTATTCAGGAGCTCAACACTTAAGCCTAGTAATCTTTAGGATAATCTTTTTTTTCAGATTGATATTTTATGTAAATAATTGAACTTATCATTTCTACTTAACAGACATCTCAGTAACCTCAGGCACTGTGAGAAGTGCCACAGCCCCGTGTAATCGTGTGAGGAAGAACAAAATTCATCAGCTCCTTAGATCTGAAATCATTTTACCTTCAATTTCAAGAGTTTCTCAAACTTTTGTGGGCCTCTCTGATTTGCAGTTTGAACTGCCTTTTGGGGACATAATTACCGGTTTTAAAGCCATAGGAACCTGAAAGGTCTTTGGATTTTGAGAGGAAAAGTATCTACAGAGGAGGGTTGTACTGTCTTAAAACAAGAAAGTGTCCACATTTTTAAATGATATGTTTAAAACCATGTGTAAATAAATTAATAGACATCCTAGTTAATATTATAATGACATCCCACCCGAACATTTTTTTAATGTATGACAAAGACGGCTGTGCAAGAAACAAGACACAAGCCAGAAGCAAGTTTAAATATTTGAAAATTAAATCTTCACTGTATAAATAAGACATTACAGGATTAAACAGAAAATATCTGTTTTACATTAGCTTATCCTGAGCCTTTAGACATTATTTGTACTTCACTCCTTGTGTTAAGGCCATACAGGCAATAATTTTGAAAATCTTAAAGAGTTCTCAGGTATCTTATTAACCTATGTGCTGTAGGAAATACAGTATGGTAAGAAACGTCATAACTATGATCGCACGGTCCACAGAGCAGAAAGTATTTTCATCTCCAGCAATACCACGCTAAGCAACAGAAGTGGGAATGAACTGTTTGGGCAGAAGCAGTACCAGTTACAGATTTTCAAATGTCTAGTGTTCTTTTTTATTTTGTTTTCCCCTTTTGTTTTTACTTCTTTTGTTGTTGTTTTTAAAAACACATATGTGTAGCTTTATTTCGAAATAGCTCAGGAGAAATAAAGAAAAATATTTTTCTTAAGTTTCTGTGGCTAACTCAAAAGAGAGTCAACTGAAGATAGAGAATTTTATCCATTTCTTCACATAATTTGGGAAGGAGGAATAGACTCAAAAGACCTTTTCCCTGGGCAATGCCTGCAATTCTTTGTCTAATTTCACTTAGACTTTTGGAATTGCACTTGTGTATGTGTACCACCAACTAAATTCTTATGTTCTGGTGAATTTCTAAGAGCCAGGTTACATTTTTATACTAAATACAAGTTCCTCATTGGAGTGGTTTTTTTTTTTTTTTTTTTTTTTTTTTTTTTTTTGCTCATTTATCATGGGATTTTTTTTTTTTTTTCTTTTTGCTCATTTATCATGGGATTTTTTTTTTTTTTCTTGTTTTGGAGAGGTTTTTGCTATAGGGCGCGTGTGCTCGCCAGACAGACAGAGAGAGACAGAGAGATAGAAAGCAGGAAATCACCCCCCAGGGGGGATGGCCACGCCACAATCCCTTCTCCTCCATTCTCCTCTCGGGATCTTGGGCACGCACGCACACGCGCCCGGCGTGAGTTTAAGCCGCCGGGCCCAGGACTCGAACCGCGGTCGACTACGTGGGAGTCCAGCGACATAGCCATTACGCTAACTGCTGGTCCCATCATGGATATTTTTATGTTCTTCGGAGATGCATTTGAGCCTTCCCATTTTTATGATAAAAGATCATATAAGAAGGAGAATTACATATGATAGCTAAATTCCCTGGATACCAAAATTTGGTAACTGCCAGGAGGATACAGAAACTTTCTGTGGTAGCACACTAAGACCATGACTGTTTGGAAATAAAATCCTGAGTCAAGACACAAATGAAAAGAAATACCTCAATTGCCATTCTGACATTCTGTGAAAAAGTAAAATGGTATTTCTCCAAAGACAAGACCAAAGAACGGTCTATGAGGCCTTGAGATGGCTCGAGGTCATGTCTCTTAACTGGTTCCAACCAGATTCTGGGAGTTGGATTTATCCAGAGAAAACCAGTTGCTCCATAAACATCTAGGATAATTCCTGAATCATTAGAAAGTCAACTTTATCACCTACTAAATATCTATGCCAAAGATATAGCAATACTTTCTGAACATTTACTTTAGTGCTATGTGCTGAGTAGTTTTACAAAATTTTTTTTTTTAAATGGGCATCTCTGAGTTTTATAGACATGTTCATAGAAGGCTGACATCATGCAACCCTGATTTCACCAGTTTTAGGAATTTTGTTTTCTTTTGTAGAGTCACTTCTTTAAAGATTCATCAGGCCCAGAAAATTATGGTAAGTATGAAAACACAAAAACTGATTTAGGCTAGCACTGATGGCTTATAAAGTTTTTATTTTAAAATAATTTTGAACTTTTGGGACCACCAGCAGGTGGCATAATGGTTATATCTCTGGATTCCCACATCGTCAACTGTGATTCAAGTCTTGGATGTGGAGGCTTAAAACTCACACTGGGAATGTGTGCGTGCATGCCCAAGATCCCAAGAAAAGAATGGAGGAGAAGGGATTGTGGCATGACCATCCTCCCTGGGGCTTGATTTCTTGCTTTCTGTCTCTTTGGTGAGTGCGCACACCATGTAGCAAAAATCTCTCTCAAAAAAATAAATAAATAAAATAATAATTTCAAAATTTTAAGAAGTTGCCATGATAGTTCAGAAATACCCTTTTATTCACTAATTTTTGATATTTTTCTTCCTTGACTGTATCACTCCCATTCTCTATCTAGATATGTTTTCCTTTTCTCTTGAGACAAACTTGAGAATAACCTTTAGACATTATGTCCTTTCACCACAAAATACTTTGACATAGTTTTCTAGGAATAAGGTCATTCTTTAACAAAACCACAGAACATTGATCTAATTCAGGAAGTTTAACATTGACAAAAAAGTTAGCAGCTAATACATAATCTATAATTTTCTTTAATTTTCCCATTACTGATCTTTAAGGCATTTCCCCCCATGATCCAAAAATAAATCAATGATCATGTATCTCATCTAGTTATCCATGGCTTTCTATTGTCTCACTATTCTTCAATAATGGGAATACAATTTGTGAGCACACCTAATAGTCATGTTGTTAGTACTGTCTTGGCTTGGAAGAGAAACCCAGGGGACACACAAAACAGAAAGAGCTATCGAGTTAAGAATCAACCGAAAGGAAATTGATGGTTTTAAAGAGTAAATACTTTACTTTATTTATTAATTTTTTAGAGTGATTTTTGCTATAGGGCATGTGTGCCTGCCAAAAAGACAGCGAGATACAGAGAGACAGAAAATGAGAAATCACCCCCACCCCCCCCACCCCCACCCAGGAGGGATGGCCATGCTGCAATCCCTTCTCCTCCATTCCCCTCTTGGGATCTTGGGCACTCATACATATATGTGCCCGGAGTGAGTTTTAAGCCCCAGGTCCAGGACTCGAACCATTATTTCATCTACTGTTCTCAATACTTTATTTTAATATTTAATTATTAATCACCTTCTTTCATGAATATTTATAAAGGGTGAAATATTTCAAGAATATTTATCTAGGGTGAAAAAAAAATGTACCTTCTCTCTTGGAGATCTGTAAATAAAAGTGACATGTTTCCTTAAGGATACTAGTGTCTTCTCTTTGTATATTATTACAACATTCCCCTTTGTTACTTCATTTCCTAGTGATATACTTGAATATTTTCTTAACGGCATATTGTCTACTTTCTGATAATATGTGTGGAGACATCTTAATGCTAATTAATTACAAATTCCTTAGTCACCTAGAAACATTTTAAACAACTTTCCTTTCAAAGTACAATAAACTAGAAAGTTCTTCATTGCTGGATTCAAATAGATGCTAAATGCTGGCTGGACCATGCAGCAGTGGTATGATCACAGGTGAATTATCAAACCTTTCTCAAACAGTAATCATTCAGTAGATAATGTGGCTGTTGATATTTAGGAAGCAGTAAATGTTTTACATAATTACATGGGCCCTTGGAACCTAGCAATCTTGTTTCAAACCTTTGTTCTATCCTCAGTGGCCTTGTGATTTGGGACAAATTACCTAATTTTACTAAATTCCAGTTTTTTAAACCTGTGAAAAGGATTTAGTCATGATATACATTTAATTGGATTATCCTATGAAAAGTAATAATACTTGAAATGCTTAGCAGAGTTCCCAGGACATAACAAGTGCCAAGTACATATTATGGTCTACTTAATAAATGTCTAACGCAAATAATTATTTCAACAAAAATAATAAAAGTTTTTTATAGATGCCAAAGTCTTCCTTTTGACCTTGACTCTGTATATTTTCATACACATTCTCAGTATTCCTTTGTCCTGACTGTTCAACTAATCTCAGTTGGGAATGCATAATTGTGATGACTTGCCTATTTCTTCCATCCTTTTTTTTTCCCCCTTCCTTTTTAAAATCATTCCCTTCAAATAAATGTTAAAACTCACCATCAAAGGAAGAACAGGGTAGAGAAGAATGTGAGCCAAAAACTTGGCATGGAGTTGAGGTTAGACATTTAAATACATCTAATATCAAAGTAGGGCTGGTCTAATTAAATGAACCCAACAGCCTTTCACCCCAGAGTTACCAGTCATCACAATTAATGTTTAAGTTAATAGTCAGGGACAGCAGGACAAAGTGAACAACAAACAGAAGAGGCCGGTTTCCAATGCAGCATAGGAGCCCACAATGATGTTGGTCACCCGATGATTGATTTAGAGGCCAGCCCACATGAATTCAATGGGAAGGATTAGTGGACTGAAAAGCACATGGCTTAACATTTGTGCTCAATGTCCAGTCATCCCACATTCATGTAACCACAAAATGTCAGAGCTAGAAAAGAACCTAATGTTCTTCTAGCCCAGTAAGTGCATTTCACAGAAGCATAGAGAAATCAAGCGACACTTGAAAGGTTACTGAATTATCAGTGGCTGCGTTTGGTTAATACCCTTTGTAGTCTAACTCCAGTTCTGTTTCCTGCCTTTGTCCCACGTGGTACTGCAGACATTCCACTGACATTTGATCAAATCTATAACATCCAAAGTTGCATTTTTATCTGCATGTGTTTTATTTTATTCTTCTAACAAAGTAAACACTGGGTTCATATCCACTGGTTCATTTCATTTGTGTGGATATTATTATTCCTTCTGCCCAATAAAAGAAAAGTGCTTGATGATAGCTCTAATATGACTTTCATAATGAAAATTACGTAGTAGCTTTGATAATAAAAATTATGTTCAAATATTTGCAAAGCACAGTGTCAAAAATAAAGCTGATAACTTAATTACAGAAATAAAAACCAATTTATTTATCTAACAGTCACTGAACAGTTGAAATACCTTGGACAAAACACTGAGGACTACAAAAGGAATAATGAATATTAAGTTCTTTTTCTCTGCAAATACAGTTAAAAGGGCTGGACAGAGTTTATCCGCTTCACATAAAAATAAAAAATGGGAGTTCAGGTGGTGCCACACAATAACACAACTGGACCCACATGGGAGAGTTCCTGGGTTTGGATCCCAGGACATCCCTGAGCCATCTGGGCATGCACATGTGTGCCCATGAGCTCAGCTAGCCAAGCTGGGGTGGATCATGGTGTCAAGACCCTGATGAGAGTCTCTGCTTCTTTTCTTATGAAAGAAAGAAAGACGCTTGAAATATTAATGATAAAAATGCAATATTCTATTCTTGCTATGCTTAAATCTAATAAAGGATATGAGAAATAAATACTAAATCATGGAAATAAAGGACAACTACACACACTAGAGTCAGAGTAACAGCAATAAATACTTAGACCTGCTTGGAGGGAAGAAAAGGCTTTTCCCTAGAGTGACTTTCATGGAGCAGGAAATATTTGACCTTGCATCTGACATCCGGTAGATGCAGAACAAATGCAGCTCAGATACACATCTGTTCTGGCCTGGAAATGAGTAAAAGTGGGGAAGCCTCGGGATTATATGGTGAAGGTCCAGTTTAACTGGTAGATAAGACTGGACAGGCAGTCTTGGGTAAGGTCATAGAAAACTTTGAATTCCAAGTCATGCCATAAAAATGTAATTAACCAGAAAAAAAGGATCCTTGAAAGGAAGGGTAAATTCATTGAGGTCTAGTTTTTAAGTTCTTATTTTTAAATGAATGTAGATTTACATGTAGTTATCCCAAATACTTCTAATAACTACATGGAAGAAAGAGATCCCATGTACCACTCTTTCCCAAGGTTCCCCTAAATGGTAACATCTTGCAAAACTACAGTATGGTATCACAACTGGAACATCCATGTCATTACAGCCCAGACACAGAGTACTACATCCCATGGATCCCTCACATAACCCTTTTATTGCCACACCCATGCCCCTTCTTCCCTCCCCAGTTTCCTAATTCCTGGCAATCTGGCCTCTATTTCTAGAAGTTTCTCATTCCAAAAATCATAGTACGTAACTTTTTAGAACTGACTTTTTTCCACTCGGCACAATTCTCTGAAGCTCCATCCAAGTTGTTATGTATATCAAATCATAATTCAAAACCTCAGATTGCATTTTACCACAAGTAATGTTCCTGAGACAGATATCTTTAGACAGAAGGATTTTTTTCTTAGTAAGTTCTGAATAGAGTTAAAATGTCCTACCAGGCCCC
Organism: Tupaia tana; assembly: GCA_026018925.1. Classification (NCBI taxonomy): domain Eukaryota; kingdom Metazoa; phylum Chordata; class Mammalia; order Scandentia; family Tupaiidae; genus Tupaia; species Tupaia tana. The sequence goes on from JAKSZU010000013.1 coordinate 28,496,141, forward strand.
AGCCAAATAGGAGTATAGAAAGGCAATGATGAGTGGCTTAACTGAAGGAGACTCTGTTGGCAGAAACATGGAATGTTTTATTTCCCTACTTCTGAAATATAATGGAATCTCCTCTGCAGGTCTGAGTTATATTTGAGAAAACAGAAGGGACAGTTCTTCCAGTGTCCATAATAGAAATCAATAAAACTTTGAAGTTCCAGTGAGCACAGTTAAGTTCGGAGACAAGCACAAAGACTCAGGACATTTTTCAACCCCACATATCTCCATTTAGGAGCCTTCCTCAGAAAGCCTGAGGCAGAGAGCTTCTGGCTCATCCCTGAAGACCTTCTGACACGCTGGTTCTTACCCTGCAGATCAGAATGGTTCCCTCCAGCTTCTTGCTGATCCAGAGGAAGTTAGTGTGTCCTCACATGAACCTGGCTCTGCTCCACTGCCCTGGCTGCAGAATCCGCTAAGAGAACTCGGCAGCACTTCAGGCACCTCCCTCCACAGTAAAGAGTCTGCATGGAACAATCCAGAAGAGCAGTGCCCCTAACTGAATTTAGCCTACGCCAGACACTAGTTCAAGCCCCCTCAATGCTTACCTCATTTCTTCCCCTCCACAGCCTCGTGAGAGAAAGTACTACTTTCTCCATTTTACGGGGATATTCAAGGGGTTAGTGGAAAACACATACGTATTTTTGAAAAAACAATGTGTGGATTTCAAAACTTTTTAAATTTTTTTGGTGCTGGAGTAAACTGTATTTTAATCCTACCTTTCCATGAACTTTTTGAAGAACCCACATAAAGGTAAGGAAAATGAGACTCAGAAAACGTTACTAATTTAGATGAAATTATGCATCTGGTAAGTAGCAACTGGTCAGCTTAATTACAAAATCCTCCTCACTCATAACTGATAAATCATAAACTTATCCAAGTTTCCACATAATAACTGGGCATCAGGCCCAGTCAAGCTTTCACAATCTACAAAATATTACCAGTAAAACAATTTTCACTCTTTTGCATCAATGTTTTAGGAAAAACTACTTAAGTTTTTCAGATTTAAAATGTTTTTCTCTTTTTTAAAAAATATTTAAGTCTAGATTTTTCATATAAGTATGTGGTATTTTCATTGACCTCTGCTGATAAAAAGAACCATTAGCCGGTGGTCTTAATAGGAGATAAATCCCTGAAAATAGTTGCTGGAGAAATCTTTTCCAATCTCTTTAGTGCTCATTTTCACAAAGAAACACCTGAGGGAAGCTGTCATTCCTCCCAGACACTGGCCTATCAGCCAAAAATTGATCTAAATATTCCCCTGCCCAGTGATGTTCAAAACAATGGTCTTCACAGCTGAAGTGTCCAAGGTCTTTTTAGACCAAGTAAAGGGATTCTGGTGCTGGTATAACATTTCAAGACTTTCAAGTTACCATCAGCTAATTTTCAAAGCTAAAAGACTTTTATTAGGGCTTATCTCCTCTGACAACCAAGGGAATGCTAGTTTTTTAAGCGTATTAAGTTTGGAGGAAAAGGGTGGAGGCGGAAGTAATTAGATTTAAGAATTTCCTATAGTTAAATTATGACTAAGGGAAAAATCAAAGTACAATTTAGAGAAATGAAGAATGAAGACATGGGGGATTGGATAGAGAGATACAGAAGAGAAAAACCTGTATTTTACTAGAGACAATATTTGTGCAGCTTCTTTAAGACTTAAATCAGTGGTGATCTCAATTCAAAAGTCTTGTCTACCACCCTCTTTGCTTCTCAGTTAGTTGGCTCTCCTACATAGCTTACAACACATTCAGTAATCTCATCTAGAATTTATTGTACTAGGCTATAATCTTCTGTTTACTTGCCTGCTTAAATGCTGGACTGAGAAATGACAATCCAAGACTTAAGGCTGCATTATATTTTATATTCCTACATCCAGAACAGAGCTTATTATTTATAAAAAGTTCAAATAAAACTTAAAAAATAAATTTACAATTCGATACTCTATTCTTTTGCAAGGCCTCAATTATACTCCAAAAAAATATTTTTACATAGAGTATGTATGTTACATTGGTCCTGACTCTCCCCAACCCTCTAAGTCTGGAGATTACAAGGAAAACATGGCTAGCAATGATCATGGAGAATAGGTCAAGGCAGAGCAAGATTCACAGGATGTCCTGGCCTTGTTGTTCTGTTCACTGCTAAGGCTACAGATAGACAAAAATAATCTAAGTGGGTCAAAAGCATATTTCTTTTCTAATTTTATTTATTTATTTTAAGTTTTTGCCATAGGCACATGCACTCACTGGAGAGAGACAGAGAGAGGGGAAATGAGAAATCACCTCCCGGGGTTGGGGGGAATGGTCACAATGCAATCCTTTCTCCTCTATTCTTCTCTTGGGATTTTGGGCACACACACACGCACACACATGTGCCTACCATGATTTTCAAGCTGCCGGGTTTAGAACTTGAACCATAATCAACCATGGAGGAGTACAGCACCTTCACCACCAACTGGCCCAAGAAATGCATATTCTTTAACACAGGTAGACACGTTGGTCATTCAAAGAAATACCATGGAGATGCTGCATAAAAGAGCTAACTCCTACATCACACAGACTTGCTTTGAAGAGCCAGTTCCTATTCTGATATGAATAATTTTGTTACTTTGGGTAACATAGAAACTCTAGGTTTTACTTTTTCAATTCATCCATGAAGGACTATGATGGTGAAAATCCAGAAGGTTACAAGAATTAACCAATAAAAGTATTTAGTTGTTATAAGTAAATAATTTAGCACATAACCAAGTTGGTCCATATTCCATGATTCATAAAAGATAGGTGCTCAGTCATTCACTGTAGCTAACATGGTGACTGTGCTTGGTATGGCACTTTCACACATGTTATTGTATTTGAGTCTTGTAATATCTCAGGAGTTGATGAGAAGGTCTTGTTATCCCATTAGGTATTAAGAAGAAATCTTAACTTTTGGGGCCAACATGTGCATGGTGGTTACAGTGCTGGACTCCCACATGGCCAACCGTGGTTCAAGTCCTGAACCAGGTATCTTGAAATCATACCAAGTGCCTGTGTGTATGTGTGTGTGTGCCCAAAAATCCAGAGAGGAGAATGGAGGAGAAGAAATTACAACATGGCCATTTCCCCCAGGGGTGATTTCTCACTTTATCTCTCTCTGTCTCTTTTTCTCTCTGATGAGCACACATGCCCTATAGCAAAAATATCTTAAAAAAAAAAGAAGAAATCTTAACTTCTAAAATATTTATGGACTTATTCAAGTTCACACAGGAAAAGAGTGTTGGTACAAAGATTATCCTGAACTCTTCTGAGTTTATTACTCCAGGCTGCTAGACAAGTGCATCTCTCTATGATTTTGAAGTCAGTGTAGACCAAAGAAGCCAATATGGAAAAAGAGAGAGGGAGAGAGAGAGAGAGAGAGAGAGAGAGAGAGAGAGAGAGAGAAACCACTGTAGGGAAGGATGAGAAGGGAGGTTACAGAAAAGGCAGAAGGAATGGGGTGCTTGTAGATGCATGACATTTCTTACTCTTCTTGCCCAAAGATTTCAAAGGAGAACTACAGGGGGAAAGGATACAGATGAGGGATGCCACACTCACTGCTACTAGATGGAATACCATGTAATGTCCCTCCCAAAAGGATGCTGTGTTTTCATAAACTCTATTTACCATTCATAAGGCTTGATGGCCTTGTCCTATGGGAGCCAGATCCCATGTGACTGACCAAGTTCCAACTGTTCAAGTTCCAGCCCTGGAAACTTGGAAAACATACTGGAAATGTGTGTGTACATGTCCCACATCCCAACAGGATGGAAAAATGGTGGAGAAAAGATTGCAGAACAACCGTATCCCACTGGGGGTGCTGTCCCCCACCCTCCAGCAAGTGCATGGATCCTCTGGCAAATAAAAAGTCTGATTTGATTAATGCTTATTTAATCTGTTACCATTCTTAATAGTAAGCAGGAAGTAGAGCATGTGGGTAGGAACCGCCCAGGACTGAGAGGAGTAGGTCCTTTCCAGCAAGAGGAGAGTGCTCTGTGCCCAGGGCCCGAGAATCTGATCCCAGAGCCCTTTATGTGTAACACATGGATAAAGGCTTCAAAGAAGGACGTTATGAATGGTGATGGCAATGGGACTACAGAAACATCTGAATCCTTTATCCAAATAAATATTGGAAGTAAAATGATCACTATTAAAGGGCCAAAACACTTCCCCCGAACACGATTTACGGAACAGAGCATTCTGAAGGTAAAAGCTTGGGGACATTATAAACCTGGGGCTCTTGCACACAGCTGAAACTGAGAAATCTGACATATCCTCCCCCCAGGCAGAAAGGGCTAGGGACAGATGAAAATGTTTAGCTACAACCTGCCCTTGGGGTAATTGCCTGTTCCAAACAACATCAAACAAAAGATAGTCCCCACTTCATTGGCATGAAGTGCTATTAGGTTGTCAAGAATCCTGTGATCTCAAACTGCAAGAATAGGCAGAAAATGACTGTGCAGAGGATATTAAGGGATTGCAGGATATTCTCTTCATTGCTGTATTATTACATTTTTTTTTCCTCTCCAATCGTTTTAAATCACATTCTGGAGGGAAACAAACTAAGTACGATTTTTCCCACAAGGCAGATAGTCTAATTTTTTTTAAAAAAGACTGGTTTTGCTGGGCTTATGTCAGTCCCATCTGATCTTTCCCTGATCCATAAGCTTTTTTAGAGGCAAAAAAAAAAAAAAAAAAAATTGAAATGTAAGCAGTGATGTCAAGATTATACCCAGCAGGTGAAAGGGAGGCACTGAAATTACATTTTTGTAAATAAACTACATTTCAATTAAGTGTCCAGGGCTTTTTGTGTGACAGATGGTTTGCCATAGATTTAAAGAAGTCAGAAGAACACAAAGGCGATGTCTCCCTGTACCTTCCATCGCGTTGTAAATGGATGCAATCTATAGTTTTAGCCCAGACTTGTCATCAAATAGATATTGAGGCTCTGAGATGTTAAATAGGATGGCTGCTGTCACACAGATAGGTAAGGGGCAGTGTAGAAGCCAGGCTTGCTGATTTGTAGAGTGAGACTTTTTTCACTGTCATGCGCCATGTTCCTTTACTAAGCATCAAATACCTCCGACCTCAGATTGGAAGTGACCTGAGATTTCTGGTACACATATTGTTGGTAATTGTTTTTTTTTTTGTTGTTTGTTTTTGTTTTTGTTTTTGTTTTTGTCAGCTTAGCAATGTATTTGAGGAATCAGCTTTTCTCCACTTCTACTCCATATAGTTTAGAAAAATCAGAACCTTTCCCTAACTTCCAGGATGGGTGTATAATCCAGGTCCAGCCAATCACAGTTCTCCTCTTACTGCACTTGAGGATCAGTATGGAGCTAAACACATGACCTTAGCTAAGCTAGTAAGAATACTATGTAGCATATGGCTGGAATGATACAGAATGATTGCTAATATATTGGGCATGTAGAATGAGCCTTAAGGGGTCTAATTAGTAGACAGCTTTGTTTTTAATCTCCTGCTGTCTCCCCAATACATATTTCAGGATAGTTCTTCTTTTGCCCCTATATGAAAACCCCATAGAGCTATACATTTCTTTTCACTCTCAGAAAACAATCAGTTTTGTATACCTTAAAGATATAATTTACTATTTACAAGGTTGAGTTCCATCTATGAGTCAAAGTGCCATGTTTCCTTAAAGGTACAAACTGTCCTCTCCTTATTGGATCTTGTGGCAAACAAAGACAGACTGGAAAAGGATAAGAACTGGTGTTTTCTTATTTCTCTCTTTTTCAAACTTTAGCTTTCTCCTTGTTATTCTCTCACTGACTAAGCACATTTGAGAGTCAACTCTGAGGTGGAGTCAGCAAGGAGGCAGAGGAAGAACTATGATGGTAGGGAGGTTATCACTTAACTAATACTGTGTGCTTTGGCCTTGTGCACCCTGTTGACTTTCTCTAGTGAGTATTTTCCTGGGTTCTTTGGAGACCTCCAGGGTAGGGGCTCTCCTACCATTTGTATCCTCAACCAGTTGAATATCCCCTTATTATTCTTGGAAATCAAATCCTATCACAGTCATTAAAAGTTTTTAATTCAATCTTTCTTTTTTTTAAAGTGTATTTATTTATTTTCTTCCATAAGAAAGAGATAAAGAGAGAGAAAAAGGCACTCCCAACAGGGTCTCCATGCCACCACCAACTCCCAGTCTTAGCTAGGTAGGAACACAAGCACACTCACACGCGCTGGTACAGGGAGACCTCAGCATGCAGATCCGAGGCCTTCCCGTGTGGTCTCAGGGTTGTATTACCACTGCATCACTGTGGCTGGCCTGCAACTGAAACTTTCTAGCTGACAGAATCCAAGATAGCTGCCTTGAGACCTACAGCTCCCTCATAAGTACTTCCCATACGCTCTGTTAGGAGATGAATAACGCTCACTTCCAAACTCATATGTTGAAGTATTCATTCTTAGGACCGCAGAATGTGAATGTATTTGGAGATGAAGCCTTCAAAAAGGTGATTACGATAAAATGAAGTCATATCAGTGGTACCTAGTCTATTACAACTAATACTCTTATAAGGAAAGGAGATGAGGACACACATATGTTTTTCCACAGAGGAAAGATCTGTGAGGATGCAGCAAGGCCACCATCTTTAATCCAAGGAGTGAGGCCTCTAAAGAAGCCAAACCTATCCACATTGTCAATAGCTTTAGTTCTCCAGAAATGTGCACTTTAATTCCATTTTCCTATGAACTCTTTGACGTCCTCATGTACTATTGTTGTTCCCACTTACAGATGAAGAAAACAAGTGTGGTAATGTTACATAAAATCAACCTGTGGTAGACACTGGACTGAAACTCAGGTCAATCTCTTAAGGATAATATTATACTACCTTTCTTTTTGCACCCTCTTTTCTTCCGTGGTTCTGTCAGGGACATTTTCTCATTTTTCCTGAATTAATCGAGACAGGCTATATCATGCTGCAATAACAGATAAACCTCCAGTTAGTGGCTTTGCACAAAGAAACTTTATTATGCTCTCACAGAAAGTCTCACGTTGGCTCTGCAACCATGTCATAGCTATGCCATCTGGAATGCATGGCTTTCTAGGTAGTCATTTCAAGGAGAGAGAGAGATGGAAGAGGCACACTATCTTTTAACTGCCTCATCTCAGAAGAAATACATTGCACATATAATCTAGCCTACAGAAATTTTATCGCCTTTATAACCCCTGCCATCATCACAGGAAAATGCATTATATTTCAAAGCTAACTCAAAGGAATGTAATTTCCTAAATGTTATATAACCTCAGACTTTTTTTTTGTATAATATTTTGCAACCTTCCCATCACTATAGCAACCCACATCCCACAATATATGAATAGTACTGTTACCCAAAGAGTTAGAAGAGAAAAGCTTTTGATGATTCTAATTTGGTGTTCATTGGACGTTCATGTCTTTCAGTGCTCACGTCACTTCTTGAGATGTGTAACATTTGCAATTAACCCCAGAGACATCTGTGTGCTTCTGTCACCTCAGTGGCACATATGACTTAAAAATACTGCAGTACTATCCCCATGTCTAGCAACTACAAATCAAAATAACAAGATTCTATAAATCATCCAAAGCAATTTGGGAAAAAGTTAAAAACCTGCAGCAATCTAATTGGATAGTAATCACAAAAAGACCCTTAGCCCAAAGGTGTAAGAAATACAGATGCTATCAAGTGGTTCTATACTTCAGTAAGAAAATATAAAATATTGGAGAACTGTTTCACCAGAATATAAAGAAGAGAAAGACAAACTGCTAGTCTGTAAATTGTTTGCCCATATTAATCATGATAGTTTTGTTGGGATACATAACCCCCTACCTTTTTTCCTCTTTCTCAACCACAGTAAAAGAAAGCTTATTTATTGAAAATTGGGCAGAGCGCTAGGCTGTGTATTTGTGTGTGTGTGTGTGTGTGTGTGTGTATTGCAATCCTATACAATTTTTAATCATCCCAGTGACCTCATAAGAGAGTGAAATATCTTCATTACACAGTGAAGGAACCTAGAGTTCAAGAGTGATGGAGTAAGTGATTTCTTCAGGGTCACAGCCTACTAAGGTGTGACACCAGCATTCGAACCGTGGATGAGATGATTTCAAGAAGTTCCCCTTTACCAGATTTCAAGAGAGGTTCCAAAGACTTCATTCAATACCTCATCTGTATTCCAAATAGATACACTGGATGGCTCTATCTGAACCAGTCACTGTGTTGTAAAAATGAGCAAAGAGAATGGAGGGACAGGAGGTTCGCGGCTCTTCTTCCTTTCATCGGTGTCCTGAGTGAAAATCCACCAGGGTACTGAGGATGATACACCATCTACCTTTGCATGCTTTCACTCCAACACCTAATTCATTCATTTATTCAAGGTTTGTTTATTCATTCACTTATTACCTCTACTTTTTTTCTTATTGTTTGTCCTACTTCTAAATGTTCTTCTGTTTACCTACTCCTTAGTCAAACCTCCACACCCAGAAATATTGTATTCCAAAGAATATTCCTGCCCAGCCCTCTGAGTAATGAAGACTCCAGACCCACATTACCACACCCAGTGCCCTAGTTACTCTACAGCAACGACTCTTACGACAGGACAATGGGTCAAAACACCAACTGGAAATAAAACACAGAGAAAAGTCTCTTTATCAAGAGATTGGTCTTATTTCATCTGGGCTTTTTTTTTTTTTTTTTTTTTTTTTTTTTTTTTTTTTTTTGAGAGGGTTTTCCCATAGGGCACATGCGCTCACCAGAAACACAGAGAGAGAGAGACAGAGAGACAGAAAGCAAGAAGTCATCCCCCAGGGGGTATTACCACACTGCAATTCCCTCTCCTCCATTCTCCTCTCAGTCTTGGGCATGCACGCACACACGCCCGGCGTGAGTTTAAGCCACTGGGTCTGGGACTCGAACCACGGTCGACTACATGGGAGTCCAGTGACATAGCAATTACACCAACTGCTGGTCCTGGATTTTCACAGATAGGGAAGTAGGCTTACAATACTGAAGGCTCTAAAGCCAAGCAGCCCTGAGTTCAAGATCTGAATCTATCCATACTTATTGTAGGACTGTGGTCAAACTGGGTAAGGCGCAGGTTGTTGCTTGTAATGCAGGGATAAAGACGGTCCACCCAGTCCATCCATGGAGAGGATTTAGCAGGACCATGTAAAACACTTAGAACTCATGGCGAGGCACATACCAGTCATTGCCCTGGGTGCTAGGAATGCAGCAAAGAAGAAAGCTAAGAAATTCTATGCCTTGTGGGACCAGCAGTTGGCGTAATGGCTGTGTTGCTGAACTCCCCTGTTATTGACCGTGGTTCAAGTCCTGGATCCAGTGCCTTAAACTCACACCAGATGTGTGCGTGTGCATGCCCAAGATCCCGAGAGGAGGATGGAGAAGGGATTGTGGCATGGCCATCCCCCCTCGGGAGGGGGTGATTTCTCACTTTGTGTCTTTCTATTTCTCTCTTTCTGGTGAGCACACGTGCCCTATAGCAAAAACCTCTCAAAAAAAAAAAAATTCTATGCTTTTACTAAGCATAAGATCTAGGAGGAGGGCAGAGATAATAACAAAAAATAGACAAACATAATATTTCAGTTGGTGATACGTGCTAAGAAGAAGCATAAGGCAAGATAAACATATGAAAGTAAGCTATGAAAAAATTGGGTTACTCTTGTGAGGACATATGGAAGAAAACTCATCTCTTCTTTCCTCTCATCTTAATGCCATCGACTGGGACCCCTGTATCAAAAGACAGATTAGCAATAGAAAATATACAGGCCTATTGAAGGTTTATGAAACACAGGAGGCTTCATTAGAAAATGAAGACTCAAAGGAACAGTTAAACCTGAGTGCTTTCTTAGCAAGTTTGATGAAAAATGTAGTGTTGTAGAACAAATATGATAGGGAAGGAAATAATAGCTAAGTGTAGTAACCTGGAGTACAAGTCAAGAACCATTTATTTAGATGCTTCTTGGTGTCCCCATCTTGGGGATAAAGATGTTTCCTGCAGGTAAAAAAAGGACACCTCTCAGGACAGCTCTTTGGCCTGGTGGTTAAGGAAATTGGACCCAACATGACTAAGTAGTTCAAGTCCTGGACCAGCAGACTGAGAAACACACCAGGCCTATGTGCATGCATGTCCAAACTTCCAAAGGGAGGGGGACGTGAGGAGAAGGGACTGCAGTGTGTCTATTCTCCATGACAGATGCTTTTTCTGCTCCCTTTTCTCCTTTCTCTTTTTCTCTCTCTGGTGAGCAGGGTCATGTAACTCTGCTGTTGTATCCTGCAGCAACAAGACAGAACAAAATCAGGGTCATAGGACTTAATTCAGGGAAGAATGACCAGAGGAAAGTCTGAAAGCCTTTCCTGCATATGCTGTTTCTCAAGTACTTGCAGCTTAAAATATTCAATATGCCAACATGCTGTAATCTGGGGTAGTATGTCCTAAACCCTATCAGGAACATGGAGCAAGGAACACATACATGTGCATGCTTGCCCAAAATCCTGAGAGGAGAATGGAGGAAAAGAGACTGTGGGGTGACCATCCCTCTTTTGGGGGGGTTGTGATTTCTTACTCTCTCTCTTCCTCTCTGGTGAACATACATGCCTTAGAACAAAAACAAAAACAAAAGAAAGAAAGAAAAAGTAGAAGACGAAAAGAAAATGGCTTCCCAAGATTTTCATTACTGCATTCAATGACAAACTTGGACTTTCGCCATAAAGGGATCTGCTATTGCTGATGAAGTCCCAAAAGCACCTTACAACAATAATGTCTTGGATAAAAACAGGCATTTGGTATCATTCCCATAGGTTTCCCATTCATCCTGATTAAGGCTTATTTGTGAAGTTTCCTTTACAAAGGAAATGCCACCAAATTCTCCTTCCTCACTTCCTTTTTTTATTGGGTGTACCCTGTCAGGAGTGTTCAGCCTACAAGGTTCTTTTAGTGAGTCCCGGGAGTCCCTCCCTATGTTTCCCTGCACTTTCCTCTCTGGCCAGCATGAGGCACTCCCATGCCCTCCAACTGATCTGCTGTGCGTGGACACTCGCACTCTGCCCCCTGCTGGATGCTCCCTTGCTGATCATCTGCTTAATCTGGGTCCTACTGAAGTGACAGCTTAGCCCAGTCTTTTTCTCTGAGATGGCTCTTGTACTTTAATTGGGATGTGCCGTCTTCTAAGAGGTTACCACTCTTTAACTCACATTTAAGGTAACAACCAACCCCGTTTCTAGTGCACTGGTTTCAGTTTGTACAAACTGCCCCACATGGCCCTCTGGAGGGAGCAGGGCAGGGCGTGTTAAGAGGCAAGGCAAAGCAGAAATAGACCAATTGAAGGGAGCCCGGCTATCTCCAACCAGAACAGCTCCTCCTTTATCTGTTTACATATTGTTTATCAACCGCAGATTTATATTTGGAAAGGGTAAAATAGAGATTGGACACTTTTGGACTGGACCTACTTCCCCCCTTAAATAGGCCTGGAAGTTTCAGTCATATGACTCAGTGTGCTACAAAAGTCTTTGCAGGTGAAACTTGTATCTCAACCTGAGCCCATGAGTTTGGCTTTTCCCCATCTTTCTTCATTCGGCAGATGATTGGTAAGAATAAAGAAATAAAACATTTTAAGGAACACAAAAAGGGAAAATTAACTATTGGTGATAACATGTATGATAACAACTTTAACTAGATTAATATACAGTATACTCATGCTGGGAAAATTCATTTTGCAAGCTATAATGATATACCATTATTAAATGTATAAAAACAAATAGGAAAGAAAGAAAGAGAGAGAGAGAGAGAATATACTCTGTGTAGGTGACTCTAAGCACAGCAGCACTGTTCTAAACCTTCTCAGACACAACAGAATGGTAGAGATCTACCCTCTTTTGTGTGACTATCTTTTATTTTTTTATTATTATTTTTTACATGCATTACATTTATTTATTTATTTATTTATTTACTTATTTATTTTGTGTGACTATCTTAATCCTGATTTCCAGGGACAAGATTTAGACCCTACAACCCCCTAAAAAGTATTTCCTGGGAGGAGTCATGGGTTTCCTATCTGTCTGGGCTTCCTCGGGCCTCTGAGGTAAGCTCCAAATATTACTCTGAAAAATCCTCAGAGTCAATAAAAGCAATTTTGTAACATCATTTAGTAAACATAACACTGAACAGGTGTTTCATATATATATATATATATATATATATATATACATATATATATATGTATATATATATATATATATATACTTCCAGCATCCAAGGCAGTGCCTATAGACAATAATATTTGTTTAAGTACAGAAGTACTAAGGAAGGAGAAAGGGAGGGAAGAGTAAAGCGTAAGAGTGAAGACAGACGTGTTAAACCAAACCATACTGGCAAGTATATATATTTGAATTCTTGTAAACAAACCACAACCCACTTGAGGAGTCTGCTTCCTTAACAATTTGGCGGGTTCCAGCCAATCACAGCGGTCATGCTTTAGTCCATCACTGAGAGCCCGCCCTTTAAACTGTGTTCTTGCAGACAAAAGCCAAGTGGTAACCAGCCAGTCACCTCTTTACCACATTTCTTTCACTGTTTTCTGCACATCGTTTTCCTTTTCCAAAAGTTACTTGACCAGAAGCTAGTAGGTATTAAGGTGTGAAGGTACTAGACTGCCACATGGTTAATGCGTTTAGAGTTCCAGACCCAACAGCTTGAAAATCAAGCCAGGTGCCTATAGGTGCACGCACAACATCCCAAGAGGAGAATGGAGAAGAGATTGTGGTGTGGCCATCCCCTCTTGGGGAGGTATGGTGATTTCTCACTTTCCCTCTCACTGCCTATCTCCTCTCTGGTGAGCACATGTGCCTTATGGCAAAAATCTGGAAAAAAAAAAAAAAAAAAAAAAAAAAAAAAAAAAAAAAAAAAAAAAAAGTTACTTGATCACGTGGCACCTCAGAGTGTTTCAGAAGCCTTTCTGGGGCTACCTGATTTGTGAATCGTGCTTTGCTCAGTTAAGCTCTACTAAATTAGATTTGTCTGAAGTTTTTATTTCACAGAAGGAAGGAGAAGAAAAATGAAAGGAAAAAAAGAAGGAAAGAAAGAGAAAAAAAAAACAAAACAGAAGAAAGAAGATGAAAGAGAAGAAAGAAAGAGAAAAATTAAGAACAAAATGACTGGGAGCCTCTTCCAGTGGGGCCTGTCATTACAGTATACCCGCTCTGGGCACAGTGCTCAACATAGTCTCACGCTGAGAGAAAAACAATCCCCATCCTTCTCCCTCAGTGTTTACCCCAGATCTGTACACAAAACTCAGTCCAGCCCAAACAGAGTCTGTCCTAAGGCATGGTTCAGTGAGCCAATCAAATTTCCTTCTAAGTTGTATCTCAGACCTTTACAATAAAAATAAATAATAATAAAAAAAAAACTTCACTCCCTCTCTCCTCTTCCCCTCCTGTGCTTGCTCTTTCTCTCTCTCACACACACACACCACTGACAGAAAAATACACACAAACACACACACACACACACACACACACACATATATATATATACACACACACACATATAAAGTCCCCATATATAAAAAGCCCCCCTATTTTTTATATATGACATATAATATATATTAATTATATAAATTATTATATCATATATTTATATATGATATGTTATATATAATTATAAAATTAATTATGTATATATGATTATATTATATGAAATAGATGCAATTATATACATTAGAACTACAGGCTCCAAATCTCCCCTAGTATTTCCTTTGTTGCACTGCCTTGTGTTCCTTATGTAATACTTTTCAATGTTTTGACAGCTTCCTCTATGAATCTAAAAGAAGGGACAGGAACAAGAGGTAACAGTAATCATTACAATTATAATTTATTTTTTCTTGTCACATGAAAAGGAGCACTTCTTTCTGGGATAATTCCAAACTTGGAAGAAACACGAGTGAAAGCTAGTAATGCTTCTTCCAGCCAATGAGACCACAGAAACGACAGTGCCCACCTCTTCATTGGAAGAAGGCTTTAAATTCCCCGCACTATTTTGGGATGTTAGAAAAACATTCTTAAAAGCTGTCTGGAGGCTCCCTGTTGTGTTACATCTCTGCGGCTCTCGGGAAGTATGCACGAAGGAGGTCGATTACTGAAAAGAACAAGACAGATTTCCTTTTCTTGAGTTGTTTGTTTGTTCGTTTGTTTTCCAGCCACTGGGATAAAACAACGATAATAGTAAGAGTCACTAATTACTGAATCCTGACAGTCACATCATAACTTCACATGGTCCTTCTAGCATCATACAAGGAAGTTATTTTCACTTTACAGAAAAGACTGTGACTGAGAAAGCAGAGGAATGTGTAGCCTGTCCCAACTGCTAGGAGCCATTGGCTAAACTAGGCATTCCCCACTATCTCGGGCAGTCTTCAGAGCGTCTCTAGATTAAATGCAGGGCAGGCACCATAACCTAGCAGTAAAGAGATCCCACACGGCAGACTGTGTTTTGAATCCTGGTCCAGCAGTTTGAAAACACACCAGGCACATGTATGTGTGTGTGCCCCAAATCCCAACAGGACGGAGAAATGAAGAAGGGATTGTGGTGTGACCACACCCCAGCGGAAAGTGCTCTCTCCCTCTCTCTCTGGCTCTGTTTCTCTGTCTTTCCCTGGTGAGCGCACATACCCTCTGACAATTAAAAAGAACAGAATAAATGCATTACTATCAGTTGGATATTTTTTATTCAAATGCTTGGGATCAGAAGTGTTCTGGGATTCAGAATTTGGAATATGTGCATATACATGAGATAGAACCCAAGTCTAAAAACAGCATTCATCTATATTTAATACACCTTATACACAGTGTAAAGATAATTTTATACAATCCTCTTAATCATTTTGTGGATGAAACAAGGTTTGTGTACGTGGAACCCCCAGAGAGCAAAGGTATCACTATCTCAGTCACCCACATAGCCAGTCCATAGTTGTTTGGTCTCACCAAGCAGGGGACAGGCAAAGGTCTGTTTTTACTTAGGGATACTGAATAGTCTCAGTGTCATATACTTGTTTTCCCTGTGACTGTCACAGGAGGTCAGATGTGGAATTCTCTACTTGTGGCATCATGTTGGTGCTCAAAAGTTTTGAAGTTTTAAATATTTCAAATTTTGAATTTTCAGGGACCAGCAGTTAGCGTAATGGCTATGTTGCTGGATTCCCATGTAGTCAACCGCGGTTCGTGTCCCGGACCCAGTGGCTTAAAACTCACGCCGGGAGCATGTGCGTGCGTGCCCAAGATCCCTAGAGGAAAACGGAGGAGAAGGGATTGCGGCGTGGCCATCCCCCTGGGGGTGATTTCTCTCTTTCTCTCTCTCTCTGTGTGGTGAGCACACGCGCCCTATAGCAAAAACCTCTCAAAAAAAATTTTTTTTGAATTTTCAGATTAAGGATACTCAACATGCATCAACATTTTTTTATAACTTATGGACATAGGTAAATAGTTAATTCAGGGCAAAATTCAAACCAAGGTCTTTCTGACTTCTGGCCATGTGCTCTACTGACCATGGTACCACACAGACCTTCTCAGGACAAATGTTCTGAGTTTTAGTTCAGAGAATATGGTCCCCATGCATTGTCCACAGGATAGACTAGCCTTTTACTGTGGAGTTTCAAAAAGCTGTTTTATTATTATTTTTTATTTGTTGTAGGGCACGTGCACTCACTGGAAAAAGAGAGAGAGAGAGGGAAAGCCAGAAAGTACTCCCCGAGAGGAGTTGGGGGAGATGGCCACACCACGCTCCCTTCTACTGCATTCTCCTCTGGAATTTGGGGCGTGCACGTCAGCACCATCGGGTGTGCCTCTCAAGCTGCCAGGTCTGGGAGTCGAGCCACACAGTAGGTCATGTGAGATCCAGCCACATTAACCACCACACCACCAGTGAGGTTGGAAAAACTCTTCGAAAACATCCTTTAACAAGCATTCACCGAGACCTCATCTGGGCCCCACATTGGGCTGCATGCTACATGCATAGTCCCAGTAGAAATGGCCCAGAACTTACCCCCAAGAAGCTCATGGTTTAGGACATTTTGAGGGAGAGACAGAGAGTAAGTTAGAAAATATAACACAAAGTCACCTACTCATACAACACACACTCAGAGGTAGCAGAGACACTCTAGAGCAGAGATTCGATCCTTGGCATGATTCACATCTGGAGTCAGATAATGAGACTGAACTAGTGAAATAGAAGTTTATGACTTTTTACTAAAACATTGGTGATTTTTTCCCAGGCTTTGCTTTCCAGTTTTAAGGATTATTTTTTTCCTTTCTTGAACTGCCGATAGGTCCCTGTACCTACTATTTGAATAGAATCCTAACCTGTTTCCTGGCTTTAAGTTTTAAGCAAAGTTCCTTAGCATTTCTTTGATTTATTAAAGTTAACACTGCTTTTCTTGAAATTGAAAAATATATTTTAAAGTGCCCATTTAATGATCCATAGTAAGCTATGTACCATCAGCTAGGTGCTACTTTATAGTATATTCATTCTACTCAGAGTTTACGCCTAAAGTCAGACATGTATTCACAAATAAGTATATATCAGCTGAACTTGCTATTGAAAGTAGTTAGATTATTTAAGAAATTTTGTGAATCAATAAAATGTGGGGAAAAAAAGGAATGAAAAACAACTGTACACAGAGTTAGTGTAGGATAAGGGTGGGAAATGGCAGAGGGTGAGAAATAGGGGGAAATATATATATAACTAGAAATAAAAAATTATCAATAATAACAAGTATGATTAAGCCACTATACAGTATATTCTGGATAGGAAATCACATTTTGTATGCTGTGATGATGATCAGTGAATGAATGTAAATTAATTAATTAATTAGAAAATTTACAAAAAAACGTCTGTCATAGGATGCCAGTACAGGGGGAATGTTCTGAATCCTACATACTGCGCACTGGTAACACCCGTCCTCTACCTGTCTCCAGACATTACCAGATGTCCCCAGGTGAGAATCATTGCCCTAGAGGTACCATGGCAAAGATAGACAATGAAACAAAATCACAGGTCGCTCCTAATACTGTATGGCTTTTTAATAAGGGCTTATCATATGCCAGGGACTTTGGAAACTTGGTGTCGTTCCATCCTCATGACAATCTTACGATGTGTGTGACCTGGAACGATGCCCATTTTGTATATTAGGGCACTGAGGCACGAATCGTTTAACTGACTCAGAACTGCACGATCGTGAGTGGAGGAGCTGGTGTTCGAATCCTGGCCTGTTGCCTCACTCAGTGCACTAATATGAAAAGCATTTTAAAAATTTTGCTAGGTACTCATTTTCTTTTTATGTTCACAGACTGAATCTGAAACTATCAACATAAGACAATGATTATTTATCATTTTATAGACAGTGTTATCTTTTGGTGAACATTCTATCTTAACTATCCTAGACCTAGTTAACCTAGTTTATTTTGAATGATTTAGAATCTTGCTCATAGATCCAGAGAAAATATTGATTCTGAAGAATGGAATACGTTTCATATCTTGGTTTATCTTTTGGCAGTCCAACCTCTAACTGCGTAGGGGCCAAAAAAAAAAAAAAAAAAAATCTCTAAAGATAATAAAATTCTATCAGCTAAGATAAAATGTAGCCTGTCTTAGCAGGCAACAAAAAAAACAAAATAAACAAACAAACAAAAAAAAAACAGAACTAGAAGACTCCTTCCTCTTCAAAATCTGCAAGGTATTCTGAGGGTTAGTAGAAAGTGTTTATTTCAGTTGCCACTTCTGTCATTCAAACAATAAAATAAATCATTTTCAGATAAATGTTCTAGGTATTTTCCACAAAATTCTAAGTGAACCATTTTTTTCACAGGGTTTTAACATATTCTATTGGTTATACTTATATAGATAGGACAGAATAGCTATTATTTTATATTCATTCTTTTATTTCAACAGACTATTAGGATCTGCTCACTGTAACTTCATTTTTTGTTTGTTTTTTAGTTTTCTGCTATAGAGTGCAAGCACTTACCTGAGAGAGAGAGAGAAAGGGAAAGTCAGAAATCATTGGCCATGCTGCAATCTCTTCTCTGCTTGGGATTTTGGGTATACACGCACATGTGCCAGGTATGTGTTTCAAGCTGCTGGGTCCTGAACTCCACCCACGTAGCTGGCCATGTGGGATCCAGCTGTCTTAACAACACCATGCCACCGGAGCTCGCTCCATAATAAGCTGTTAAAATAGTAAGCGTAGTGTTCACATATGCGTAGGAAATAGTTAAATTCTTTCAGGCTCAAACCCTTTATAAAATTGAACTTCCTTCCTCACTCTCAATCTGGTCAACTCCTCTATATCTTTTAGGGCTATACTCAAAAATGCTTTTTAAAAAACTTATTGCCTAATTCCCTCATTGTAATTGAGTTTCCATGTTATACTCTCTCTTCAAGGTTGTACATTTTGTTCCCAGCCTTCATAGCAACTTAGAATTTTATGTGCTTGTATTTTTTTAAACTGTGCTTCTTTCCATTTAATGCACATCCACCCCTGTAGATGCAGGCCCTAGCACTGTAGTAGAGATCCAGTACATATCTAATGAATGAAAAACGAATACGTGAGAAATGGAAATGAGAGTGACCATGTGTTCCTTAAAAGAAGCAAAGAGCAGCTTCTGCTGCTACTGAGCCCTGGCTGCATTTTGTTTCTCTTCCAGAACTGTCTGTGATACTCCTTGTTGTATATTTATAATAAAATTCTTTTTTTCTTGAGCCAGCTGGAATGAGTCTCTCTTCCTTGAAACAGGAGTATCCTAAGTCATAGCCAGAGAACGGGGGCACATTGACATAGCAGTCAAAGCAAATATGATAATAACAAGGTAATATTCCAACAAGAACATTTGAGGAAAGACTAGTCCCCTCAGTATTGTTTTCTTTATCCAATCTGAAACTGGAGCCTTTAACTAAAATTACTTCCTAAGTTTAACCCTTTAGTATACTGGCCTCTGACTCCACCTAGTGGACAGACATAAACCTGTGGAAATAAACTCAGATAAAAACAAAAAGGCAACATATTTCTTAGGCACCATATTTCTTTCACGTGCCCAAAAGAAAAGACACATATCCCAAATTCAAGTAGATGAACTCCTGGGGTGCCTCAAACCCACTCATAGGCCCTGAAAAACTATTATCTGGGACAATCATTTGTCTGTTGGTCTCAGTCCCTTTTCTACCTTCTATGCCCTGCTATTATTTTAAGACCCTGCATCTTCCATTTTCCTAGTTACTTGGTTTCTGGTTAGTTTCTACCAGTGGGTAGAACTGGCAGGAATTGGTAAGGTAACAGAAGAGCTAAGGAACTTACTTCCTGTTTCAGATTCTGTTGGCATTATCTAGCAGCAAGGGACAGAGGCAACTAACTCTATTATCATCTTGCAGCACTTCCAGCACCCACAACAAAAAGACCCATCACTTGCTGAGTAGCAGTCTCTTGGTAGTCCCAGCACCTGTTATTTTGTTGTTGCTGTTCTCAATGACAGAGGGCATGTCTGCTAGCCACAAAAGAATGAGAGAGAGAAAGCTCCCAAAGCAGCCCCCACAATGAGATATGATCATGCCACAATCCTTCCTTCTTTTCTCTATCCTGTCAGGATTTGGGGCACACGTGAACATGAATCCTGCATGCTTTATCAGGCTTCCAGGCCAGGATTCCAAGCATAGTCAGTCATGTAAGACCCAGCTCCCTTAACCACTAGGCCATAGGGCCAGTCCCCAGCAATTGTTTTAATGGTGCTTCATTTGTGGTTTCAGGACTGGCCTCTCAGCTGACACAAGCCCAGGACCTTTCTCAGATGGGTCCAGTTGCGTTACTACTGTGCTAATGCCTGGCCCATCAGTTGTTTTTCTGCTGTAATTAATACTGAGGCACATTCGTGTTTCCTTGCCAAAATATTAGGGCATTTACTTGGAAAATATTCCTAGAAGTGATTTTTTTTTTTTTTTTTGAGAGGTTTTTCGCTATAGGGCGCGTGCGCTCGCCGGGCAGACAGAGAGAGACATAGAGACAGAAAGCGAGAAATCACCCCCCGGGGGGGATGGTCACGCCGCAATCCCTTCTCCTCCATTCTCCTCTTGGGATCTTGGGCACGCACGCACACACGCCCGGCGTGAGTTGTAAGCCACCGGGTCCGAGACGCGAACCGCGGTCGACTACGTGGGAGTCCAGCGACACAGCCATTACGCTAACTGCTGGTTCCCTCCTAGAAGTGATTTTATTGGCCATGGAATACATCTTTCTTCAACTGTATGTAGCTCAATATCCCCAGATTTGTCTCCAATGTGATTGTAAAGATTTGTTTATTATTCGGAATTTGTGATACTTCACATTGTTTTATATCATTGACAATACATAGTACAGAGAATGGAACATATTTAAGAACTCAAATTTGGCTGCCATTCTTTCTGAGTTTTAAACCAAGTTTTTCCATAAATTAGCAGATCGGTAGGCAGATTTCTCATCTATAGAATGAATGATAATACTCAAGTGCTGATTATTTTATAGTTTAATGAGAAGCACTATGTATTTTGTAATTACCTGTATTTTACTGAATTGAGCACTTTGATGTTGACATTCTTTTGTTCTGACTAGACCAGGTGATGTCAATGGATAGCAGTGTGATGCTCACATACAGAACTCCCAGCTGGAAGACAGCAATTCTCAGACTTTATCAATTGTAAGATGCATCTTCATTTCAAAGATAATAATAATTGTCAGATGTTTTTGGTTTGTTTATAGCTAGTCCCTGGTATATAAAATGGTATCTTGATTTTTTTTTAAGTTTATTTACTCCTTTCTTCCACTAGTGAAAGAGGTAGAAAGAGAGAGAAGAGAAGGAAAAAGAGAGAAAGAGCCCCTTACATGGTCTCAACTCCTGATATATTCCCCAGCTTCAGCCACTCCAAATCATAAGCATATGCAAGTCTGGCATGCTCAGGGAGGTCTCTGGAAGTGAACAAGTAAACATTCTTATGTGAGTCAGCCTCACAGAGCCTCACATTTTATTACAGTGCCACTGTCCTGCCCATCTATAATTTTAAATCAATATTTTCCTAAATTACTAGTAAATTAGTTTAATTTTTATAAATCTGTTAGCCATTTAAGCTTCTGCTTACATTAATTATATCATGATACATTGCTGTGTTTTGAATGTGTCTGTCCTAAATTTGTGTGTTGAGATTTGGTTTCTATCATAATATTAAGAGAGTGAAAACTTAATCTCATTATGAGATTAATAAGTAGAGCCTCTGCAAGTGAATAGGATTAGGTAAGGTCATCAGGATGGGGCCTTTAGATAGAATCTTAGTGCATTTATAAGGAGAGGAATAAGACACACAGGGCCACATGAAATCTCTTGAACATGTGATTTCCTGCATCACGTCAGGATGCTGGGGAAAGTTCTCACCAATAAGAAGACCCTCACTGATGAGGGCCTTTGACCTTTGCTATGGTTTGAA
This sequence comes from Tupaia tana, assembly GCA_026018925.1. Classification (NCBI taxonomy): domain Eukaryota; kingdom Metazoa; phylum Chordata; class Mammalia; order Scandentia; family Tupaiidae; genus Tupaia; species Tupaia tana. Next base: position 28,517,690 of record JAKSZU010000013.1, read on the forward strand.
TAGTGGTTTTATCCCCCCAAAATTTCATGTTCCAGAAATGTGGTCCCTAATGTTGAGGGGTGATGAGACCTTCAAGAGGAAGGCCTCCTTAGATGTAGGTGGGCACTTTGCCAGATGAAGTTGGTCAAAGGACTGAGAGGAAGACCTGCCTTCAGTGTGGGCACTATCCAATCAGCTGAGAATATGACGGACGTTGAAAAAGTCTGTTGCCTCTCACTCTTCTCTCTCTCTCTTCCTCTCTCTCTCTACCCGCCCCCAAAACCTCCTGCTTCTCTCTGCTTCTGTTATTCATGTTGTAATATTGCACCAAATGCTGGTTAGATGCTGACCCCATAACGTTGGACTTTTCAGCCACAGTAACTGTAAGGCAAATAAATCTCCATTCTTTATAAATCACCCAGTCTTAGGTATTTCTGTTATCAGCATCACAGTAGTGATCTAATACAACCTTGTTCCTTCAAAACTATGAGCTAAATACACCTCTATTTTTTTATAAATTATCCAGTGTAGTATTCAGTTGTGAGTGACAGAGAAACTAAAACATGTATTTGGCCCATTTTTCTATTGACTTTTCATAGTAATTTATAGAAATACTTTTTTTACTTCTAGAAAGTAATATGTTGTTGATCATATAGCTTGTATGTATCTTCTTCCATTGTTTAGATTATCTTTTAACTTTGCTTTAAATTATTCTTTACTATCATACATTTTTAAATGTAGTCAATTTTATCAATATTTACTTGTTCTTCTTTAAGAAACGTTTTCTTAGTCATTATTATGAAGCTATTCTCTATTGATTTATCTTATAATTGTCTTTCTCATTTGTTTTAAATCCATCCCGGGTGATATGAGGTAGATAACCTAGATGGAGATCTTTTCCTCTCCACTATGGAAAACATTTATTGTTGAAGACCAATGTCTTCATACACTTGATTGTTTTTAAGCTGTATGTGCTTTCTTACTGAGTTATTATAATCATACAGTAGAAAGTTCATGTGGTCAATTAAATTCCATGCTAAAAGAAAAGTGTAGTAGAACAACATATTTAGTCAGTTTGGAAACATCAATGGTAATGCATGACCCTAAAAACATTTTTTGTCATTTTCTCACCAAAAGAGACCTAACCAAAACAATGTGTTTTCTTACCACAACCATTTATATGTATCCAGGACCTAAATTTTGATCATAATACTACTGTGGATGGAAAAGGAGCAGGATCCCTTGGAAGGCAGTTCTTTCTAAACCATAGGAATGAGGCAAAAGTTTATATAGATCTGGATTATTCTATTTTTGTTAAAAATCTACTGCTTACAATGAATTTAAATGTGGTAAAAACTTTCTCACAATTTCTAAACATAAAAAAAAAAAGTTTTGTTCCTTCATGACATCTCTGATGGTCCTATGGATAATAAAAAAATACTTATAAAAACATGTACATTTCCACTTATGCCAAAAAATATCTCAGTGACAGAAAAGTGAATTAAGGTTGTTGTTCATTATAAAGCTTCCATTATTATTTCTGGAGTGCATCAAGTTTCAGGAAGATAAAAATCATAGAGTACCTGAACTTCACTTCTCATGCCAAATGAGGGAGGTTTATTATTAAGAATGATTTATCCTAAGTGGCTTAGTGTGATTTGCTTTGAACTGCTTGGGTCTTGAAATTCAAGGAAGAAATTAAAATATGTATTTTAAAAATATCTATTTAGTGACCACAGTAAGCTATATAGCCTCAGCTATGTGCTATTTTATAGTATTTTTATTCCACCCACAGAGTTTCATGCCTAAAGTCAACTTTTGTTCACAGATATGTATATATCAGCTGAATTTACTACTGAAAATATTTAGATTAATTAAGATATTTTGTGAATGAATACAATATGAAGAAGAATAAATGAATGGATAGCAACCGTAGATACCAGAGTTAGGGTGGGAAGAAGATGGGAAATGGTAGAGGGTGAGAAATAGGAGTAAAAAAAAAAAAAAAAATATATATATATATATATATATATATATATATATATATATATATAAACAAAAAGTGGAAAATTATTTTGTTGATAGGAACATGTATGACTAAGCCACTTTTGGCTGGAAAATCGTATTTTGCATGCTGTGGTGATGTTCAGTGAAAGTATGCAAAATAATAAATTAATTTAAATAAATAAATAAAAAGAAATTCAACAAAGAACTAATTAATTAAGAATGCCAACTATGGACCTGGGTTCAAGAGTATTCTTTTGCTTTTTCTAATTGCCAGAGGCACATGCACTCACCAGAGAGACAGAGAGACAGAGGGAGAGGGAGAAATTACTCTCTAGTGGGGGATGGTCATGCTGCAATCTCTTCTTTTTTATTTCTTCATCCTATTGAAATTTTGGACATTCACATGTATCCAAAGTACTCTTCAAGCCACTGGGGCTGGGATTTGAACTGTTGTCAGCCATGGGGGTTCCAGTTTCCTTAACTACTAGGCTATAGGACTGACCCTGAGAATATGATTTTACTTAGAGGTTTGGAAGATTATTCCCACCTTATAAAAGGTACAAAAATCAGCATCTGGTAAAAATACTGAAATCTAGGAAGGTTAAAAACATAGATCAAAATATAAAAATTTTCAAGTATAGATATTAAATTAAGTAGCTAATGTAGTCAACTATTTTTTTTTTAATCATTACTTCACAGCCACTTGAATTTTGCTGCAATGGGTGAGATATTTTGAATCTTTCATCTGTTCTTTAAGTTGTGTAAAGCACTTAGAACTTAGTATCTTATGTTTTAGAAGAATGAAATCAAATAAATATTTAGAAGAATAAAATCAAATAAGCTCAGAATTATTTAGCTTTTTGAGGTCAATTAACTTAAATTTGTATGTTTGATATATTAGCCTTGTAAGTATTATAAAAATATTAAGAGGGGTTGTGATTGTTCAATGTTTAAGTGAATGTTAAGTAACAAAAGGTTTTAACTTTAAGAAATTAAGCATCAAATAAAATAAAAACAGAAGTATACATTTTCTATCATGGAACTAAAGAATCTATCAACACCTATGACTCTCTTCGTAAAATGCCACACACAGATAAGAGTATGAATTATTTATTGAAGTTGGGGGAAGGAAATACATTTGTCTCTCTTTGCATTCATGCCATAGATATTTAATTACCAGAAGTCTGGAGCCTAATAGGTCTATTAGGTATATATAACTTCCTGGTATAGCCATGCCTTTTAAATTTTATATTTTTATGTCTCACCTATCATGATGAAATGCAATCATGGGCACTACAGACATGATTATTCAGAGTCATCTTTTATTTGTTTAATTGCTTAAGGGCACATGTGCTTGCCAGAGAAAAGAAAGAAATCACTCCCCAATGGGGTATAGTCATGCCATAATCCTTTTTCTTCCATTCCTCTTCTCCCCACATGTGGCCTACTGGGGCCAGGATTTAAATCATGTTCAACCATGTAGAATCCAGTTCCCTAAGCATAATACTTACCTGATGCACTATTGAGCAGGCCCTAAAATTTTTTTGTTTTAATCTCCATTCTCCTACTTAATGATAAACTTCTTCAGGCTTTCTTCTTTTTTTGCATGTTCAGGCTCTGATGTGGTAAAACTCCAATAAATATTTTTGAAGAAATTAGTAAGAAAGCAACATTTTACAAATACTTAGAAATGCTGAAATGGAAGCACGAAAGAGATGACAAAATCAGAGGTCAGGCATTTGGATATTTAATGAGAATTTTTCTTGACCACTCCAATTCTTATTAGTGAATCCAATGAAGATGATATATATGAACTATTTGGTGAGAAACACTGACTTACACAGTTCTCATAATGGTCTCACACTATTCATTGGTCATGAAAACACTTACAGTTCCAAGGCCCTTTCCTAATATTAGATAACTCATCCACAGTTATCAGACCAGATTTGATTTGCTCTGGCATTCCTGACTTGCAGCTGCTTCCCACGCCATTGAGTAGCATCCTATAGACTTCATTAAAGCTTCGCAAATTTATTCTGACTTATGTCATTAACTTACTGGGTCTTCATTTTGAGCAGCATGTAAAATAATCTACCTACTTACCTACATATCAGACATACCCCCAACTTCACACTGGTGTAACAATTAGTCCAGGTTCAAGATAATCTCTACATGTCAGTGCTATGAGCAGATTCATTTGAAGTCAAGGTGCCGTATCTAAGATCATGACTTGTGGCTCAAGAGGAGAAATGATGTGCTTTGTGCTCCAAACTGCCTTTTGGTCTCTCAGCCATTTCAAATGAATGTATCACTGCTGGTATCCAGACACCACTGCTGGTATTTCTTGGTACTGTTGTTCAGACGCCCAACTGCTCCTTCTCCTCTACACTTACTTTACAGGGTCTCATTCACAAATGCCCTGGGATGAACCCTGAAATTCAGCCTCATCACTTATTACTATTTTTGTCATGACTGCCATCAACATCATCTTTGCCTTCATGTCAAACAAATATTTACTAAACATGTACTAAGGGACAGATTGTTTTTAAGTATTGCTGCATAGATTTCGTTTTATTTCAATTCATCTTCACAACCTTATGAGGTAGGTACAAACCCCTAATTCACAAGTGAGGAGATTACGTAGTGGTTTTTCTACTTTTATTTCTTGTCCTGCACTGAAAATATCCTCAAAGGAAATTTCATAGAGTTGCAGCCTTGGGCCATTTGGTTGCCACCTCTTAAAAATATGTGTGTACAATGCATGTTTGTAAAATATGTTCCACTGTTGAGTTTAAATGAAATGAGTAGAGTTTCTCCCTCAGAAAGACAAACTATTATAAAAACATTTATTCAAGATATATGCATTTAATATTTTGCCCTGAATATTAAACCATTGTAGTAGATTGTTTCCAGAGATGTCTATAACAATGTCTCCATGCTCCTTTACAGTATAACTTTGTCATTCCTCATTGGCATTGGGCTAACATCAAAAACTGGCGTTGAGCTAACATCATAGTGGAGCAGTATAGTGTTGTGCCAAGGAGCTGGATCCCATATGGCCCACCAGGTTTGAGTCTTAGTTCCAGTGGCTTGACAAAAACATGCTAAAATGTGTGCACGCATGCCCAGGATTTGACAGGATGTAGAACTGGAGGGAAAAAGTTTATAGTATGATCATGCCCTAGTAGGGGGTTCTCTCTCTTTCTCTCCCTTGGTCCACATATGCATGCACACACACCCATGCACACTTTAGAATAATGAAACAAATAAGAACTGGCCTTTATCCTCTTCTCCCTCTTGAATTAGGTTTAACTTTGTGACTTGCTGTGATAAGTTCCAGGCACTGGTTTCAACAGATGATGCAATCACTGCTTTCATTCTCTTGGACTCCTGAGATCACTATGTTGTGAAGCTACAAAAGGATGAGAGAACATGTGGAGGGGAATGGAAGTTCCCAGCCAAGAGCCAACTCTAACTGCCAGACAGAGACAGATTCCATCGTGGTCCTTCTAGCCCAGCTGCCAGCTGAGTGCAGCTGCCTGAAGTTACGGAAGGCAAGACCAGCAAAAATACTTACACAATCCAAAGTCTTCTGAGTTAATAAGTCACTCTAATTTTAAGCAATTACATTTGGGTGTTATTTTTTAACAGCAATAGATAATCCAAACAACAGCCTATACATAGCTATAGAAGATGACCATTTTCTGAAAGTAATTTCTCACTTGTTAATCTCTTACCTAAGTTAAATTTCCTTTAGCTTATTTAAAAAAGTGATGTAGATTTTGTAAGAAAAAGAAATAAAAATATACAGATGAATTTTGCTTCAATTTTACTGACATTTCTCATAAAATGTGTCAGCAGAATGTGGAACACTAGACTTTTCCTTTGTTTAGTGCAAGATTGTATTGCAAGCTGTCTCACAGCAGCAGGCCTGGGAACTTTGCTTTAGGATCACTGAAGTACCTTAGTTGATGTTCAGGTTCATGTTACATTGTTTCCCTCAACACTGAACCTCAATCCACTAAAGTTTTTCTCCATTTTCTCTGTCACAGAACTTTCACCCTCAGATACCATCAGTCAGAGCTCTCAACTGCAGACAAAAATACCCAACTCCTACTTTTTAGAGAAAAACGGAAATTTGTTGCAAGGTAATTGGAACTCACAAAATTAATTAAAAACTAAATGTTCAGGTTTAAGGAAGTAGAATTCTACAAAGCTCTGCAGAAGAAACCAATGTAAAGATCATGCAGCATGACTATCTGGTCCATGGGAACCACTCCCCTGCACTGGCTCCTATTGGGTGCATGTCTTTGTAGTCATCCACTTGAGTTTACATTTCTAGAATGTCTGATTGGTTGACTCCAGGTCAGGTGCCCACTCCTGGCTGCATCAGGGTAGAAACAACAAGATGTGGACCCATTGGCTGCTAAGAGAAGAAACAACTTGCTGACTCTGCAAACAGAAGTCAGTCTTCCCAGTGGTACTTGCTGGGAACTTGGCTGCCAGATAACTAAAAAGCAGATATCAATAGATATCAATAATAATAAATATTTCCATCATTTTAAACATGTTCTTAAATTTGTTGTTTTCTGTTTCAATTACATACCTTAAAAAGCTTGGGACCAGCAGTTGACATAATGACTATGTTGCTGGACTCCCATGTAGTCGACCGTAGTTCGAGTCCTGGACCCAGTGGCTTAAACTCATGCTGGGCACGTGTGCATGCATGCCCAAGATCCCAAGAGGATAATAGAGGAGAGGGGATTGCAGCGTGGCCATCCCCCCTGAGGTGTGGTTTCTTACTTTCTGTCTCTGTCTCACTCCGTCTTTCTGGTGAGTGCACACTCCCTATAGCAAAAACCTCTCCAAAAAAGAAAAGAAAAGCTTTAACTTGATTAGGATCTACCTTTTTGAGAACCTTTATTTATTTTTTCCATGAGTGAGAGAGAGAGAGGAAGAGGGAGGGAGAGAGAGAAGGACAGCACACCCAACAGGGTCTTGATCCATCCCCCAGCTTCAACCAGCCCCTGACCATAGGATGGACATTCCCAGTGTGTTCAGGGAAGTCTCTGGACACAAACCTGGAACCTTTCCATGTGGGTCAGCTTTGCAGAGCACTGTGACTGCTGTGCCACAACCAGCCCCATATCTACCTTTTAAGTACCACTAAATAATTTTAAATATATATATAGATAGATATAGATATAGATATATACGTGTGTGTGTGTGTGTGTGTGTGTGTGTGTGTACACATGCCAGAGGGAAAATGTGCTTACCTGAGAGACAAAAGAAAGAAAGAAAAAGAAAAAAAGAAAGAAAGAAAGAAAGAAAGAAAGAAAGAAAGAAAGGAGAAAAACACTCCCCAATAGAGCATATTCATGCTGTAATTCCTTTTCCTTTATTTCTTCATCCTGTCAGGATCAAGAAAAAGAAAAAAAGAAAGAAAGAAAGAAAGAAAGAAAGAAAGAAAGAAAGAAAGAAAGAAAGAAAGAAAGAAAGAAAGGAAGAAAGGAAGGAGAAAAACACTCCCCAATAGAGCATATTCATGCTGTAATTCCTTTTCCTTTATTTCTTCATCCTGTCAGGATTTGGGACATATGTATACATGTGCCCCACATATTTTTCAAGCCACCGGGGCAGGCATATAAATTGCAGTCAGCCATGTCAGATCTTGCTCCCCTAATGACTAGGCTATGGAATCAGCCCTAGAACTTCATTTTTTGTGTCAGTTGCATTGTGATTTCTTTCCCTAATTTTCTAGTTTGTACTTCTATTAATTAAGTAAAATGTCATCACTTTTATTGAATTTAACTCACTTTACAACTATTGTCTGTGTAAAATTAAAATGCTAAGTTGCAGACAATGCTGCAAATTGATCATTTGCATACTCATTTGTCAAGCGTATGAAATTTCACTACGAACATAGTAAAATCAGAGGCCAGTTGCCCCATGCCTTTTCTCTTGATGGAGTATTATGTTCTTTTCCTTCCTCTACTATAGCCAAGGCCGATGGAACGTGCTGTTGAGAGCAGGAGGGAACATAGAAGGAGATTCTTATCTCTCACTAATTCTGGCCTTTTCCTGTAAAGCCTTCATTGTACAAATAAATGCAGAATAATAAAGAAGTGGGTGTCATAATGAATATTAGGCTAGAAGCCTAAATTAAGTGTTCTAACAAGCACCTATTAATCAGAGGAGTCCACATGAGTTTAACACATGTGCATGGTTTACAGATTTGAAGCAAGATTTGCTTATTATAGGAAAGTTGTTTCTAATCATACAGCCTATCATTTCAGTAGCACATTATAATGAAAGATAGCATTTAATCAGAAAGCACTGATTAACATATTAAAGCAATTATTGCAGTAAGAATGGTTCCTTTCATGCAGATAAAAAAAAATTAGAAACCAAACTACCGCTGATCAAATTACTTACCTCTCAGGGACAGGCTAAAGAAACAGTTCAACATATTATAGCACCATTTATCTTTAAAGCAGGTGGGAATCCTGCCTCTGCTTAATCTCCAATACCATATTTATAAAGGGTCACTATCTCTTTACCACAGTAATGCAGTTTGACAATGGTAATGCTAAACTTCCATTCCTAGATAATAGAAAAAACATAATCTTTCCCTTTCACCCCAAAACTCCTAGCAATAACAGAAAAAATATTTTTAGGAATCTTCAGCCATGTTGAAAAAATAGAAAGAAGAACTTAGGTAAGAAATTGGGAGAAATCCTGGAAACTCAAAAGGCCAATAGATTGGATTTATAAATAAAGTTATGACTCAAGATCATTATGAGAAAGTTGCAGCAGAAAAGCTGAGCATAGCTCCCAGAATATTCCACAGCAGAAGTTCCATGTAGAAATTATTTACCAGTATTTTTTCAGAAATTTATGTTTTCCAGAATCTTGAGCAAAACCAAGTGTAAAATCAAGGAAAAATAAGACAGTTTCTAATTGTTCTGTGAGAATTAAAGATTAACAATCAGCATGAAGGCTTTAGCATTACTGGCTGAAAGGAATTCACTGATGTCTAGTTAAAAGCAAGACATTTGGAGGCTGAAAGTTAAGGCAATTTTCCAAGAACCTAAATAAAGCATGGAGCAGAGATGCAAGAAAGATCCAGTGAGTCTCACTGTAACTGATAGGTTTACAAATTACTATTCATGCTTTTTCTTCTATTAGCAGGGAGCTATTCCTGCAAATAAAATGAATATCAACAAATTTATCTATGTAGCATACTTTAAACAAACCCTATGAATGACATGCCAAGAAGCTCCAAGTTTATAAAGCAAAGTTAAGTCCTTAATTTAGCACTCTAAGTGATGATCTGGGCAATACTGTTAACCTTGCTAGCAGATTCTAATGTTCCATTTTTCAAATCCTGTCCAACAACATATTCAGTATTTTCCAGGTCTATATATTTGTCCTAAGCTACAATTCTTTGTAAATACCTTTAAAAAAGAAATGCAAAAAGAAGATGTGAATATTATTAAAGAATCATCCCTTGGGAAATCAGAAACTGATCTAAAATTGAAATTAGTAAAAGCAATATTGATTTCAATAGAAAAATTAAAATTATTTAAAAAAAGTAAATAGGCTGATATGATGTTGCATGTATTCTAACACTCATCTTTTTTTTTTATTTTACATACTTTCACTGGACATCACCACAGCATGCAAAATGCGATTTTCCTGCCAGAATACACTGTAGAGTGGCTTAAATATACATGTTATCATCAACAAATAATTTTTCATGTCTTGTTTCTTGATATATATATATATTCCCCCCTATTTCTCACCCTCTGCCATTTCCCATCCTATTTCCACCCCGTCTCTGGTTTCTGTAGCTGCTTTCCATTCCTTTATTCTTTCCCACATTTTATTGATTCACAAAATATCTTAATTAATCTAAATATTTTCAATAGTAAATTCAGCTGATATATACATATCTGTGAACCAAAGTTGACTTTAGGCATGAAACTCTGTGGATAGAGTGAATATACTATAAAATAGCACATAGCTGAGGCTATATACCTTACTGTGGTTACCAAATAGGTATTTTTTTTGAGAGGTTTTTGCTATAGGGTGCGTGCGCTCGCCATACAGACAGAGAGAGAGAGACATAGAGACAGACAGAAAGTGAGAAATCACCCCCCAGGGGGGATGGTCACGCCGCAATCCCTTCTCCTCCATTCTCCTCTCGGGATCTTGGGCACGCACGCACACGTGCCCAGCGTGAGTTTTAAGCCACCGGGTCCAGGACGCGAACCGCTGTCGACTACGTGGGAGTCCAGCGACATAGCCATTACGCTAACTGCTGGTTCCCCCAAATAGGTATTTTTTAATACACTTTTTAATTTAAAGAAAGGCAGTTTTAGCTTTAATAAATCAAATAAAAAAATGTTGAGGGGACCAGCAGTTAGCGTAATGGCTATGTCGCTGGACTCCCACGTCGTCGACCGCGGTTCGCGTCCCGGACCCGGTGGCTTAAAACTCACGCCGGGCGCGTGTGCATGCGTGCCCAAGATCCCAAGAGGAGAATGGAGGAGAAGGGATAGCGGCGTGACCATCCCCCCTGGGGGGTGATTTCTTGCTTTCTGTCTCTATGTCTCTCTGTCTGTCTGGCGAGCGCATGTGCCCTATAGCGAAAACCTCTCAAAAAAAAAAAGCATAGAAGGTCAATAATGTTTTAGTCAAAAGTCATAAAATTCTGTTTCACCAGTTCAGCTCATGTACTTTATCTTCTGCTGTGGTCCAATCTCTCCGTTTAAATTTGGAAGATAATATTTAACTCTGTACTTGTCCCTACCGTTAAGCTGGCTACTTTCTTACCTGTTTTAGAACTCTTATTTCTGTGTGTCTGACTTTAGTTTTCCTGGGATAGCACTCCCTTTAGAACTTCTTGAAGAGCTGGTCTGGTAAATTCTTTCAGGTTTTGTGTATCTGAGAATGTCCTTGTCTTTTCTTCCCATATGAAGGATAATCTTGCCAGGTATATTATTCTTGGTTGAAATTCTTTTTCACTCAACACTTTGAATATATTTTCCCATTGTTTCCTTGCTTGTATTGTTTCCGATGAGAGGTCTGCTGTTAGCCTGATGGGATATCCTTTGTAGGTAACATGATGTTTCTCTCTTGCCAGTCTGAGTATCTTATCTTTGTCTGTGGTTTTGGTCAATCTGGCTATAATGTGTCTTGGAGAAGATCTTCCTGGGTTGATCTTATTTGAGGTCCTTTTATTTCTTGGATCTGGATCTTTGAATGTCTCTCTAGCTTTGGGAAGTTTTCTTCCAGGATTTCATGGAATAGATTGTCAATGCCCTTATTAGTCTCTTCACCTTCTGGGATACTGATTATCCGGATGTTTGGACGTTTAGTGGTACCTAGTATTTCTCATTTATTATTCTCTCTTTTTTTTTTATCTATTTTCTGTCTTTGTGGTAGATTTTACTAATCCAGCGATTCTGTTTTGTACATCTGAGATTTGATTTTCTGTATGATCTAGTCTGCTTTTAATACTTTCACAGGAGGTTTTGACTTCCTGTATTATAGCCTTCATCTCCAACAGTTCCATTTGAGTCTTTTTTATGGTGTGTATTTCCTCTTTCAACTCTTGTAGAAATTCCTCACCTCCTGAGACTCATCGGCTTTTTCTTCTTGTGTTCATCGTCCCTCTTCCATCTCTGTTAGTTTTGTCATTATGAATACTCTAAATTCTTTATCAGACATTTCTGTGATTTTCATTGTACTTTCTGTGGATAAAGAGGAGTTATTCTTTTCCCTAGAGGGTGAGATATCTTCTTAGTTTTGTGAATTTCTTGTGACTCTGCAGTGATTTCTAGTCATCTGATAGGTTATCCATTTCTTCCTAAATTCTAGAAGATCAGTCTGAGTGATAAGAGGTGCACAGGAGGATGTGGTATGCAAACTCTTTGGCGTTGCATATTTCTCCCTTTGTGACACAGATTCAGTGGGAGTTAAGGAATATGAGGACCTAAATAGTATTCAGATTTGCCAACTTTTCATTTATACTTGTCTAGACACTCAGCAGGTGGAAGCCGAGCAGCAAAGAGATGAGGTAAAAGAAAAAGGATAAGAAAACAGAGAAAGCAAGAAAGAAAAAAAAAAGAAAAATGGATAAAGCAACTAAAAATTATTTATTTGTTAAGTATATAAAGCAAAAAATGAAAACTGAATCACTAGATCTCAGCTCTCATGGCAGACTCAGTCTTCTTCTGGCCTGTCTTGTTTTGCTAGGTTAGAGTCTCAGAAGAGCATCTTCATTGCTCTTATCTCTGAAATCACTAGATCTCTGCTCTCCTCTAACACTCATCTTGAAGATAGTTTTGGGTGCACTCAGTAAACAAAATACATCAATGCAAAATTCAAGTAAGTTTTGTCACAAAGCAAAGAAAGAAACACATGAATAAGGCAATTAGTGCTTTGTGTGTTTTAAAAGTCAAGAATCTTCATATTTAAGTATTAAATACATATGATATAATGTTTATATATTTTTTCTTTATTGTTATTATTATTTTTAAACATTCAATTGCTATACATCATTTGGCTTATAAAGAGAATTTACCCAGCATTAAATAATTCTCTGAGCAGTCCAGTTTAGAATATTATACATGTTATCATTAACAGATAATAAATCATTTCTGTGTCCCACAAATGTCATGCCTCTCTATTTTTTCTCCTGATTTCCTTCTTTATACTCTTCCCTTCTCCCCCACCTCCATTCCACAAAATGTTCATATTTAAGTGATTTTTATTTGCCATTTGTTCCCTTTATTCAATGTTTCCTATTATATAATATCAATGTAAGATAGAGATAATTTTACTGTGTCATTAAAGCATGTATAATAGTTCATAGTAATAGTTAAGGAAATATATTAGTTCATAATAATAGTTAAGGAAACCTATGAGTTTTCACTGAAAGCCTATGTAAGAAAAATGATTCATTGTTTATCATGATGCCACTCATTACTAATTAAATATATATAAATAAAATATTTTTTAAATGAGAATAATATATTTTAAGGGATGCCAGAGATTTCCTGAGAATTCTTATTCTTTGTTTTGAAATCACACAAATTAATATTTTTTGAAAATTTTGAAATCCTAAAACAATCTAAACTCGAAGATAGTGAAAGCCAGGGGGGCCTGGGGCTCAAAGGAAGAGGCAGATCATTTATTAGTAATCCTGTGGTCCCCTTTTCTCTCCCTTCCATGCTGTGGTGCTGGGGAGGACAAAAGGCTTCCACCAGGTGGCAGAAGTGAATAAGGGCACTTAGGAACTCAGACCTAAGTCAAGGCCAGAGATAGGAAAAGGGATCAGCAGATGGTGTAATGGTTATGTCACTGGACTCCCATGTGGCCAACCCAAATTCATGTCCTGGGCCTGGTGACTGGAAAATCAAGCTGTGTGCATGTCCAAGATCCCAGGAGGAGAATGGAGAAGGGATTGTGGCATGGTCATACCCCCCCCCCCCCGAGGTTGGATGGCTTCTCACTTTCCCTCTCACTGTCTCTGTCTCTCTCCCCAGCAAGTACATACATCCTATGTCCAAAACCCATGAAGAAAAAAACAGAATGAGAAGATCCACACTCGCAGGCCACTGTGGTTATTCTGCCTTAGTATTCTTGTAAACTATTAAGGCATCTAAACTGCCAACTGCCTTAATTTATCTATTCTTATTGTTTAGCTTTTTATTTATTTTGATTAGTTAAAAAATGTATAAGTAATATATAAGTATTGTGATGTGTTATTTTCAATATGGAAAGCATGCTAACTAAAACACAAGAATAGGCACTCAATAAATAAATATATGTCAAACGAATTAATGGATAATGCAATTCACAGAGGATTAGAGAATCCTTTTATTTAGAACTAGCTATTTTGAGTCAAAATTCTGCAAATCCAAAATAATTTTCCATAAATAAAATGTTGGAGTTAAAGATTAGATTCTCTGTCACAACCTTAATATACAACCTTCTATGGACTAACTCTAATATGACTGCCATTTTTTTAAAAAATGTCTAACTAGATGGAGAGTGAAATATCTGCTTTAATCATCAGAAACTTAAAGTTTCTCCAGGGAAATTGTGAGAATCATCTCAGCAGTAGTTAATAGCCTCCAAGGCATTTCTTAGAGATAAGAAAAACAGGTTGAGATAGAAAGAATAACAGGGAGGCCACAGTCACTTGGCTTGAGCTCATCAGGGACCCCTACCCACCCTGCTGTGGGAGAGGTAGGACTGCTCTAGCCTTCAAGAACACACACCTGGTTCTTGTGATTCCTGAGATAAAAGAGAGAGAATGAGCAACAGAGAAGCCCAACCTGCTCAGCTTGAGCTCATCAGGGTCACCCCCCACACTGCCCTACCCAGCCTCTTTCTGGGAGAAGGGACTGCTCTGGCTTTCAAGAACCAACATCTGCTTCCTGTGACACCTGAGATAAAAAAACGATAGAAGGTAGGAGCTGCTGCCCCTTGTGAGCTGATGCCATTCTGCCCTTCATCCATTCAGAGCAACAAGAAAGTCCAAGCCACTGGGCTTGAGTTCATCCGGGCCATCACCCAGCCTGTTCTTGGGGAGGAGGGGCTGCTCCAACCTATGTGGTGCATCACATGAAGAGATCTACTATTTTAAATTCTATCTATCCAGCTCAACTTCCAGCCACATTGGAAGTAGAAAGATTTGGGTAAACAGCAACCAAACACCTGACGACAAGAAATCTTGGAGGAATTCTCTCCCACAAACCCCCCTAGCAGTAAAAGGAGAGAAATTCCCCTCTGAAAACCTGAACCCAAAACGCTTACTATGGGTCCCACACTCCCATTCATAGTGGAGGATGGAAACTGGCACACCATAGGGAAGGGCACTAGCACAGCTACAGAAACATATTCCATAGAAGTATGAAGAATTGAGTATATTACCATATGACAAAAAAAGCAAATTACAGATTCAAGAAATAGGAAAAAAGCAGAAAAACGTCCCCCTTGAGGGAACATAATAACTTCTCACCAATAATGGATAAACTACAAGAGATCACAGAAATGTCAGAAAAAGAATTTGGATCATTCATTGCAACAAAATTCACTGAGATGCCAAAGAAAATAGACAACCAATTCCAGGAGATGAGAAAATCTTTCCATGATTTTAAGGAGGAACTCTATAAAGAAACAGACACACTGAAAAAAAACTTACACAGAACCTCTGGAGATAAAGAATATGATGCAGGAAATCAGAACCTCCCTTAAAACTATCAAGAGCAGATTAGACCATGCATAAGAAAGAATTCTGACCTTAAGACAAAACCTTTGATTTAGTCCAAGCACCTGAAAAGACTAGAATAAATGTTAATAATCAGGATAACATACAGGAAATCCTAGACACCATTAAACAATCAAATATCTGCATAATAAGTATTCCAGAAGGCAAAGAGACAGGCAAAGGCATAGAAAATCTCTTTCATGATATATTAACTAAAAATTTCCAAATTTAAAGAGGCATACAGACACCCGAATAAAGGAAATACAAAGGACACCTAATAGATAATAACATAAAATCCTCTCCAAGGAACTACATAGCCAAATTGATAAAAGTCAAAGACAATATTCTAAAAATAGCAAGAGAGAAACATCAAGTTACATATAAAAGTTACCCTACTAGACTAATATCTGACCTCTCAACTGAAATAATGCATACAAAGAAAGAATGGGAAAACATGGGACAAGCAGTTGGCATAATGGCTATGTCACTGGACTCCTATGTAGTTGACTGCAGTTCAAATCCTGGATCCTGTGGCTTAAACTCGCACTGGGTATGTGTGCATGTGTGCCCAAGATCCCGAGAGAAGAATGGAGGAGAAGGGATTTCGGTGTGGCCATTCCCCTGGAGGGTGATTTCTCGCTTTCTGTCTCTCTGTCTCTCTCTGTCTTTCTGGTGAGCGCACATGCCCTATAGCAAAAACCTCTCCAAAAAAATGTAAATAAATAAATAAGAATGGGAAAACATACAGAAAACACTGAAAGAAAAACAGTTTCAGCCAGGAGTACTATACCCAGCAAGATTATCCTTCAAATGGGAAAAAGAAATAAAATCATTACCAGATAAACAAATGCTGAAAGAATTTGACAAAAGTAAACCTGCTCTTTGGGGAATACTACATGAGGAAAACTAAAGAGAGATAAATAGAAGTAAAAGAACAAAACAAGTAGGGGGGAAATGGATAATTCCACACATATCAATAATAACATTAAATGTTGGGATTAAATTTCCCAAGGAAAAGGCTAAAAATGCAGATTCAACTAACTTACCCACAAGCAGAGTTGAGTGCATGTTCACCAATTATTTGATAAACAGCTGTTTCCACAGGTTTCAATTTATATAGTTATTATAACTATTTACTCATTGTATAAAACTAGATAACACAGAAAAAAGTAAAAAATGTTGCAAGTAACTGAGCCTTTCTTTGAAGTGAATTTAAAGAAGGCTTGAATCGAGGAGCTGCCATGACCAAGGCCAGGAGCTACTGCCACCGCCACCTCCACTGCCACCCCCACCGCCACCACCACCATGGTGTCAGTAATTAACACCGTGGACACGTCTCATGAGGACATGATTCATGATGCCCCGATAGACTACTATGGCACCCGCCTGGCAACCTGCTCATCAGACAGGTCCGTCAAAATCTTCGACATGCAAAGTAGAGGGCAGATCCTCATCACTGACCTCAGAGGACATGAGGGTCCTGTGTGGCAAGTGGCCTGGGCCCACCCCATGTATGGCAATATTCTGGCATCCTGCTCCTATGACCAGAAAGTCATCATCTGGAAAGAGGAAAACAGCACCTGGGAGAAGACACATGAGCACGTGGGACCCGATTCCTCAGTCAACTCCATGTGCTGGGACCCCATGACTGTGGTCTGATCCTGGCCTGTGGGAGCTCAGACGGGGCCATCTCTGCCGACCTACAGCAGGGAAGGCCAGTGGGAAGTGAAGATGATCAACAACGCACACACTATTGGTTACAACACCGTCAGCTGCATCCCTCCTGTTGTACCTGGAAGTCTCATAGACCAGCCGTCAGAGCAGAAACCCAATTACAGCAAGAAATTTGCGTCAGGTGGCTGTGACAATCTCATCAAGCTGTGGAAGGAGAATGAGGACGGCCAGTGGAAGGAGAAGCAGAAGCTGGAAGCACACAGTGACTGGGTTTGTGACGTGGCCTGGGCCCCCTCCATTGGCTTGCCTACCAGCAGCATTGCCAGCAGCTCCCAGTATGGTGGTGTGTTCATTTGGACCTGTGACGATGTCTCAGGCAATACGTGGTCTCCCAAGCTGCTGCTCAAGTTCAATGATGTCGTGTGGCACGTCAGCTGGTCCATTACAGCTAACATCCTGGCCGTTTCAGGTGGAGACAATAAGGTGATCCTGTGGAAGGAAGCAGTCGATGGACAGTGTCCACCTCAGTCACGGAAGGTCAGCAGAATGAGCAATGATGAGACAGGCGGGGTGCCCCACTCCAGGACTTTCCCTTCCTGGGCTAGCTGACCGAACAACCAGAGAGAGCTCCCAATCCCAGCACTAGCTACAGACACAACCACCAACTGATCATCTGCCTTAACACAGATATGGTTTGATATGGTTTATAATTTACTGTACAGCCGGAAATAGTCACATTAGGAAACTATAACTCCTCAAATCTGTTGTTTTTGACCATTTTTACATAACTTTGGGTGCAGGCATTATTGGGGGATTGTTTCCAAAGTAAAATCATATTGCCTATATATATATATATATATATATATATATATATATATATGTAAAAAAGTTTGAATCAAGAACTTTCAAAAACCTATAATCACTAAATCACTGATTTTTACCATGTCTTTTCTTTTAAACATCTCTTTCCAGTTTTGTTTTGTTTTTGCTTTTCTGAGGACTTATTTCTTGATGCACACACAGTACAGTAGTATGGTTATAAGAACTCAACAGTGAGTGAGTAAAAGTTTTCTTTTTCTATCTGTTTCTGAGCAGCTGTTGCTATGTATAATTTTACCTATCTCTAACTGGACCAATGATATCACAGATCTTTTCAGCATATAAACTCTTACCTCTCACAGTCCTCTACATAAAAATTATAAATTCTTTTCTCATTGGCTATGTTAAAATTATCTTTGTTTCAGAACCAGCAGATGGCGTAATGGTTACATCACTGGACTCCCACATGGCTGACTGCAGTTAGAGTCCCAGACTTGGCAGCTTGAAACTAAGGTAAGGCGTGTGTGTGTGTGTGTGTGTGTGTGTGTGTGTGTGTGCCCAAAATCCCAAAAGGAGAATGGAAAAGGGACTGCTGCATGGCCATTCCTTCTGGGGGGTGATTTCTCACTTTCTGTTTCTGTCTCTCTGGTGAGCGCATGTGTCCTATAGAAGAAATCTCCCCAAGAAAAAAAAAGAAAAGAAAAGAAAAGTGAGAAAGAAAGAAAGAACGAACAAACAAACGAAAGAAAGAAAGAAGGAAAAGATTTTTATTTTTAAAAAATCCATCCTTATTAATTTATGACATTTTGTTGTCTGATTTAATTAATTAATTTTTTCTGTAGAACTGTATGTCACAGTAAAGAATACCATAGACAATTTTGTACTTCCAGAATAACCAGAGGGTTATTGAAGAGGGTTATTGAATGTTTACAACATTATATAAAGTTAAATGTTGGGACCAGCAGTTAGCATAATGGCTATGTCGCTGAACTCCCATGTAGTCAACTGTGGTTGGAGTCCTGTGGCTTAAACTCACTCTGGGTGTGTGTGCGTGCGTGCCCAAGATCCCAAGAAAGAATGGAGGAGAAGGGATTGCGGCGTGGCCATCCCCCTGGGGGGTGATTTCTCTATTTCTATCTCTCTGTCTCTGTCTTTCTGGAGAGCGCACACATCTATAGCAAAAACCTCTAAAAAAGATAAAGTTAAATGTTGAAGGTGGTGATATGTTTATATCCTCAACTTGTTTATTAATCACTGTGTATATGCTTTTAAAGATCATTCTGTTCCCTATAAAGATGTGTAGTGATTATATGTAAATCATAAATTACAATAAAAATAATTTGGTAGAAAAAAAGAAAAGCAGATCAAAGTTAATCGTCTTGATTTTGAATTTACCTACTCATCTTTACTGATAAAATTTATTTCTTGTCTCTTAGAATAATGTTTTATTTTGAATTCATTTTCTATTTTAAATTTAAAATTTGAATTATAAGCCCATAGAATCCCAGGAGCTCCAAACTCTATATTCTGTGCTTTACCTTGGCCTACAACACACATCATAACTGGTAAACATTAAATAGATAAAATAAAAACAATATATATATTTTTTAAATTAGGTAGGTGTGCTGTTTTACAAGGCTTTGGAGTTATTTGCTGTTCACTTATTGTTTGCTTTTCTAGGTAATGAAACAAGTCCAAACAAAACCAACCCACAAAGGCAAGCTCAGCAAGAGACAGCCTTAGGTTTCACAGTAGAAATTAAAGTACTCCCTACATGTAAAACTTAAAAATAAAAGTTTGAGCGCCACCTTGTGGCTGCATGTTTTGAAAGCCAAGCTCAAGCTTCAGGTTCTTTGTGCAGAAAAAACTTGTCTTAGTCAGGAGAGACACTGCATTTTTTAAAGGGGAAAAAGTTTAAAAAAACATGATTTCAGAAATGTGCAGAACAAACGATATTTATTTGAAGAGTTTCTATTATCAAAATATCAGAGTGTACACTGAACCTTTGGTCAGCATCCTGCCAACAGATTGTGTGTGTATACATGTGTGTGAATATGAGTATGTCTGTGTGTGCACACAATAGTTTGTGCTAATTATTAACATTTAAATATTTTGGTATGTAACATAAAGATCCAAGATTTCCAGTTTCTCTTTATTATTTATTTTGAGAGGTTTTTGCTACAGGGCACGTGCGCTCTCCAGAAAGACAGAAAGAGACAGAGAGACAGAAAACAAGAAATTACTCCCCAGGAGGGATGGCCACACTACAACCCCTTCTCCTCCATTCTCCTCTTGGGATCTTGGGCATGCACACACACACACCCGGCGTGAGTTTAAGCCACTAGGTCCAGGACTCGAACCTCAGTTGACTACATGGGAGTCCAGCGACATAGCCATTACGCCAACTGCTGGTTTCAGCTTCTCTTTAAATATCAGAAGATCAGGCCAGCCATAAAGCGGTAGTTAAAGCAGCTGGACATCATGTGGCTAAAAGCCCAATTTGAGTCCTGGATTCAGAGGCTTGTTCACATGCCCCACATCCCAAAAGGAGTGAGAAATGGAGGAGCAAGGCTTGTGTTGTGACCTCGCCCCATGGGCGGTGTTTTCTCTCTCCCTCTCTCTGTCTCCAGCAAGCATATGGGTCCTCTGACAAAATGAAGGCGGGAGAGAAGAAAACAGCTTCAGAAGCTCCAGGTCCGCAATAATTAGCTGACATTAGTTGATACTCCCTGAAGATAAGACATGTTGTCTAAATGTCATTATAGGCCCCAACAGTAACTCGATTTAACTGCGTTCCCCTCTTGGCATCTTGGTTTGTGATACCTCTAGCAGCAGGAAACGCTTAGCAAAAAGGCCCCAATGCCATCAAAAGAGCATAAAGTGTGAAAGACTCTTCTGGTTCCTGGCTTCATCACTTCCTGCCTGGGTCCCTATACTAATTCAATCCTGTTGCACTTTGTTTACTAAGCAGAGTGTTTAGAATGTAGAGCCATTACAGATTTTACTGGACATTTTTTTAATTGATGTTTATGCTCTAAAACAAATAAGCTAGGTTTAAATTCCCACCTATCTGGTTTATGGTCACTTAACCCCTTTTTATGATGTCTCTCCCACTAACCATGAGGTCCGAAGTCATCAAAAACATTGAAAAAAGTGCCCTCTGCTCGCTTTTTTCCCACCAGCCATGTGACAGTTCTATAATTTCCCTTCCAAACACGTTTCTTCTTCTTCTTCTTCCCGTTCTTCTTCCCGTTCTTCTTCTTCTTCTTCTTCTTCTTCTTCTTCTTCTTCTTCTTCTTCTTCTTCTTCTTCTTCTTCTTCTTCTTCTTCTTCCTCCTCTCCTCTTCCTCTTCCTCCTCCTCCTCCCCCTCCTCCTCCTCCTCCTCCTCTTCTTCTTCTTCTTTTTTAAGATAGAGGGAAAAAAAAAAGGCAGTGCACGTGTGCTTACCAGAGAGACAGAAAATGAGAAATCACCCCCCAGGAAAGATGGGCACACCGCAATCCCTTCTCCTCCATTCTCCCCTCAGGATTTTATGCATGCACGCACACCTGCCCAGCTTGAGTTTCAAGCCTCCCAGTCCTGAATTTGAACCATGATTGACTATATGGGAATCCAGTGATGTAATCATTACACTATCTGCTGGTCCCCAAACCAACTGCTGGTCTTTAATCACCTTGCTAAAGCAGCCTTCCTAGCCACTCTATCAGTAACCTTATTTTACCTTCTCTTAGTCATCAGTGCAGAAGTTGTTGTTTAATTCACTGATGTATTCACTCAGTTTGTATTTATAATAGATTATTATCTGTCTCCTCCTTACGGAAAGGTATTGTACTCAGTGCTGGGTTCCAGTACCTGACACTAACTCTTACAGGTTTTTCTGTATGTATTGGATTTGCTGAAGACTGGTTGGTGCTATACATTCTGACATGTTATCTTAGTAGTTTTAGCAAAGAGAGAGCAAGTGAGAGTCCTGGTACCCAACTGATCCTACCAAGGAAGAAGGCAAGGAGGGATCACTCGAAATCAAGGAGATAGTAATAGTCTCGCTGAGCTGTGGACTAGCACTTGGGAAATACTTCTCAGTGGTCAGTCTGACCCAGAACATAATTCTCAGAACCTCCCAAATATTCAATCAAGAATACTTGGTACCACTTATTTACAGACTCATAAAATTTATTTTTCATAACATTTCCAATTCACTTATACACCCTAAAATGTATAAATGACTTCAATAATTTTGAAAAACTGGGAAGTGAGCTAGTGTCTTCATTTCTTTCCTTTATTTTTTTTTTTAGGTTTTTGCCTTTTGCCATAGGGCACATGTTCTCACTGGTAAGAGACAGAGACAGTGAGAGAAAATATGAGAAATCACCTCTTGGGGGAATGACCATGCCACAATACTTTTTCCTCCATTCTCCTCCTAAGATTCTGGGCATGCATGCACACATGTGCAGCATGATTCTCAAGCCACCAGGTCCAGGACTCGAACAACAGTTGGCCATGTGGGAGTCCAGTGCTATAACCACTATGCCACCAGCCAGCCCTGTGTCTTCATTTCTTTTTTTTTCTTTTTTTCTATTTAAATTTATTTGTTTACATTCATTCACTGTACATCATTACAGCATACAAAATGAGATTTTCCATCCAGAGTACACTGTATATTGTCTCAATCAAGCACATCAACATACATGTTATTGTCAAGAAATAATTTTCCATTTCTTGTTTCCTGTATGTTTTGCTCCCCTGCCCCCCCATCCTTGATTCCCTATCTCTTACCCTCTGCCATCTCCCACTCTCTTCTCACACTGTCTCTGGTATCTATGTTTACTTTCTATACTGTTCCCTCCCCTCATTTTTTATTGAATTACTAAAGATCTTAATTAATCTAAATATTTTCATAGCAAACACAGCTGATATATACATTTCCATGAACACAATTCTAACTTTAGGCATCCTATAAAGTTGCACCTAGCTGGGGCTATGTATCTTACTGCGGTCATCGAATGGATTTCATTTTTTTTCTGAAACTTCTTTTTGTTTTGTAACTTAATTTACATTCTTTCCCTAAGCATCATCATAGCATACAAAATGTGATTTCCCATCCAGAATATACTGCATAGTGACTTAATCATGCATATTATTATCAAAAATTTTCCATTTATAGTTCCTAGAATTTTTTACTCCTCTTTCTGACCCTCTGTCCTTTCCCACCCTCTTCTCCCACTGTCTCTGGTGTCTACAATTGTCTTCCATTCCTTTCCCACCCACATTGTATTGATCACACAATTTCTTAAATAATCTAACTACTTTCAATGGTAAGTTCACATGGTACTATTAAGAAAACCAGTTTTAACTTAAATCATAGAAGTGCTAAGGAACTTTTCTTAAAGCCAGGAAACAGGTTAGGATTCTGTTCAAATGGTGGGTGCATGAATCTATCAGTCTCATGTACTTTATCTTCTGTTCTGGTTCCATTTTTCCTATTAAATTCTGGGATATAATATTCAACTCCAGACTTGTCCATACGATTAAGCTGGCCACTTTCTTAGTTTTTGAACACTTCTTTCTGTGTGTCTTTATTTAATTTTCCTGATATAGCACACCCTTGAGAACTTGTTGGAGATCTGGTCTGGTGCTGGTAAATTCTTTCAGGTTTTGTTTATCTGAGAATGTTCTTGTCTTTTCTTCCCACATGAAAGATAATCTTGCCGGGTACAGTATTCTCAGCTGAAATTGCTTTTCTCTTAACACTTCAAATATATTTTCCCATTCTTTCCTTGCTCGCATTGTTTCCGATGAGAGATCTGCTGTTATCCTGATGGAATGTCCTTTGTAGGTAACTTGATGTTTTTCTCTTGCCAATCTTAGTATCTTGTCTTTGTCTGTGGTTTTGGTCAGCCTGGCTATAATGTGTCTTGGAGAAGATCTTCTTGGGTTGACTCTATTTGGGGTCCTTTGTATTTCTTGGGACTGGATCTTTGAATGCCTCTCTAAGTTTGGAAAGTTTTCTTGCAGGATTTCATGAAATAGATTATAAATGCCCTTTTGGGTCTCTTCACCTTCTGGAATGCCAATTATCTGGATGTTTGGACGTTTGATAGTATCTAGTACTTCTTGTATATTATTCTCAAATTTTGGGGCCATTTTCTCAGTCTTCGTGGTGGATTTTTCTAGGCCAGCAATTTTCTCTTCTACGTCTGAGATTCTATTTTCTGTATGATCTAGTCTGCTTTTAATACTTTCAAGGGAGATTTTGACTTCCTGTATTATAGGCTTCATTTCTAACAGTTCCGTTTGACTCTTTTGTAAAGCGTGTAATTCCTCTTTTAGATCTTGCAAGAATTTCCTCACCTCCTGGAACTCATCAACTTCTTTCTCCTTTCTCTTTAGCAGTTCATTGTCTCTCTTCTCTTCCATCTCAGTTAGCTTTGCCATTATGAATACTCTAAATTCTTTATCAGACATTTCCATGATTTGCATTGAACTGCTTGTGGATGAAGAGGAGTTATTCTTTTCTCTTGGAGGAGAGGTATTTTCTTGTTTTCCCATATTTCTTGTGGTCCTGCCGTGATTTCTTGTCATCTGATGGATAGTGTGTTTCTTTTGAATTCGTGAAGTTCAATCTGAATGTTCAGGAGCAAGCAGAAAGAGGTGATCTGGAATCTCTTTGCCATTGTGTTGTGATCGCTGGTGCAGCAGATTCAGTACATACTGAGGAATATGTTAACCCTAATAATATTTGGATGTTTAGCTACAGTGCCCTTAGATCCATCTGGATAGAGACTGTTCCTCTCCCATCACATCTGGTCTCCTGGTAACCCGTGTTTTCATTTCTAAGACCAGATCTTGTTTATAAATCTTCATTGTTTATCAAACATCAGCATATATATACAACAGTATGAATGCAATCAAGAGCCATGTGACAAATGTATTTAAGGAAAATTAACTATGAATGGCTCAGCCTTGGTGGACAGTCCATGGTACGTGGGAATACAGTGCTGGAGGCCACATGGCCGATTGTGAATTTGGATGCCCAGGTTGGTCTGGGAACACCTGGGGCACTCACACAGGCTCCTAGGATACTGAGCAGTAGGAAGGCTAAGGGAAGAAAATCACAGTGTGTGGAGACTGTGTTGAGGGTGCTTGCTTTCTCTCTTTCTCTTCATGCATTCACACTATCATAAATAGTTAATTAAAGTTAAAACAACTAAAAGCCTTACTACAGCATGACAAATTTTACAAATAAAAGTATCTGATCTGCACAAAAGGGGAATATGTATCCAGCTCTAAACTATGTGCTAAGTGCAGGGCTCAGTGCATCATTTCCAGCAATTCCTGCAGAAAGTGCAGTGGAAGTGGTCATCGTCCAGATTAAAGATACGATCGGTGAAACTTAGTGAAGGTAATTAGCCCAAATAAAAAAGCTAATAATAATTCAGGTCAGGAGGCAGGACAGGGAAACTGCAAGTGGGCCCACAGGAAAAGTTCCTGAATTTGCATCCCAGAACCACTCTGAGCATGTAGGGCATGCACACATGCCTATACTCTGGACCAGCTGAGACTGGGGGTGGATCAGGCATGAAGACCTGGGACTTTCTCTCATAAAAGAAAGAAATAAATGGATTTTCAAAAAAAATATTATTTTAAAAAGATAAAGAAAATACAAAAGTCATGTGACTAGTTAGTAACACTTTTAGTCAGGAACACAACTAACTCAGCACTTAGCCATGAACCCCGGGCCAGTGCTTCTTCACCTCATCCTTCACTCACCACAATTATCTAGTAGTTTACTGAGATCAGAAACCCAAAATCTTCACGATACAGGTCCAAAAGACAGTATTTCCACTGGGTCTTATCTGTTGTTCCACTAAAGACAAACATTTTCCATGGAATCAACTCATTCCATGTTCTATTGAGTTTGGTTGTAATTCCAGCCCATGGCTTCTTTGGCAGCAGGCTCGTTTTCATCTGCTACAGGACTATTCCATAGCCATTTATACAATATTTAATTCCACTACAGATGCTTGCATTAATTCTGAGGTCAATACAGAAGCGCCTTATTCTTTAGACCTGTTAACTCTATTTTTCCTGGTTATCCTTGCATTGTATATAACAATAGGATATCACTTAAAATTTCTCTTTATTTTCATATCAGCTTGACCTGCCTTAACACAGAGTTTCCTTCTGAAAATGTATATAGAATAAATTTTCTCCATTTATTTCTATTATCAAATCTGAGTTACATTGACATGTGAAAAAAGCTTAATCCCTCCCCCCCAAAAAAAATACCTTCGGCATGTTAGCATGCAATTCAGTGAGATCCTGCTCCTGTTACATCCCTTAGGCAGTTAGACTATTTGTGTAATTCCTTCAAGGTACCTACTATGTCTATTGAGCCTTACACTCTAATTTGTAATAACAACATCATTACAGATTATAATGGAATGGCTGGACTACACGATAAGGTAAGTAAGCATTTGTTTAGAGGATCGACAAAGCAAACTTCTTAAATTTTTTTCAGAAAGATGCATCTTATTTTAGCACACATGTTCATTCTTATAAAAATCACAATCAGACCCCTTTCAATGGGTTCTCCATGACTCACTGACTTCACGTGACTTTATGAGTATAGTCAAGCAGAAAATTTAGTTACTACAAGTGCGACTATGTAAGACTCCATAATAACAAGGATGGCAGCCATGATTGTTATCGGGCGCGGACTATATGCCAGGCATAATGCTATCTATTTTGCAAATATTATCTCATCTGATGCCTAATAATGATTTTTATGAAGTAGGACTGTTATTTTTCCCCATTATTAGAGATGAAAACATGACATTTGGAGAAGCTGGAAATTTCCTTAATGTTACATAATATATAGTCATTTTTGCCTCCTTTAAATGAGCACAAATATTTCCATATTTGGGAATGTTTAATGAGCTGCTTTAGGAACCAAAAAAATCAAGGCATAACTGATGAATGATTAAAAAAAATAACTGAATAACAAAATAAATATTATTTTGATGCCTTCAGACCTGCAGTATTGAAGGAAAGCAACAGACATCTTCTACAGCTCCATTTGGACATATTCTTTGCTAATATTGCATGTTAGCACTGAGCCCCAATCCAAGCTGGTCAATAAGATACATAGGTATGAACCTAAGTTAATTGAGAATGAGCCAGCTAAGCTTATATGATATCCAACTGCAAAAGGACCAAAGTTTTTCAAAGATTCTGACATTTGTATTAGTCATTTTTTTTTTGTCTAGTTGCTAATATTGTACTCATTCTCAGTATAAACAAAACAGCACAGAGAATAAAGCTAGGGAGTTCTAAATTTTGATTAATTATGCTCTCTTAAATACATCCTTATCCTCCTCTTCATGATCTGAGCTGAAAAGTAACCACAGGGCCCTCCAAATTTTCATTAATGATTGTTTGCACGATGTAATGAGCAGATCAACAAATTTATGCCTGCCTCTGTTTCTTTTTATATAAAAGACCATAATTATAATCATTCTTAATGGAAATCATGCACTTAGAACTTTGCTTCTCTTTTGAAGATTAAATATCTAAAATAGGTCTTATAATTATCTGGCCAATTGGTAAATGTGTTTTTCTGTGTAGAGGTCTAAATAATTTCTTAATTCCCTTTTCATATTATCCTTATTACTCCCTTAAACATAATGTGTTGGTTGTTGCAAAATACTTTTGTTTACAGAGGAAAGTTAACTCAGAAGATGAACTGTAATAATGAGGTTTTATACATCTAGATTATTCTTATCCACCACTCTTAACTATTTTCTCAGTAATGACTTTAGTAATAAGTAATTGATTAGCTCGATCAGTTAATCTCAGATGAATTATGGAGAGGTACAATTTTAAGGTTTTATAAGGAACATATATATACTCTTGCTCAAATAATAGGATTTCTCCTTAAAATTTTTAGCAACATCTCTAGTTGATCAAGACTTCAGAGCCTAAATCACCTTTGCATTCAAACTGGATATAGTTGAATATGTTATGATGCACCTGACATAATTAACTGTTAATTTGCTACATTATGCACATGAAACCATTTGAATATTATGAGTTTCTATTGGCTTACCCATTATGCAAAGTGAGTGATCCACTGTGATCAGTGTCCTCAAAGTGATAGGTAAGATACCACGGTCATGCATCCTGACTTTTCTTTTGAGTCATGACAGTAACTTGAGAAATGTAACCTTTATAAACAGCGGCAATACAAAAGTTAAACATAGCAAAGTACCAGAGACTTTGTTTTGCTTGATATGGAGAAATAATTCTGCAATAGTTATTTTTAATATTAAAATCAGGGACCAGCAGATGGTGTAATGGTTACGTTGCTAGACTCCCATATAGTCAACCGCAGTTCGAGTCCTGGACTAAGTGGCTTCAAACTCACGCTGGGTGTGTGTGAGTGCTCAAGATCCCGAGAGGAGAATGGAGGAGAAGAGATTGCAGCATGGCCATCCCCCCTGGGGGATGATTTCTTGCTCCCTGTCTGTCTTGCTCTGTCTTTCCAGAGAACACACTCACCCTATAGCAAAAATCTCTCTATAAAAATATATGTATATATTAAAATCAAAGCATAAATATAATGATGACAAAAGTTTCTATTAATTGAATAAATAGAAAAAAAAAGGTTACTTTCCCAGGTAGCAGTCTGGATCAGTTGTCCAATCTGGATGATTTTGTTGCAGCATATAAGATATGGCTTTAAAATAATTATTTAAAGTTTTTTTAAACTTAAGATTTATTAAAAACTGAAATAATTCTTGAAAAGACTTTCTTCTCTTTTTTTTTTTTTTCCTTGCTGGAGGGTGTATTTTCTTGCCAGAGAGAGAGGGAGAGGGGAAAGCACCCATGGGAAATGTTCACACCACAGTCCTTCTTCAGCTCTCCCTCCTTTTGGAATTTTGGGCATATGCTGCTAGTATGTTTCTAAAGTCACTAGCTCCAAGACTCCAAGTAGCTAACCATGTGGGATTCAGTTGCCTTAACCACAGAGCCAGATCAAAAAATGTTTTTATATAGCCACAAGTAAAATAATATCATGAGAAAAATGTGGTGCCCTCTAAGGTTAATTGCTGTGAAATAGGAATTATGACATACTCTTAAATAATAGGAAGTAATATAATTGTATTGGTTAGGTGACCAAAATTGCCTAGAATGTACAATATTGGTTTAAAGGTCTATACTAACAATAAATGTTTTTAAACAAAAATTGTATTCTAAAAGGACTCACATTTAGTTAATATCTTTAACTAAGCAATTCATATGTACAATAGAATAGTTAAAGTAATTATGCAATGTTTTTATTAAAGAATATTTTATAAACATTAAAAATGTTCTGAAGTAATTTTTATGATATGGAAAAATGTTAAATGAAAATGCAGAATGAAACTAGAAAAATCTTATCCAACTTAATCTTATTGAGTTTGTTGTGAATCTAAAACAAGAAAATAACAAAACATTAAAATGTTAATATAAGCTATTCTAGGTGGTGGAATTCTGGGGTTCTCTTATGTTTTTGTTCTATTAAAATTTTATAAATTTGGGGGTTGGCAGGTGGCATGGTGGTTAAAGGTGCTGGATTCCCACATGACTGTCTGCGGTTCAAGTCTCGGACCTGGCAACTTGCTTCCTCACTTTCCCTGTCTCTCTCTCTCTCTGTCTGGTCAAATTAAAAAATAATAATAACAAATGGCATTAAATAAATTTTTTTTTAATTATAAATTTGTCGTAGTCAACCAGATAATAAATTTTATGTCACCCTGTGGATTTGTATGAAGTCTTGGTGATATATATGAAGAAATTACATGTAATATATTATTCTCTAGAATAGATCAAGTATTTCATACACATATTTTTTTGTTCTTCAAAACTACTGAGTCATAGGGGCCAGCAGTTGGCATGGTAATTAAGACCTACAGAACTAGAACTCCACAGTTCTAGTTCCAGATCCAGCAGCTTGAAAACAACACCAGCAGGTGTATGTGCATACCCAAAATCAAGAGAGGAGAATGGACTGTGATGTGACCATCCCTCTTGATTTCTGACTTCTCCTCTTTTTGTCTTTCTCCAGCAAGTGCACATGCCCTATGGCAAAACAAAACAAAACAAAAAACTACCGAGTCAGACTCATCAAGACCAGACCTGCATCATCCAAGATTAAGTAACCAAGGTGATCCAATACAAGAGAACGCTGAAAAAAGGTATTTCATGTGAAGACTCCATCAAGTGACACTGTCATACGATGGTATTTCCTTCTTAGAGGAAGTAGAGAGAAATAAAAGGCTATGATTACAATTTATTGTATTTCATAAAAATGCTATGGTTAAGTTGCTGAACCTCTTTTAAAAATTCAAGTTTTTAAGTGTATTGAGAGCTGAGAACATTGCTTACTTATTCTTTTGGTATATATTTCTGGTTTAGGACTTGTAGGTATTGATCAGGATAAAAAAAAAAAGTAAAAGCATAGTGCAAGGCTAGCAGGTGGCATGGAGGTTAAGGAACTGAATCTCACATAGCTAGCTGTGTGGTTCGAGTCCTGGACCAAGAGAGTGCACACATTCTATGATCAAAAAGCAAAACAAAAAACATAATTCAGATCAAAGTTTTGTTAATATAAACCCCTTGGTATAGTATAAGCTACGAATTCTTCTCAGAAGCCACAGTAAATAATTCAGGGATGAACTAAAAGTCAATTTTTCCATTTTTTCTATGAATCACAAATGTTTTCAGATAAGTATTAATTTTCGCATGTGTTTGTCAGAGTTTTCTTTTTTCTTTTTTTTTTTTTTGCCTCTCAGAAAGAATAAAAGATGCAGTCTAGATTCTTGTTTGTTTCTTTACCTTATAGATATTTCTTATGGCTGTGATCACGAGAAGTGAGAAATAACAATGCAGAAATCAACTACAGTCATCAGATTATCTTCGCACAAGTGGATTCGCTGAACAGCTGTGTAACGGTTTTGGAAGTAACATCCACTCTTTCAGTGCTGATTTGGCCCTTAGTTCACTTAGGATTTTATTTTTCTAAAAAAAGAAAAAAGAAAGAAAAGCCTATTCCTTTCCATCTGGAACCCAGCAGCATACATAAAGGTCTTGGTTGTGTATCTGTAGGGGCCATAATGGAATTATAAGGAAGGCTTTTTAGCAGCTGTCTGGAGACTAAAATAGTTAACATTTCTGAAAAACTGCTTAACTTAAAACAAGTGAGCATTTAGGTGTAAGAATCCAGCTTTTTTTTTTTTCCATTTATAGAAACGTTGAAACTTGGCCTGCCATCCCTGAATATTTACAACATGAACATTTGTCTAGAAGTACATTGCCTGCAGGAGATGATGTCTTTGGAGAGCAGTTTATCATCTCTTATCACCTGCACGAAGCAGAGCAGGAGCAAGCAGATAAATCACCTTCTAATCTTATTAGTACACAGTGCATATATGATCCAAGTAGAAATAAACAGCAGCTTTATTTACTCACTGTATTATAATCTAATGAGATAATAACTCAGCATATTAACCCACAATCCATCTCTTCCATCATGGTAATATCTTTCATACAGATAACAGAAGTTTGGTCTCATAACACAACTGCTGTATGTTAAATTGATTCAATTTAATTCACAAGCATTTATTCCATGCCTACCTGTGCACAGCACTATATCAGGCATCCAAAAGAATTAGAAAGAGACGCTTCTTGCTCATAGAGAGCTTACAATCTGGATGGGAAAGAGGATCTATGTATACACGAGACAACCAAGAGCCATTACACATCATGTGAATATCAGTATAAATAAGAGTCACTGAATTAAACACACAACAGTTGAGAGTCTAAGGAATACCAAAGGAATTATATGATTGGAAATGGAAACTCACCTGGAAAAGGTGACCAAGGAAATAAATGTAGAATTGGCAGGGAAGGAGTGCAGTCATCCTATGGTCAGTAGAAAATTGAAAAGAAGGAGAAACTCAAGGACAGGTCATTAAATCAGCAAGTCAGTTGTAGGGAATGGTGGGCAAACTGGCTTAGATCCTGAGAGGAAAATGGAGGAGAAGGGATTGGTGCATGACCATCTCCCCGGGGGGGTGATTTCTCACTTTCTGTCTTTCTGGCAAGCGCAGGTGCCCTATAGCAAAAACCTCTCCAAAAAAAAAAGTAAAGAAAAAAAAAGAAAGGGACATTGTGAGTTAGGAGGTGCAAATGAAACCATACTGCAAGGCTAGTGAAGATGCTGAATGTTATTATTCAAAGTCAACAGAAACTTTAAATAAGTAATAATGCTTAAACACATTTATAAACTAAAACCCCCAGTAAAAGTGTGTTTCCCTAACTATAACAAAAAGCAAAGAAAAATTACATTAGGATCAAAACTCAAGAGACTACAAATGAGCAGATTGTGATGTAACAACAGGCATTTATAGTGGTTTGCTTTCTTTTTCTTTTCTTCATAGACAGCTGAATTGTCCAAGACCCATATACCTCTTCAAGGTGTACCTTTAACCTAGTGCTCATCTGGCACTAATTCATTTAAGATTTTCTCTTTTTTTCCTTAAAATATATCCTGTTTTTTGTTTTTTTTTTTTCATGCTGAAATAGCAGAAAATATAAAGGTGTTCATTGTATAGTTTTGGGAGAGACAGGTAGAAAGAAGAGAAAGCAGGTTATTGATTTCAAAAAGTGAGCTAATGAATGAGTGATTACAACAAATAGTTTATGTAGATACTTCTGCAATGAGAAGAAAGCACAGAGTAAAAAGTGGTACAATTGTCTTGCTCCTACGTCAAAAAACCTAAAGCAGAAGGAATAACGAAAGTCCATATGAGTACATTTTTTTTTAACTAACCCACTAGTTAGACTAGTAGCCTCTATTTCTGGATCACACTCACTTTTAAACTCAATTTATTGGAAAAAATGTTAAGGAAATGGGGCAGGGAAGGAAGTGGCAGTGCAGGAATGAATCCTTAATTTGGGATAAAGTGGAGGTTCTTGTTGTCCACGTAGGATTGGTGAGCCCTTGACTGACAAGCACGGCCTTGATCATCCGTCAGGAGTAGAACAGGGAAGAGCAACTGCACAGTGTTTGTTCTGTCTGCCTTCACATCTGCCATGCTTTTGCATAGCAAAATGAGGAGTACTTCCAGGCCCCGAGGATAGCTAAAAAAATTACTGGCCACCAGCAGCTGCAGCTGTTCAAAAAAAGAAGGAAAGAAAGTAACGATAAAGAAGCAAAGGAATGAACTTTTAGCTTTCTCTTGGTGTGCTTAATAATTCTGAATGAAGTGGTCAGAAACGGATCTTTCGAATGTGCTCCACTTTGCCATAATATTTAGCATATTTATATTCAAAACAAAAAATTGGAATTTGAAGGTAAATACGCAGACGCACCTAAAACAGTTGAGTGTGTTTGGGTGGTTGGGTGTGTAGAGTGGGGAGAGAGCATGATAGCAGGAGTGACTCTGCATTTGTATCTGTTATTTATATATGAGTAAATATATGTTTTTTTCATCATCGGGCAGTTTTCAAGGTCACTTTTTTCACCACGACTATTAAGTTTATGTTTTTATATTTTTCTTTCTTTTTTTTTTTCTGATTGGTAAACAGCCAAACCCCCTGGGTGTAATTCCAGGAAAGGACCAAACAGGTAGACAAAAAGGACTATAGACCTGCTCGCTTAGGGTAATAATGCCAATTGGCATCAAATGCTCCATTTGGAGGAAAAAAATAAATAAATAAAACACACAAAAAACCCAGCATACCATTCACAGAAAAATTTAAAACATAAACACATCTCTCACCGGCTCGTGCAGCTGCCATTTTCTTATTTCGCAGTTTGTTCTCCAAAGCTTGCTGCACAGGTAAAAAAAATGGAGAGGAGAAGAAAATTAGATTTCTTGCTGTTTTCTATTACTTGACATTCATAAAAACAATATTTCTATGAAATAAATGACATCCTACCTGTTTCATCTTCTTTTTTAGATCCAGATTTGCTGCCTTCTGTCCCTTAGCAGTTGCATTGAGATAATAGATGGTCAAACTTAATTAAAAAAAAAAAATATGGCATTTTCAGTTTTTCATGATTAATCTTCAATTTACATGAACTAACTCATAGAATGTTAGCAAAGACATAGACATTAAGCCATTTTCTGCTCTGGGCTAGCTCAACGGCACGAGAATTAAATGCTACGCATTGGGAGTCAGTCTATATGACCAACTGCAGTTCAAATCCAGAACCTGGTGACTTGAAAAATATGCCAGATGCATGTGCATGTGGGCCCAAACCTTATGGTATAGAGAAATGGTGGGAAAGGATTGTGGCATGAGCATATCCCATTGGGAGTTGATTTCTCTCTTTCCCTCTCTTTTTCTCTCTCCCTCATGAGCATAAGTGCCCATTGACAATTTAAAAAAAAAAAAAAAAAGTCAACCTCTACTCTAAACCTTTTTTTTTTTTTTTTTTTTTTTTTTTTTTTTTTTTTTTTTTTTTTAGGTTTTTACTATGGGCGCATGCGCTTGCTGGAGAGAGAGAGAGAAAGAGAGAGAGAGAGGGAGAGAGAGAATGAGAGGGTAAGTGAGAAATCACTCCCCATGGGGGATAGCCACACTACAATTCCTTCTTCTTCATTTTTCTTCTGGGACTTCAGGCATACACACACACACACCTGGCATGATTCTGAAGCCTCCAGGTCCAGGAATTGAACCCTAGTCAGTCATGTGGGAGTCCAACATCTTAACAACCTCACCACCTGATGGCTCTTATACCTCTTACTTTATTGATTAAAAACTGAGCTCTAAAACAGTGAAGGGGTGTACTCAGAATCACACAGTGCCTGGGACGAAGCTGGGAAATTGGGCCCCCAAATCCCTAATTCATGGCATGTCCATAGTGCCCTGTGCACTGTACCACACTGCCTAATATTAACTTCTTGGAAATGGGTTAATATCAATTTTAATGATAATTAAATGTCACATTTTAAACCGACAGTACTAGCATCCAAAAGAATGGAAAATCTCCTAAAGTTTAAGGAATATGTTGACTGAAGAGCAAAATAACTTTCTGCCTTAAATTTTCTCCCTTGGCCTCTATTACTAAGAATATAATCCTCACAGGTATAGTTAATTAAGATGCATTTTTCCCCATAGGATATAAGTTTGTACTTCTTCCTCTCTCAAAAAGAAAACATTTTATAAAGGAATATTCTTGGATTTTAGATGACATTTACATTTCTAGAAAGAGCAAATTCCAGCCAAACAACTGTACAAAAATACATATGCTCATCTTCACTAAAGGCAAAACAAACAAACAAAGGGGAAAAGACAGGGGAAAAGAATAACCTGTGTTGCTATTTGTTACAAATAACTGGATATGAACATTTCCTCCATTCACCAACGTGCCAGATAGCAGTCTTTATGAGCCATCTGGTGCTAGCAGTGTAATTATTGCTATGGTTTAGCCGGGTTTGTTTATCTCATATATGAGTGAGGGCAATGTGGCTAAAATTACATACATGAGAACATCTGAGGCAATATTTCTGGCAAGAAATAGGTGCTCAATAAATGTGCGTGTGTATGTATGTAATATAAGGCTTTTCTTAGAAAAGTTCCTGGATTTGGAAGATGAACTCCAAGGTCTCTTAACAAGGCATTTCTAGTTCTGGAGTTTTCTATTTATCCATCGCTTTTTTATTCCTTGCAAATGATTTTCTAATCTCCAAAGGAATGAAACTGCCTACGAGAACTAACCAGAACTCACTCAGATACCTGAAAACCATCCAAGCTGATTTAACATGATCCACTGGGGAAATTCAAAATGCTTGCTACATTTTCTAATTACAGGTAATAAAAAACCAAGCCAACTGAATGAGCTCCATGAAGTAGAAGATGAGACTTTAGCATTTGAAAAAAATCAAACCAGTAGTAAACTGAAATTTAGGGTTTAAATCAGAACCTCAGAGCTAAAATAAACCTTTCAGGACTTCCGTTTGACCTACACACGCTGCCATTTGTTCTCAAGGCTGTCCACACCGAGAGTTGGCAGACTATGGTCTCCAGGTCAAATCCGGCTCCCAGACCATTTTGCGTGGCCCATGAACTAAGAATGATTGTTCTACCCTTCAGTGATCCGATAGGCACTTATGTAAGATACACAAGATTCTCAGTTTTGTGTCTTGGCCTAGAATAGCTACTATCTGGTGGTGTAGAATATCTACTATGTGGCCTTTTAAGAAAAGCATGCAGACCCTGGGACTAGACCACCCCGACCAGTGGCTTCCAGACCTGCTGACGTTGCTACTGATCCTGAACTCTGCTCAGTGCTGAAAAATAATGGAGGAAATAGGAGTGAGTTTGAATTCTACTGATTAGCCACTTGGTTTGGGGCAGTTTTTCCACGTGTAAGTGATAATATCATCACCAAGCTGAATTCCTGAGGTTACTGTGAGAATGAAATGAGTCCAGTATGGAGGGTGCCTTAAAGGCAGGGTCAGTTCCTTTCCCCACTCCTGAGATGACTTTCAGCTAGTGGCATCCAAACTCTGGCTCCTTTGTCTCTCATAAATTAAGAATATAGTAGCACAATCTGACATTTATGTGGGATGTGCATGTTTTTCAAATAAAACCTCACGTGTACCACTAATGGCCACAGAATACTTATTAAATGCATGCCAGAAGCCACTGTATCATGAAAATGTGGGGAAAGAAAATCATTTCGAGGACCATCTGGTGAAACATGCTGCATTCGGCTGGTTGCTTTCTAACCCATCTGTGTCAGAAACGTACTGTCGGATCCTAAATACCTCCCCACAATCAAGGTTCTGTAATACATAGTAGTAATCTGTTTCACTGTTTAATTATCCCTACAATTATGAACTCTCCCTCATAAAAGGCATAAAGGAGAAAGCATTGGATTTATTGTAAAAGGATCTAAGTTTAAGCCTGGCTAATATCATAGTACTATCTTTCTCATGTAAGGAAAATCATTTCATTCCTATAGGTCAGTTTCTTCATTTATAAAATAGAAGATGACCCTGACCTCACTACCTTGTGTGGCTTGTGACGACAACGACCATAACAATGATAACAACCGGGTCGGAATCCTAGCACACTTACTTTAATCTACTGGACATTTTCTCCTTGAAATCTCCTGGTTTTTACCTCTAGTTAATCAAACCCAACCTTTTGCATCAAGTTGATTCCTAAATTGTTGCTGCGAGTGGTTTCATTCTTGCCCTCCTTGACTGAGATTAGTAGCAGTCTCACACTTTCTGTTTAGCAGAGGTTTGGGAGCTGAAAGCAAGGGCTAGGATACTTTTCTGGGCTCTTCCACAGCATGCATGTATTTTTGTTTAGAATGTAAATTTATCTGTGGTGACTAAGAGTCAGAAGTCAATGAAAGGTACATGGGAACACAAGTCTCCTGCCAAGGTTTCTCTTAGCAACCACTTCTGACTCCAAGGGATAAACCAAGAGACCTTTCCAAGACCCTTCTATCCTCTGATTCTATTTTCATGGACACCAGTTATTCACAGATTTCTACCAAAAAGGACAGGATTATTTGTAATATCCCTTAAGACTTTGGCCCTAAAATGTAGCCTGCAGGGCCCCCAAAGGAAATATTAAGTTGGAGGCTCATCATTTTTGTGTATTCATAGGCATCTGCTTTATGGAACAAGAGATGGGGCTGGGTTGAGGAGGGAAGCTCGATGTGCTGATTAGATTTAGCAGTTAGCATTTATGTTTCCCTTGCTTTAGCTGTTTACTGATAATTATTTTGGTTACTTGGGAACAAATCTTATAATCCTGGGGAGGCGAAGACAGATGCAGATGGCTGTGAATTACATCCAGTAGGATCAGAATATGGCTCATGAATTTTAGACTCTCACCACTGTGTAATCAGCACTGAATTTAGCTAGGTTACAGCACGATCCTTGGGGAGTGAGAGAGCTGGAAATGCCAAAACTTAAAAGGAGCCAGAAAGAACATTGCAAATGTAGGAAGAACAAGGAAGAGAGCACATACACCATCACCAAAATGACAGCAATGACCAGCCCAGGGTTAGACAGTTGTCTCAAGATCTTCGCCATCCAGCTCGGGAAATCATGCTCCAATGTCTCTCCAATGACTTCAAACATTCTATTTTTGCCACTGGAAAAAATAAATAAATAAATAGGGAAAGAAGTTACTAAAAACACGTGGAAAACCCATGGTTACAATAAGAAAACTAGAAACTTTTCTCAAAGAGTGCCTATGTACTCTTTCAGGGTAGGCTCTGATGTTTAGCCACAGCTCCTGACACTTAACCTCCTGTCAACACATGCTTAAGATATGAAAAATATTACCCCAACACAAGCAGAGTCCAAGTAGTTAAGACATCAATTGCAACATTAGAGATACTTTTTTTATTTTTTAAGAACTATTTATTTAATTGATTTTATTTTTCATTATTATTATTTTCTACTTTGCTATAGGGAAAGCACACTCACCAGAGAGAGAGTGTGAGAGAGAGAGAGAGAGAGAGAGAGAGAAGGAAAACTGCCAGGTTCCTGACTCAACCTGTACTTGGCTATGTGGGAGTCCAGCTCTGTAATCACCACGCCACCTGCTGGCCCAAGAGAAGATTTTTTAAACTGTATTTCTAAGTCTGTGATTGAAATATATTTTGTAAATAGCATACGCATCTGTCCCTCAGCCAGTTGTTCTTGTAGAGGAATGCTGTCTTTGCGCTCAGTTAACAGTGACTTAATCTTTAATTAGCTTTGGAAATAAGCATAAGGAATACCCTAGTGAAATAAAATCCACAAATAGCCTAATATTTCTTTCCAAGCAATAGCATTCATCTCATTTCCCACCAGCCCTCTTTAACAGAGATGTTAACAGGTATCCACACTGAACCGTGAGCTTTCCCCCCTCAATGTTTCTTCTTCAGGACAGGCCCTAATAAATACCAGCAGAGTGCTCTGGTAAGACCTCTCTCACATGTTAAGGTGAGAATCGGCTCCAGTAAACTAGAAAAGCAAGAGCAGATTTCATCACTTAGTATAGCAAATCCAGAACTATAGCATAAGGTGCACGATACCAAATTATTCTGTATATGCACACCGATTCTACTACGAAAAGATGTAACTTTCAGAAAAAAAAATTGAGGTGTGTTTCATCAAATTGTATGTATCATCGAAATAAAAACTGGTGTGGGGCCTGCAGGTGACGTGGTGGTTAAGATACATGACGGGCTGTGGTTCGGTCCCGGAACTAGGGGCTTGCTTTCTCACTTTCCTTCTCTCTCTGTTTCCTGTAGCCAAATAATAATAATAATAATAATAATAAATGTAATTAAATAAATACTTTGTAAAAATAATAAAAATAGGTACAACATTTAATATAGACTTTGGTCTTGCTTCTATTTTTCACTCTTTAAATATTTTAGACTATTAAATAGACATGACCTATGCAATCCAGATCAGATAATTTTTCTCCTCATCTAAATTAATACTAACTTTTTACAGATAAAGAGTGACTCCAAGTATTTTGTCAGGGCTCCTTGGACTACAGACGTACACATTTTGCTTCGTGAATTAAAGCTCAACACACTAACTGCTAATGCTACATAAAGGGGAACAAAGCTTACAGACAATTTAAGATATCAGTTTATTCCTATAAGCTTTCTTCTTCTTCACTCCATTCTAATTTACCACACTTCCTCTTCCCCTGGGCATATGGAATACCAGGTAAAAAACAGGACAAGGAGGACCAGAGAAGATAAGAAAATCCATCTTTCCTTCTCCAGCATCTCAGGTTGTAGCTGACAATCGTGGTCAGCACTGGGGGAACCAGTTTTATAAAATTATCCTCACCCAGGAAGGTCTTAGTTTTAGTGTGACCCAGTGCATCACTAGCGTCTCTGGGGATGTTTGGATACCTTTGTTAAGTCAGATCTCATACCAAAGGAAAGAGTGCAGGTCTCTTAATCATACAAACTTACAGAAGCACCTACAAAAACCCGGGCCATCTTTTCTCCTGCCAGGTTAGCCAAAGTGCGCCATGTCACAATATTCCCAGAAGTCCTTTCGCGCTGTCGGTGACTGACCAGTCAGGTGATATGACTGCGCTGATCTAACTACGCTCCTGTGGAAATGGCTGCATCTACACTAGATTAGAACAGCTATGAGGAGCCTGTCTTGCCCCTGGACTGAAAGCTCCGCAGGAACAGAATCTATGCTGAGGGCATGGATTTACCCCTACGTGTCCTCTAGTGCTCAGAGATAGCAAGCAGTCATTATTCATTCTTTAATTCCAGTTACTGACCAGCACGCAACCGTGTCCTGGGCTCATGGAGATGAAAACATGCTATCCCTACCTCTAAAAGTCAGCCAGACTTCTAACAAAAATAAAGTATGATAGTAAATGAGTAAGGTCATCATAGTGTCACAAGATAATGTTAACATTTATACCTTTCTGAGAGGCCTTTAAAAAGTTCATATAGATATATAATGAAAGTATTATCTTATTTTGGTACAAAACAAATGGAAATCCATGCTTAGTTTTAGTCATAAAATTGTATATTCCATGACCTTTTGAAGACCTCATATATAAATCTGTACTTCATATATTATATTATTTCAATTATTTAAAAACTCTGCATAGGACCAGTCCATGGCATGGTGGCTGAGGCAGATGGATCCCACATGGCTGCCTATGTAGTTTGAGTCTCAGACCCTGGCAGCTTGAAAAAAATATTTGTGTGCATGCCCCAAATCCCAAAAGAAATAGAGAAGGGACTGCAGTGTGACCATCTCTCTCTTTCCTCAGGAATTTCGTGTACCCTCTGCCAAAAATGAAAAAAAAAAAGAAACGAAGATAAGAGGGATCAGCAGGTGGCGTGGTGGTTAAGGCACTGGACATTCCCACATGGCCGACCAGAGTTCAAGTCCTGAATCTAGTGGCTTGCTTTCTCATCTCCTTTCTCTCTCACTCTCACCCTCTGTCTCTCTCTGGTCAAATTAAAAAATAAATGAATGAATAAATAAAATAAAATAAATATTTTTAAAAAGAAAAGAAAAAAAGAAGAAAAGAAAACACAACTCTGCATAAAAGAAAAACCAAGGTGCCAGCCCATGGCCTGGTGGTCAAGGTGGTTGATTCCTCCCATATAGTGTGAATTCTGTACCTGGCAGCTTGAAGAACATGTTGGGTGAACATGTGTGCATGCCTACAATCCCAAAAGAAAGGGAAAATGGAGACGGGATTACCGTGTGACCATTCCCTATAGGAGATGCTTTCTCACCTTCCTCTCTCTCCCTTTCTCTCTTTTTTGTTCTGATGAGCACACATACCCTCTGACAAATTAAAAACAAAAATTAAACAAACAAACAAAAAAACCCAGAATACCAAAAAATATTTATACAGTTTTCAGGTGTTCTAGTTTTTTTTTTTTTGTGGAGAGGTTTTTTTTTTTGTTTGTTTGTTTGTTTGTTTTTTGTTTTTTTTTTTTGTTTTTTTTTTTTTTGGCTATAGGGCACATGCGCTTGCCAGAAAGACAGAGAGACAGAAAGCGAGAAATCACCCCCCAGGGGGATGGTCATGCCACAATCCCTTCTCCTCCATCATTCTCCTCTCGGGATCTTGGGCACACACGCACACGCGCCCAGCGTGAGTTTAAGCCATCAGGTCCGGGACTCGAACCGTGGTTGACTACATGGGAGTCCAGCGACATAGCCATTACGCTAACTGCTGGTCCCCAGGTGTTCTAGTTTTGATGCACATTACTTTTACAGTAAAATAAAAACAGATTAAAAATAAAATTGTCATAAAGACAATTATTTGTTAGCAAAAAAAAATGTGTGAGAATCTAGAATGCTCCAAATTGTTCAGATTTACCACACAATGGGAAGAAACTAAGTGTTGAGACACATGGTGGGATAATAAGAACTGTCTTCTGACATGAAAGAAACAGTTTTGAAATTGTCCAACTATTTAAAGTAAATCCACTTACTAACCTACTGGAATAACTTCCTGAAAAATTCATTTGCCCCATCTTGGTCTTGTAAAAGCAAAACAAGCTAGACTAGCTCATTAAATTACCTGGTTGAATGGATAAGTGTACTATAGCCATCTTACCTGCGTCCATACCTGCACCTGTGGGCAACAGGCCCTCACTAGATGCCTCCGTTAACCTCCCTCAGATTCATGTTTGCCAATCTGAGCCCACCCAGATAGGGTCAGGCAATGTTCAATAGGCAGGCTAGGAGAACCATTTAAAACTCAGTGTTCCCCAGGATGGACAGCCATGAGGGTTCCACTAACCCATGTTTTCCCATCTCATTTCTAAATCAGAACCACCATTTCAAACTTTAAGTCCAAACAAATAAGCAAAGTGTATATTCTTTTGCTCCAAAATGAGGAAATTGACAGAAAATAAACTCTCTAAATAGCATAGAGAACCCCCGCCCCACTTCTTCACTGAAAATACTTAAATTAAATTTCTTTAAATTCTATATAGTTACACACATGCAATAATTTTGTCTAAGGCTGCCAACTAGGAAACCTTTGCTCAAAGTCAGATATTAGCCTTAACTACAAACTAAATTTTCAGTATGAGTCAAAGTAACTCAGTGAGTGACATTAGGAAAGCCAGAGGAGTTAAGGCTTAAAGAGCTAAAACTGCACAATCATTGCACATATCTAACTCAACGATATTTTAAATCTGAATGCATCTATGCAGCCACCAACCAGATTGGCCTTTACATTGTATGGTTTGTTTCCTTTGGAAATAGTTAAGATCCTTTTGCTACATTTTATTGAGAAGGAACAACATCTAATTAAAAAATTAAAAGTGCACCTAAAATTTATCTGGATTAAGTCATGTGGGACACTTGCAATTAACTAAAGTCTTTGAATGGCATATCTCTTGAACTTTGTGCTCTGAGACAGATTAAGGATTTATTAGGCCCAATGTCTCCTTCAAGACTGTAATTTCATATTTAGTCTCCAGATGTCACTGTCTGCATTATTTATTTCAGCCCACTTGGAAACACACACACACACACACACACACACACACACACACACACAGGCACATGCATGCATGTGCACAGCACACACATCAACACATGCTGAAATGCTCAGGGCTTGTCAGCATCAATTTCCGGAATATGACAGCCCTCCAGCTAGTTTTGCTCTATCAGTTGATTTAACATATTTTCTTTCTTTCTTTTCCTGCAAAGCAATAACTCAGACCATTAGAGTGCAAATATCTCTTTCATACTTAATTTGTGGGCAACAAAACTTTTGAACTGGGGTCTGACACCATGAAGGAGAAACTGTACGTGGCCATTACAGCATCACAGGGCTTTTCACATTTTCATTTCCTTAATGAAAGGGGGAAACAGCTCAAATGCATACTGTCCAATGACAGCATATGGAGATTCTTGGGTGGATTTGAGATAGATTCATTTCTAGATCCTTTAGGGAATTAAGTACCATCCTCCGGATCCCAGGGACCTTGCTTCCTGGTACCATGCTAGGGAGAATTCTGTCACAGAGACCCTAGGCAAATGTGTCCAACCTGGATCAAAGAGCTTTCCCGACTCTATTACTGACTCAAGCAATAC
Organism: Tupaia tana; assembly: GCA_026018925.1. NCBI lineage: Eukaryota > Metazoa > Chordata > Mammalia > Scandentia > Tupaiidae > Tupaia > Tupaia tana. The sequence continues at coordinate 28,561,089 of JAKSZU010000013.1, forward strand.
CTGGGAAGAATATATATGAGGAAAATTATTAGTTTTGTTACTAGCACATAGCATTTTGGATCACAGATTATATGTCATGACCTTCTTTATACTCATTATTGTTTAATAATGATTCCACTTCCTAGGAAACACGTGGATCAATCTCCTTTTTGCTCTTTTTTCTTTCCTGCTGTTGGTCCACATGAGAAGTAGCTGTAGCTGACTACATCTGGGTGTGACGGCCTAACATCAGGAAAATACTCACATCCAGACTAGTGCGATCGAACCTTGCCCTTAGTGATCAAATATGCAAACACTCATCATTCATAGTTTAGTCAGGCAGAGCCTGGAACGGAATAAATTACTTCTCCTTTTATGAATTCCAAACAAGAAAATAGATGAAAGTTGCCTAAGAATCTCCAGGTCACATAATGAGTCTGAATATCAAAAGGATCTCATTTGTATTGATTGAACATGCCATATTGGGGGGGGGGGGGGGGCGATGAGCAGCCAATCCCACCTCTACCCTGGAAAAAACACCAATCCCACCTCTACCCTGGAAAGAACACTCTGCCCAAGTTGAATTTTAAAAACAAGTAACCTGAAGGGGCCACAGTCAAATGATGGTGGGAGGGACACGATCATGTATAAGACTGGCATGGTGGACAGGAAGAGGATAAGCAGGAGCATGCCCAGGTAGAAGTTATTTGATCTGGAAGCTTTGAAGACCCTGGCTTCAGGAACGTTGCAACACATCACAGCCCAGCACTGGAAGTACATGGATGTGTGGAGTCGGAGGATGTTGATGCCTGGGAGGCTAGGAGCAAAGAAGGAGCCCATCCTAGAAAGAAAGAAAGAAAAAAATAGAGCTCTATTCAATATCAAGTCTTCATTCCCTAACAAAGTCAACCGGCATCTGTTCATTTCACATCAGGCTATTTTTCACAAGGCAGAAAGGTATTGCCACTTTGAATCGCACAAACCCTTTTTAGAAATAAAACCTAACAAATTTATTTCCACCTTCTACACATATTTTGCCATTCACCTTATTGTAGGTATCGTATCCCTAATTCTTTTATAGAAATTATGCTGTTAACTAAACTATTGGTAACTTTAAACGACAATAGAGAAAACGATGCATTACAATTGTTTTACTTCTTCTAATTCTAAAATAAACTTAATTTCCATAACACTGCTATCACTGACTCATGTATTTAAAAACATAACTTTAAAAAAAAATAACTGACCCTTAAAACTACTCATTCTATTCAAATAAATTGCACATTTGGATTAATCACTTTTGTCATGAGTGGTTAATTTTTGTTTAATGAAAGGCAAAAAAAATTAGCTAAAATTTGTATCTGGTGTTATTTTCTCTTTGTAGCTGTTCGAATGTCTTAGAACTAACTGAAAACATACATTAGTGTCCAATTATAATTATTAATGCTCAATTAGATGTTATGTTTTGCTGATCATTTATAAAGAGCTTTATGTGGTTTTAGAGAGGAAACTGCACACATAACTTTAGATTTATTTTATCTGCTTACTTTCTTACTTTGGTTGTCCTGAGAGTACTCCACTCTGCACATGGCTTTTTAAAAATATTTGAAAATGCCACTTTTACGTGAGAGCCACTTAGATGAGGTCAGTATAGCTTGGCTGAGGATTTCAACAAAATGTTTTAATTTTCTTTGATAAGAAAATCCATTAGCACCATAAAGCAACTGAATAGCAATTAGTCCAAAACAAAACCAAAAGGTACCTAAGAACTTATTTTACGAAAATAAGCAAAATAAGCAAAATTCTATTTTTTAAACTGTTTCAACTATAATAAATGTCTCAGCATTCCTAGTTAAGTTTAGCATTTTATACTTCCTGGATTGGTGTTGCAGTTGTTTAAACCAACCGATTGTAAATTTGATATAGTATGGGGCCTTTCTGAGTTATAAAAGAAAATTAGTTTCTTCTATAATGGAACTTATTCCTATACAAATTAACTTATTCCTTTGAAAACTAGAATCTTGCCATAATTTGACTTGTGTTGTTCATAGAATAACATAACAGATTTGAATGATATTTTATTATACTGAATTGACCAGAGACTTTGTAGGTAAACCCCCGAGGATACAGTTTGGAACAATACAGAAAAGCAAGTGAGAACTTGAGACTAAAATAAGGAGAAAGCGAGTGAGTGATAGTCCCGGTTGATGGCTCAGAATTACACAGCAGAGCCTATATTCCAAAATATCAATACTTGTGATACAATATGCTTTTGGATAATTATGTTCATCCTCTTCTAAAAGTCAGGCCTGGTATATAACTTGTTTTGGCCAAAATAATATGAATTTATCTGCTACTGTGAATAGCAACGTTCCAGATGGATTCTGGGTCTCTAAAGTGAAAGTAAGGGTTTTTTGTCTTTTTAATTTTGCTAGTGGGTGTGTGCACTCACCAGACACAGAGAGAGACAGAGAAAGAGAGAGAAAGTGAGAAAACACCTCCAAGAGGAATAGTCACACTAAAATCCCTTCTCCTCCATTTCAAGCACACATCTGGCATGTTCTTCAAGCCATTGGTTCAGTACGATTGACTATGGCATGGTCGTCCATAGCATGGTTGGCCATGTGGGATCCAGCCGCCTTAACTACTATGCCACTGGCTGGCCCATGAAGGTAAGTTTTCCACCTGCCCACACTGGTTGTGTTCTATTTGTAAGGCACTAAGATTTGGGGATTATGATTCATTGCTGCATAATCTAATTGACTTTGAAACATAATTTTCCTCATAATTAAAAACATAGGCTTGCCTAAAACCACATATATTTGTATTATGTGTGTGCATATTTACGCTTGTGTGTATGCATTGTACATATGCATATATATGAATACTCATATTATTTGTATAAGCATCTATAGATTATTAAATTTCAAAAAAATATCATATAGTTATTTTAAACACATGACTCAAGAGTCATAACTTAGAAAAACAGGTGCTGGTACAGTGCGCAATGATATCTAAATCTTAGTGCTCGCCCTGCCTTTGCTCAGGACTCACTAATCAGCTCGGCTTACTAAGTCCCTTCCCCAGACTTGATCCCATCATCTGTCAGTTAAAAACCATTGTAATACCCTAGCCTTAAAAAATGCTTTCCTTCCAAAAAGATCAAAGCAAATGAAAGCTTCTTTTATTATTTAACTCTCCTTACTACTCCAGTGACATGTACATGTCAGGCAAATTATTCACATCTGATCAGCTGAGAAAATGAAGGGAAAAAGGTGAAGACCAGGGGGAAGGTAGCCAATGAGAGAGTATTACAGCGATGTCCAAAACTTAGTTTCTCCCTTGCTATATGTTCCCTGCCTCCCCTCTACATTCTGCTATGATAAAGATATTATGTGCTTTTATCATTAAAACAATTATAAAAACCTGTGATATCTATTTCAAAACTAAGTGTTTTATTAAAGGTTTACTGATCATTTAGCTAAATTATAACAAAGTTATATATATATATATATATGCGCTATAGGTCATGTGCACTCACCAGAGAAAGACAGACACAACAGAGAGAGAAAGAGTGAAGGAAAGTAATAAATCACCCTCTGGGGGATGGCCACGCTTTAGACCCTTTTCCTTCATTCTCCTTTCAGGATTTTGGCACACACAAACACACACACACACACACACACACACACATGCCCAGTGTGATTTTTAAGCTGCTGGATCTGGGACTCGAACTGTGAAATTGGCCATGTGAGATCCGGCATCTTAAACACCACTCCACCCACTGGCCCACAAAATGGATTTTAATTACATGTTGTCTCTATTAAGATCTGCATAAATAACCTCCATTATTCAGTAAGTTCTAAAGCAATCATTGAATGTCTCCTGTCATAAACCAATAGAATTGAATACAAAATGTCCATACCACTTTGATTGCTTTGATAGAAAATGGGTAAACTCAGACATCAGATCTTCATGCTTCATAAAATATTGGGATTACTATGTGGAAGTACCCTTTTGCATGATGTACTAGTTTTACTTTACACTTTCCCCATAATTCCTCCATACACCATATTCCCACTTTCTCACCAATCCCCTGGGAGTGAGGAAGAGTTTTTATACAGAGGGTTGACTTGAAGGTGAATAACAATCTACTGTTATTTTGCTTCTGAAACTCTAGAAATTGTGTGAATATCTTAGTCCATGCAAAAAATGCAACCACTTTCTAAAGTTCTCTTGAAACTGACCAGAAGCAAGCTTTACCATTGGCCGAAGAGTGGATACAAAGGAAGTGACCTTACAGTGATAATGCAGAGATTTTGACAGTGGATCTGCCCATATGAGAACTAAGAAAGATGTTTAGGTTTTTAATATTTTAAACGGGAGCCGTAGTGGACTAAATCATTGGAAGATTCTAAGTGAAACCAATCAGGACAGCAATTACAACATCTTTTTGGACAATGACAATGAATTTCCAGGCCAATCTGCCGTTTAAGCACTAAAAGGACACACTAGACCTGCAGCATATGTGTGCGAGAATGGCAGCACCAGGCCTGAGGGCTTCAGCGTTTCTCATTACTCCACTGGCCCTGCTAGCCTCTTTCTGCCATGGCAACCAATTGCCCTTCAGGAAATGAAAGATCAGGACCCAAAGAAGCTGCTCTCTTTACTGTCTCTAGCAGTAGCAGCTTCTTGGGCCGTCTTGACTTTCCCTGCTTGGAGAATAAAGGATGCATTTCATCCCCTAATGATTCGAGGACATTCGAGTCATACTTGCAAAATTTAGAAAGCTGGGAAACAAGGATTATATTTAAAAGCATACTTGATAATAGGAAAAATCATCTTTTTATAGTATGTTCTTCATATTTATTCACCTAGTGAGGCACAGGAAGGTCACAGGCTCTGTGGTAAAATGATGGAACCCTTGGTGTATTTGTGTTACTGAAACAAGGTAGCTTTTTTGTTTCTTTGTTTGTTTTGTTTGTTTGTTTGTTTTTGAGAGTTTTTTGTTGTAAGGTGCGTGCACTCGCCAGAAGACAGAGACAGAGAGACAGAAAGTGAGAAATCACCCCCCAGCGGGTATGGCCACGCCACAATCCCTACTCCTCCATTCTCCTTTGGGGATCCTGGGCACGCACGCACACGCGCCCAGCGTGAGTTCAAGTCACCGGGTCCAGGACACAAACCATGGTCGACTACATGGGAGTCCAGCGACATAGCCATTATGCTAACTGCTGGTCCCCTGAAACAAGGTAGTTTTAACATTGGGAGGGGGCGGGGGATCCAGATTGTGTCAGCTCAGGCCAGCTCTGGTGGAAAGATTTGAGGAATATACGATGCTTGTTCTAAAACCGAAATTTTACTGGCACTTGTGGGTAGGACAATGCTGTGGTGGACTGCACACTATCGTATTAAGCTTGTGTCCACAGGATAAAGTGGCTTAGCTATAAATGCTTGTGTTGGGGCACTCTTAGATAAGAGTGACAGGTTCCATGACACATGGTCCCCAGACCATGAGATTCAATTTTTAAATCCAAAAGTGATTTCTACTGTATCAACTCATCTTAACCTGTCAGAGTCTACAATGAGAATGCTTTTCAAAAGAAAAAAAAGAAAAAAAGAAAAAGGGACCAGCAGTTAGCGTAATGGCTATGTCGCTGGACTCCCATGTAGTCGACCGTGGTTCGAGTCCCGGACCCGGTGGCTTAAACTCACGCCGGGCACGTGTGCGTGCGTGCCCAAGATCCCGAGAGGAGAATGGAGGAGAAGGGATTGCGGCGTGGCCATCCCCCCTGGGGGGTGATTTCCTGCTTTCTATCTCTCTGTCTCTCTCTGTCTGTCTGGCGAGCGCACGCGCCCTATAGCAAAAACCTCTCCAAAAAAAGAAAACAAAGAAAGAGAATGCTTTTCATTGAATAAAAGATATGACAATTCTTTTCCCATCAGAAAAAATAACTTCAATGTGCAAATGGCCCTATGAAAGAGTTTACAAAATGATGATCATATTTTTACCTTGATCTTCCTAAAATATGTTTCATCTCTATAAATTTTTGGATTTGGTAAGATATTATTTTTAAAAGTAGCTATAAGTTGTATTTTTAATATATTTGTAGTGATGAGAAAATAAAATTAGTTTCTTAAAAAAGCCCTATGTTAATCAATTTTATATTTAATATGTGGTAATATGATCATTAATGTTTCACTGTTAGATCCTGGTGTCACAGGATATAAAACTATAAATAGTCTTCAAATAAATCCACCAATGAGAACAGAGACTCACTTCATTTAATCAAAGATGCTCTTTAAAACAGAAAGATGCTTTTGAGGATAAAGGTTTAAGACATGAACACTATTCACACCCAGCTACTTTGCAAAGTCATATATTGAGTCAGACACAGATTGTGTCTCCTCTGACGCTAAGCTACACTGCTTTATGCTGTTTGCCAGCTGGCCTACCAGATCATGCCTTGGTTGAAGATCAGAGCGAGGACGTTGCCACTGATGTCAAATTCGGTGTATGACGGCTGCAGGAGAAATAGACGTTCATGGGGTTAGCAACTTAGGTGGTGACAATTGATATGCAAGTGGTTCTACATTGACACAACTGGACTCTCAACCATTTTTCTTTGCAACAATAGCAGAATAATCAAATAATATACAATCAAAGGTAAGTAAATTAATAAGAAAGAACTCTTTTTAAGATAACAAGAGGATAGAGAAAGATAGCAAGTGAACAATAGAGAGGCAGGACGTTAGTGAGAAACAGATATGGCTTTTTAACTGTTGATGTTGACATGGATAGTATTCTCAACTGGATTCGTCTGAGAAGTATTTCATGATGGGCAAAGTATTTGTACAAGCAAAATGAGAAATAGCGATTGACTCTTTTAAAAAATAATTAAAATAATAATAATAATGATTGGGGAAAACATAGAAAAGATATTGAATGTTGAAGCGGGGAGATTAATGTCTCTGTACTGACTGACATGCATGGCATTCCCTTTTGAAAAAGCAATGTAATACACTGTAAAGTTATATGTAATCCAATGTAATATAAAGAAGATTATGATGATAATAAAAAAATAAAATTAAAAAATATATATACTACTGGGAAAAAAAAAGATAGCAAGACTCATTTTAAAGTGTTGTCCATTCAATGCTGTGAAAATATTGCAAGACATGTTTTTTGATATACTGCCAACAAAAGTAAAAACTACAGACATGCTTTATACTCTGCTGTAAAACTGTAGCAACCTTTTAGAAAAAAGAATTCAATGATACATATGAAAATCTTGTTAAAAATCTCATTCTTTTTGACCTTGTAAGTGTCATACTGGGAATTTGTCTTAACAAGTAACCTGAAATGTTGATAAATTTTAATGAGCAATGATGAAATCACCCAACATTGGCTAAGTAAAGCATAGTATTTCTATACTACAATATGTATTGCAGCTAACTATAATTATCTGGGTAAAATTTATTTCAATGAGCAAAAGCTATGCTCTAATGTTTAAAAAAAATTATACAATCTTTATTTTAATCAACTTGATATAAAACTATGCATAAAGAAAAGACAAGAAAGTAATCAGCAAAATATTAACAACTTATATGTGAGCAATGGATTGTTGCTTTAATTTTATTTTTTAAGTTGTATATTTAAAATTTTGTTACCAAAAGTGTGAATTAATTTAATAATAAAATAAATATAAAAAAGAAATATAACGCAGATGGCGTAACAGTTATGTCACTGGACTCCCAATGTAGTCAACTGCAGTTTGAGTCCTGGATCCAGAGACTTCAAACTCCAGCTGGGCGGGTGTGCATGCATGCCCAAGATCCCAAGAGGAGATTTGAAGAGAAGGAACTGGTGTGGCCAATACCCCGGGAAGTGATTTCTCACTTCTGTGTCTCTGTCTCTCCATTTAGTGAGCGCACACACCCTATAGCAAAAATATCTCTTTAAAAAAAGGGGGAAGGAGACCAGCAAATGGCATAATAACTATGTCACTGGACTCCCATATAGTCGACTGCGGTTCAAGTCCTGGACTCAGTGGCTTAAACTCACACCAGGCACATGTGCATGTGTGCCCAACATCATGAGAGGAGAATGGAGGAGAAGGGATTGTGGTGTGGCCATCCCCTCAAGGGGTGATTTCTCGCTTTCTATCTCTCTGTCTCTCTCTGTCTTTCTGGTGAGCACACATGCCCTATAGCAAAAACCTCTCCAAAGAAAAAAGAAATATAACAAAAATGGAAGAAGTTGTTCAACTCAATGTCCAATCACTATAGCCTAGATCATGCTGTCATTCTCAGGGCAGTACCAGGCTGTTGTTTGTACAGAGTGGCTACCAATAGGGCCAAAACGGGCATCCGTGCTAGGTTGGTCCATCCAAAATCTTCCTGGTGACATATTAGGCATCTTAGTAGAAAAGCTTATCTCAGTGAGTAAGTGCTAATTTAAAAAATCTAGAAAACTGCCTCCTATTTAATTCGGGGTGGAAAATTAAAAAAAAAACCTCACTACTTGGTAATAAGGGAATAAGAGAACAGCAAATATGAAATCAGAAGGCCAGGAAGACCATGAAAGAGAAACTAAGAGAGTGGCAGGTCTCTAGCACTACCTCAAATCCCGCTATGACCAGGTGTGCTGCAGGATACATGTATCCCAATAATAACCCTCTTCCCAACACCACACCCCCACCACACACAAATGAGATGGTCCAAGAGAGTCTCTGTCCTTCCTAAACCCAAGAACTCAAAAATATATTGATAAGAAGATACAATAAGCCTCTTGTTTGGCATGCTAACCAAACTCCGACCAACTTTCAAGTGCTTTACCATAAGAGTTTCATGAATTCAGACCTCAACTTTATCACCTTGCTAAAAGGCAGTGGTACGCTTTTATTTAACTGGAAGATATGGGTACTCTGGCTTATGACAGATTCAGAGACTAAACAGCAGGTATGGCATAAAGCCAATTAAATCTCAAGATAAAGTGGTAAGATGATACATAATGTAATAATAAATAGCCTGCTAAGTAGGACAAAGATGAGCTGAATAATTTCAACATAACTTTGTTCAAGATACTCTTAAAGTACATATATAATATTTCACTAATTTATGGATTTCCTAAAGAGGTGAAATTCACGAGAAACAAAAAGGTATGGTTGATTATTTTTGTTCTGAAATTGACGACTTAAAAATGTGTTCTTCATGGAGCAAAATAAATGTTTTTTATCTCAAGAACATAAACTTTGGATCTTTCTCTTCTGTGGGAGCATTTGATTTCAATCATCCTCACTTCTCCTGGAACCCTGCACAATTACAGAACGTATATGAGAAATGCTTAGGCAGGAGTCCTGTGCCATCTGTGGCCTTGGAATAGCTTTTCTCTGCGTCAGTTCAAGAATCAAAAATGCCTCTTGAGAATGGTGTCCTGATACAGCCCACGACACCAGTAAACAGAAAAACTTGGCATTTTAGATGTCGATTTCTTTACTCTCTCACAAACACTTAACTTGAACTTTTCAAAGCAATACTTTAAAAAATATAAATTGGTTTGCATTGTATTAGTTTAATTGCCTCTAAAACAGAAAAAGCTTAAAGGTAAATGATGCTTGGAAGAAAACAAACAAATGAACAAATGGGTTTTCTTAAGACCTGAGAAAATGAAGCAATTCAAGTGAGATAAGTATAAGAAACTCACTACTGGCTGTTCATCATCTAAAAGGAGATATTTTATAACTACTTAGCTAGACTATCAGAAAGGACACACTGGGAATCCCTACGTCACACTGTCTGCTGCAGGGACAGCTGGAGGAATAAAATCATTGATGTGTACATTGATCTGATGTGGAGAAAGGACACAGGGTGCCCTGCTATACCAAGTGGTTTTATGACACAAACACAGACTAGGACTCAAACGCGACTATTCAATTTTACCCTGCTATTTCTTTATTTGGGTGTGCTGGGACAGACACATCCCTTTAGGACTTACTATTATCACAGATAAATTAATAACAGGGGTTGGCACACTGTGGCCCATAGCTAGATTTGGTCTGTCACATGTTTTTGTGAATCGTTTCCTTGGAATATAGTTACATTCATTCATTTATGTACTGTCTTTGACTATTTTGCATTAGAACAACAGGTTAGTAGATGCAACAGAGATTATATGGCATCCAAAAGCTAAAATACTATTTGACCCTTTACACACACAAAAAAAAATTTGCTAACCTCTGACCTAGATCATTTCCAAGACAGAAATCTGTTATTTGTTGAAAACCCCAATTTTAAAAGAATTTCTTCTTAGAAATAGATTTTAATATGAGGGGACTTGATGTGGTTTGGATGATAGTTTGTTTCCCAGAGGTTCTGTTTTGGATTTTGGTCTTAGTGGGTAATGATTGGATGCCCCCCAAAAGCTCATGTTTGGGACTTGGTTGCATTGTAAAAGTGTTAAGTAAAAATTTAATTCCTTCACAGGAATTTGGATGAGATGTCATTAGGGCAGGGCTTCCATGATTGAGTTCAGGAGGGTCTATAAGCAGCATATAATAAACTCATGGATATAGACCACACTATACTCTTAAGAGTTCTGCCTCCAATCATTTTGTGATGCTTTTGCACTTTCCAGCCACCAGAACTGTTGAGTTTTGCAAACAAATCCTTATTTTTCTTTATAAATCAACCAATGCCAGGAATTTTTGTTAGCAAAGCAAAACTGTCCTTAGATTGGATTTCAGAAAGTTCATGGAAAGGTCGAATTAAAGTACAAATTTATTTTGGTGAAAAAAATTTGAAATCGGTGTTTAGCTGTTTCATAATATGCAGTTTCCATGAAATTTTTGAAGGCCCTTCATACTTTATTTTTAAACACAGAAATTCACATTCTAAAAAATGAAACATATGAGAAGACCAGAAAAATCATGAATATATATATATATGTATATATATATATACACATATATACATATATACACACACACACACACACACACACACATATATATATATATATATATATATATATATATATATATATATAAATTCAATATTAATTCTTTTAGGGTAAGGCTTGTTTTAAGCCCACATTTTAAAATGTTTAAACCAATACATCAATAAATGTAAGTAAATTTGCAATACATTTGTTAATTGCCTCTAAAATAGACAAAGCTTAAAGATAAATGGTGCTTGGGGGAAAAAAGAAAAACGCGTTTTCTTGAAACCTAAGGTAATGAAATGACTCAAATTATATAAGTAAAATGAACCCACCAATGGCCACTCTCCCTAGTAAGACTATAAAGGATAAGCAACAGGAAAGCTCATTTAGATTTGGGCTGAGGTCCATAGTGGTCAAGGGACTAAAAATGCTCTGTTTTATTTTTGGACCTTTGATTATGGTGTGCTAGACTAGGTCATCTGTCTATCCTGAGGGAAAACTCACGGTGTTCCCTAGATTTAAAAGCCTGGGAAGATCAATGCTTTCTCTGCAAATTTAGTTATTTGGGGCAGATTGCCAACCTATAGTTATGGTGAAATACAATCCAGGATCTCAGAGAGAATTAGTTCTGTCATTGCAATGAACTGCTTGACCTTCCTTACACAAATCCCATTTCCCACTCTGCTTAGAGCTATAGGCTGACTTGGGTCAGAGAAGGCATTCTTAAGTGTGAACCCCAGACCAGTGTGAGTAGCATCATCTGGGAAGCTGCTACAAAAGCACATTCTCAGACCCACCCCAGATTCACTGAATTATAAATGCTATATTTTCATAGACCCTTAGAGATTCTGATTTATGTTCAAATTTAAGAACTACTAATCTAGGGCAAACCCTAGCTTCATCTACTAGGATGACTCAGCACTTGGGGTTTTGTACTTCAACCCTAGTTAAATCCTGTTAGCTACAGATGGATGTTGTCCACATATTCAAGTGGAACTTCATGAATAGCCTGTGTTGTCCCTGTTCCCACATTCCCAACCCCTCATGGGATGCCAGTGACCTTTGATTCTTTATTATGCTGTCTTTATAAGTTGCTACATAATATCTCCACATTCCCAGCTAAAGAACATCAGTTTATAGTCTTTTTAATTTTTTAAAGCTTATTCATTTCCTCCATGAAAGAGAGAGAAGGGTAACCCCATTAGGGTTCTCAGGCTTCAATCCACTTTCATTCTCAGTCAGTGCAAATCATGGCCAGTGTGCAAAATGGGGCAAAACTAGGACCTTTTCCATGTAGGTCCAGTTGCCTTACTACTGCACCACTACCTGGCCCTGTATCTTCTAATTCTGTTTCTCATCCCATCTTGCTAACTTTGTTCTGTTACAAGTAACCTGTCTAAGCCTAGGAGCACCCTGAGTGACGAAAGCCATAGGTTGAGATCATGAATTATTCATGCTTTGGCAGAGTCCTTACAATTCTAGGATTAAAAATTCAATATGAGGTGGAGTGGTTGTTAAGGCACTGGATTGTAGCAGGGTCTACCCTGGTTTGAGTCCCAGGCCCAGTAGCTTGAAAATCATGCTAGGTGTGTGTGCGTGCATGCCCTAAATCTGGATAATACAATGGAGGAGAAAGGACTGTGGCATGGCCATCCCCTTTGGTGGTGATTTTTCACTTTCCCTTCTCCTCTCTCTGCTGAGTGCAAGTGCATGAAAAAATGATAATAACCTTAAAAATAAAATTGATGGAAATTTGGCTGATAGCTTTGAAGTTAATCAGACATGGATTTGAAACCTATTTATGACTCTATCACTGACCCACTATACATCTATGTGTACTGTACAGATTATTTAACATCCTCTAACCTCAGTTTACTATAAAGTAGGAATAAAAATGCATACTTTACAGTGTTGCAGATATAAGTACAGGAATAATACATGTATTTTGTAAAGTTTCTGAGACAAATAAGTGCTACATAAAATATACTATGATTGGGAATCCATTTAGTCTATATCATATGCCTCTCATTTATTGATAATCTTGAGACCCCTTCATCATATCTCAAGCTAGTATCTTATATTTCCCAATTATATATATTAAACTATCTTCACCTTAAAAACACACCTGGGGCCTGTAAGGTGGTGTGGTGGTTAAAAACGTTGGACTCCCACATGGCTGACCATGATTCAAGTCCCAGATCTGGTGGTTTTCTCTTTCTCTCTCTCTCTTTTTGTCTGTCTCTGGGCAAATTGAAGAAGTAATGATAATAAATAAATAATTGTTTAAAAAAATCACAAACAAACAAACAAAAAACAACAACTGCAGGGGCCAGCGGGTGGTGTCTTGGTTAAGGTGCTGGACTCCCACAGGGCCAACTGGAGTCCAAGCTCCCAACCCAGCAGCTTGAAAATCATGCCAGGCATATGTGTGTGCATGCCTTAAATCCCAAGAGGAGAATGGGGAAGAAAGAGTTGTGGTGTGGTCATTACACGGGGCGGGGGGGAGGTGGTGTTCTTACTTTCCCCCTCTCTGTCTCTCTCTGGTGAGCTCACACACCCTATGGGAAAAAAAAAAAGAAACACCACAAACAAACAAAAAAAAATCACATACAACTGTAAAAAAGACACTGACTGTGACTATGCCCTCACTTCATGAACTGCATCAATTCCATTCCTTCTTGGATATTCTTTATTTGCATTCTTGATAAAGCGTAATAACAATGTCAATGCACACTGAAGTGAAAGTAAAGTGAATTGAATGCTACCAAAAGCCCACAGAGTTTACAAATGGCCTCACCTTGAGCTGAAGCAGAGCTATTAACATAATACCTGGGAGCAAGCCACTTCAGTCCCAGCCAGTTAGTGGGGACATTGAAGACTATCACACCCAGTGAAGCCTTGGGGAATGTTAGCTTATATTAAATAGTCTAATAATCTGCGCCAAACCAGTCAATTTCCCACCTCAGTTCATCATCATAGATTTATTGTGACATTACTTTGGCCAAAAATTCTATAACTGAAAAAAATAAACAGGATCACTTTTAATCCAACATGCTATGGTGGAAGCAGTACATAATTCAGTACAGTTAGTGTAATGTTTTTGCTCAGAGTGTACTTCATCATCCTTGTTTATTATCTGGCTACATAAACTTAGGAACTTCAATTTATACACTTAATTTTTCACATGTAAAATAGAAGCCTTATGGTTGAATATGTCACACTTCCACCCAACCTTAGCAGTCTATAGATCTCTGAATCTGTTGGAGTCCACTGAGTTTAGTTTTACAGAGGTTATTGTAATAAATATGAATAGGATTTTTAAAAGGCACCTTCTCTTTGACCAAATAATTCAACTTAGAGAATTTTATTATAAGGAAATAATTTGTGGATACAAATTATTATTTTGTATAATATTTGCATATTTTCTTATAGATATATCTATTAAGTTACTTATTTACATGGGAATAAATAAATGTCACAACATTTATAATATCAACAAAAAAATGACACAGTTCAGTTGGTGACAATTAAAAACCTAATTAAATTAATTCTACCCAAACATAGGATATCATACAACCATTTATATAGTATGCTAGGGGAGAGCAGATGGTGTGTAGGTTAAGGCAGTGGACTCCCACATGGCTGACTGTTGTTCAAGTTCTCAACCTAGTGGCTTGCTTTCTCACTTTCCCTTCCTCTCCTTCTGGCCAAATTAAAAATAATAATAATAACAAATAAAATTAAATAGACAGTTCTTTAAAAGAAAATAGTATGCTATAGGAGGCCATCAGGTAGCATGACAAAAAGGCACTGAACTCCCACATGATTGACTGTCGTTCGTGTCTTGGACCCAATGGCTTGAAAATCATGCTGGACACATGTATGCGAGTGCCCAAAATCCTGAGAGGAGAAGGGGTATATGTGTTCGTGAAAATTTATAATAGTATATAAAATTACATGGTACAATTCAAATAATACAAATGGTTCATCTTTATGGTGGGATTACCTGTGATTTTTACTTTCGTATTTAGCTGTACTGTATTTTTCAAATTTCCTACTATAAATTGGCATTATTTTTGAACAGCGAATAAAAGAAACAATGTCGGGAACCAGCAGTTAGCATAATGGCTATGTCGCTGGACTCCCACATAGTCGACCGCGGTTCGCGTCCCGGACCCGGTGGCTTAAAACTCACGCCGGGCACGTGTGCATGTGTGCCCAAGATCCCGAGAGGAGAATGCAGGAGAAGGGATTGCTGCGTGACCACCCCCCGGGGGGGTGATTTCTCGCTTTCTGTTTCTATGTCTCTCTCTGTCTGTCTGGCGAGCGCACGTGCCCTATAGCAAAAAACCTCTCAAAAAAAAAAAAAAAAAGAAAGAAAGAAACAATGTCTTTTTTTTTTTCTTTTGGTATCCATAGTGGCAAAAATGCCACATTTTTCTCTTTCATTTCTGAAAGAATTCTCAGGTATCTCCTCTGCTCATCTCAGGTTCTCTTCCCCTTCTAAAAGGTACCTTTTAGACCTTCATTATCAACTAGCAAGTCTAGGAGAATAGCCAAAAACACCAATTTTCATTATCTTCTCCTTCAAAACAGCCTCACTTCAGGTTTTTATATTTATACATGTACTACCTGTTTGGGGGCACTGACTTACACTTAGCCCCCACCAAAATCCTGAAATCCTGATCCTCATTTAAGAACCATTAAAATGCCACCTCCATAATGTCTTTACATTCCTACTAAAGCACCCCTCGCCCTCTCTCCTTTTCTCCCAAAGTCCCACTGCAATTGATTTTTGTTATGGCATTTACCTTTTGTGCTTTTATTGATATTGGGAGCTTTCGAGGCGAAAGTAGTGAAGAGTTTGAGGAACTAAAGAATAAATATCCCAACTACAGAGGGCAGTGGTTTCTCAACTCTTGTCAATTTCTTCCTTGTAGGAATATGGGTCTAACATTGTAAGGCTTTCCATCATATCAGGAAAAGCAAGAAAACCAAACATTTTATGCTCAGGGTTTTTTTTTTTTTTTTTCCATAGTTTATTTATTAATTTATACATTCAATTACTTTATATCATTACAGCATGCAAAATGAGTTTTCCCAGCATAAATACACTGTATATTGATTTAGTTAAAGATATTATTATACATGTTATCAACAGATAATTTTCCATATTTGTGTCCCTTAAATATTTTGCTTCTTTCTTTTTCTGCTTGATTCCCTTCCTCTCACCCTCCCCCATTTCCCACCCTCCTCCCACATGGTCTCTAGCATCCACAATTGTTCTCCATGCTTTTATATCTTTGAATCTTTCCATTTCTGCCATGGAGAGCGGGCATTTGGTATATATTAAGTAGAGACATACAATCTCTCTCTTTCATAGTCTGGTTTGCTTCGCTTAGCAGAAAATCTTCCATTTTTGTCCACTTACTGTCAAATGCTAGGATCTCTTTTTTTATGGCTGAGTAGCATTCCAAAATGTATATATGAGAGCTCTAAGTTTTTAAATATTAGCATGCACACACAAACATACATAATGCAATACTGGATAGACCAAACAAATACTTGTTGATTGAATGTATCCCGAAGCCCAAGATTTTTTTTTTTTTAAGAAAGATTTTTGCTATAGGGCACATGTGCTCACTAGAGAGACAGAAAGCGAGAAATCACCCCCTGGGGAGATTGGCCATGCCGAAAGCCCTTCTCCTCCATTCTCCTCTCGGGATTTTGAGCACTCATGCACACGTGTCTGGCGTGAGTATTAAGCCGTCGGTCCAGTCTCAAACCACAGTCAACTACGTGGGAGTCCAGCAACATAATTGCTACACCATCTGCAGGTCCCCTGAAGCCCAAGCTTAACCTCTCTGATGTCCACGGGTTTACATGTTCTGTATCAGTATGTTTCCTATTACCTAGGACAGAGGTTTACATATAATGGTTCATATCTACCATCACTAAACTGTGTAATCTTTCCACTTGGTGGGCCAATGCTAATAGGATTTACATCAAAGATCCACCATTCAACAATAATGTTTTAAAACTTGTTTTGATTCTGAACTGTTCTCCAAAGAGCCTTCCAAAGGTAACATGGGAAAAAATTATTGCTCTATGACCTAAAACAGGAAGTTGACTTTGTAATAACTCAAGAGCACTGTCAGCACTCAATAAATAATAAATTACAGTCATTTAATTACAGCTTTTATGCATCCAGGACATGTTATATTGACTTCATATTTGCAATCAAATTTTCTACCACTTAAGAAGAAAACAACAAGGGATAAAAAGCAAGCAAAAGCCAAGCAATGGTCTAAGAAAGAAAAGGCAATTTTTCTGTCTGCCTCAGAAGAGCTGAATCAGGTAAGGAAAATAGAAATGAAACCAAGCCAGCTGAATACCTCATAGCAAGGAATGGCAAAGCACACAGAGGCATGCTGGATCTAGCATTACCTCACTGGCATTCACAGAAGGGCATTACCTAACTGCTCATGACGTGTCCAAGGAAGCACTTTCATTGAGGACGATGGCAGTGACCATCTCAAAGTCAGACAGTCAGTCAGAGGACCTAGCCTGAAGTCTTGAAAATCATCCTGAATGTAAGACTTGTCCAGAGACTCAAGAGCACGTGATAGGAAGGAGAGCAGCTATAAAGGGTATTTCTTCACTGGTGAGGCTTTAGACACCAATGACTCAACAGAACTATGCCAGGAGCTGGCCTGGTTGGTAAGGCAGTTGAATCCACCAGGGCTGACCACACAGTTAAGAGTC
The DNA here is from genome assembly GCA_026018925.1 of Tupaia tana. NCBI lineage: Eukaryota > Metazoa > Chordata > Mammalia > Scandentia > Tupaiidae > Tupaia > Tupaia tana. Next base: position 28,578,775 of record JAKSZU010000013.1, read on the forward strand.
CCAGAATCTCAGACCTGGTGGTTTAAAAAGTATGCTGGGGGTTGGGACCAGCAGTTAGCGTAATGGCTATGTCGCTGGACTCCCATGTAGCTGACCACGGTTCGAGTCCTGGACCCAGTGGTTTAAACTCACACTGGGCACGTGTGCGTGCGTGCCCAAGATCCTGAGAGGAGAATGGAGGAGAAGGGATTGCAACGTGGCCATCCACCCTGGGGGGTGATTTCTCGCTTTCTGTCTCTCTGTCGCTCTCTGTCTGTCTGGTGAGCGCACATGCCCTATAGCAAAAACCTCTCCAAAAAAAAGTATGCTGGTTGTGTGTGTGTGTGTGTGTGTGTGTGTGTGTGTGTTTACCCCAAATCCTGGATGGTTGAGAGATAAGAGATGAAGGGATTACAGTGTAACCATGCCCTAGAGGGGGTGCTTTCTCACTCCTCCCCTGCTCTGTCTTTCTCTAGTGAGTGCACATGCCCTCTGGAAAAATGAAAAACAAAAATCAAAACAACAACAAAAGCTCTAAGCCAGAACTGATCCCACAGGCACATTCACAGTTCTGTCAATAGACAGTGCTGCCTCGAGGGTGCGAGAATGTGGAGGTTCAATGTTCATCAGCTGGTCGACACATAGTGCCTGCCACGTGACTAGTGGTCAGGGGTTCTGTTTTCATAAAGCTTTCGTTCTAGCAGAGGGAGGAAAATAATAAGCATATTTTTAAAAGGAAATTTCAAATAGTTGTGTATGTCATTAATAAAATAAAACAGCATGTTGAAATAGAGTGCCCAATGGAACGCATTAGATTGAATGGTCGGAGCAGCATCTAAGGAGGTGACATAATAGCAGAGTCCTTAATGACAAGAAGGAATCCACCATGGGAAGTTCTAGGCAGTAGCAGTCCTTGAGAGAAAAACACCTAGGGCAGATACAAGTACCATGTTGTATCTGAGCATAGAAAAGAAGCCCATGTTTGTGGACTTCACAAAATAAAAGCAAAATTGGTAGCAATGGTCTCAGAGATAAAGAAAAGAGGCAGATTATAGAGGACATTGAAGGCCCGAGAAAGAGATTTAATATGTATTCTAAGTGACTGAGAAGCCACTGGGGGATTTTAAGAAAGTAAGTACCATCAATCTCCCAGTTTATATTTTCTTTGTTTTTGGAGAGGTTTTTGCTACAGGGCGTGTGCGCTCCCCAGACAGACAGACAGACAGAGAGACAGAAAGCAAGAAATCACCCCCCCAGGGGGGATGGCCACGCAGCAATCCCTTCTCCTCCATTCTCCTCTCAGGATCTTGGGCACACATGCACACGCGGCCGGCATGAGTTTTAAGCCACCTGGTCTGGGACTCGAACCGCAGTCGACTACATGGGAGTCCAGCAACATAGCCATTATGCTAACTGCTGGTCCCAGTTTATATTTTTTAAGACAACTGTAGCCAATTTCATTTGCAGAAAAGGAACAGGGAAGCCTGGTGATAGGTTAGACCTCAGAGGACTATGTGCTGTCTGCCACTGCCCTCAGACCTGCTGGGCACTTGGGGCTGAGCATAGGTGATGGGGTCAGCACCCATGGGGTTCAGGTTCAGGGAAACCTGTGCCATTGTTCCAGAAAAAGAAGCCACTCTGCCAGAAGTCAGCTCCATCACTTACTAGAACCCTGTCAGCAGACTGGGCATTCCCTGACACTTCCCAAGCCTTGTGTCTGTGTCTTCGTCAGGCTCTCATTAGACTTTATGAAACAAGCACCATGTTTACTGAATCCTTATACCCTCTTGTCTACTGCAGTGACCGGGACCTGATAATTACTTAGACATTCGGCAGAATTCAAAGGAATTAATCAGATACGCAGTTGATGGTAGCCATCTTGCCATACTTTAGAAATGCCTGGGACCAGCAGTTGGCATAGTGGCTATGTTGCTGGATTCCCATATAGTCGACTGCGGTTTGAGTCCTGGGCCTGGTGGCTTAAACTCATGCTGGGTACATGTACGTGTGTGCCCAAGATCCCAAGAGGAGAATGGAGGAGAAGGGATTGAGGCGTGGCCATCCCTCCAGGGGGTGATTTCTCACTTTCTATCTCTCTGTCTCTCTCTGTCTTTCTGGTGAGCACACGCACCCTATACCAAAAACCTCTTCAAAACAAAACAAAAAAATAAAATAAATGCCACAAGCTTCACAGGGTGGATGTTGAGCTGGGATCAAGATTTACGGAGTCAATGTTTTAATGGAGAAATCAAGGTCCATTCCTTTAGCCATCCTGTACTAAATTTACTAGAATACCATAAGTTATCACACTCAGGTGGGACCTCCTTTAAATTCTAACTGCACTTACTGGTCTCTTATCTAAAACGATGATCATGCGCACTAAAAGACAAACTGACTTCCGCTCACATGTTTTGTGTAGACACTGAATCACACACACACACACACACACACACACACACACAAATCTAATGGGAGAAGCATTAACGTGGTACTTACATATCCATATTCCAAATCCCAGCACCAGCAGTAATTACAAAATCTCACAAAACATGCCCTGAGAAAGTCCCCGATGAGGATTGTGACATAGGTGGTCAGGACATCAGAAACAGTCAGCCGCACAAATTCCTGTTGAGATAGCATCTGTATTAAAACACACATTTCTGTCCTCAAATGGTCCTAGTGTTAGCATCAAATTTTTCATGTTTTGAAAGAAATTGCAGACTTGAAGATTGCAGCTAATGGTAAAAACAACAACAACAACTAGGGATATGTAGTGAATAAAAATTATTTTCCTCAAGTTACCTCAAGTTACATTGTTAGTCCAAAAGTAATTATTTCCCATTCCAAAATCACTATATCAAATCTTCTTCTTACTGAGGAACTTTTATAAGTATGAGACAATAATAATAATAATAATAATAATGATAGAGAAATTAACCTCAGAAATTTAAAACTGCTATCTGCATTAAATTATGTACTTAGGCTGAGTGTAATGTATGGCACATAAATTATACCTCAATACAGTTGTGCTAAAATTGTATGCTCTGATAGAAGATACTTTTTTTTCTTTATTTTTGGAGAGGTTTTTGCTATAGGGTGCGTGCGCTCACCAGAAAGACAGAGAGAGACAGAGAGACAGAAAGCGAGAAATCACCCTCCCCAGGGGGATGAGTTTAAGCCACTGGGTCTGAGATTCGAACCACAGTCAACTACATGAGAGTCCAGCAACATAGCCATTACGCCAACTGCTGGTCCCAGAAAATAGTTTTTTTAAAAAATTACAAATTAGGTATGTGGTATGCACTTATTTTTATGTAAACATACATATATGTATGCATGTATGTGTAGGTATAATATATATGGATATATAAAGGAAAGCGTTTAAAAATTAGAGATATTTGATTTATTTGCATAGGGTGTGTGTTACAGGTTAGATAGGAAGTTTACTATTTCTTCATGAAAATCATCTGACAATAGGCAATAAATTTCAGACTAAATATACAATAATAAATTTTCATCATAGTTTATCTTCTCTTGCCTTTCTACTCCTTTCCAATAATTTGTGGCCTAAGACTGAAGACACTGAATATCCAAAAAGGAATGTTTTCCACACATGTTAGTTTTCTATGCTGTGAGAAATCTTTCGGTTTTGATCTCTAGTTGCCTACGTGTTTCCCTTTTAAAACAACTGGCAACTACCTCACAGGATAAAGGTCTATTTGACGAGAACTCATTAGGCTGATTTCCAGCCCCATACTTCAGAGCAGGGCTTCCTAAACTCCAGACAGTCAGGTACCACCTTCATAATCTTTGCTGTGATACTCCAAGTCCCATCTGAAATGTTATTGATCTCATATTTCTTTTAACTTTAAAATACTTTATTTTCAAAAGATAACTGCTACTGAGTCGGCCAAGTGGTGTGGTGGTTAAGGGGGCTGGATCCCACATGGCTGACTTTGTGTTTCAAGTCCCAGACCCAGTGGCTTGAGGAAATCACCAGATACATGTGTGTGTAAGCCCCAAATCCATAAATGAGACTGAAGGAAAAGGGATTGTGGCATGGTCATCCCTCCTGCTAGGGTGATTTCTCTCTTTCTCTCTCTCTCTCTCTCTGTGTTTCTCTCTGGTGAGTATACATGACCTATGGCAGGCAAAACTTTAAACTTAACTGCTACTGCTGTAAATAAAATGTATATATCATCTGCCATATAAAGTTAACTGTAATATACGTACAAAATTTTAAAAGTATTTAAAATCTAATAATAAAAATTTTAAAAATACTTTAGCATTTTTTTTCCCACCAAAAAGCACCTGTGACAAGCAGGCGTTCTAAGAGCATGTGTTGATGTTAATTATATTGGAAGAGACCATTTAGCACTGTGAACTAGGACACAAACTCCAAGACTTATATAGGTTTCATTGGGGCTTTTACCATTGACTTCCTGTGAGATTGTGAGCAAATTACCTTTCCAAGTCTTAGTCTCTTCATTTACAAAATGAGGATCATAATATACACATCTCAGAGGGTAATGCCTGGCACATTATAAGTATTCAATAAATTCTAGCCACTGTCATTGTTATTTTGAGCTGATCTCAGCATTAGCGTCAAATAGATATTCCCCAGGAATGGTTCTGCTGCCTACCTATCAAATGTCATTGGAGGTGAGACTAAATAACTACTTGGGAATCTCTGTAGAGGTAAAAGAGCAGCAAAGTTGTCTTTTCTCAGGATAAAGAAAACTTTGCGTCCCACAGTGTCCTTGAGGAAAAATAACAGGCGTCATCCATGGAGAAGAAGAAGAAACATATGGAATCTTCTCAGAGAACAATGAGTGAGTCTTTAGGATATGTCCCCAATATTACATGCAAAGCAGTTTCCTCTAGTATTTCTTTGGAGTCATTATTTGTCAAGCATTTAAGGACAGAACTGTTCCAAGATGCATGGATATAGATATTGATCTTTCTTGCCAGCACTCAAAATTGTTACCGTCAGTGTGTTCTCTTTGTTCCCATAGATTCCACCCCTTCCCAACATTCCATTCAGAACCAGCACTCCTAGCCCTTGTCTGACTTCTGTAGATTTACCCAGGAGCCTAACACTCCTTCAGAGAAAAGGTAAAAGGGAAGAGGAAATCCAACTATACATGCCAGTAAAAGAGGATAAGGCAAGAAAAAGCACTATGGATAGGATTTTTTTTTTAAATGACAAGGTTCAGGGTCTCCTAAGAAGAAGAATTAAATAACAGACTTTTCTCAATTTTCTATCAGTACACATGGGTATATCACAAGAGCTTCTGTATCAGAAACATAAATATTCTCTTATATTGTACCAGCATTCATATCTAATTCATGACCCTTCCACAAAAGTGCCCTAGTTCTGAATTTCAGGAATAGACTGTCTTATCAGCCTATATTTTGAGTCTCATATGAGCATATGAAACTCCATTTTTTTTTTCCTTTCTTATATCTTGTGCTGAAGACTTAAGGATCAGCTTAGCGGTGATAAAACAGACTCATGTAAGCAACATGAGTGTATTTTACTTCAAGAAACCTTACAGCATGGAAACCCAGGGACCCTGTGTATTCATTTTTCACTGTTGCTATAACAAATTACTACAAACTTCATGGCTTGAAACAATCCAAATTTATTTTCTTACAGCTCTGAAGGTCAAAATTCTAAAATCAAAGTGAAGCCATGGAGGAAGAATCTGTTTTCTTGGCTTTTCCAGCTCCTAGAGGCACCTGCACCTTTGACTCAAGACTCTGTTCCTCCATCTTTAATATACATCACTTGCACTGCTGGTTCCATTGTCACATCTCAATTTTCTGACTTTGATCCTTATGCATCCACATAAGGATCTTGTGATTTTATTAGGCCTACCTGCATAATCCAGGATTCTTTACCCAACCCAAGACTCTTAACTTAATTGCACCTGCAAAGTCCATTTTGCCATGAAAGTTAAGATAGTCACAGACCCCAGGAGTTGGGATGTGGTCATTATTCTGTCTACTCCACCCTGAATCAAGAGCATATCTTTAACAAGTGCAGGTAACTTTTATTTCATTTTCCTTTTTATTTCATAGATAATATATTCCTGTAATGATGTTTGAAATGTGCATATCTGAAAACCAATGCTTAATACCATAACTAGGAAGGTAGGGTTTCATCTGGTTCATGAAAGCTTAAAAAATAAAATATAATAAAGTTCTAAATTATACTAGAATTTTTGTATTCAGTCTTCAGTCAGGTATCATATAAACTTCTCAGATTTTTTTTTCATAATTGAAATAACAATTTATTTAAATCCAATGGACATTTGATTGAAGCTAAAGATATCTAAGATATTTATGTTTGTTTAAATTATATCTATGACTAAGGCTAATTCTTCAATTTTCCTTTGTCTTACAAAAATAAGTACGCAGTAAAAAGTCGATAAAAATAATTTCACAAAAGCTACATTAGAGCTGAAAGTGAACTATTGGTAACAAAAGGAAGCATTATGACATATTTAAAAATTCCTGTTCTTAATGATGAACTAAAGCCCAGAATCAGATTATGAAATACACATTAGGAATGTCAGTTCCAATGAAATAAAATTATAGGCCTTTCAAAACTCAAATTGGATCTGTATAGAAATAAGAGACCTGAAGGAGAGTCTTTGTGTTGTTTTTGTTTGGCAGAGTTTGGTTTGGTTTCTCTATTGGACACAAAGTCATATAAAACATTGCTTTGTTTTGTTTTTTACCCCCTCTGGTAAAATATCACTAGTTAAGGACTGGGGTCATTTATGAAATCAACATAAAAACAAATAACTAAAAAAATAGTATTTTTGCGACTAGGCATCTTCAAGGTAGCCTGTGTAGGGCCTCTGGGTTCAGCTCAGGGCTGTGAAGCTCTGCCTCCCGCCCCTGCAGGGACACCACCCCCTCCCCACTCTAGACCTCAGTGTTAGCTAGGTAGGCAAAGTGACCCCTTCCTGCTCTTCTCTGTCCCTTCTAACTTTTTCTTTCCTTTTAAAAAAAAAAAAAAAAATACAGCTTTTCTGCCCTGCTTGTGCCTTTCTCTTGTTAATTTCACTCTTCTTCCCTCACCCAGGACACAAAGCAGCCAGGTATCTTTAACCTAGCCTGTGTTGCGCCTTAGGGGTTTTCCATTCTCAACCCATTTTGATTTTCTGTAAAGTGATTTCTTTTCTTTTCCTTTTTTTCTTTCTGTCTTTTTCTCCTAGTATTTTCCTTCTTTTTTCTTTGCTTTTTCTCCCTATTTCTATTGCCTACATTGTTTTTCTTTTACCTTAGTTTCCTGTTTTACAGCTCAGCCTTTACCCACTGCCTAGAGATGACTAGGTGGCTAAACATCTGAACACTGAGTTTTAGAAAATTCTATGCACCTCACTGTAGTGGCTGCAAAAATAGTGAAATTCATAAATCTGATTGCAAAACTCCTCTGGTGATTCCCACATTGGAGGATATAGTAAAAGGGGGAAAATAGCACCAAATTATTTCACAGTCATAGAATCTTTATCCAACAAATTGGCCAGAAGTGAATACATTATCAAATGTCTAAAAATCAGAAAAGAGCCTCAAGGATGAGAGAATCGAGTAGTATATCTGCAGCAAGGGAACACTGGAACTTGTCTCTGAGTAGGGAAAAATTGGAGGATATTACTAAAATGTCAGAAAAAGAATTTAGAATGTTTATGGTAACAAAATTCTGAGATGCAAGAAGAAAGAGACGTTGAGCTCCAAGAGATGAGGAAGTCTTTCTACGATAGGAAAGAAGAATTGGACACCATAAAAAAGAATCAAACAGAACTGTTAAATATAAAGGGTGTGATACAAGAAATTAAAACCTCCCTTGAAAGTATCAAAAGTAGGTTAGATCATGCAGAAGATTGAATTTTGGATGTAGAAGACAAAACCAATAACCTAGAAAAAGTTATCAAAAATACTCAGGAAACAGCCAAGAAAACTGAGAATGATATATGAGAAATACTAGATACCACGAAATGCCCTAATAGCTGAATAATTGGTATCCAGAAGGTGAAGAAACTAATAAGGGCACTGATAATCTATTCCATGAAATTCTGGAAGAAAACTTTCTAAGTCTGGAGAGGCACTCAAACTCTGACCCAAGAAATACAAAGAACTCCAAGTAGAATCAATCCAAGAAGATCCTCTCCATGCCACATCATAGATATATTGACCAAAATGACAAAGACAAGATACTAAGATTGGTAAGAGAGAAATGTCAAATCACTTACAAAGGCTATCTCATCAGGCTAACTCCGGACCTCTCATTGGATACAATGCAAGCAAGGAAAGAATATATTCAAACTGCTAAATGAAAAACCATTTCAATCAAGAATACTATGCCTGACAAGATTATTCTTCATCTGAGAAAATAAAATAAAAATGTTCTCAGATAAACAAAACCTGATAGAATTTGCCAACTCCAGACCAGCTCTTCAAGAAATTCTGAAAGGAGTACTATACCAAGAAAACTAAAGAGAGACATACAGCAATAAGAGAACAAAAACAACAAGGAATATGGCCAACTTAATGGTAGGGACAAGTCTGGAAATATCAATAATAACGCTGAATGTCAATGGAGTAAATTATCTGATTAAGAGACACAGACTGGCTGACTGGATTAAAAATCAGAAACACTCCATCTGCTGCCTACAAGAAACTCATCTCATGGATAAAGACATACATAGACTAAAAGTGAAGGGTTGGAAAAAGATATTCCATGCAAATAGAAACCAAAAAAGAGTGGGATTTAGGACAAAATCCCACTCTTTAGGACAAAATAGGCTTTAAGACAAAAACCGTAAGAAAAAACAAGGAAGGGCATTACATAGTAGTTAAAGGGCTAATTTACCAAGAAGATATAATGCTTACAAATATCTATGCACTGAACTCAGGAGCATCAAAATATGTAAAGGAAAGACTGCTAGATCTAAAAGGAGAGATAGACTGTAACACAATAATTGCTGGATATCTCAACACCCCATTATCTCCTTTAGACAGATCAACCAGACCAAAAAAAAAAAAAAAAAAAAAAAAAGAACAAAGACATTCAGCAGGACCTAAATGATACCATAAATCAGATGGACTTGATAGACATCTATAGAACTTTCCACGAAAAAAAAATAACCACACACACAAAATATACATTTTTCTCTGCCCTGCCCTGCATGGTACTTTCTCAAAGATTAATCATGATAGGGCACAAAACCAGCCTTTACAAATTAAAAGGCATAGAAACTATAGCCAGCATCTTTTATGACAATGATGGAATTAAACTTGATAATGATCTCGGGAAAACCCCTCAAGAATACAAAAATACATGGAAACTAAATAACCTACCTCTGAATGACTTCATGACTACTGAAGATATTAAGACTAAAATCAAGAGACCAGCAGTTAGTGTAGTGGCTATGTTGCTGGACTCCCAGGTAGTTTACCATAGTTTGAGTCCCGGATCCGGTGGCTTAAACTCACCCTGGGTGCATATCATGCATGCCTAAGATCCTGAGAGGAGACTGGAGGAGAAGGGATTGTGGTGTGGCCATCTTCCTGTGGGTGGGGTGTGGGGGTGATTTCTCACTTTTTGTCTCTCTGTCTCCCTCTGTCTTTCTAGCAAGCACATATGCCCTATAGCAAAATCCTCTCCAAAAAAAAAAAAAGAGAGACAGAGAGAGAGAGACTGAAATCAAAAGATTCATGGAAACAAATTATAAAGAGTACACAAGTTTCCATAATTTATGGAACACTGCAAAAGCAGTCATAAGAGGGAAGATTGTAGTAATTAGTGCACACAAGAAAAAGATGGAAAGGTGGCAATAGGACAATCTAACATCATGCCTCAGGGAATTGGAAAAAAATGCCAGGAGAAAAGAGATAATAAAATTCAAGCAGAAATAAATGAAATAGAAAATAAGCAAACTATACAGAAAATAAATGAAAGCAAAAGCTGATTCTTTCAAAAGGTGAACAAGACTGACACACCATTAGCTATACTAATTAAGAAGAAAAGAGAAAGGAACCAGATAAATCAAATGAATCAGGCAACATTACAACGGACATAACAGAAATACAAAACATTATTAGGGATACTATGAGGAACTATATGCCAACAAAGAAGAAAACTTGAATGAGATGGACAAATTCCTGGATACATATAACCTACCAAGATTGACTCAGGAGGACATAGAAAGCCTGAATAGACCTATAACAAGCAATGAGATTGAATCAGTAATAAATAACCTCCCAAAAAAGAAAAGTCCAGGTCCCAATGACTTCACTGCTGAATTTTACAAAACTTTTAAAGAAGAGGTAATCCCCATTCTACTCACATTGTTTCTAGAGATCCAAAAAAAAAAAGAAACCCTTCCAAATTCATTTTATGAAGCCTCCTTTACCCTCATTCCCAAAACGAATAAGGATACCACAAAAAAGGAAAGCTACAAACCTATATCTCTAATGAATATAGACGCAAAAATTCTCAACAAGATACTTTCTAACCATATTCAACAGCATTTTAAAAAGGTTATTCATCAAGACCAGGTAGGCTTTATTCCAGGGATGGAAGGGTGGTTCAACATACATGAAACCATAAGTGTAATACACCATATCAACAGAAAGAAAGATAAAAACTATATGATCACTTCAATTGATGTGGAAAAAGTATTTGACAAAATACAACATTCCTGTATGATCAAGACTCTCAATAAAATTGACAGAAGGATCATTGTTCAGCATAATAAAATCCACCTGTAAAAAACCCATAGATAGGGACCAGCAGTTGGTGTAATGGCTATGTCGCTGGACTCCCACGTAGTTGACCGTGGTTCGCATCCCGGACCCAGTGGCTTAAAACTCACGCCGGGTGCGTGTGCATGTGTGCTCAAGATCCCGAGAGGAGAAAGGAGGAGAAGGGATTGCAGCGTGGCCATCCCCCCTGGGGGGTGATTTCTCGCTTTCTGTCTCTCTATCTGTCTCTGTCTGTCTGGCAAGCACACGTTCCCTATAGCAAAAACCTCTAAAAACAAACAAACAAACAAACAAAAAACCCATAGATAACATTATACTAAATGGGGAAAAGCTGAAAAATTTTTCCACTCAAAACTGGTACAAGACAAGGCTGCCCACTCTCTCCACTCCTATTCAGTATAGTACTGGAAGTCCTAGCCATCGCAATCAGACAAGAGAAGGAAATAAATGCCATTCCAATAGGGAAAGTAAAACTGAAATTGTTTCTGTTTGCAAATGACATGATTGTATACATAGAAGACCCAATAATATCCACAAAAAAACTTCTCTAAGTAAAAAATGCATACAGTAAAGTGGCAGGATACAAAATTAACTTACCAAAACCTATAGAATTTCTAAATATGAACAACAAGCAGACAGAGACAGAACTGAGGAAAGTAATCCCATTTACTGTAGCCACAAGAAATATAAGATATTTAGGAATAAAACTAACCAAGGAAGTCAAAGACCTCTACAAGGAAAACTATGAAGATCTTAAAAAGGAAATTGAAAAGGACACTAAAAAGTGGAAGGAAATCCCATGTTCCTGGATTGAGAGAATTAATATAATCAAAATGGCAATCATACTCAAATTAATCTACATATTTAATACAATCCCTATAAAATTACAAGAGACATTCTTCACAGATCTAGAAAAGACTATCATAGAATTTGTCTGAAACTGTAAAAGACCTTGTTTTGCTAAAGCCATCCTGTGCAAAAAGACTGAAGCAGGTGGCATCTCACTTCCTGCCCCCAAAATACATTACAAAACTGTGATAATCAAAACAGCATGATATTGGCACAAAAACAGACATGAGGGGACCAGCAGTTAGCATAATGGCTATGTCTCTGGACTCCCACGTAGTCAACCACGGTTCGCGTCCCGGACCTGGTGGCTTAAAACTCACGCAGGGCGCGTGTGCGTGCATGCCCAAGATCCTGAGAGGAGAATGGAAGAGAAGGGATTGCAGCGTGGCCATCCCCCCTGGGGGGTGATTTCTCGCTTTCTATCTCTCTGTCTCTTTCTTTCTGGTGAGCGCATGTGCCCTATAGCAAAAAAAAAAAAAAAAAAAAAAAAAAAAAAAGACATGAGGACCAATGGAACAGAGTAAAGACTCCAGAAATAAACTCCAAAACATATAGCCAATTCAGCTTTGACAAAGGGTACCAGCCAATCTGGTGGGAAAAGGGACCTCTTTAGCAAATGGTGCTGTAAAAACTGGATATGCACCTGCAGAAAGATGAATCTGAACCCCTATCTGTAACTATTAACAAAAATCAACTCAAAGTGGCTCAAAGATCTAAACTTAAGACTGCAAACTATAAGACTACTGGTGAAAAACACTGGTGAAACTCTGGGAGACATTGGGGTAGGCAAAGACTTCTGAAGGAAGGCCCCCCCCCCCCGCCTCAAAGCACAGTCAATAATACCCAAAATAGACAGGTGAGATTACATCAGATTAGGAAGGTTCTGCACAAAAAGGACACCATAATTAGAGTGAATCAACAACCTTCAGAATGAGAGAGAAGTTTTTGTTTACTGTGCCTCAGATAAAGGACTGATAATCATAATACACTGGGAACTCAAGCAGCTGACCCAGAAGAAAATGATTAACCCAATTAAAAGATGGGAAAATGAGCTAAATAGACAACTCTCTAAGGAAGACATACAAACAGCCAAAAAGCATATGAAAAAAATGCTCAACATCCCTCATTATAAGAAAGATGCAGATCAAAACCATAATGAGATACCACCTAACCCCAGTCAGAATGGTGAAGATCAAAAAAAGTAATAATGATAAGTGCCAGAGGGTATGTGGTGAAAGGGGAATACTCCTACACTGTTGGTGGGAATGTAAATTGGTCCTGCCACTGTGGAGAACAAGATGGAGGTTCCTCAAAGACTTTCAGATAGAACTACCATGTGACCCAGCAATTCCACTCCTAGGTATCTACCCAAAGGACAAGAGAACACTCAGTCAGAAAAGCGCTTGCATAACTATATTTATTGTAGCATTGTTCACAATTGCTAAGACATGGAACCAACACAAATGTCCACAAACAGATGAATAGACTGAAAAACTGTGGCACATATACTCCATGGAATACTATTCGGCCATAAAAAACAACAAGGCTCTGGAATTTGATAGAAAGTGGACAAATATGGAAGATTTGTTCTGAGCAAAGCAAATCAGGCTATGAAAGAGAGACATCGTATGTCTCCACTGAACATATACTGACTGTCTGTACTCTATGGTAGAGACTGGAAGACTGGAGAGCATAAAAGCATTAAAAATTGTAATGGACACTGGAGACAAAGTGGAAAGACAGTATGTGAGGGGAGGAGTATAGGAAAAGAAATTTGGGGAAAAAATAGAGAGGTAAGACACTTGTGGGACACAGATATGGTTAATTATCTCTTGATGAGGATGTGTATAGTATTCACAACTGGGTTGGACTTAGGTGTACATCATGCTTCTTAAAAGTCTCTTTATCATCTAAATGATGTATAGCAATAGAATGTATGAATAATAGACAGATAGATGATAGATATAGATAGATAGATAGATAGATAGATAGATAGATAGATAGATAGATAGACAGACAGATAGACAGACAGATAGATAAATATTTTTTGCACCAGCCTGTGGCATAGTGTGCTAAGGCAGCTGGATCAACATGGCCAATTGTGCAGTTCAAGTCCCAGACCTGGAAGCTTGAAAAACATGTCAGGAATGTGTGTGTACATGCCCCAAATCTCAAAAGGATATAGAAATGGAGAAGGGATTGCAGTGTAACTATACTCAAGGGGAGCATTCTCTCTCTTTCTCTCTTTCGTGCAAGTGCCCTCTGGCAAACTATAAAAAAAATAGTATTTTCTTTAACTCTTAAGGATAAATTATTAGGCAAAAAATGACATTACTAAACTTAGTATTAGTGTGTGCTCACAAAAGAATCTATTTTGGGGGGATTTGTTTTGTTTATAGCAAACAAGTAACTCTAAATAGAATTCCACATAGACACAGACCTAGCAGCTTGAGAAACTTGCCAGGCATGTGTGCATACATGCCCCAAATCCCAAAAGGATGTAGAAATGGAGGAGAAGGGAGTGCGGCATACCCATCCCCTAGTGGGGGGTACTTTCTCACTCTCTCTCTCTCTCTCTCTCTCTCTCTCCAGAAAGTGCCCTCTGGAAAACCTTTAAAAAAAAAAAAAAAAAAAAAAAAACAGTATTTTCTTCAACTCTTAAGGAAAAATTATTTGACAAAAACTGACATTACTAAAATTAGTAATAGTACGTGATCCCCAAAATATCTATTTTGGTTTTGTTTTGTTTATAGCAAACAAGTCACACTAAATAGAATTCCATGTAAATATTTATTTGTAAATATTTATTTACATCTAAATCTGGGTGCTTTACTATAACACAAATAGGTACTAAGCATTTTGCACCTTTGTTTTTTTTTTGAGAGGTTTTGCCTTAGGGTTCATGTGATCCCTGGGGAGAGAGAGACAAAGATAGTGAGAGGGAAAGTGAGAAATCATCCTCCCCACCCCCCAGGGAAAATGACCATGCCACAATCCTTTCTTGGGCACACATGCACACACGCCTGGCATGATTTTCAAGTCACCATGTCCGGAACTTGAACTGTGATGTGTGAGTCCAGCAATGTAACTACTATGACATCTATGGGTAGTCATAGTTTTTTAAACCATTTTTAAACTATCCTTTATATGCAACTGTAAAAGAGACATACAAATAGCACTTACTTCAAGAGATGGATGGATGGGGACTAGCAGTTAGCGTAATGGCTATGTCGCTGAACTCCCATGTAGTCGACCGCGGTTTAAGTCGCAGACCCGGTGGCTTAAACTCACGCTGGGCACGTGTGCATGCATGCCCAAGATCCCGAGAGAAGAATGGAGGAGAAGAGATTGCAGCATGGACATCCCCCCTGGGGGATGATTTCTCGTTTTCTGTCTCTCTGTCTCTCTCTGTCTTTCTGGAGAGCACATGTGCCCTGTAGCAAAAACCTCTCAAAAAGAAAAAAAAAAGATAGATGGATGGATATAATGACTCTATAAGATAATCCATGTGAAATTCAGAGCCCCTCCAAAGTAGGGGCTAAAAACCCAGAAAATCCTTAGGAAATAAATATTGACTCTGCTCTTTTTATTGGCCTGCTAATTGCCATGCATTTTTGTTTGTGACATTACCTGTCCTACCATTGTTTCCCAGCAGGGTCCTCGAGGTACATCTGCAGGGTGAACAAAAAAGGGAGACCCAGTGGTGTTTCCAGAGAGTGAGGCATTATAGGCCTTGATCATGTTGGCTTCCCATAGGGTAATATTGGCCTTTACAAGCTTCTCCTCTTCTATCTAAAAAGCAAAGAGATGGAAACGAAAATGAAGACAATACAGTTTTCAGAGACAGTATTGGCACCCTTGAGACCTGAAATTTAACAAGGTGCCGAGGGCAGGAACAAATCGGACAGAAGGCTTACCTTGTTGTTAATCTCATCCATCAAGGCAAGAATAAAAACATATAAGTTGCCTAAAAGGAGAGCAAAAATGCGTCCCAGAAGCCATTTCAGAGCAATGAGGGGATGGTAGTCTTCCAATTCAGCAAACAGGTCAAATAGTGTTGGACAGAACATCCCCAGGAGGGACATCACCATGTTCATCTACAAGGGAACGCAAAGGACGAACTAGGTTAATAGTGCTTAAAAATTATTATTGCTTTCCTATTGGAAGATTCTCAGCTAGGTTCCTTTCATCTTTTATAAGACTAAAGATTATTTCATACACTTAGAATTGAACCTCAATAAAAAAATAGACAATAGTCAACTCACATTCTCCAGAGATGCATGTGTGTGAAATTGTGTCGGTATTACTCTGCACCAGCAGTACTAGTCTGTTTCCTAGGATAGTGAGGGTGAGTTTACATCTCTATGTAGCCAGAAAACATACCGTTCTACATGGTGATGGATTCTGATATAGTGAGGCACTTTATAACAAGATTAAGTGGAAAATAATCTGTTTGAGAACAGAGTTCAGCTATTTAGGTCATCAGGAGAGTCATGATGGATTTTTCTATGTTTTTCTATGTAAATGCATCATGACTTTCCCATGACCCAATAGAAGTACTAATCTGATAACCATTAGAATATAGGCTAGTGTAATCAGTTAGAATAAATGAATTCTCTTTGATGAGTTCAGGAACTCAGGATTTAAAAAAATGAAATGCTGGCCCAGCAGGTGACATGGTGGTTAAGGATGCTGGACTCCCACATGGCAGTCTGCGGTTCAAGTACTGGACCTGGAAGCTTGCTTTCTAACTTTTCCTCTCTCTCACTTTGTCCCTTTCTGGTCAAATTAAAAATAAATAAATAAATAAATAAATAAATAAATAAATAAAGGTAAATAAAATAATTCTTGGAAAGAAATGAACTATGAAGGATGCAAATTGCTGGAGATAAAAATAAAAGATTAAATAGTTTATCTAAGAAAATAGGGGACATTCAGAGAAACAAGTGGAACCCGCATGGCATAATGTTAAAGAAGCCAAGGTAGAAAGTTTCAAAAATGATAGACTGGTCTATCATTTATAATGTCAACAGTAAGACAGTGATGCACAGGGTGGACAGGACAGGAGAGAGTGGAGAGAGAAATACAAAAAGTAGGAAATGTATAGTTCTTATCTCCTGACTGTTTGGCACCCTTATGATTTATTATTAGGCTAAATTAAGTCGTTTTGCAACAGGAAAAAAATTTCAGATAATTGATAACTCTTTACCAAGTATCTGGACTTAAATCATCACTGCTAAGTGTTTTCTATTTTCCCCACGGACTCCATGTTTGAATGATTATAACTATAATACTATATTTAGAAAATAATTGCCAATATTTTAAAACATTTTATTAAGAACATTATATAAGTATGACCAACAGGATCCGAAACTCAGCATGACATAATATAAAATCAGCATGGTATAATTTCAGCCTAACATAAAAATTTGGCAGATTAAATTTGGTTTCTTCAAATTTGTAAAGTTATTCATGAATTCACAATATTATCTTCATTAGTCTCTAGGACTCAGGGGTCCTGTAAAGTGAATATTAAACAGGTTCTTACAAAGTATAATCTTTTTAATGATAATCAACTACTTATTCTTTCATACGGTTCGTTTATATAAAAATGTGATCAGTATGGACCAAAGCTGCTTGATCATTTTGTCTATTGTACTATCACAATTATAAGGAAGATTCTGAAGGTAAACTCAGTAAGTACTTCAAGGTGGTCCTTTGTTTTAAATAAATAAAAATCCTCTACCCAATGACTTCTATTTTATAGTTTCCATGAAATGTCTGTGATATTATGGTCTCTTAAATGTATGCTTCCCCATCTCTATTGTCTTAATTTCTGAAATACCTAGAATATTTTTATTTAGAATCTTTTTTTTAAAGGTTTATGCCATAGGGTGCATGCACTTGCCAGAGAGAGATAGTGAGAAGGAAAGTGAGAAATTAACCCCTAGCGGGGATGACCACACTGGAATTCCTTCTCCATCCTCCTCCTGGGATTTGGGGCATTAATGCATACACACCTGGAAAGATATTTAAGTTGCAAGGTCTGAGACTCCAACTGCAGTGGGTCATTTGGTAGTATAGTGCCTTAACCACTATGCAACCTGCTGGCCCTTTATAAATAGATTATATAATTTGCTGTCCAAGATTTTTAAAGGAAGTCATGTTTATAAAGACTTATCTTTATATACATATTTTCCTACAAGGCTTTGCAAAATATACCTATATCTATATCTATCTATCTATCTATCTATCTATCTATATCCATATATAGACTAAGTCTGTGCATATTTGAAAATGCCCAAGTTTAAAGTGATGTCAACATTTTATGCTATTACAGTTTATAACCAGTGATTTCCTGATTCTTAATATCTACCTCATCTCTCTAAACCACTAGATGGGCAGACACATTGAAGGCAAAATAGCAATCAGAAAATTTAATTACTTGCAAAGAGCTGGCCTTCTTTACTTGAATATCATTTGGAGGGAGTGAAAGTAAGGCAGGGGAGAAGAGGAGATGGACTTGTGCAGTTAGGCCTTAGTGAAAAATAAAGGGAAAATATAAAGGGAAGCCATGATTTGCCTAAAGTTGAGAGGCAACCTGAATGTCTCTAGTGGGATAATTCAGGCTTTATCAGAGAATCTAGGCAATAATTCGATCTTTCAATGACAGATAGCGGATATACAGGGAAAGCAACATAGAGCCTCAGACTTGAAATTAACACTCCTAGGTTCTCTGTTAGTCTACTAAGTCTTGACTGTGAACACAATGTCTAATTTCCTGAGATTTATCATCTGCATCTGTAAAATGTACTGGTTGGACTATATGTTTTCTAATCTCTCTTGACTCTCACTTTCTATCATGACACAACATAAAAAATAGCACAGATTTGGAAATAAGACTAAAGTAGAATGGGAAATGTGCAAGAGTTGGTTAACTATAGGGAAAGATGGGAGCACAGGCAAGGGATAGGCTTACTTAGTGCTTCAGCAAAAACACAAAATAGCAAATATCAGGCTCTAAGAACATAAAAAGCATGCAGAGACGAACTTCATTTTTTTCCCACCACCCAAGGGTGTCAGGATCTTGCTGTGCAAATTCCTGGGATCGTTTCACGGCCCAGAAGATGAGGTATCCACTTCCTCCAAGAGTTAGAAACACGAAGAAGTTAGCAAGAAACCTCAGGAATCTGATCAAGTGGACATTTTCTTCTACTTGGGCTGCTCGTTCTTCTATTATAGCTTCCTATATCCAGGCAAAACAAAATAAAAAGGATATCTTAGCAACAGAAAGGATTATGAACTTGGAAATTATTTTTGCAAATTAGAATATGAGGAATGAGCCAGCCCCATAGCCTAAGGGTGCCAGCTCCCACGTGGCCAACCATGGTTCAAATCCTCACCTAGTGACTTGAAAAACATACCAGGTACATATTCATACATGCCTTAGATCCCAACAGGATGGAGAAAAGAAGGTGATGGGATTACAGCATGACCGTGCCCCATGGTGGGGGGCTTCCTTCTTTTCTCTATTTATCTTTCTCTGGTGAAAGCATATGCCCTCTGCCCATTATAAAAATGAATGTAAGGTGTAGGCATATAAATTAAATTTGGGATTCTCTGAACAAGGCAAATATTGCCAACAAGTGATGGCAAATGAAAGAAGGAAGAATTCTTGTAAATAAACTCTTGATTGGTTTAACGCTAGAATAGTCCGAATTCTTAAAGATACTTCTGTTCAATGTAATTTTTAAGACTATAAAATTGCCTTTAGAGTCACTTTAAATAATAAACTAACTTGTTCTATAAATAGCATTGTTTTATTATTTAAAACAGCTGACTCTGATTACTGATGATTTCCTGTTTTGAGCCAATAGAATACATTTATTTTTAAGACAAATATTCTCTATACTGTGATCCTTCTGCCTCAGCCTCCATGACTTTCTAGGACTGCACATATGTATCACCATGCCCAGCTTTTAGGTTACACTATTAATCAAACCCAGACCTTCCACATGGTTCTAGTCTGTGGAACATAGTCTTAGCAGAATGCTCCACCATGGCTCAGCCCATTAAAATTGCTTTATTTCCAAATTTAGAGAAGAAAAGTCCTCGAGGGATAATAGCGCTATCATGAGTCATCAGATATTTTCCAGTCATAATAGAACCATTCCCAGATCCAGGTTGGCAGAAACCATGAGTTAATCTCTTTTTTAATTGTCAATGTACTTCAATAGTTATACCATACGGAATTCCCAAAATTTTACTTTTAGAATCACAAAGAACATGGAGGTGGGCAGAGGTGCAGTGGTAAAATATAGAGCTCTGCAAGGCTGACCCATGTGAGAAGTTTCCAGGGTTGCATCTGGAGACCTCTGTGAGTACTCCAGTATGTTTACGCCTGTTATCTAGGACTGGCTTAGCCACGGATGGATCACAGCATTAAGATTCTGTTGGGCGTGCTCTCTCCCTCTCATAGAATAAATAAATAAATTTCTAAAAAAATAAAAAATAAAAAAACAATATAAAGAACAAGCTTTTGAAATTTTGTTCCTACCTTAAAGTTCATTGTGATAGAATTAAATTTGTTGTCTGCTGTTTCGGGATTGCCAATCAGGTAGTCCCAGCTGGTGAACACCTTCCAGCTGAAGTTGAAAGTATTGTCATCACCTCCTCCATCATCACCAATATTTTTGGTCATCCTATAAAAAACAGGGAGCTTAACCAGCAGCCAGCACACAAAAAGAAAGAGGAAGGGTAGAGAATAACAATACATCATAATTATAGATAAATTGAAAAAGTGATATTTAAAAGACAAATATTTTCAATAAGTTTGCCTTAATAACTAGAAAATGGAAGCTTATTTTTAATTTTTTTTTAATTTTTTAAACCTTTAATTTTCAAAGTCTTCAAGATTAAAAGAGTAATAACATTCATGGTTTTAACAATTAAACAAGCACACAAAAATACATTTTTTATTTATTTTCTTAAATTGAGGAATTAAAGTCATATAATTGGTTCTTAATGTTTTGTGGGATACAAATCCATTTAAGGATTAGGGTTAGGATATGATGAAACAATTAAGTCTTTTCCCAGGAAAAAAATATGTAGACTTTATCCTGTTTCACACAACTTCAGTTGGTTCCCAGACCCCCTGAAACCTATGTATGGACTAACCCAGATCAAAAACATCCTATGCAAAATTTAATCCTCCTCTAAATCCCCTTCCAAAGAGCAATTACTCTGAATGCATTAAATTTTTATCTACTTTACAATTCTTGAGCAAAATTCAAGAGCTTTGTACAACCTTAATGCCAATGGATTACATATATTTTAATCAGTAATTAAAGAATGTTTTTGGCTTGAAGAGCTTAATGCATTTATTTATAGGTTTATTTTAGTTGTTAGAAATCTATATTTCACTTACTTCACTTCCTTTTTTCCCATGTTATTATAAATAGCAAAAGTAAAATTTCATATGGCACATATGAAAGTAATCCCATGAGGTTTGTTTTTTAAATATTATAGTGATATGGAACCAAAAGAAGAGAGAGGTCAATGGCATACAGCTAACATGATAGATTGATAACTATATCTAAGGTCAAGTAAATTCTCCTATCATGAGCCCTAGTGCTTATGGAGGTTTATATATTTCAAATCAGCTACTATATTATAAAAAATAACCAAAAATAATTATTCATTTCATAAGTCTACCACTTGACCCTTTACGTCTGGTAATTATATATATTTTCCTTTTTTGGTACTTGTTCTAGAAAACTTTGCAAGAGGTCAAGGTGGTTATTGTTGGTCTCTTTTTCAAATGCAGAAGATGATGCTCAGAGACATGAAGCAATTGGCTGGCCACTATCCAGCAGTGCATCCCAGAGGTCAAGGGCTCAGATTTTCTGACTTTGCTCCAGTACACAAGCTAGGCCATCATAAGGGAGGTTGAACCAAATAGAATGTTTCTGTAGATCAAAGAGTTGATATCAGGCATTCCCTATGGTGTCACCTAAGGAGAAAGCTATTTATTTGATTAATATACCACCAATTGTTTTTTGGACTGTCATTGAGCAGAGCAAGGCCTCAAGGAAAACTGTCCAGCTAACAGGTAAGTTTTCAATGGAGTTTTATCACTGGCCAAATTTTGTAGTTGAACACAACTTTCCTGGGAAGGGAACCCCACCTGGACAAGCAACCTGGGAACGTGATATGAAAACAAATGGGATACTGAAAGGAATGAAGGAAGGAGACTGAGAACAAACTGTTCATAACACATTTTGATGAAAATTTGACCTTAATAGCTGTAAAATATTTCATGTACATCTCTACACCCTTGTCAGAGTGAAAAATGCCCATACTTATTAAAAAAAAAAAAAAAAAAAAAAAAAAAAAAAAAAAAAAAAAAAAAACCCTCCTTTTGCAAGGGGGCCGTAGCTTCGGGCTGCAAAATCTATGAGAAGCATTCTCCATTTGGCATTTGTTTTGCCAGGGAAGTAAGGGAAGGCAATTACAACATTTATGGGGTTGCCTAGGGTGTTTAAATTGAATTGCTTGCTTTGGACCAAAAGTTTATAGCTCCAACTATACAGTGGGGTCATTGGGTTATTGTATGGACGCATGCACAGGTTTTTATTCAATCAAATACCTACTAAATCCTAAGCCAATAGGGTCACCCTAATACTGTAGCCTCTGCCAAAATGAAAATGAGGGATTGAGAGATAGGTGGGAAACAACTCGCTAGAAGCTCACAAAGTAAGACCACTACACAAGAAAAATAAAATTACTGCAAGGAAGATTTTAAGCAGCATGTATTACATTCTTAAGAAGAAATATTTCATGGCAAAGGATAATACAACCTATTAGTTCATGGTCTATTGGTCACTACCACTAGTCACTTCCTTGTTCATGGTCCGTTTCTCTAACTGAGTTAACTATGAGGGCAAGGACTTTATTTTGTTCATCATTAAATCCACAGACATCAGATAGCTCCTTGGATTGCTCAAAGTAGGCGCTCCATAAACTGTTGTTAAATGAAAGAATAAGTACATGAATTGTCATTCTGGAAGTAAAATTGGCACTAGAAAGAGCCTCATTAATTTATTAGCATAAATTATTGTTTTTGTATGGTAGAGTACATATTAACATCTGCTGGTTATGCTATTGTTGTTCAGGTCTGTCCTTGTTTTCACCATAAATTTCAACATATCATTTCATTTTATAAAGAGCTGCCATTCATCCTAGACTACTACTATCCCTATTCCATGTTTGCCAGGGGAGAACTTTTCATGTAATTTCATAATCATAGATACAGTTCATAAAGCAGTAATATAAAATGGAACATGATGATTTTAAGCCTTTCATATGTCACTGCTTTTCTGCTCCAAGAATTTGTTTTATTTTATTTTTTATGAGAGAGAGAGTGAGAAAGCAGAAGGAGAATTGATTCAAGAACTCGGGTTTCCTTCTATTCTATTTGAGTAATGTATCCCATAAGTGCGCTCATGTTTATTCCAAGAGTATATGTGATTGGGGTAGATGTGGGAGCGGGAAGAGATGATCAGTGATTCTGTACAATAATTTCTGTCTCCTCAATTCTTTTTTTACCAAGTATTGTCCCTGGAGCTGGGACTGGCAGTAGGAGTCATATATATATATATATATATATATATATATATATATATATTGCTTTTGAATTGCCCTGCTATGTAAGCCAATGAGCTTAAACTGCTGGCAGTTCAGTTAATGAGTAACTGAAGGTCCATGCCAAACGGGTGACTAAGGCAGGTTGATTTTCTTAGCATAGTGTAGCTGACTTGAGGGGAAAAACATGGAGTTGGTGCCTTGCAGCTATCTTAAATGGCATCTTGGAGCAAATTCAAAAAGGCTGCCACTTTCTCTATAGCTGTTATACCTGGTGTGGTTACCACCAGTAA
Source organism: Tupaia tana (assembly GCA_026018925.1). NCBI lineage: Eukaryota > Metazoa > Chordata > Mammalia > Scandentia > Tupaiidae > Tupaia > Tupaia tana. The sequence goes on from JAKSZU010000013.1 coordinate 28,602,318, forward strand.
CATGTGGTTACCGAGTACATAAAATATGACTAGTATAAAATATATTTCAGATTATGAAGACTTAGTACTCCCCAAAAGACAGAATATCTCAATAATAATTTATATTGATCATTTTTTGAAACAATAGTACTTCTGATATACTGGGTTAAATAAAATATATTATTAAAATTAATTTCTCCTGTTTTTAAAAATATGTATGCTAGAAATTTCTTTTCCTTCTTTCTTTCTTTCTTTTTTTTTTTTGGGGGGGGAGAGGTTTTTGCTATAGGGTACCTGCACTCACCAGAAAGGCAGAGAGAGACAGAAAGTGAGAATCACCACCCAGGGCGGATGGCCACACCACAATCCCTTCTCCATTCACCTCTCGGGATCTTGGGCATGCACGCACATGTGCCCGGTGTGAGTTTTAGCCACCAGGTCTGGGACTCGAACTGCAGTCAACTACATGGGAGTCCAGCGACAGTCATTACGCCAACTTCTGGTCTACGTGGCTGTCTTTGCATAGTAATTCTCTAGATACTTCAAATTCATCTGCCAGAAAATTATTTTATTAAATATACAAATCTACTATACTGGATATCTGACTGCCCTGGTTTGGGAGGTTATAACATGACCTCAACTCTTATCGTGCTGGCTTGGTTTAGTTCTTCAATAAGTCTATGAATTATAACCCTCATATAGTGATTAATATCTGTTAAACATTTTTCACATGCCAGGTATGTCCTAAATGCTTTGTTTGTATCAACTCATTCAGTCCTCACACCTATCACATCTCTAACAGAGCAGCCGTGTAGTATGTGCATGGCAGAGATGGAATCTGAACCTTTCCAGAATATCATGAGAGCCCACTATGATATGCAGACTCCACGGAGTCACTGAAAGCAGCCCAGTAATATGATATGCACAGAATCCTTCTCCACTGACCATGGAGACCAAAATACTAACACAGAAATGGCACTCATGAGGCCTCACTAATGTAAAGGGTACCTCTGACTTTGGTCCAAACAAAACAATATGGTCAAAAGACTAGAAAATATCTTAGATTTTTGGACTGAGGTAGTGTTTTTTCAGATGGACAGAAATCTTATATTTGAGGCCTCTGGTTTCACTTGGATGGGCTGATAAATATCTTGACTATGGGGGTCTCCAATAAGGCTTTTCTCAAATTCTGAAAGAGCTTATAAATTAAATATGAAAATATGACAGTTTTTTTCTGGAGGAACCAATAAGTGAGGCAGAGATAGGACACAAAACATGTCACGAGCTGCTCCAGAGGGCTCCTGCCTAAGGCGACTGTCTGTGTACTTCATCCTTCCAAGATCCTTGGACTGAGCCCCTTCCTATGATGAAGGAAAAGGCTCATTCATACTTTATATTAAAAAAAAAGAAGAAAAAAAGAAAAGGCTGGGGATCTTATTCCAGCCTTAGTGGCATGCTGTTAAGACATTGCTATCTTGTAGATTAAGCTCACCTGGGAGGCCCAGGTTCCATTCCCTGCCCAATTTGAGAGTGAGTCAAACCCAGCTACTTAGGAAGCTGAAGTGGGGGGATTGTGACACAGTGAGATGCTGTCTTTAAAGTAAAAAGAAAAGGGGGGGGAGGAGAAGTGGGGAGTGGTAACTTTACTTGAGATCATTCAAATGTTCTCCTCAGCTAGTTCAGAAAATTGGCTAAAAGATAGATTTTTTTTTTTCACTCCCAAATAACTGTGCTAGGTTTCTGCAATGTCTTTAATTGGAGTACTATTAATGTATTTCAGGCAGGGGTAAAATTATGAACTGCAGTTCTATCAATTCCTTCGCTGAAATTCCTCCTCATACCCTGACCAACCCTTTTTTAAGACGGACCATAATTATACAGGTGACCATGATGGTCTCATTGCAGAGTAGTGGAAGGGGTATTTGTATTTGCTAACACAGCTGAAATTTGGGGGGTGAATGATCATTCTAGTTTTAAAAAGATGAACAAGTAACAGCAGATTTTGTGTACTGAGCTGATTCTGCAAGTCACAAATGTCTGCACACAAAGAAGGGGTCAACAGCTGTTTCTGTCTTGTTGATCACACGGATTTACACCTCCGCGTTCAGAAAGGCACATTTAAGAAATATATTTAAACTCAGAATAAGCAAGCCCCCATCCATCTGACCCAGCAAGATGACCCAAAGGCCTGTGTTTGTGTTTAACCCTTCTCTTTGGAGGATGTGATAGTTTAACAATAATGTTGTTATTAAAACTGTATTTCATCTCTTAGAGACTCTGCATTCTCTAGACATGAAATGGCTACAAAATTATAACCAATTCTCCAATGAATCCCTCCCCATTTGATTCCAGAAATCATTGTTTGCTTCCCAAAAGATAAATGAAACTTACGCTCTGAGGACAACCAGAAAGCTGTATCCAATGCACATAATCCCCACTAGAAAATAGGAGAGCGGCAACCTGAAATTCATCCATCCGATCGTTCGTTTATTGTCGTAATAGCCATAAAAGAGGACAGAATATTGTGCCAAGCCCTAAAATCCAACAACAAAGCCACTTAGCAGATGCTGTGAAGAGTAACTCAAAAAAGATTGACTCTTAAGAGCAATTACAGAAGGACATTAATTTTCAAACTGGGGACATGGCTCTGACATAAGCCCTATTGTTTTTTTCCCACAGAGTGAATATTTCAGCTGCCACATTGATTGGCAGCTTCTTGGTTCGCTCAAAATTCAGTGACTTCTCAACAGACAAAATTTTTAACCAAACATAGGCTTGCTCAGCTGTGGAATCATTACTGTGAAATGTCCATTGATTTGAACATCAAAACGCACTTCATGGTGTCATTAGATTTACAATTTTAAGAGCTTGCTTAAAATGAGGGGAGGTCTTGAAATGTGCTTCCCAAACTGCTGCAGCAGGTTTGCATTGCCAGTCACCTGACCCATAATAAGCTCAGATCTCCTTAAACTGTAGAGTTTGTATCTCAGCTCTCGCTTAGCAAACATGGGAGCAGGTGAAATGTCATAGAATCCAATCTGCACAATTTTCTGTTCATCGAGGCTATTAAGCGTGTTTATTTGTGCATTATGTTCTCTTTCCTAAGATTATCTGCCAGGGCTAGGATCACCTTCTCCCAAAGCCATCTGAATCATCCCTCTTTGCATGCTGAACCCTGGCATATTCGGATGCTGCTTCCTTCTGAATATTTATCTTTCCCTCTCTAATTCGTTGTGTTTTTCTCTCTTAACAAGGAAGCATTGTGTTCATATTATTATCTTTTTTTTTTTTTTTAGGTTTTTGCCTTAGAGCACATGTACGCATTGGAAAGAGACAAAGAGAGACAGTGAGAGGAAAGTGAGAAACCACCCCAAGGCGGGGATGGCCACACTGCAATCCCTTCTCCTCCATTCTCCTACTGGGATTTTGGCCACGAATGCACATGTTGCCTGGCATGATTTTCAAGCCACCAGATTCACTATGTGGGAATCTAGCACCCTAAACCCGAGGCCACCTGCTGGCCTCTGTGTCCCTGTGATTAAATATCAACTCCCCAGCTCCTCTCTGACTTCTTTCTTCTGGCAATAAATTATTATGCTTTGTGAAAGGAGAAGACAACCTGCCAATAGGAGGCTTCCTCTTGAGGTCAGGTAAGTCGTCCAGAATTTTAGAAAATCCAGTTGGCTGTCTTTTTTCTTTTTCAAAAACCAGATCTCATCAAGTCCATGTCAAGACCCTCCTGGGTTAGTCTTCCAGAGTGGCTGGGGTCACAGGCCTGGGCTTGAACTAGGTATTGAACCCTGACTTCACACATGATCTCAGCCTGTACAGCACAGCGTCTTAGCAGCCCGCAATACTGTGACTGGGCCAGTTGGTTCCTTTTGACATTATTTATACAGCCTGAGGGACTTTGAAGCCTCCTACCAAAGAAAGGAAAAGTAGGACAGAGGAGGATGTGGAAGAGGAAGAGGAGGAAAGACCTTGGATACAAATTCCCAGAGAAAGAATGAAGAAAAAGAATTTTTAAATTGCCTTAAACCAAAGTCACACTTAGCTCAAATCAGAAACATATGGAAATCTGAAAAACATACGGTTTTCAAAATGTGTGGCTAATTTACCTTTTAATACTCTATAAGAACTATCAAGCAATAACATCTCTATAAAGTCTCAAAAGGAGCTTGCGTGCCAAACTGGACCCAGAATGGGATGAGTGGGCATTGAGCAAACACCAGGATGTTGAACTTCCTTGAACCCCACCAGCCTATATCTACATTTTTCAGCTAAAGTCAAGACAAATCCAACTTGTGTTACTTGACATTATGTATCAACTTAAGTGAGCCATGGAGTAGCCAAATAAGGTTCCAGGTGTGTCTGTGAGGGTGACTAAATGAGATTATCATCTGAATAGGCAAACTCAGGGGATCAGCAGTTAGCGTAATGGCTATGTCGCTGGACTCCCATGTAGTCGACCGCGGTTCGAGTCTTGGACCTGGTGGCTTGAACTCACACAGGGCGCACGTGTGTGCATGCCCAAGATCCCGAGCGGAGAATGGAGAAGGGATTGTGGCGTGGCCATCCCCTCTGGGGGGTGATTTCTCACTTTCTGTCTCTCTGTCTCTCTGGCAAGCGCATGCCCCCTATAGAAAAAAAAAAAGTAGGCAAACTCAGTAAAGATGATGGCCATCCCCAATATGATGGGGCATCATCGAATCCATTGAGGAACTGAATAGAACAGAAGGAGGAAGAGGATATGTGCCCCCTTTCTCCTGCCTCACTGCTTGAGCCAAGACATCTCACCTCATCTCTTCCTCTCCTCAAACTAGAATTCATACCGCTAGCTCCGCTGCCTCTAAGTTCTTCACACTTAGACTTTGTTTTACTGGCTTCCCTGGGCTTCCAGCTTTCAGACAGCAGATAGTGGGGCTTCTCAATCTCCATGACTAAGGAATTCATAAGAACAATTTTTAATATAGGAGGGGATTTGGGGACCAGCTGTTAGCGTAATGGCTATGTCACTGGACTCCCATGTAGTCAACTGTGGTTCGTGTCCCAGACCCGGTGGCTTAAAACTCACTCCGGGCGCGTGTGCGTGCGTGTCCAAGATCCCGAGAGGAGAATGGAGGAGAAGGAATTGCTGCGTGGCCATCCCCCCTGGGGGGTGATTTCTCACTTTCTGTCTCCATGTCTCTCTCAGTCTTTCTGGCAAGTGCACACGCCCTATAGCAAAAATAAATAAATAAATAAAAACTCTCCAAAAAAAGAAAAGATATATATAGGAGGGGATTTCAAAACATTTGTGGAAAAATAAGATAAAAATATGAGTTTAATTTGTTACAAAAATGTTTGCAATTCATGCATTGGTTTTTCATAAAAAATGCAATTTCCATGAACATTTTGAAGACCCTTTCACACATAATACATCTGTAATTTGTAAATTATATAGAAACATTTATATATAACAAGTCTGAAATGAATTATTATAATAAATCTATATATACATGTATAAATACATATGTGCATGTGTAGATATAAGTATGTGTGTCTCCTGTTGGCTGTATGTCTCTGGAGAATCCTGACTAACAATGCAAAAGAACATTTGGAGTTAAACAGTTAGTGGAAACCTCATAAGGGAAGAAGATGGGCTATTCACACATCTGAAATAGAAACCAAATAGGCATGGGTTAGCCCATCGCCCAAGACCCAGAAGTCTTTAACCCAGGAGAACGGGCTTCGGCAGGATTTCCCAGCTCCAGTTCCATGACATCTAGTTTCACATTCATCTAACTAAGGTCTCTGCCTCCTCTCAGCTGTAATAAATCCAACCTCCTTCCTCCCTGTCTGGAACCTTCATGTTGGTCCCTCTGTCCCAGGGCGACAATAGAAGGACTGGTAAGTATAGACACTCAGCCTCTTATTTACTTTAATGGTTATATCCTGAATCTCTTATTGCTTTTTCCCATAGGACAACACATATTTTTCCAAACCGTCTGTTTTTCTCAGCAACTGATTGTGGCCCCGTTTCCTTGCCATAGTCCTGACATTCAGTGATAAAGGTTGCAGTAACAGGATCAATTGATAAATTATGTTGAACATTTAGCACTAGCCAAATACCTCACTTCATCTCACAAAATCCTGGGACCAGCAATTAGTATAATGGCTATGTCGCTGGACTCCCATGTAGCTGACTGCGGTTCGAGTATCAGACCCAGTGTCTTTAACTCACGCCGGGCACGTTGCATGTGTGCCCAAGATCCCGAGAGGAGAATGGAGGAGAAGGGACTGTGGCATGGCCATCCCCCCGGGTGGGGGGGGGGGGTGATTTCTCGCTTTCTATTTCTCTGTGTCTCTCTGTCTTTCTGGCAAGTACACGCGCCCTATAGCAAAAACCTCTCAAAACAAACAAACAAAAAAAAATCCTTAGGAAGGCCCTATGAAGTGGCTACCACTAGGAGCAGCTGCTTTTTCCCCACTAGTGATGTTTCCCTCTACATGGAGAAAACCCACAAAGGTAACACTCCCAGACGTTCTCTACTTCCCCTCTCCACCCTGGGAAGGAGAAACTGAGCAGATGGCACCACACGGATGGGAGAAATAGGGACCTCTTCTTTCTCTTTGAGAGAGCACATGCTATGCTCTGCCTCTTGCAAGGGGAGGCCTGCATTGGTAGAAAGGTCTGGCTGGGAAGCCCACTTGTCCGTGAAGATGCCACATTCTTTAATGTCAGCTTCAATAATAAAAGTGAAATATTTACCTTCGACTGTCTTATTCTGTGTTTTGCTTTGTTTAATCTGCCAGAGCACCTGTGTACTCACCAGAGAGAGAGACAGAGATAGAAGAAGAAAGCACTCCCCGCACCATGGGGCATGGTCACACCGCAATCCTTTCTCCTCCATTTTTCTACTCCATCAGGATTTTGAGCACACACACACACACACACACACACACCCCTGCACGTGTGCATTCAGAGTTTTCAAGCCTTCAGGGCCATCATTTGAACTGTGAGGTCACCTGTGTATTACCCACGAGGCCACAGAGCCATGTTCTGTCTTATCCTGTTTCATTACTGGTTAGTTTATAACCTGGTTGGACAAGAGAGGAGGTATTATTTAACACAACCCTATCCTACCCACAAAGATTCAATAGCTACTATCTTTATGTTTATTTTACAGATTAAGAAACTGAGACTGACAGAGGTTGAGTAACTTGTCCAAATTTACCAGCCTGAACTTGAACTAGGTGTGTAATTCAATCCAAGCACTAACAACTTTGTTATACTGCTTTTTCTGTATTTTGTCTCCCAAGACTTGCGTATTAGTGCCATACCTTCCCAGTGGAAAAAAGAAACAAGAAACCATATGGACCCAGTGTGGACTTCATTCTACACCCCTGAGTTGGTCCCTACTATTGCCCAGGCCTTATGGAAAAGACCCAAACATTTCTAGTTTTTTGTTTTAGTTAGTTAGTTAGTTTTAGTTTTCTTTTTCTTTCTTTCTTTCTTTCTTTCTTTCTTTTTTTTTTTTTTTTTTTTTTTTGTTAGTTAGTTAGATCTTTATTGTAAAATCTGATCTGCTAAATTAACCTTCTTCATCAACTATGGGAACAGAAACCTTCACAGACTTTACAATCTTTTGCTTAGGTGCTGCCTTTGTGGGAGCCTTAGAAGCAGCCATAGCTGTCTTTTTAGACGCTTGCTTAGCCTTTTTTGTTTTCTTTTTTAATACAAGGTCTCACCATGTTGTGATCCTCCTGCCTCAGGTTCCTGAGTAGCTGGGACTACAGGGGTGCCATCATGTCTTGATCTTTCAGACAGGGTCTCACTCCATTGCCCAGTCAGCCTAGAGCTCATGATACTTCTGCCTCAGCCTCCCAAGCAGCTAGAACCACACACACACACATACACACACACACACACACACACACAACACATACACACCACCATCACCACCATGCCTGGCCTTTAGACTGGAATTAGGATCAAATCTGGGCCTCCCATGTGGTGCCAGTCTTTGATCACAGCTTCTTAGCCATACACACCATCAGGGTTGGACTCCAGACACCTCTTTTGAAAAGATTTTGGGAGGCTTCATTTACACACCCATAAATATTACAACCTGACATCATTTTCTAATTCATAATGACAGTACTGGGATTTGCAGACACCTCCAAATAACATGAAAGAAGAAAGTAGGTACACGGCAAGCAGCTGGTGAGCTCGTTAGGGTAGTACAATTGCTACTGGGGACAGCTAGCTCATCTGGCGTTGTACCACTCAGCATATGTTCAATGGTTGGCACTCCATAAATATTAGATCACAACCAAAGGGTTCAGGGTTTATTTGGTGGGGGGCAGCCCTGATTATTTTACAAATGTCTCTTTAGTTTGTCTACATGCAGTCAAGTGTATAAATGATATCGGTATTGTTAAAGAGCACAAAGTTAAAAATGCTTTATCCAATTCGTCTTAGCAACATACTGAGAGCTGGCTTCAAATATGAGTTGAAGGCTTGAAAGGGGAACACCCCTTCCCTTCCCCCAAGGGGCATACCACACTCTACATCTTCCCCCTTCTTTTAAAATTCTAGCCACAGACATCTGGAAGTGACTAAAATAGCAATGACTCCGAGGCTAGCCAAGGTTCTATTCAGTTTCCATGTCAGCGCTCTGTGCTTTCCCTGTGGGAGCACTCTCCCACCCCCAAATCTGTGACAGAGGAGACAGAGCCAGAGCCAAGTCTCAAATAAGCACAAAAAATTCTTGTCCAGCTCTGGGGTCTATGCTGGAATATAATTCCTGTTCAAATGTTGCTGCTGCAGGTCTAGTCCATAATCACCAACACATTTCCAAGAAAGAATGTTCTGATAATGTGGCTACTAAGAATGAACATATAGCATTTATGTATCTAACTAACATTCATTGAGAACTTATGACTTGCCAAATACTATACAAGAGTACTTCAGAAAAGTGGAAAAGTAGAATTAAAGTACAAGTTTATTTGGGTGCAAAAAATCTTGAAATCCCTTCACTGTCTTTTCATAGTGTGTGTGTGTGTGTGTGTGTGTGTTTTCCATGAACTTTGTGAACTCTTAGAAGATGTTGAAGATTTCCTCATGATAGGTGCTTTGGATACCCATCCATGATCAGTGCTCTCGTTCCTCTGCCTCCTGCACTGCTACTGCCCGCCTTCTTTCCACCTTCAGATACCATGCTCTTCCTGAGAGCTCTTTCTTCCTGTTTTCTTATACCTCCAACAAATGGGCCTCTTCCTGAGCTGAGTACCCTGAGCAGGTATTTAAAGAAGGGAACATTTGGGCCAGCAAGTGGCATGGTGGTTATGGCATTGGACTCCCACATGGCTAACTATGGTCTAAGTCCCCAACCCAATGGCTTGAAAATCGTGCTGGGCATGTGTACATGCATGGCCAAAATCCCAGAGGAAGAATGGAGGAGAAAGGATTAGAGCATGGCCATCTTCCCTGGGTGGTGATTTCTCACTTTCCTTCTCACTGTCTCTCTCTCTCTCTCTCTCTCTCTCTCTCTCTCTCTCTCTCTCTCTGTCTCCAGTGAGCACACATACCCAATGTGTAGCTTATTAAATAGCTACCATGTACCAGACATCATGCTAATACTTGACACACATATCTCATACCAGCTGGGTAGGAAGATATTAATATTATTAATTTATAGTTGACAATGAAAAGGTTCAGGGTGGTTGCCTAATAGCTCACAGGTGGTATGTGGCAAGAGTCAAACCCAGGTCTGTCTGAATACCATGACTGAGTTCTAGCTGCATTCTTAGCTCAGTTGACTTCTGTGAAAATAGTTACATTATTTTCCTTTTGTGTACCATGGCCCACAGCTGACTAATGGAGGGAATTCTAGACACTGTGTCCAATGCCCTTTACACATCTCACTCCACCTGGATGTCCCACAGGAAGTGTGAACTCAGTACATTCAGAACAGCTTTCCTGAGGCCAGTAGGTGGCTTGGCGGTTAAAGCACTGGACACCCACATGGCTGACAGCTTCAAGTCCTGGACCTGGTGGTTTGCTTTCTCACTTTCCCTCTCTTTTTTTCTCTCTTGTATGTGCATGTGTTCTATAGCAAATTAAATAATAATAATAACAATAAATAAAATAAAATAATAAAAACTCTCCCCTGCTTCCTTCTCCAGTTTCAGGGAACAGCACCATGAACTCACCCAGTCACCCCAACCAGAAACAGATATTTTCACTACACTCCCATTTCTACTCATAGCCCACATCCAGTCACTCACTAAGTCCTATTGTGCCTGCCTCACCACTGTATGTTACTGACCCCTTCCCTGCCCTGCTGCCATCTATGGACCCTCTGCCACCATCTCACCCCAAGTCCAATCACACACATATTATAGTCACAAAAAAACTTTTAAAGGGTTACCCTGACCATATTTTCATACTGCTTCAAATCCTTTTGTGCTCTCTATGTGACTCTTTAGCATAGTAAAATTGTCCTTCCTGATTAGTCTGTGTGTGTGTGTGTGTGTGTGTGTGTGTGTGTGTAAGAGAGAGAGAGAGAGAGAGAGAGAGAGAGAGAGAGAGAGAGAGAAGCTCATCTTTTATTACTCTCCTTTCTCCCTAAGTTCAAACCTGGCTGAGTCACTTACAGATATTGAGTGCATAGGGCTATTTGATTCTTCCTCTATCTTTGTACACGCTCATCCCTCTGCTCTGAATGCTGTTCACTGTTGTCCTCAGATAGTAGCTGGTTTTGTATTCCCAGTGTTCCACACTCAGTTAATGCTTGTGGGACGACTGACTGAACAAAGAAATGGGTTCTGGTGATCATTAGCAATCCTCAATTCGATTAAGTTTTTTCAGATTGCCCTATAAACCACTCCTTTCTATTCTCCTGATGTCCACTACCAGTTTTAATAAAATAGAGTAAATAATTTAAGACAAGAGTCTGACATAATAATCTTATGTTGGTGTTTAATGACTCAAAACACCAAAAACATGTCTGAGAGACACATTTAATGCTAGGAAAAGTCTTTAATTTTTTTCCACTATCTTCTGGCCTCAATTTTTAAAAGTGAGAAAACTACAGTGCAAGAAAATGAGCTGCTATATAATATTTCTTTACACAGATGAAAAAAATATTGGCCTTTTGTTTGTTTGTTTTACAAAGCTGAGATGAAAAGCATTGTATTAAGGAGGTTTGTTGGCTGACTTCCGGCTTTGTAAATCTGCCCCTAATTCTTTGAAGCCATGCAGAGTGAGGCTTTGTGAAGTTAGAAATGAAACGAAGCACATGTCATTCTCTGGACCTGCACTGGAAACTACCTTAGTGTTATCTGTTTAAAAAGGAGCTTTTGAACAAATACAAATTTTTTAAATGTGAAGAAAATATTGTAATTACTAGGAAAAAAAACGAAATGAGTTCAGAAGTTTTTAATCCCATATGAGCAACATTATTTTAAATATTTAAGATTTGGTGAACATAATTCATTCCAAGTAGAACTTACAAATAAATGATGTCTACTGGACATACATGATGCTAGCACATACGACAGTTTTTACTGAATTTCTTTAAAATGTTTGTAAATTTAAGAATCTATTCGTCACAGCAGTATTAGATGCATGATTTTATAGAATGTAATTTAATAGGTTAAGAGATTCCAATCTAATTCAATGATTCAGCCTTTTCTTTAAGGATTATTTGTTTAGTTTTATTGTTATTGTTACTACTTAATTTGCTATTAAGTACATACGTTCATCAGAGAGAGAAAGAGAAAGTGAGAAAGCAGGCCCACCAAGCCTGGGATTCAAACTGCAGTTGGCTCTGTAGGAGTCCAGCGCCTTAACCACCATGCCACCTGCTGGCCTCAATGTCTCAGTCCAATGTCTTTAATCTGTTAGGTGACAGCCATTATTTAAATATTGGAGAATTCCTGCCTGGTATATTTAGCTTCTTCTTACAGTCTTAATTTCTAACCTGAACTCAATGACAGATTCTTCCTTAGTTTCTTCATATTAATTTTGCTCTTTTGCAACCTACTGACCTTTGCAATTTCCAAATCTGATAATGTCACTACCCACCCACCACCCACTTAAATTATTTTCAATTGCTCTGAGAAAAAATAATTATTATCATGGCCTAGATTCTAATGCATCCCACATGGCTTGATATCCTTTGATCGCTCCAAGATCACTACTCCTAGTTCTCATTCACATTCTGAGTGCTAGTTTTCACCTTCTTTTGGTCTTTTGAATAAGGCAATCTATTTCTCATGTACTTGCTGTTCCTACTGCCTAAAATACCTTTCCCTTCTCTCAAATTGGGAGCTCATACCAGTACTTTAGAGACTAATTCAAGTGTTTCTTTTTCAGAAAAAAACTTTCTTATCCATCCCCTTACTTTCAGCCCGAAATCAGGTCAGTTTCCCTGCTGTAAGTTCTCTGAATACTATCTTTTTTTTTCATAGTATTTGGTACAATTCCAATTACATTCATGTTTGCAATTATTTGACTATGTGGCTAGATTTCATGCTCCTGAGAACAGACATTTTCATAGATTTTTCTCACCTTTGCTTAATGCCTGTCCTCCAGCTTCTGGAAAATACTCAATAAATGTTCACCAGATTAATGAAGACTCATTTTTGTGAACACACATAAAGAAGGGATGTTGTTTTCATGCGGTAAGTGTAGCATTAGGATCTTGGGCAATCTCAAACATCCACACACACACACACACACACACACACACAAAGCTTTAATTTGGTCAGGTGTAGCTTGAGGGAGGTAATGAAAACTAGAATGTGTTGCTGAAGCAAAGGAAGAATTGCTAGGACTTGAGACTCTTCGTAATCAATTTCCTAAATTTAGAATACTGAAAGGATACCAAGAAAGCCAAAAGCAAATCCAGGAATCTCTTCTATCACAAGCTATCACTATGTCATTAATAAGTCCGAGAATAGCAGGTTAAGAAGCTTATGAAGGAAAAGAAAGAATCTAGGACCTGGAACAGAATGTGAAATGCCTCCTTTCAATAGAACTTTGAGTCTATTGAATCAGAAAGGTTTGCTTTGGACATTTACAGGCAAATATGGAAGTCAGGGATGGACAACCCCTTACATACTGCCTTTCCCAACTCTGTCTGCCTAAGCAGCTCCCCATCCTGCTGAGTGGAGTCTTCAATAAATCTCTCTATGTATATGATAAGAGGACCCTCACTCGTTCCAATCTTATGGTCACAGTTCCTAAGAAAAGAGCCATTTCTCCAGATAAACTTGAAAATTCACAAGCCTGGATTTGTTCCCAAAAGGCTTAGCTATCTAGCCTGGGGACATGCTCCCCACTCCCACCACTACTGATATGGATTCTGTTCCCTAAAGCTGCTTCAAACAGGAAATATTTCTCTTCCACTTTTGTAAATTGTCTGTTGGCTGGTTTCTATAATAACTGGGAAATGTTACAAGCTGGTTTGCAACTTTTTGGCAACTTTTCAGTTTCCTTTGTCTGCAACATTCCAGAACTCTTACTATATAACTCTGTGACTTCAGTTAGTTGGTGCCCAGTCTTTGGAGGATGAGCTCCTCTGGGACTACCAGCATAATAAATGGGAGTTCTCCATCTCTCTGAGTGGTGCTTGGTTTCTCAGTGGTCTGTTTTCTGTAACATTTCTGGTTCCCTGACCAGGAAACCAAACCACACTGGCCCCAGATGCCATTTCATGAGAACTGAGGTCCCCAGACCCTCAACCCAGATGGAGAATACCAGGAAGAGTGCTCCCTTCTCTATTACCAGTCTTTCAGTACCATCAACCTCCTAAACTGGAAACACCACACACCATCCTATTCAGAAAAGCCACAGGTTCTCATAGACCTGGAGTCCATCTTTCAGACACACTGTTATCAGAGCTGCTTCATAATCCACAGTACACCAAAGAATAAAATCAATGGGCAACAGAAGAAAGAGGAACAAAGACTAAAGAGGGTTGATGGTAGCTACCAGATGGGTCCCACAAATTTTGACTCATAAGCTGGTGCTTCAGTTCCAAGAATTGACACACTGGGGAAAGACCATATTAGAGACTCTCCTAAGTAGCTACTACTATCTGGCTAAGCTCCCTACCCTGTGCAACCATGCCAGTAGCAGATGTGTAACCTCGAGCAGGGACAATGCCCATCAGAAGCTAAACCAGCCCTCTAGAGTTCAGGCTATAGAAATCTCCCCATACAAAGACCTGGGTGGACTTTATTGAGGTCAAAATGTGATCAGACTATCAACATCTGCTGTTACTCATTTGCACCTATTTGAGCTGGGTAGAGGCATTCCTTACTAGAACAGAAAAGGTCCATGAGGTAACCAAGGCATTACTCATGGAGATTGTCCCACAGTATGGGCTGCCTCTGACTATAGGATCATACAATGGGCCTGCCTTTGTCTCCAAAATCACCTAGACAGTGGCTAAGGCCTTGGGAATCAACTGGAAACTCCCCACTGCCTACCATCCCAAAGTTCAGGGAGAGTTGAGTGCATGAACTGAACCCCTGAAAACACTTTGGCTAAGTTATACCAAGAGACAGGATGACTTGGTTGGACCTATAGCTCTTCTCTGGGTCCACTGTAGACCTTAGCTCTTCTCCAAGTCTGCTGCAGTCCTAGACAATCTGGCCGCTCTACTTTTGAAATTTTGTTTGGACACCCTATTCCTCATTTGTAAGCTAAAAGGAGATTCTTGACAGATCAGAGAGCTTGACCTCTCCTGCCATCTTCAAGCGCTGGGGAGCTCCCTTTAACATATAGCATAACACACTCTGGAAAAGGCTCCACTTCCCCTTGGAAACGGGGTACACCCCTACCAGCCCTGGGATATGGTGTGGATAAAAGACTGGAAAGAGGAACTAGTATTAATGGGACTAGTTTCTATAGGGCCTCACATGATTGTGCTGGCCATTCTGACCACTGTTAAAGTTAAGGCATCACCCAGTGGATCCGTCACACTACAGTCAGGAGGGCTGCGTCCGAGGACCCATCCAGGCCCTGGACTGCAAAAACAGACCAAAGTCCTTCTGGATGATGCTTCGGAGATGAGGAATCTACAGCCCTGCTCTGGTCACTCCAGAGGCTGACTAGTCAACACATGGTGGAAGCCTGAAGAATGTACAGCCTGCTTATTGGTCACTCTCGCGGCCAACCCATCTACGCATGGCAGAAAAATCAGGGATACACTTGTTTAAGACAACACATAACTGTTCTGAACCTTCCTAGATAAGTTGCAGCAATCCTTTCTGTAAGCTTGACCACTGTTGCCTCCGCTGATTGGAAATGGAGAGGAATGGCAGTTTGGGCTCAGAGAATCAAAAGGCTGCAAAGCCATGCTAAGATGCCCTAAGGAAAACTAAAGGCATCAAAAGGGGGAATGGTACAGATGCTGTTTGCTAAAGCTCTTTGCAAATGTGAAATATCTCTGTTCCAGTTTTGTAAATGGCCTGCTTGCCAGTTTCTATAGGAACTGGGAAATGTTAAGCAGGTTTGCAACTGTTTTGTGACTTTTCTGGTTTCCTTTGTCTACGACAACCCCTGAACCCTACCTATACAACCCATGTAACTTCAGCACATCGGTGCCCAGACTTGGGAGTACAAACTCATCTGCGAGCTGGTGTAATAAACCTGAGTTCTCCTACTCTCTGCGTGGCACTTGGTTTCTTGGCAGTCTGTTTTCTGCAACGCTACCACCAAAATATTGTTTATGAAATAGGAGTTAGCATCTGCTGACCGAGCACTGGACTTGGATTAGATGACTGTGGCAAAAAGGACATGCTTGCTGTATCTGAAATCTACTGAAAAAATCAACAGCAATATCCACAGCTCTGACGTGAAGTGGAGGAGACAAGCCACGTTTTAGGGATAAGAAGCCCCCGAAGAAGCCACACAGGTGTGCTCTTCAGATCTATTTCAAGATGTAAAGTCCAGCTGCTACCCCTTTTGATCCACCAGAGCGGTTTGTGATGTGTACACACTGAGGTCACACCCACCCCAGGCTGTCCCCAGCCAATGCGTAAGCATGGTGAGGAATACTAAGTAGAGTTGGGTTATTGCTGACTGATTCAGGACAACTCTAAAGGACATCCTTCATTTGGAGATTCAGCATCAGCCAGACTAAGGCTTTTTCAGAACTGTGCTACATTCTAATCTCTTCCTGTCCATCCTTCCTTCCTTCTCCTCTTCGTAGCTATCAGACCTGCATTGCCATCTAAAGACTCTCTCTACCTCCTTCTGCTTCCCAATCTTTCTTCTTCATTTGCATTTCCTTCCAAATATCTCCTGCATACAATAAATTTTTGCTGTCTACCTCTCATACAATTATTCATCCTGATCTAATTCACCCTTTAAAAGGGCTTCCTGAACATAAAAATGTGTTTGAAGTACTGAAATACAGTGGCACAGTGGTGACAGGTGGTGCTCTGTGAGGCTGACCCATATAAGAGAATTCCAGGTCTAGAGACCTCCCTGAGTACATCGGGCATGTGTATGCCCACATCCAGGGCTGGCCAGAGTCTAGAAGTGAATCACAGCATTGAGACACTGCAGAAGGCACTGTCCCTTTTATTATGTAATAAATGAATAAATAATTTTTAAATAAATTAAAAAGTATTATTCATAAGAACATATCCTAAATGTGAGAAATACTATAAGAGACAAAGCAACTTAGCCAAGCTCTGATATGTTCCAAAGGAGAGGCCCTCACATGGGACGATCTTTATTTAAAACAGTCATTGCTGTGGTTAAATGAGGAACTGAACTCCAATCTGCTTTGAGAACTAACATAAATGACAGGATATGAAGTGGACAAGGCAAAAGGAGTAGGCTTGTGATGATATAGCAGAGTAAGATAAATATTTTGACATTAAAGTCGCCAGAAGTGAGTTCAGTGCTTTTTTAAAACGATCTGTCTTTGGAAAATTAACTGACCCCTGTGAGTCCCAATTCTCTCAATTGTAGGAACATTAATCATCTCCATCTTGAAGAGTTGCTATAAAGATAAAAATTGATGTACGTGCCTGATTAAGTCATAATAGGTGTTAATTTTCCTCTCCTACCCTAAGTTCCCCCAGCCTCCCACGTCTATGATGACAGGCAGAACAGGGGAAGAAAAGTAGACCCATTATTTATTCATAAGCAATGTACAAGATGCCCTCAAGCTAAAAAGCTGAATACATTCCCCTTTATTCACAACTCGTCTTTACCCATGATCTCACTGTCTGATGTCACCTCAAGCTCCTTCCAAACTCTACTTAGCTCCTCCCTTTCCCTCCTCACAAGAACAGCAGTACTGCACAGTCCTTATCATCCCTACATCATCTTTGCACTTCCAAGTAGCTTGACAACAAAGACATCTTCTTCTTAAGGACGTAAGCTCACTCTAATTCGAATTCACCTGAGATAATGTCTGCCAATCAGATTCACAGTTTATAGAATAGATATGTTTTTCCTATTTTTTATTTTTTGTTTGTTTTGTTTTTGCCATAGGTGTTTGTGCTCACTGGAGAGAGATAGAGAGAGGGAATGTGAAAAATTAACCCCCCAGGGAGGATGGCCACATCACAGTCACTTTTCTTTCATTCTCCCCTGGGGATTTTTGGGCATGTACACACACACATCTGGTGTGATTTTCAAGTCGGCAGGTCCGGGACTTCAACTGTGGTCAGTCATGTGGGAATCTACCACCTTAACTATCATGTCACCTGCTGGCTCCTCAAGCTCTTAATTTTCTTTTTCTGGGAGAGATTTTTACTGTAGGGCATATGCACTTGCCCAAGAGACAGAGAGTTGGTGAGAAATCACCTCCGGGGGGATGAGCACACTGCAATCTCTTCTCCTCCATTCTCCTATTGGGATTTTGGGCACACATGAACATGCACCCAGTGTGAGTTTCAAGCTGCTGGGTCCATGACTCGAACCACACTCAACTATGCAGGAGTTCAGGAGCACTTAAACTACTAAACCACCTGCTGCTGGCCCTAGTTATTAATTTTTAGTTAAGTAGATTTTCCTCCTGATTAGCAAGACCAGTCATCAGACACTCAATAAAAGGATAAAAAGTATGATCCTCCATCAATGGTAAATTGTGCCTTGGAGAAGCCATAAGACTATGTGACCATGCATATTTCAAAAGGCACTTGCCTACTACTAAAAATAGCTTTGTATGAGTTGTGATACATATTTACATTAGTAAGTGACAAAGTACCAAGCTTCCATGAGGGTGGAGCTCCAACATTTCCAGATGAAACTTAACAGATTGGTAGCTCCTCTCAACCTCCCCAACCTTCACCCCAAAGTTTGCTGACTCTGCCCATCCAATGGGCTCCTCTACCACAAGAGGTCATGCTTGCATCTATTTTTATAGTGTTTTATAAATGCAGACTTTCAATCTTTTTCTGCTTCTTTTCATCAGCATCTACACGTAATGGCTTAACTAAGCTGACATGTTAACCTTTTTAGAAGAAACAAATCATTGTATGGCCCAATTAAACTGTTCAGGTACCACCGTCATCTCTGCCCTGGGCTTGAAATACATCTTTTTCCCTTGTTGCCTCTAGGTTCTCTGGAAGTCAAAACTGTGAGTTTTCAGTGAGATTAAAATGTTTTGTCAATGGTTTTCCCCATGGTCCCATGCTAGGTAGCATACGAGACTGTCCACTTAGATCATCTTATAAAAGAGTGGGTATCTCTTTTTTTATTTATTTTTTTTTTCAAAGTTTTGCCTTAGGGCATGTGCACTTGCTGGGGAGACAGACAGAGAGAGATAGAGACAGTGAGAGGGAAAGGGAGAAATCACTCCCAGGGGAGATGGCCACGTCACAATCCCTTCTCCTCCATTCTCTCCTTGGGATCCTGGGCATGCACTCACACGCACCCTGCATAAGTTTCAAGACACCGGGTCTGGGTCTGGGTGCGGGACTCAAACCATGTTCGACAATGTGGGAGTCCAGCGACATAACTGCTATACCATCTTCTAACCCTGAGTGGGTGATCTCTTGAGGTCATTGTCCAGAGAGTCATGTGAATAACTCAGGCAATATATACAATTTCATCTGTTTTAAATTGAATTATTTTTTAATTAACTAATTTTTTAAAACCTCATAACAGAACATTGCTGGCCAACCAACACAAGAATAATTTTCAAAGCGTGATTTTCCTTCACCTATATTTTAATACATCACAAGTCATACTTCAATGATTAAAAAAAAAATACAGACAAGAAGAAACACAGAACCTGCCATTCTATTTGAGAAACTAATTTGGGAATTGCAAGTTTATTATGAAAGGTGAAAATGAGATCTAACTCCTTCAACTCCTTCTCCCCTCCTCAAACAGACAGAGCACTACATGGAGTCAGCCCACACCCCAGGAACAGTAAGTGAGAATGCAGCTAGACACTATAACAGGAAAATCACCGATGAACTCCATGGAAAGGACACTAGATTAGGAGCCTCATTAGCTATAGGACACAGTGCTGCAACTCAAAGTTTTCCTAACTTTATACTATGAAACATGAGATGGAAGATCTCTAAAGATACTTTTATCCCTAAAATTCTCTTATTTTTGGGAACCAGCAGTTAGAGTAATGGCTATGTTGCTGGACTCCCACGTAATCGACCGCAGTTCGCGTCCCAGACCCGGTGGCTTAAAACTCATGCCGGGCGCATGTGCATGCGTGTCCAAGATCCCGAGAGGAGAATGGGGGAGAAGGGATTGTGGTGTGGCCATCCCCCCTGGGGGGGGGGGGGTGACTTCTTGCTTTCTGTCTCTCTGTCTCTCTCCATCTGTCTGGCGAGCGCACGCGCCCTATAGTGAAAAACCTCTCAAAAAAAAAAAAAAAAATCTCTTATTCTTACGAGTTTCCAGTATAAAATTATAGTCATCTCAGAAGGTCCTGGCAGCAGATATACATACAGGCAGCTTGTTCAAGGCTTCAGGGTCAGACAGAGCTGTTAGATGGACTGAATGAGAAACCCAGGCCCACCATGTGCCACTGATGGATTTGGAGGGAACCTCAGTCTCCTCGTCTGTAAATTCGAGATGGTAAATCCACTTTACTAGAATAGAATTAGGATTAGATTATAATATAAATCAAATAAAGTGCTAGTTATTAAGCCACTGCATTTGCTTCAGACCCACCCTGTGTACTCTGTCTGTAACAGGTGGTGGGACTTGGAGAACGACTCTCCTCCTTTGAAGCGTGACTCTGTAGGTTCCTTTACCAGGGGACTCTAGAAACAGATGAGAAAAGGGGTTTGCTCTTCCTTAAAAGCATTTCTCCAGGCTCCAGCAATGCCTCTTTCCTTTGTAAACAACATGTGATTCCATTTCTAGCCTATTGGGGAATACCCCAGACTAGCCTGACCACAGCCCTGGCTAGAGGTTTGAGTCCTGCAGCACCCCTCCTCCAAGTTCCTACAGTCCAGTAATCCCTACCTCCTCATTCTGTCCTCCTGACCCTTGGGGTAGAAATTACCTTCTGTGTTACTTTTTACCGTTACCGTTACTTCAGAGTCCCCTTTTGCACTTTTTGTCCCCCAACGACTATTTATTCAATTTCTTATATTAAATGCTCTCTGTTGAGATAGCTATGGCTTCTTTTTCATGAGGAAAATGACACTATAAAAATCCACAAATCTAATTATATTTATAAATAAATAGATGAGCGCATGAGCACACCAAACACAATACCTGCCCATAATAGGCACTTGGTCAACATTAATTTTGATAATATTAACAAAAATGAAGATTCTGACAAAAGAAATTTAGATTCTCTCTTCTGGAAATACTCCAATTACCTGACATGATGAACTCAGACCCTCAAGCTCAACTAGACTTTATTTTTCCCTCCTTATGTTTTATATCTTTTTGTAACCACTTCTAATGTTTGTTTCAAAGAATTCTTTACTCATTCTACTGGAGTCATTAAGGGGAGTTCATGATGTTTCTGGGGACAGTTCACGATGTTTCTCGTGTCTGATCTTTCCCACCCACACAGGCTTTCCAGGGCAGCCTGAGCTCATGCAGCCTCTTCTCCACCACAGAGTACACCGTGTCCTCACCAAGACGGGATCTCACCTGAACCCATATTGTCTTTCTACTATTGACCATTTGGCTTTCTTAGTCTGAATCCTTACCGAGAAGCAAAATTTATCATATTTCAAATTAAGTTGTGCACAACTTTTCCCTTGTTGCTCTGAGTTTTATCATTAGAAGTCCTGTACTCTCTTTTAATTGATGTATTTGTGTGATTATTTTGACCCTAGTATAGAGAGTATACTCAATCTTTTGGTTATGCTAGGATGAATTCAATACCGTCCTCTTACAAAAATTGAAATGCAGAATGTTCCCAGCATGGATCAAGTTATCTTTCTCTGCCGAATTTAGAGTAAAATCATACAAAAATAAAAACAGAAAGCTCTTCAAACTATAAAATTTGTAAAATCCAGGGCCAGGTGGTGGTACAGTCATAATGCAACTGGACTCATATGTGAAGGTCATCAGTTCATGTCATGGGGCTTCCTTCTGCCTGCTGGGTGCACCTGCGTACCCTTCTCTGGGCTAGCTGAGGCTGGGGATGGATCACAGCATGAAGGTTCTGTTGGAAGTATCTCTCTCTCTCTCTCTCTCTCTCTCTCTCTCTCTCCTCCCTCCCTCTCCCTCTCTCATAGAATAAATAAATAAATAAACTTTAACTTAAAAAAACAGAAAGTCATAAAAGCCTGTACATTATATGAAATTACTTACAGTAGAATAACCCAATGCAATGAAAATTTAATAACAACTACATAATCTTATCACCTTCCTTTCCCTGAACCTTTCATTAACTTCTCATTAGAACTGAAACCCTTTTATTTATTTATTATTTATTTATTAATATTATAGGAGTACTTTCATTACCTTGTTTCTATCCACATATATAGTTTGTCAAATACCATCAGTCTTGTGCCCAAATTCTGTCTCCTAGTTGCATTTGCTTTTGGTAAAAGTATGGCTCTTCTAAAAGTGAACATTTACTGCTACATACTCCGTGCTATCTGACTTTTCGTGCATATTTCACTTAGAGATCTTTGAGGTAGATAGTATTGTTTTGCTATTTTGCCTATAAGAACACCCTCAAGTTTAGTTTTACATAAAAATACCCACTGTGAAGGGGGTTGTGAGGTGAGGAACCTGACTTACCAAGCGCATTGAAGAAATAGTGGTATTATCACTACTAACCTCAGCAATGGCTTATGCCAAATACTTGAGCAATTACCATATATAGAAAAATTAAGAATGCCTGAAGAATGACCTAGCCATAGGTATAGTAACACAGGCAATAGGGCTCTGTTGGGGTCATATGGGAAGACTCTGGGTTCACATCCTGGGTCTACCCGAATGCCCTGGGCACAGCTCTAAGCATGTCTGTGATCCTGGTTGGCTGTAGGGCGGGGGACAGGATCATAGCATTAAATGAACATTTTTTAAAGTCCTAGACTTTAAAATGGTATTAGTTAATGGGTTTCTTATGTTTTCTTACCTTTTAAAATTTTCTCACTGCCTTAGGATTATTTTCAGCTAAGCCTAGAAATAAATATCATAGGATACTCTGGTTTCTATATTCTTCTACACACCTATAGGTAGTATTTCACCAAATTGGGTGAGAGAGAGCTATTGAGAGCAGCGGTCCAATCTGGAGGGCCCGCTCAGCACCCAGCTTTCCCTGCACCTGCCTCTCTGACCCTCTAGACTGCCCCATAGCAGTGCCCTCATAGCTTCCTTCCTGTGCGTCTTCCTTAATTGAGTAAATATCCTTAAAATCTCCAATGCAATGTTTTTGCCCAAAACATTTTATTTCAGTTAGGTGGCAAATTTAGATGTGCTTAAACTTCAGAAATATATATTCACAAATCAGAAAGGTGTTTGTTCATATTCTTTTCTTTTCTTTTTTTTTTTTTTTTTGAGAGGTTTTTGCTAAAGGGTGCGTGCGCTCGCCAGACAGACAGAGAGAGACAGAGAGACAGAAAGCGAGAAATCACCCCCAGGGGGGATGGCCACGCAGCAATCCCTTCTCCTCCATTCTCCTCTCAGGATCTTGGGCACACATGCACATGCGCCCGGCGTGAGTTTTAAGCCACCGGGTCCGGGACGCGAACCGCGGTTGACTACATGGGAGTCCAGTGACATAGCCATTATGCTAACTGCTGGTCCCCAATATTCTTAATTCTTTGTTTCTCAAGTATAACTAAAAAGTCAGAAAATGTCAATGATTTAGTTCTTATTAAACAGATTGAAATTTTATGATCTTGCTAATTGGGGTAAAACATGAAAAAATAAAAATAGTGGTAGGGGGACATCATAAAACATTATCTGGAAATTTCCAAGCAAGCAAGAGAGAGGAAGAAATAAAAGACAGGAAGTAAAATCTAACTCAAAGGCCATCTTTTCTATGAATCTCAGACCATTTCCAAGTAAAATAAACAATCACTGGCTAGGGACTCCTCTAATCTTGTTTTTCTTTCTAAAATATTTTTGTTTTTTATTGCCCAAAGGCACGTGCACTTGCCAGAAAGACAGAGTGAAAGAGAGAAAAAATCATTCCCAATGGGACGTGGTCACACTGCAACTCTTTTTCCTCTATTCCTCCTTTCTGTAGGAATTTTGGGCATGCAGGCACACAAGACCAGCACGTCTTTCAAGCCACTAGGGCCAGAACTTAAACTACAGACAACGATGTGAGATCCTGGCTCCCTTATCACTGTGCTGTGTGGACACAGGGCTGATGGTGTGTGTGTGTGTGTCATTTTGCTATCTTTGTGCATAGCATGTTATATACTAGTTGCTTATGTATCTTTTGTTATCCCATGTACCTTGAAGTCGACAATCATGTCACATTCATCTTGGTTAAACCAGTGCATGTTTACATTCCATGAATAAATGCTGAATTGAAAGGAAACGTCCAAGTGACAAGGGTGATTGAAGATTACAAATACCAAAAATTGCTGCTGCTGCTCTGCCTAGGCTTATTCAATAGCTTGCTTTGTTCATTCGGGAGCTGGGAACATTTCCTAAGGTTTGCATATCCTAGTACTGCTCACGTAAATTAATTTCTGTGGTTCTTATCTCAAGACGCTACAAATCTTCCCCTTCATTCAGGATGGTCAGTCAATGAGATTCATTAATCCTTCACTGGGTGAGGACCAGACTGATTCCTTCTTCAGAAATCTCACAATTTTTTTTTCTTTTTTTGGAGAGGTTTGTTTTTTTTTGTTTGTTTTGGTTTTTTTTGGTTTTTTTTTTTTTTTTTGGCTATAGGGCATGTGCACTCGCCAGACAGACAGAGAGAGACAGAGAGATAGAAAGCGAGAAATCACCCCCCAGGGGTGATGGCCACACCACAATCCCTTCTCCTCCATTCTCCTCCCGGGATCTTGGGCATGCACTCACACGTGCCCGGCGTGAGTCTAAGCCACCTGGTCCGGGACTCAAACCGCGGTAGACTACGTGGGAGTCCAGCGACATAGCCATTACGCTAACTGCTGGTCCCCAGAAATCTCACAATTTAAGAGGGCTAAAGGTAGACATGGGAATGTCTGTGAAATGCATATATTGTTACTATGAATAGGAAGTCCATTTTCTTTTCTCCTCTTCATTCTGCAGTCTCCATAAAATTTTATTCTCATTTGCTATCCTTCAAAAATGTCTTCAATGATCGATTTTCTTTTCTCTACTTTGCTACTTGTCTACCCAGATGCTGGCAAACATCTCTAATCTGGTCACTGCTTGAAAAGCAGTGTATGGAATTGCATTATTGCCACAGACCTGAATCACACTCTGAAATAATTCTTCAATGAATAGGAGTGAGTCTCTGCCTTAGTAATAATCCTCACCCGGAGAAGCTCCAAGTATAATACTCATTTTAGTACTACGAGAGAGCAATGCTCATTTTAGCATTATTTAGAAGCTAGAATTTAGTATTTCTTAGTTTTTACTATGTAGTTTTATGTAGTACTGAGAGTAACACTTAATAGGAGGCTTGTTTAGGAAGTGAAGAGGTTAAGATGAAATACAAAAGCTTGAATTCTCTGAAAGTCCAACACGATTTCCAAAAAGCACATTTGTAAACTCTTTTTTGTTCTTTTCCAAAGTCAGAGATAAGACTATCTGCTTTAAGTCTTTGAACTGAGCTCACCTCCACTCAGTAGTCTATAGTCCCATTTAATCATATTATCATATTCCTAAACCCTATTCAAATTGTCATATTTTTTTCCTTTCTTATTCTTCTGTTCTCCTTTAAACAAAGGCAGGGACATCTTTCTTAAGCCATGCAGCCAATCCCATTGGAGAAGGCCACAAAGTTTCAAATAAAATGAAGGAAAAAAATAGCCTTCCCACTAACACGGCTGTGTGGAGACACTTACATTGAAGTCGTACAACACACCGAAGTTTGCTGCTGAGGCCTCTTCAGCTCTAGGAACCGTTTTCCTAGGTAAGCTGCCATATGGCAAACCCCAGAGGTACTGTAAGGAGGGGCAACGAAAGCAATTAACCATTAGAAATAA
Organism: Tupaia tana; assembly: GCA_026018925.1. Taxonomy (NCBI): domain Eukaryota; kingdom Metazoa; phylum Chordata; class Mammalia; order Scandentia; family Tupaiidae; genus Tupaia; species Tupaia tana. The sequence goes on from JAKSZU010000013.1 coordinate 28,627,863, forward strand.
AGTCTGAGCCACACATGAGATTATAACTAGTTTTGTTGCAAAGCACTTCAGAAACTTTTTCCTGGGGATTCTGCAGGTCTCCATGCTTTCTGGGCATGCACTACTAAATCCACAGTTAAGAACAAAGAGAGTGCTAAGGATCTTACACTCAGAGTTCAGGGGACCTGGACAACCAGCAACTGGGCCAACCACGATGCCCTAGAAAGCCCGCTACCACCATCACATTCAAAATGGTGTGATTGAGAGGAGGTCTGGAAAGGACGAGGTAGCCTTCGAAAGCTGGGGGAGAGACTTTAGTGTTCAACAAAACTGTATTACCTATATCTTCATATGAGGTGGAGAGAAATTCTCTCCCTCATGGCAAGGAAGAGAGAACTCAAGAAAATCAATCATGTAATTTGAGAGTGTCTACAAGAAAGGACTATCCGCACCCTGATAATGATATCGGCTTCGTCACTAATTCAAGGTTGCTGCCCTGAATCTCCTGCCAAATCAGTAGAGAAGCACTTTAGGGAAGGATAGTCCTGGGGGACAGCCAGCCAGTGAGGGCAAGAAGAGGGTCATAAGAAAGTGCCTTGGTGATTATTGGAAATAGCACCTCTCTAACCCAAGGCTGGCCAAGTAGGTGCTGCTTTTTATGTGAGATGGACACTTCTGCCCCTTGGGGAGTGGGGGGGAATGTGGTTTGAGGTCTGGATACAGACTTGACTAGGTAAGGGATGGAGTCATTGCTGCTCCCTCCCTCCACTTGAACTGGGGGAGCTTTCCCCATAGTCCTCAGTCCCTCTGATTTCCTGGTCTGAACAGCATAGAAGGGGGGTTCTACATGTCTCACCCCAAAGTTGAGAAGCACAGAAAACAGAGATTTCTGTTTTCTGAAACTTGTCCAAAGACACAGGATCCTTGGACAAAGGGTCACATGGCTCAAAGGAAGCTGAGTGAGGCTGCTGGGTACAGGAAGCCAAAAACTAAAGCGTAATTGCCAGATAACTAGCCTGGGCCTGTGGTGGTTCTGCACAGCTAGCACAGTGAATGTCCATTCTCTGTTGTTCTTTGGCTGGAGCTGTTGGGGTTGTGTTAGAGCCTGAGTGGAAGCATCTAACACAACCCTGTAAAACACAACCTATAAAAAAATCACCCAAAGCCAGTACACTTCCTACTTCTCAGAATACATTCTGCTGAACACACGCTCACTTCACCCTCTACTTAACAGATACTCTATTCTATTTCATGCGGTTCAAATGAGCTCGCTGCCTCCTTTCATTTCCTCCACACGGAGGCAGCATGGTGTGGGGAAAGAGTACCTGTGGCTGCTAGAACTCCATTTATACCTGCATCTGACACTGACTATGTCACAGGAGCTGGTGATGGGATAGAGTGTTTCAGGTTTCCTTGGAGAGATGAGCAAAAACCAAGCTGGGGTTAATTTGAAATAGATGAAATACACACATTGTGTTACACCCCTGTAAGTTTTTACTTGGGAGAGGAACTCTAAGGACATCTGATTCACGCCCACCGTCTTCTCTGAGCCTCGGAAGCGTTAGAAGTCTGAGAAGCCATCTTCTTTATAATAATAACAAAGCCCTCAACTCATTCTGAGACATTAGCTAAGTCACATAAGCATTTACGTGACTAAGCTTCTACGTTTTTTAAACAGGTGAAGATAAATTCATAAATTTGTTCTGAAGTTCAGTAAGCAAAAGAAGTGAAAGTGCTTTGCATTATGAAGAGTTAAAACCTCTTTAGGATTAGAAGGCACCATAATTCCCAAGTTAATAGAAAGCTTGACATGCTGTGAAGCTCTGAGGACTGAAAATACCAGATTTGTCAATGCTGCATTGAACAAATTGGTTCCGAAGTACTACAGCATTGAAAGGCCCTTTTGTAAAAGAAATTAAGCCTAACCCAACTTTGTATAGTTAGCATCCATCCAAAAGGGCCAGTCATTAACTTTTCATGGGTGATGGCCTTAAACTCAGTCAGGTTAGTGGACTCTTACCCTGTCCATTCTAGGTGGTTGCCTTCTTCAATCTGTATCCTTCATTTTACTTTCCGACTTTGGTCCTAGAAGACCTTACCCTCTCCCACTCCTGCCTGCCTTTGTACATGTGTGCCTGTGCACCCGTGTCTGGATTATCTTATTCTATATGTGGGAAAAAAATTGTCCATTTTGTGTTTCTTTGGTACAGAAAAGCTGGATATTTTGAGTTGCATATTAAGAAGGATTTATTTGAAAGCAACCTAGGAGAGATAAATAAAAATAACTCTCAAGTTACCAAAACTTTCTCCTAAGCAAAGTTTAGCAAAGATTACCTTAAGTAGCTGTAGAAACCATGAAACTTTACTGAATTCCCACATGGCCATTCACAATTTAAGTCCCAGACTCAGTGGCTTGAAAATCATGTGTGTGTGCGTGTGTGTGGGTGTGTGCCAAAAATCTCAAGAGAAGAATGAAGGATGGGACCAGCAGTTAGCGTAATGGCTATGTCGCTGGACTCCCATGTAGTCGACCGCGGTTCGAGTCCCGGACCCGGCGGCTTAAACTCACGCCGGGCGCGTGTGCGTGCGTGCCCAAGATCCCGAGAGAAGAATAGAGGAGAAGGGATTGCAGCGTGGCCATCCCCCCTGGGGGGTGATTTCCTGCTTTCTATCTCTCTGTCTCTCTCTGTCTGTCTGGCGAGCGCACGCGCCCTATAGCAAAAACCTCTCCAAAAAAAGAAAAAAAAAAAAAAAAAGAGAAGAATGAAGGAGAATGGATTGAGGTGTGGCCATCCCCTCTGGGGGAGTGATTTCTCACTTTCCCTGCTTCTGTCCCTCTTTCTGACTCTCCAGTGAGCACATATGCCCAATGGCACAAAATCTAAAAATAATAAAAATAATAAAAAGTTAACCTTGTCACAAATCTTAAAGCACTTATTCTACTCTTCATTTTATTTATTTATTTATTTTTTTTTGTAAATGCCAGAAGGCATATGCACTCATCAAAGACAGACGGATAGAGAAACAAAAGAAAGCACTCCTCGATGGGATGTTGTCCTACTGTAATCCCTTCTCCAGTTCTCATCTCCTCGGGATTTGGAGCATGTGTGCAAATATTCTTGTTGTGTTTTTCAAGCCACTGAGCCAGGTTTTGAACCACAATCAGCCATGCGGGATCCACTTCCCTAACCACCAGACTAGGGGCTGCCCCCATATTTCTACTCTTACAAAAGAGATAAAAGCTTTTCTGGAAGAGCTATCAAATGAGAAACTTTTTCAGTACGTTTTGTAAACTGAAAATCATAGCTCACCTCTGGCAACATGATGAGGCTGAATGTCAAGATGAAGAGAACCATATTTACTCCATACATCCACCTCAAGAAAAGGAAGTATGAGGCCACTGATGAGCCAAACTGACCTGTTACAAAGAAAATAAAAATGACTGAGGGGACATCCAAACAAAACAAAGCAGAACCAAACTGAACCAAAGCTCTCTTTTATTGGCCCAAAATAAACCTCATAATTATTGTACAGTGGTTTTCTTCTTACTGATAAGCTGCAGCATTCTTTTTGCTCTATCCAGGAAGAGAAAATAAATTTTGTTGTTGTTGTTTGTTTTTATAGAGAGAGAAATTTTTGCTATAGGGTACATGCAATCGCCAGAGAGACAGGAAGTGAGAACCCCCTCCCACAAGGGGGTTGACCACACCACAATCCTTTCTCCTCCATTTTTCTCTTGGGATTTTGGGCACACATGCACACGTGCCTGGCGTGAGTTTTAAGCTGCCAGGTCTGGGACTCTAACCGTGGTCGGCCATGTGGGAGTCCAGTGATGTAACTATTATGCCCTCTACTAGTCCTAAGAAAGTAGACTGTTCATCATGATGGAAGGGTTCACTGTCCTGTAGACTCTGACCTTCCCTTTCTGAGTCCATCCAAGGGAAGGACAGCCACCTTTTGCTTCGCAGCTACAACTGCTGTTCACAAAACCTATTTTGTTCCTTAAGTTGAAATAGTCAAGTGAGCAAATATATAGAGAGTGGCTTCTATAGTGCCTAGCCAGTAGTGAGCTACCATTAGAATTATCACAGTTTCCCGCCCTTATTATCAAACTTCTCTGAGAAAAAAAAAAAATCCCTTCAACTATCCTATGCTGCTTCCCGACATCATTGACATTTTACAGACACAGTGTAGGAGCTGAAGTTCGTTCATTCACTCCACTTATCCTCACTGAGAACGTTCTGCCAGGGATTATCTTGGATACTAAGCATAGCATCAGGGTGGCTGCTTTAACAAAACACATTTCGTGAAGCCTGGAAACTAGCATGCAATAAGTATATCAGTAGACTTTCAAAAGGTTTGTGGAAAATGGAATTAAATACAAACTTATTTTTGGCAAGAAAAAATGGAATTCATACATAGTTGTTTCAGAATACCTATTTTTCATGAACTTTTTAAAAACCAAGAAAAACATTCTCAAGAAAACCATTGGTCACCAGAGAGAGGTGTTTATACTTCATCTTGATAAATAGGTCCAACGAGGGAAAAGAAAGTATTGAAAAGAGTCATTGTGGGTAGGTTTGTCGAGGACGGTATGGCAGAGAAGATGATATCTGAACAGAGAGATGTGAAATTAGGGGGAGGGGTAGCAATACCCAGAGGGAAAAAGCAACTCAAGCAGAAAGAACAAGAATAAAGATTCTGAGAGGCAAGGGCTTTTTGGTCAAGACAGTGAGGAACAAAACTAAGGTCGGTGTGGTTGGAGTACAGTGAACAAGAGGAAGTGGTGACAGACGAGGATGAAGAGAAAGGCTCATTGTGTACGGTCTCTCAAGGCAAGGTAAGAAGTAAGGATTTTATCAAATGTGATGAGAAGTCATCTACAGGTGTTCATACGTGAGGCTGGAGAAGTGCAGAGAAGGGCATGACTTTTAAGAAAACACTTCAGTTTTTGGGAAAGAATTAGGAAGCAATAGGAAGAATGTCCTGTCAACTCACACCTGCCCCAAACGCTAAAAAGGATTCTCCAATTATAGACTGAGCAAAACAATAAAAGGAAGAAGAAGGAATTTGAAGTCTCCGATTAAGATTTCACAGATACATAAAACCCGAAAGTTCTTTGATGATCACATAAAGTTCAGCACCAAATTGCTAGTTTTTTCAAACTTTCCAATTATTATTTTCAGTTGCTCAATCAAAGACAATGAGTAGTTTCAGCTCTGGTTTACCTCATTCAAGAAAACACTTCTTATGACCAGTGGTTTCCTAGGGTCCTCCAGCTTTGAAACACAACCAGTAGAATAACCTTATTACAGAAGGAAGGTGTTGTAAATCCTAGCCTCTAATTACTAACATGAGGTCAACCTCTCGAAAGAGTAATGTCTATTTTTAGAACTGAATTTTTTCTTGAAGTACCATTTTACTTCTTCTGACAATGGCAGTTTTTTGTTTTGTTTTGGTTCTTTTTTTGTTTGTTTTCTAGAAACTTAACAAAGGAGTCAATCTTGGGCCAGGAGATGGCATAATGGTTAAATTCCTGGACTCCCACATAGTCAACCACATTTCAAGTCCTGGACAAGACCACTTAAAACTCATGCTGGGTGCATGTGCATGCGTGCCCAAAGTCCTGAGAGAAGAATGAAGGAGAAGGATCATAGCATGTCCATCGCCACTTTCTGTCTCTTTCTCACTTTCTGTCTCTCTTGTTCTCTTTCTCTCTGGCAAGCACACATGCCCTATAGCAAAAATCTCTCTTTCTAAAGAACAAGCAAACAAACAAACAAAAACAGAAGCTTTTGAGGCTTGCATATTTGTTTTTCTTTAAGATCAAAAGAGAAATTTTAACTCATTTCACATGTATGCAATACTTATAGAAGGGTTATATAGGATTGAGCTATGTAGGATTTCTAGAAACATGTGGTTTGGATAGTCATCCCTCCTCCCTGTTGCTGTAACTAGGTGCACTAGTCTATCTGCAGAAATTCTATAGTAGATTCACAGCTCCATGGACATCTGGTCATCTACCTGGCTCCCAGTGATTTCATATCAGCTCATGGCTGTTATCTACGTTCTCTGGTGACTGCCCAGGGATGCTCAGCCAGGGTTACTCATCATGTTTTATTGAAGACAGTGGACTTCCAGCTTGCTAGTTACTACAGTTACTCATTTACTGGAGGAGAACTTCTGTCTCCATGTTTCTGGGTGTTTCTCTGGAAATATATTTGAGAGTTTCTGGTATAGAGTCCCAAATACAGTACCCTGTATCTATCCTGTTTCCTCTCCTCATTGGCATTTTATAGAAACAGTGTAGGAGCTGAAGTTTACACATTCATTCTATATATTTTCACTAGGAATCTTCTGCAGCAATTATCTTAGATACTAAGCACAATGTCAGGGCACTTTGAACTCACTGCCCACCCTCCTACCCTTCCTTTCTTCTTTTTTTCCTCTTTTTCTTCTTTCCTCTTTCCTTTCTTTTCAGTGTTTTGCTCATCTCATGATCATTATGGCCCACCCTTTCTATGCCCTCATACATAACCCTGGCAAATGCGTGTGTCAAGTTGAGTATATGGTATAAATGTACCTAAATGCAAAAGCGAGAGGCAAATAATGATGTTTCAGAAATTATCATCTTCTCCAACACACACATAACTCATTATGGATTAAATACACTTTAGAGGCCCAAACTTTCCGTTTTCAGACTTGAAAGTAGTTCTAGAACTGTTTTATCTGGAGTTAGATTCTTTACAGAATCCTAAGTCTAAAAATTGTAGGAAAAGAGATTGTAGATGGCATTAAAACAGAATGACTATAGAAAAAATCCAGATGCAGGTAGTGACTAAAGAATCCAGAAAATGAGACCAGCAGTTAGTGTAATGGCTATGTCTCTGGACTCCCACATAGTCCACTGTGGTTCGAGTCCTGGACCCGGTGACTTAAACTCATGCTGGGCACATGTGCGTGCATGCCCAAGATCCCGAGAGGAGAGTGGAGGAGAAGGGATTGCGGCCTGGCAATCCCCATGGGGGGTGATTTCTTGCTTTCTGTCTCTCTGTCTCTCTCTGTCTTTCCAGAGAACACACCGCCCTATAGAAAAACCTCTCCAAAAAAAAAAAAAAAAAGAATCCAGAAGACAATGTTCCTTCTATATTGGACCTACAAAATGCCAGAGGAGAAAGCACAAGAATAAAACAAATGAAGATCTAAAATAAGAGAAAATGAATCTACTGACTGGCATCAAAGCTCTATAGCAGCTTTCCCTCTCTCAACATGAAAATGGAAAAGAAAAACTTTTCCCTCTTTACTCCTATTTATTCTAGTGGCTCTAGCCCATTAGAGGTTGTTGGCCAAAACAGGTATTCATGAAAAACAAAAACTTCATTGCAGTGTGACCAAAAGAACATAAGTGAGAAGAACAATCATTGCCACATACTTATTCTCTCAGATAAAACAGATTTATTCTTGTAAGCAACAAAAACAGGTAAAAGTAATAATAGTTAAGAATCTTGGGACCAGCAGTTGGCGTAATGGCTATGTCGCTGGACTTCCATGTAGCCGACTGCGGTTTGAGTCCTGGACCCAGTGGCTTAAACTCATGCCGGGTATGCGTGCATGCGTGCCCAAGGTCCCAAGGGGAGAATGGAGGAGAAGGGATTGTGGCATGGCCATCCCCTCTGGGGAGTAATTTCTTGCTTTCTATTTCTCTTTCTGGCAAGTGCACGCACACATTAGCAAAAAACCTCTCAAAAAAAAAAAAAAAAAAAAGAATCTTGATGGCCAATTACATATACTTAGAAGTTTAACAGTATTAAGTAATTTTGCTGCCACTAGAAACTGATGAGGTTAAATATTATTAGTTCCACTGCATAAAACAGAAAATAAACATTAAAACATGCAGTTGACTGAACCAAGACTTGATTAACAAAAGCTGACATTTCATGGATTTTTTGTTTCAGACACTTATCTCACATCTGTGTACTACCTTATTTAATCACCATCAAATCCCTATAAGATGGTCACTGTTGTACTCCTCTTTTAGAGACCTAGCTCTATAGGTTATGGGGTGGTAAATGATGGAACTGGAATTCCAAACCAGGTAGCCTTGATCCTCAGGTATTTGACTCTAAATGTAGGTATCTCTTAACTACATGCTGTATGGTCACCTAAGTAGAACCATATTTAAACACATTTTAAAAACGATGATGTATACAATAAATTTGCAGTGAATGTGTGTGTCTGAAAAAACAGCTAGAGATAATATTCATCAATCAGCTAATGTCAGTCAAATTTATAAATCTGGACGATGCCCATTAATGGCCAATTCTTTTTTCTTTAATCTGACTTTAAATGCTGCTTCCATAGTAAATTATGTAATAAAAACAGAGTTTTTGATATGTATTGCTATGAGGCTTTAAACTTCTACATATTCTTGTTCCTGGATTTTCTCGTGGTTTCTTTTTTGAAAAGTAAGTTCCCAATTTCCCCTCTCCCTCTGGTTATTTATTATTAAGGCAAAGTAATTTGTCATCCGTCATCAGATATAATTTCCTCTCAAACAGATGGATAATAATTTAGCAAATACATACGAGCTTTTCTAAATGTGAAAAGACCAATTAAGTGACCTGCTGTGTGAGTACAATATAAATAGCATCATGTGGCTAGGATAAGAAGCACAATTTTTTCAACTAGTCTAAGGGTAGGAAACTAAACGTGACAAAATGTGTGATGTAACATGTGACCATATGATATATCTATGAGGGTAACCATGGAGCTCTAGGAATGACCCCTTTACAAGGCAGACATGCACAAAATCTCATGGCATCTCCATGCCCATGTAAAACTTCAAAGCATCCTCTGCACCAAGAACTATCAAATCTATTCATTTTCAGTGAAAAAAAGTTGGGTGTGATTAGTTAGTATCTAGTCTTACAATAATAATGGGATCCAGATGAGTCCAAATGAGAATGGCATGGTTCTAAACTCTGGCTTGAGTTTCATTTTTAATTCTGCCAATTATTGGACAGAGCTTTGGGGAAACTCAGGGAAGACTGGTGATCTGGAACTCCTTTAAAATCATATTTTAAAGATATTTGTTCAGTATTCATTTAAAGATTAAGCAGAGAGTAATCTGGCAAGGTGGATTCAAAAGACTGTTAGGAGGGGAACCAGCAGTTAGCGTAATGGCTATGTCGCTGGACTCCCACATAGTCGACTGCGGTTCGCGTCCCGGACCCGGTGGCTTAAAACTCATGCCGGGCGCGTGTGCGTGCGTGCCCAAGATCCCGAGGGGAGAATGGAGGAGAAGGGATTGCAGCATGACCATCCCCCCTGGGGGGTGATTTCTCACTTTCTGTCTCTATGTCTCTCTCTGTCTGTCTGGCGAGCGCACACGCCCTATAGCGAAAAAAAAACCTCTCTCAAAAAGACTTTTAGGAGTAAATGCAACTGTTCTTCCTTTGAACAGGCCACTTACAATAATTCACGATCAACTTAATTATTTATTTTCTTGTATTTTATGATCTATCTTCTTCACCTATCCATACATGTATTAGCACCTGTGGGTGTAAGATTAACAAGGGTGGAGTTCACCTGTCTTTGTCAGCACTGCAGCTTCAGGGCCTAAAACCAAGCCTTATATATAATAGGTCCTCAGTGAGTAAACTGTAATTAATCATTCAATTGTGTCATGCTTATTCTGAACATTAAATAGTATATTTAAAAAAATAAATAAATAAAGTTCATTTTGTTCCCTGAGAGGGAAAGAGATAGGGAACGAGAGAGAAAGAGAACAGGCATTCCCCAAAGAGAGTCTCCACACCACGAGCCACTCCCAGTCTTAGCCAGCTTGGATCATGGACATGTGTGCCCAGCATGCTTAGGAAGGTCCCAGAAGGCAAACAGGACGTTTCTTATGTGGGTTCAGTCGCATTATCACTGAGCCACCATGTGGCCTCGAGATTTTAAATTTTAGATGATTATGACTTTTAAGGAGAATATAATAATATTTTCAAGTGTTTTTAAGATTAAATGGTCATTTTTTTAGAGAGATTTTTGTTACAGTGAGTGTGTGCTTGCTGGAGAGACAGAGAGAGATAGAGAGACTGAAAGCAAGAAATCACCCTCCAGAGGGAATAGCCACACTGCAATTCCTTCTCCTCCATTCTCCTCTTGGGATTTTGGGGCACGAACGTACACATGCCCAGAGTAATTTTTTTTAAGCCACTGGTTCTGGGACTCACACTACAATCATCTATGTGGGAGTCCAGTGATATAACCTTTACAGTATGTGCTTATCCCCAAATGGTCATTTTTTTATTTAATTTAATTTATTATTGTCATAATTTTTTTAATTATGTTGAATCATATACTTCTTTACAGTGTAATAATTTCTTGTTCCATCATGATTACCATGCATATCAGTCAAGACAAAGACATTACTATCCACAGCATCATCATCAAATAGTTTTTCATCATTTTTTTAGATTATTATTATTTATTCTCATTATTTTTTAAACATTCAATCACTATATATTGTTTGGCTTGTATAAAGAATTTACCCAACATAAATACTTCTCAGACCAGTCCAGCTGAGAATACTATACGTGTTATCATCAACAGGTAATAAACCATTTCTTTGTCCCACTAACATCATGCCTCTTTATTTGTTCTCTTGTTTTCCTTCTCTATACTCTTCCCTTCTCCCCCTCAAATGGTCATTTTTTAAGATAAAAGCATTTATATCAGTTTTATAATATGAGCATGTATTTTATAAATACATTATATGTTTAAACTAATGAAAAGAATTTAGGCTTCTTGGTATAATTCTCTTTTCCATTTAACTGTGTCAAAAATTTATCACTCAAATTTATTAAGAATTTCACGTGCCTACATATACAGCTTAAATTCTTTATAATTTATAAATCATGAACTATTGGTCTAGAATGCCCTTGTATAATAACTAGTCTAATTCCCAGAATTCATAGAAACCATGAACATAAATACAGAGGACTAGAGATGTAAAAAGGAATGCCCAGACTAGAGAAATGGTGGGGGTAAAATGGCTTCACTTCCAGGAAAACCAATTACATGTCCCATTTTTTCTCACTCTCCACTTAATTCAGCTTCAAAGACCATAATAGATACACACTTTCCCAATCTTTGATAGGGTATTTTCTTTAAGATATTAAGGCAATCCAAAGATTCTATTAAAATACTCTTAGATAATTGGGGGCCAGCAGGTGGCACAGTGGTTATGGTGCTGGACTCCCACATGGCCGACCATAGTTCAAGTCTCACTCCTGGTGGCTTGAAAAATCACATTGGATGTGTGTGTGTGCCCCAAATCTCAGGAGGTCCTTTTGGAGGAGAAGAGATTGTGGCATGGCCATTCCCCCTTGGGGGGACAGAAGGGGAATTTCTCACTTTCCTTCTCAACATTTCTCTTTCTCTAGAGAGCACATGGGCCCTATGACAAAAACCAAAACCGAAACAAAACAAAACAAAACAAACAAACAAACAAAAACCTCTTAAATTGATTTTATACTTTTCAATAATACAATAGCCCAAAAGTATATGGTTTGCTTAGAATAATCATTAAAAACCTTAGTATATTAAGCATCTTATAGAGTATGAAATATATAATTAAATAATTCAAAGGTATATACATGAGAAAATGGAAAATGATTCCCCAAATAGGATAACTATCAAGGTAGTCTACAACTGCCCCTCTTGCCATTGGCCTGGTAGTATCCTCTCAAGGAACTGGTAAAAAAAAAAATTTTTTTTAGAGAAAAACCTATACAATTATAAAATCTTCCTCTAAATTTAAAGCAACATGCATATCACATAGAAAACTCTAAGCTTCGAACCTAAACAAACTGGCCTTAAATCTCAGCTCTGCCACTAACTAATTCTGGAATAGTTAGCTATAACCATACAATAAAATAGGAAGGTTAATACACACATTGCAAGCAAACTGAAGATGACATGAAATAACGTTTGCCAAGTGTGTGACTCATGATGGCACTCAGTAAGTAGTGGTTGTGGCGATTATTGATAGACTAGAAAATAAAGGTCGATCCTTCAGCATTTAGGCAAAGCACCACTAACAGTGAAGAAATCAGGACAACCTACTCAATTAATAAATTATACATGAGAAAAGAAAATAGTTCCTCTATGCTTGAATTGACTAGGCTGGCTGTTGTAAATTCGCTGTAAAAGGAGGGGAAGGAATGAGATACTTAAGGTATTACTGAATAGCTCAGTCTATGTTTTCTACTGTGATTGTCATGACAGATGGTGGTCTTATGTGTAACTCTTTTCTGTTTTCAATTTCTGGCCATAAAGATAAGTCTGCCTTCTCCTATCACACTGATTTAGGCTACTCTAACACAAATAAGCATAGTATTATTGGAATAGAATGGAATCTGCTCTAATGTACTTTAAGAATAAGTAATTTTCAAAGGTATGTATTTTAAACATCAAAAATTATTCATTTCTTTAGACATACCTCACAGCCCCATCATTTCACTAATTAGGAGACTGAGGCTCAGAGGAATTAAATAACTACCTCAAAGTTAAACAACTAACCCATGTAGCATGGCAAAAAACAAATCCAGACTCATTTCCACATATATTGTATCAGGATTTTACTGCTGAAAATGACCTTCTGCCCCTCAGTGTTTCTCGAGATGCCATATTTTAGCTGCAAGTTGAAACTTAAGGATTCCATAATATAGTTTTTTTAAGTCATTATTTTCTTTTAATTTGCCTGAGGGTACATGTGTTCACCAGAGTTATATAGACAGAGGGAGAAGAGAAAGCACCCCCCCGCCATGGGGTATGATCACACGGCAATCCCTTCTCTTCCATTTCTCCATACAGTTGGGATTTGGGGTGTACATGAAACATGCATTTCCAGTTGTTTCTCAAGCTCCCAGAGCTGACATTCAAGCTGTATGGTTGATCACGTGAGATTTAGCATGCCTAACCACCAGGCTATGGGCCTAGTCTGATGTCTGTTTTGATGTGTTTGAAGTTCCTTGCTCTATTTCTTAGAATGATAGACATTTGAAGAATTTGCCTATCCTTTTATTTGATGCATATTTCAAGGCATATTTATATTTATTAAGTGCCTCATGGGATCTAGGAGTAACAAAACAGAATCCTTGCTTTCATGTCTATTGGGTAAAATACACATAAAATAAAATAAAGCAAGAAGTGAAATTTCATCAGAAAATTGCATCAGGACCCAGCTGCTGTGCTTACTTCTCAGTTCTACCTGAGCATGTTGGCCATGCCAGTGGGTGCACCTGTAGTCCAGGCTGGCTGTAGGGCTTGCAGGAGAATGAAGATCCTGTCAAAATAATTATCTCTATCTTTTTCTTTCCTATCTCATGAAAGAAATCTTCTTCAAAATTAGTATAAGTGATAAGAGTTAAGGAGGAAAATAAAGCAAAAACAGAATGGTATAAGGAATATATGGAAGGGAGAGTAATTAATGACTGGTGTATATTTTAATTCACTGACGCTTAATAATGAGAAACAGGTCTGAGGGACAGCCACTCCTAAGACATGCCCAATCATGTCAGAGAAATATCCATCAGAGGTGTTATCTCCCTATGGTGCCTCCATTTTAATTATGCAATGCCACATGTTACCCGCAGAAAAATCTGCCTCCAATCTCTAGAGCTACGGACTTAAATCAAAGAAATCCCAGTCAAAATCCTTACAAACTTGAATATGGAAAGATGATGTTCAAAATTGTTTCAAATGTTATCCCCCCTTTCTTTTCCACATTTTTTATTATTTTTTAAAAAATGATTTACAATTTTATTTTACATATCCTAAATATTTAATTTACATTATTCTAAGCCTAGAGTGCTATTCTAAATAGGTTTTTCACTGGAATCTTCTCTTGCCTTTGTTGTCCATTACAAATATTATATAAAATAAAGACACAACATTCAGATAGCAAGTTCTTGGATGACTATTGCTTATTCTACTTCAGAGATTTAAAAAGGAGGTTTTAATACTTCTTCACTTTTTTTACAGTGTTCATTTTGATTATTATCTAACATTAATAAAAACACATATTTTCAATGGCATATTTATTGCCAAGATAAAAAAGATCTGCCTTCCCAATAACATGACTCAAAGTCATTATATACAATTCTGAGTTCCCCGTGCAGGACAGCAAACCAGGCCACAAGGGGAGTTTTGGTTTAGGATAGATCATGAGAGTGGGGTTCCCAGAGCTGTCCTTGGTAAGTGCTAGCAAATCTTTGCAGTTACCAAAGGAGTTGTAAACAACACTTTTGTTTATTTGATTTTTGTTTTTAATTTTCTTGGGTCCAGAAGCTGAGAAAGGCATCTGATAAGCTTATAAGCCATTTATCTAAGACAGCCGTCCCCATCTAATAAGATCTGAGGAGCACTTACTTTCAATTGCCTTGATTTTATTTTCCCATGGGATGCAAGCAGCTTTGAAGTTCTCAAAATCTCGGAGAAATTTTACCCATTTCTGAAAAGAAAACCAAATTCCACAGTAATGTTCAGTGCCCAACCTCACCGTTTGTTGAGATGTCCACCCCATCACCCTCAAACAACACATGACAATGGACTTGGAAAGATCTTTCTGGCACTAAAGACCGTTGATTTTGTTTGTTTTGTTTTGTAAGCAAGGAAGACAGTAGCCATCTTTGCATAATGGAACACAGCACATCCATAAAGTTGAACTAGAAGTCTCACAGCAACATGGATATAATTCAGGAAAATAATATTGCATCAAAGAAGCCAGAAACAGGAGCACAAACACTATATGGTTCCTTTTATTTAAACTATAAAAACAGACAAAACTAATCTATTGTGTGTATACATACAATAGATTAAGATACATGAACTTTGTGTAAATTAAGATACATGAACTTTATTCACAAAACTTAATATTGGTGGGAATACATTTAGCATACAATTAGTATAATATTTGCAGAGAAGTGATAATCCTTATGTACTGTACGTATACCCATGTTTTAAACACTCAAAGTGAAAGTTTTTGTTTGTTTTTTGCCCTTCTCAGAACAGAATTAGTGTTCTCCCCCTTGGAACCAACATGATACACGCCAGACTGTATACTTACCTTGGCCATCATCATTTTAAACGCAAACCATCGTTTTCCTTTTCCTTTCCCAAGAGCCCCTTCATTTTCACTCACAAATTTTTTGGCTTCCCTGAGAAAATAGAGGAAAAATAAGAGGTTAGTGGAGGTGAGTTGAGATGAATAGAGTGAAGAGGTAATTTTATCAGGACTGTGGCTTATTTCTTCTACATCCTCTAAATCTTTAACTAGTGAACCTCAGCTGTATTTTATAACCTCTGGACTTTTAATACATGTTTAGTTCTTTTAAAATTCTGGCTAGGGAGAGAAGATATTTTCATTTCACTTTCTAATCAGCTGAAGTCATCAAAAAGCAAGGA
The DNA here is from genome assembly GCA_026018925.1 of Tupaia tana. NCBI lineage: Eukaryota > Metazoa > Chordata > Mammalia > Scandentia > Tupaiidae > Tupaia > Tupaia tana. Next base: position 28,643,316 of record JAKSZU010000013.1, read on the forward strand.
ATTTATGATAAGTGTCAAAAAAGAGAACCCTAGTTCTCATTTCTACCACATATAAAATTGAATCTGAAGTTTAAGTCAGATTCTGGCAGCCAAAGTATTTATTTTAATTTTTTTTTTCTTCTTTACCAAGAATTCTTTTTTTAAAAAGGAGGGCAAAGAGGACAAAGTGACACAGAACACATTTACTTAACTAGTATTTAATCCTATAAGAGTAATCAACACATAAAACAGAAAAACACACTATAAAGTTAATGGGTTGAGGCAAAAAAGAGAAAGGAAAGTAATACTTTAGACTTCACATTCAAAAAGAGCCTTAAATATAAACTTTAACATTTTTCTCAAATATTTATAAATTTACATAATACATTTGTTACGTTAGTGTCTTGTATACATGTGTTAAAAACATTAATTTATCAGAATGGTTACAGATAACGTGAACACATTAATGGTATTACAATCTTTGTAACTTAGGTCATTGCTATGGACCCAATATTTGTGTACACCCCAAATTCACATGTTGAGTCTAATCTCTAACGAGATGGTACTTGGAGGTCACGCCTTTAGAAGGTGATTAGGTCATGGGGGTCTAGCCCTCCTAAATGGGATTAGTGACTTTATGAGGAGAAGCTAGAGAACAAGTCAGTCCTCTTCCCACCACGTGAGAGTACAAGAAATGGGCTCCCTGCAACCTGGAAGAAGGCTCTCCCCAGAATGTGACCCTGCTGGCACCTGACCTAAGGCTTCCAGTCTCCAGAGCCATGAGAAATACAAGTTTGTTGTTAAAGCTACTGAATCGGTGGTAATTTATTCTATCAGCCCAAAGTGACTGAGACAGTCATTTCTGTTGTCGTTTGCTTGTCCAATACCTGAAATGAATTGTAAAAACAAAGGCAGCCCAGGCTTCTCCTCTCTCTAGCGCCAAAAAGCATATTATCTACATGAGGGAGGACAGTAGCTTCTGCAAATGACAAGAACAAACAGACAGACCAAACCTAGTTTGTTTTCAGGACTGGACTGGGGTAGCAGGTATAATGTTCTTGTCATTTGTATGTCCCCTGAAACGTATGGCTTTGCAAACAAAACCTATCAACCCATGGCTATAAATGAACATTTTTTTAAGAGACTTTTGCTATAGAGTGTGTATGCTTGCCAGGGAGACAGAAGCAGAGAGAGAGAAAGCGAGAAATCACTCCCACCCCCAGGGGGATGGCCATGCTGCAATCTCTTCTCCTCCCTTCTCCTCTCGAGATTTTGGGCCTGCATGCACACATGCTCACTCTGAGTTTCAAGCCTCCAGGTCTGGGACTTGAATTGCAGTCGGCCATGTGGGAGTCTAGTACCTTAACCAATACCTTAACCAATACGCCATCATCTGTTGGTCCCAATGAACATCTTATTTTTATTTATTTTCTTAAGTGAGATTTTTGCTATAGGGCACATGCCCTCACCGGAGAGACAGAGAGAGACAAAGAGACAAAAAGTAAGACTCACCCACCCTCCCATCCAGGGAGGGTGATCGTGCCGTACTCCCTTCTCCTACATTCTCCTCTCAGGATTTTGGGCACACATGCACACAAGCCTGGTGTAAATTTTAAGCTACCTGGTCCAGAACTCCAACCACAATTGACTACTTGTGAGTCCAGCTACATAACCATTATGCCATCCACTGGTCCCTTGAACTTCTTATGAACACACAATGTAAGCATTAGAAGAGAAAGGGTTGGGTTCAGCGTCATGGCACAGTCATGGTAAACTGCAGTGCTGGAAGCCACCTGGCTGACTGCAGTGTTGGGTCTCTGAATCAGCCTAGAAGCACTCTGGGCATGTGTATGCAGCGTTATGATGGGCTGGAGGGCTGGGAGGAGAATTGTTGTGTGACAGGACCTTGTCAAGGGTGCTCCTTTCACTCTCTCTCACGCACATATGCTCTCTATCATGAATAAAATAAGTAAACTTTAAAGAAAAAAGAAGAGGTCAGTAAAAGATATTTTGTAACATACCCCTCAACGCTAAGATTAGGATTTTATGATATAAAGTGATCAAAAAACACTGTGCCCATGCTGACTCAACTGACCCTTCTGAGTGGTGCCTCCTTATACACCTGCCTCCTGCACCCACAACCACTCGTGTTCTGGCACCAACCCCCAAGCACAATGGTGAAGATGCTCTTCCATCATCATACAGAACCTCTAAATCTGTTCCTGAGCAACAGAGACAATGACTTGTCATTTCGTGTCTACCATAGCATTGACTACTGCACTGACTACGAGGAAAGCTGGACAAAAAGAAGCCTTCTGAAAATCGAACTAATGGACTTAATGCAAGGTAGATGTAGACAGGAGAGTGTGTAATAATTGTATCTTCCACATCAGTTAATGCTTGATGGCAGAGTCGGTCCAGACCATTAGGTTGCACACTCCACCTATTAGTCTTCCCAAAACTCAACCGGACAGCCTCCCACCTATAGAGAGAACTCTACTAGATTGACCCTGACATCTGACATGACCTATGGACTGGCAAAATGAGTTGAAAAAAGCTTCTTAAACATTCTACATAACCTTGGGACCAGAAGATGGCACCATGTTTACATCGCTGGACTCCCACACGGCCGACTGTGAGGTTTGAAACTGACTCTGGGCGCATTTGTGTGTATGTGCCTCAAATTCCAAGAGGGTACTAGAGCAGAAGAGATTGCAGTATGACCATCTACCCTGGGGGGGGTGATTTCTTGCTTTCTGTTTCTCTGTCTCTCTCTGTCTCTCTGGTGAGCACATCCACCTTCTAGCAAAAATCTCCCTCAAAAAAAAACTACCTAATCTGAAATGTTCAATAGAACCATGCCAAAATTATGAACTGAATTCACATGGCTGTGATTTTAAGTCCATACAATGAAGAAAACACATCCCATCTCAGCAATAACTCTGCGTTGTAGAGGTGACAAGATGGGAGGAAAGGTGGCACCTAGTAGCTGCTTCGTAACATATGAAACTGAGAATCAGGTAGCAGGTTCTAATCCAGCCTCTGTGATCTGTCTCTGTGATCTTGCCCATGTTTTTGTTTGTTTTCCATTGCCAGAGGGCACGTGTTCTTGTTAGAGAGAGAGAGGAAGAAAGTGCCCCTCAATGGGATGTGGTCACAACACAATCCCTTCTCCTCCTTTTCTTCTTCATGTTGGGACATGGACCACATATGTCTGGCATATTTTTCAAGCTGCTTGGACCAGGATTCAAACCTTGGTGGATCATGTGGGATCTGGTTTTCTGGCCTTGGCTATGCTTTCTGATGCTCTCTGTATCAGCTGTGTGAGTATTCTGCTTTTCAGGGGGGAGCACACTTTCCCAGGACTCACACAGGCCTGGCACAGGTTCCTTCAGTGCCACCGTGCGGCTCTTTACAGACTAGATTTCTCAACGAACAGACGGATCATCAGGACACTGCTTCCCTGCTTGCCAGAGTGGCGGTAAGAACAAAGCGAGATCATGGATGTGAAAGTGTTAAAGGGATTATTAATCAGTGCTACGATAATACTTGTTTTGAACCTGAATTTGTTCTAGCATGAGTAATACATTATAGAATGATTAGGTGAACACAGAAAACTGCACCCAGCTAAACCAAGCCATGTAGGAATACACATAATGCAACCACCTCCTCTATCAGCTACCTCACTTCCATACAGATGAGGACAGCTACACAGTCCACAGCCTGTGTTAATGGCTCTCCTTCTGTACTTTACAGTAACTCACAAGCTGCAGCTTTTTTGAGAGCCACATTCACAAACCAACCTCAGGTTTTTTCAAGCGAGACTGCCATATTTATTTATAGAATTTGTGTATTTCTTAACCAATAACATGTGTAGAACATCATCGCTATTTTTATTAAATTCCTCCATTTCTCCCTTTTTTCAGGATTTTGGGCACACATGCATGCATCTGGTGTTTTTCAAGCCACTGGGTCCAGGACTTCAATTGTATGATCGGCCCTGTGAGATCCAGCCTCTCTAACCACCATGCCACCAGCTGACCCCAACCATGTGGTTCTTATTGCTCAATTTTGCAAAATGTAGTGATTTTTACGATCTTATGTATCATGTTATAGCAGAACTGACCACACTTCAACAATCTGGCATCAAGAATTTTGAAATTCACAAAACCAAATATAAATAGGAGTTATCATATTGGTCTCTGTTATAATCAATGCATATAAATAAGAAATCAAAGCCTTTTGGTTAAAAAAATCAACTTTTTAAAATTATATAGTTAAGTGCTTACTTTCTGGGCATTTCTACTGCTCTAGGTATTTAGCAGATAATTTATAAGACATCCAATCTGGCCTATTAGAGTTGTATTACTTTCTAGATTAGAAAGCATGATTTTGTTCTAAACAGTCAGAATTGTAGAGAAATAACTCCTCTGGGCCAGCTGGTGGTGGCATGGTGGATAACGTGGCTGGATCCCAGATGGCTAAATGTGTGGTCCAAGTCGCAGACCCAGTGACTTGAAGAACATGAAGGGAGTTTGTGTGCGTGCCCAAAATCCCAAGAGGAAAATGGAGGAGATGAGACTGTGGCATGGCCATCCGTCTGGACTGGAGGGTGTTTTATTGCCTCTCTCTCTCTCTCTCTCTCTCTCTCTCTCTCTCTTTCTCTATCCAGTGAGCTCACATGCCCTATAGCACACAAAACAAACAAACAGTTCATCTATTTCCTATTTCTGCCAAGGTTACTTATTTATTTCATGAAAGAGGCAGAGCTATACACAGAGCCTTGCTACACTACATTCCCCCAACCCCATCCTAGCCTTCTAGCCAGTCAGGATCTTGGACATGCCTTGTGTTTTCAAATCCACCCAAAACCTTCTCATATGGTTCCAGGACCTTACTGCCTGCACATTGTAACTAGGCATCTATAAGATTTTAAATTTGGGGGACCAGCACTTAGCGTAATGGCTATGTCGCTGGACTCCCATGTAGTCAACTGCAGTTCGAGTCCCAGACCCGGTGGCTTAAACTCATGCCAGGTGCGTGTGTGTGCGTACCCAAGATCCTGAGAGGAGAATGGAGGAGAAGGGATTGCGGCGTGGCCATCCCCCCTGGGGGGTGACTTCTCGCTTTCTGTCTCTCTGGGGTTTCACCATGGCCAGAATGACCACTAGACTCAACTCATCGGGAATCTTGGAGATGATTTTTAAACAAAGCCAAGGGCTATAATGGAGTGGACTGGAAATGATTGTTTAGCAAGAAAGGTTTCTTAATCCCCCAAATCTAATGCCCAAAGGAAGTAAGAGACCACTCTTACAGCTTGTAGGCCTAGAAAGAGGACACTAGGCTAGGAGACGTCAGTGACTCAGGGAGAAAACATGTCCTAACACTGTTTTCAAGGCTGGCCTTTGCAGTGGACTGGCATGATTTCAAGACAAAAGAAAACTAGTATCATCCAGCCTCCCCCATAACAGATTTCTTAACAAAGACATCTCTCACTATGCAATTAGAAACAAAGTACTAAACTAGTATGCCCATGCCAAGTCTAGAGATAAACACTGACAATACATATCATGCTAAAGTACCCGGGACAGATACTAGAATGTGAGAAAACAAAGAACAGAATCTTTAGAACATTTAAGAAGCAGGAAAGCTTCTTTATATTCTTCCCAGAGTTAATCCATTTTCTTACTCATTTGTATTTACCTAGGTAATTCAAAGGGATCTTTTCACATGGATATAATAAAATAGACCTTCGTGGATAAATTTTGAAAATCTATTGGCCTTAAACCATCCAAATGTCTGACTGAAGAATGTGTATCATCCCCTGGAATTGTAATCAACAAAAGCTGCCTGCCAAGACAGTAATCCAGGCCTCAGAACTCAAGCCAGCCTGGTAGGATATACACAGCTCTCCGAGCTGTAACCCCAGACCCAGGGATAAATAATTAAGCGAGGTCTATTTAATGACAATAATACCTGGCCTCATTATTCATTTATCAACCCTTTTGTGTTGGTAATTAGAATAATAAGGTTTCATGGGCTTTCAAGAATGCTTTCACAGTTAGTTGAAGGAGCACACTTTGGCCTAACTTACAAACTGGATAATTTACTCATAACACATGATACAACGCTGACTGCACAGAGGAGTGAGGACATGCTATGCTGCGTTTGACACATTCTCATCCCAGGAAATGTATTCTCCACTTGGGTTAGGTTAACTTGACTTTTCTTTCCTCTTGTTTTCAGTTTTATAGCCTCATAGAGCAACCAGTTCTTCACTCAAGTAAATTAAAGGTATTTCAAACTGGTGTTTAGTGCAACTGTAATCAAAACTTGTATTCATGATTACTTTTCATTAAAGATATCATAAAAATGAGAGCTCTTTTCATAATAAGCACTACCATTAAAAAAAGCAAAAAGTATCCAATAGCCTAAAAATTCTGACTTTTCCTGAAATGTTATTGAGTAAATGAAACAGAGTTTTGCAGACTTAAAAAGCTTCTCTAAATATACTGAGATTGGAAATAAAGGCTTTTGACCCCCAGATAACATAACTCTACAATTAGACTGGTAAAATTACTTAAAATTATTTCAGTATTGGGACCAGCAGTTAGCGTAATGGCTATGTCGCTGGACTCCCACGTAGTCGACCGCGGTTTGAGTCCTGGACCCGGTGGCTTAAACTCACGCCGGGCGCGTGTGCATGAGTGCCCAAGATCCCAAGAGGAGAATGGAGAAGAAGGGAAAAAAATTATTTCAGTATTGGAAGTGATAGTTCACAATATATGTTTTTCCTTTTATTTTTTTCTTTTTTTGGAGACGATTTTGCTATAGGGCACGTGTGCTCACCAGAAAGACAGAGAGACAGAGAGATAGAAAGCGAGAAATTATCCCCCAGGGGGGATGGCCATGCCGCAATCCCTTCTCCTCCATTCTCCTACTGCAATCTTGGGCATGCACACACACGCGCCCGGCGTGAGTTTAAGCCAACGGGTCCAGGACTCGAACCACGGTCAACTACATGGGAGTTCAGCGACACAGCCATCACGCTAACTGCTGGTCCCCCTTTTTTTTTACACCCTTATGAGAAAGAGAAAGAGGAAGGAAGAGAAACAAAGATAAGTATTTTTTATAGTATCATCAATCCTCCTGGCCAGACTACCAATTAGCTACTATTACAGGCATGTGTAACCATGCCTGGCCTGTTTAGGTTGGATTGAGAACCAAACCCAGGTCCCCCATTAAGGTTTCAGCCTATTAGGCAATGATGCCATCTGGGTACCACTGTGGCTGGGTTTCAAAACATATTTTTCCTAAAAAGTTTGCTTGTGGCAGCACTGAGATGGTTAAGATGTGCGGCTGTTTCATCTATAAAATTAAGTTCATAATGTAGCTACCCCCCTGTATTGTTGTATACTCTACAGGAAATACCACATGGGATGTGTTTAGCTTAGTCCATGGCAAAAAGCAAGAGTACTATATGACTGTTAACAGCAGCAACACAAATAGGGATGACTTTCATTTTTATGCCAGGTCTCCAGGTTACAACATTGGGAAAGTACTAGAAACTTCAAGGCAAAACCCTGGCCCATTTCCCCTCAATTTTTCACCCCAGTGAGATGTGGGAATTGTTTTTTTTTTTTTTTTTTTTTTACTAAGTGAGGAGAAGATGACTCAACTCAGCATTTGAAACCCAAAGAGAGAGCCCAAGTATTGGACTTTAGAATCGCCAGTTATGACACAGCCTGGGAGGAAGCAGCCCGGATTCCAGACTGAGTGCTGATGCAGCCACACCTGCTGATCAAGAGAGCTCAGCACCAACCCATGGGCATCAGAGGAGTCTGAGATAACAGGCAAAGGGCAATCTCTCCCTTTCTATCTCTCTCTCTCTTCCCTTAGGAGGATACTGTTTCCCCATTTTTGTTTTCTCTCAAAACCAAGCACATGTTCCCTGTCTCACTAAATTGTAAAACATTATATTTGGACTACATTTGATTAAATTCTGCTATTTGTACCTCATGTTATCATTGAGATATGGGTTTGGACACTGTCTCTGTCATGTGCAAGCTGTGTGATCTTGGAAGAATTACCAAACATCTCTGACCCTAGGTTTCCTCACCTGTGAAAATGGAATCAGCAACAGAATAGCACTGACGGCTGATTTGTGCTGAGTGGCTGCCATATACCAGGTACTATTTATGTCCGTCATCTCACTTAATCCCCCCATAACCCTACAAGGTGGGAACTACTAGTATCTCCTCGTCAGAGATGAGCACACTGGTGACTAGATGAGTAACATGAGCATCCAAGGTCACCCAGTGAGTTGGTGGCACAGAGCCCCTGTTGTTCAGCTCGGTATCCTAAATTCCCCCAGAATAACACCACTGTTTACCTCAGGGGATTGGCATCAGGACATTGATGAGTTAAAACAGTATAAGTAAAGCATATCTGGAACACCCTGGGTAAATGGTACTTTTGATTCCTATCCAAAGATAGCGATTACTTTTCTAAGGAAATGATGACCTTAGGTTGTCTGGAAAATCATGATGCCTTTTTCTATATAAAAACATATCATGGGAACCAGTAGTTAGCGTAATGGCTATGTCGCTGGACTCCCACGTAGTCGACCGCGGTTCGCGTCTCAGACCCGGTGGCTTACAACTCATGCCGGGCGCGTGTGCGTGCATGCCCAAGATCCCGAGAGGAGAATGGAGGAGAAGGGATTGCGGCGTGACCATCCCCCCTGGGGGGTGATTTCTCGCTTTCTGTCTCTATGTCTCTCTCTGTCTGTCTGGCGAGCACACGCGCCCTATAGCGAAAAACCTCTCCAAAAAAAAAAAACAAACAAAAAAAACATATCATGACTTTCCTGACGACCCAATATAATGTTGGGTAAAACTTCAGAATACAGAACAATGTGTATACCATACTCATAGCTGTGTAAAAGTCGTGCATCAATGGACAACAACTAGAGAATTATGCAAATGATGAGTTCCTCTGTCTTCCACACTTAGGATAATATTGTCATTCAGTTTCCTTCTCGTTAATAAAGAATATACATTTTTGCTTGTTTGTTTCAAGGCACTGTGCTGTATGCAAAAAGAAGGAAAAAAAAAATGCAATCAGGAGCCAGGTGTTGGCTCCGTGGTAACACAACTGAACTGACACAGGAAAGATTTTGTTTCTGTGTCCCAGGGCCTTCTTGACCATGACAGCCACATGCATCAGTGTGCCCAGGATCTGGGCTGGCCAGCTGAGACTGAGGGTGGATCATGGCATAAGGATCCCATTTGGGGTGCCTGTCTGCCTACCTCTTTTTGTCTCGCTCCTGGAAGCAATAAATAAACTTTTAAAAATGGGGTCTCATGCCTTTCCATCAGGAATTTACAGTGCCATTAGGAACTTGAAATACAGGTGAGTATTTATGGCATCATCTAATTCCTAACAAATTAATAGCAGTAAAAGTAAATGTTACAAGACTGAGATGAGAGAGTAAGTGGTTTGAGGAAATCTAGCACAGGGAGGATTCAGCTCCCTTGTCGAGGCAGCGAGAACGTTTCAGTGCAAGGCAAAAGGGAAGAGATGGGGTCTTCAGGTTTAGGATTAGAACAGTATAAATAATTTATAGGAGGAGCTGGCATTCCTTAATGTCTAGTTAAACAGTGCAGCCCTAATGTCAGGGTAAGCAGTGCAGGATTACCCAGCTGTTAATAAGGACCCATGAGTATTTCTGAGTGGCAAAATGACATGTGCAACACAGTCCTATTAGAAAAAAAAAATTCCACAATGATATCAAAGGTGAAAGAAGAAAACGACATGAAAAGTTGGTTCCAGCTTGATTTCTAATGCTTTCATGCTTTTGTACATGCTGTTCCTTTTTACTGGAATATTCTCCTTTTTTCCACCTTTTTTTTCTTTTCTTTTCTCATTTTCTATTCAAGAGTCAGGCTGATGGTACAAGTCCTCCATAAAACTTTTCCTAATCTTTTCTTTCCAATACTCCATACCCCTCACCCCAGTTCAGGAGATTTAACCTTTGCCCTTTTTATAGTAGTTATCCCATTTTCACCACTGCGTGATTGCCCAGGGCAAGTCCTTTGTCTTTTGTTTAAATATCTCAGTGCTTTATATACAACCTGGCACCAAAGTAAATTTCAACCAAATTTAAATTGAATAAATGAACACCAGTGAGAAGCCTGGATGAGAGTGAGCTCATCCAGGTTCCTAAACTACCTGCACCTCAAAATCACTGTGGGATCTTTTAAAAATTCTAAGTTTTCCCAACCCCAGAAAACTTAAGTTACAGTCTCTAGAAGCAGGACATGACTTGGTACTTTTTAAGCACTCCAAATGATGTAGATATGCACTAAGCTGAGGGCAAAATTTAAAACTAAACCAAATTTTACTTGCTGGAACTACTTTATTTAAGAGGTCTTCATGTTAGTCAAGAAATTGTTGGAGGGTTGGGCTGTAAAGCTACTATATAATACATAATTGTTTTGCTGTCCCCTGGAATGGGCAATATTCTACGTATTTTGATGCTTGACAATATTCTTCAGTAAATAACTTTATTTTTCATGTCTCTAGTTCTTTTTTTTTTAGATTATTTTTCCAGAGGGCATGTGTGCTTGCTGAAGAGAGACAGAGAGAGAGGGAAAGTGAGAAATCATCCCCCAAGGAGTATGGCCAAAACACAACTCTTTGTTTTCCAGTCTCTTGTCAGGATTTTGGACAAGAACACACACATGCCCAGTGTATTTTTCAGGCTGCCAGGCTCAAGACTCGAACTGCTGCAGAGTTGGCCATGTGGGATCCAGCGCCTTCACCTCCATGAAAGCTGCTGGCTCCCTAGCTAGCTCTTTATCAGACATTCCTAAAGGTAACTGTCTGACTGGCATCTGAAAGCAAGCTAGAAATAAACTAAGATTTGCATGTGCATTCATATAACCGCTTAGTTTTTATGTTTGGCCTATTTCAGTGTACTTTTTAGATAGTACCACTTCACAGCTAAAATACATATATTTTAGATTACTAAGACCTCTAATTTTTTTTTTTTTTTTTTTTTTTTTTTTTTTTTTTATCAGCAACAAACATTAGTATGACCTGTGCACAAAGAGTTCAGGCAATTTTTTTCACTAGCTCTGATACTCATGTAAATGTGTTAAAACCATATGCTGGTGCTGGTAGGTAATAAAAGCAAATTTAAGCAGGTCAAATTTGTATTAAGTTCCAAGTTACAGCCTACAGAATTTCTTCAGACCCAGGATGATTTCTTCAATCTCCAAAACTATAAAACAATGTTAATTTTTATGGTGAGCTTAAATGTCATATAAAAACTCAAATACATTTTAATCATACCCTACAGGTCAGTCAACCATCTCAACCAGATAATTTTAGATGAATCAAGGAGAAAACAATATAACTTGCCTTTAATGGTTTAATTTTAAAAAGAAGAAGCATATTAGACCTTTTTCTTCCTATTATAGGACTTCTGCTGAATTCACTATGTGCATGATTGGTTTAAGCTTCAATCTATGGTTTAAGAAAAAAATAAAATTGTTCTTTGCACTTTACTAGTAGGGCAGAGGAAAGAGAAGACCATCCCCAGGAGCTAAAAGCTTGTGCTGAGTTTTAGGTATTGGTCACAGCACAAACTGTCTTCCCTTCAAAGAAGAACATCAAAACCTTCTAAGATCCCTGTACTACATGGGATCTTCAAATACTTTGTGGAAAAGGCACATTATAAAAAACTGTGCATGATTTCAAAATGTCTTTTTCCACCAAAGCAAATTAATACTTTAATTCCATTTTTCCACAAACTCTTTGAAGTCATTTTATAGTACCAACAGTGACAACTAAAATGTAGGGAAATATAGCACCCCAAAATATGCCACATAAAGATTATGTGCCATATTGTCAAAATATATAAAAAATGTACCCAAAATAAGGCATAGGTATTATTTTGAACTGAAAACAGTTGAGAAGAAGCAGATATAAGGAAAGCTCTCTGCCCTCCACCACTTCCCTAAAAATAAGTTATGAATTTATAAAGGTGAACTTTCTCTTCTATCAGAAAGGACAGAAGTTAGTTGTGGAAAACAACTATGGACTTATCAGGCCAGAAACAATACCAGAGAAATCTGCATACCTTTACTCATTAGTTTATATTTTCCACTGGTTTCTTCTTTCCCACAATTTGCCATCCTAGAAACGTCCTTTTCCTCTGTCTTGTCACTTCTTTAAAAATGTATTTTCGAAGTTAAGATACTATGTAAACTCAAGTTTTAGCCAATCCTTTCAGTTACTTGTCATTTATGGGTCCCTTATGTAAACATGTGCATATGATAATAAACTTCTGTTTATTTTTCTCTTGTTAATCTGCCTTTGTTCATTTACTTCACAAGGTTTCAGCCAATGAACCTAAGACCGGTGGAAGAAAAAAGTTTTTATTTTCCCGGTCTACACAACCAAATTACTATAATGAATTCTTTCTTGGTATGAATCATGCTATAAAGATAATTTTACACATGTCTCTGAATATTCCTGTGAAGCTCTATGACAAACGTTTTAAATTTTATGTGCATGAATCAATGTTCATGTTTTTTCTTTTATGTTAATGAATCAATGTAGCATAAATTATTAGCAACACTAATACTTGAGGGTAGGGAGTCATGTTATGTGGGCTGTAGAACTTGGCCATATCCCTAAGGCATCCAGGTATACCCAAGTTCACTATTACTGGTGTTTGAGCAGAAATGAGATTTGAGTAGAATGTGAACTCGAAACAACTGATGCTGTATCCCTAAGTTTTTCAGACTGGTTTAAGTAAATACTAGAGTTGACTAAGGAACATTGTAGAAGAGATAAGGGTTAAACTGGAAGTCACATTGCTGAGAGAATTCAAGTAGGCAGAGAAAGGCATTCCTGGCATTGGTTTGCAGGAATTTCTCTGACAAAGGAAGCATTTCACCCATGACTCACACACACAATCTCGTATTCTTAAATATACTAACATTTGTCTCTTTGCAAGGCCACTTATATGGCTTGGTAGACAGACTGTGCCAATTTTGCTTGGTTCATGTGTGTTCCCATCAAACACATTCTAATGAATTCTGAATATGTGAAGCAGAGGAATTTGTAGGGTGCTGCCTCATAGAAGAATCATTCTGCTTTGAAAGTCTGGATAAAATGTGTCTGTGGGTTCCTGTTTATAACCCTCTTAAATATTTCTAAGAATTATGAAATTTTTTTTCAAAATGTTGTGTGGTAAGAAATCTAAATTGTTTCAAGAGAGAGCCTTCATTTTCTATTGAAACTACGTGTTCTGTCTTTTGACCCATGAGTGGGTATGAGATTTTAAATGCTGACTTAAAGTAATGGCAGGTCAGGCACTCTACAAATAATCAGGACTACCTGATACATCTGATTGCTTACCACATGACTAATTTGGATCTGGAGGACTGGAGCACTTGGGAAGCACAACTTAGGTGAGGTCACCCACAAAGCACACTATGTTCCTATGTAAATTAGTCTGCCAAATTGACTTAATTACGATGTCCTTCCTTCCTTCACCTTCCTTCTAACCTATCCTGATCCCTGTGACCAAACACAAGTCAAAAAATGCAGTAACAGTATATGCCCAGCCTTGGTGGTACAGGCAGTAGGATATTGCTGCATAATACTGGAGCCAGATGGGAAGCCCAGTTTCAGATCCCAGATCAACCTGAACATACTGAGTGTGCCCATGTATACATAATCCTGGTCGGCTGGGGGACTTGTGGGAATAGTGGTTTAGCAAGACCTTGTTCGGGGTATCTCTCTCTCTTTTTTCTCTCTCTCTCTCAATAAAAATAAACCTTAAATAAGATTAGTTCATCCAAAGAATCTTTATGAAGATATGAGATATATCTTTATGTAGATATGAGTCCTTTGGGTACACATGCATTATATATACACATGTATCTTTATAGATGTATACATATGTATATGTATGTTTATGCATGTGTATTATAAAAGCATTATCAACACATTTAAAAGAAGAGATTTTTAACTTTCTAATTTTTATAACTGCAGAGGGAATCTTAGACACACTATACTGAAAACAAAACTATTCTTTCCTCTTTTCACTCAAATCATTATGATATTCTAATAGAATGTTCTCCAAACATTTGATTTAGTATGTGCATTTTAATAAAGCTCACCCATTTTTAGCCCTAGCAACAAGCTTAAGTCCCCCAAAATAGTATCCTACTTGCTATTGCTTGGTCACATACACAAAGACATCCTTTAAAATATCTCAATTCTTCTCTTATTTACAAATTTGGTAAAATAAAGGATTATCTTCATAATAAGTACTGTACCTGATATCTAGTTAACTTCTCAAAAATAGAGAGGACACATTTCTCTAATTAATCCTATTTTGTGCTTGTCAGGTATACTTCACTTTCCCTTTCCTGTTAAGGTATTATGTCAAATACATTTAGAAAGCATTCCTAGATAATTTTAAGTGGTAGTTCACATATTTCACCTTTTAATAACTTTCAAAGATAGCATTATACTTGGGAATAGGCTAAGAAAAGCTGTGAAAATTAAATGTATCAATAGCTAAAATTCTGAAGGTGCAAGTTCAGTAAACTGCTATTTATCAACAATTGTTGAGGGGTAAGATATTCTAGCTGAGAATATGATTTGGTGAATCTTACCGTATATAATACATTGACTGATACTACTGTAGGAAATAGAGTACAATGAAATGCAATTAAAAAGATGATAGTATCCACACCAGATTTATCTGGGAGAAAATTTTAGAAATTTTATACCTATGATTTATTAATATTCCCTTTTACTGTACTAAAAAATATCCATAATTATTTAAAGTTTGGGGTTTTCTGAATTCTGGATGAGTAAATGTTTGTGCAAGTTCATAAACGAGATTAATTTTCAGGAATCTTAAAAAACATCCTTGATGAGGCCGACAGGTGACGTGGTGGTTAAGGGCACTGGACTCCCATATGGCCAATTGTGGTTCGAGTCCTATCACTCTCTGGTCAAATGAAATAAATAAATAAAGTTAAATAAAATAATTCTTTTAAAAAATCCTTGAATACTAGCATATTTATGCCCATTTTTTAAAATGATTAGTGTCCTTCAGCTAATCATCTGGACAAACTATCAGGCTGATTTATATAGACTATATGCTTGAGATGTTAAGGTAGTTACAAGAATAATAAATTCCTTCATAACTTTCTCAAAGAACAAAAGAGCAGCCCTGTGGGCCACCTGAAAAGCCTGCCAAGCCAAGGTGAAGACAATTAAATCTCCAGATAACTATGGTAATATGCTGCCATGCAGCTAAGAAAGATTAAACAGATAATGAAACAAAGAAAAGAGAAGAATTTTTTGTAGATGAAAGTGTACGTATCCTGTACTTCAGAGATGGCTTTCTTAACAATTGAAAAAATTACCGAAACACTAAAATCTCAAGGAGAAAAGCTTCTAAATTTGGTTCTTTATATAATCCTTTAAGGAGGAATTTCAAAATACTATTTGGAAGACAGTTTTGAACAAAGAGACCCTGTAATCCCAGAGACAGAAGGTAGGAGCTGCTGCAACAAATGTGCTGATGTCATCCTGGCTCTCATCCATCCAAGACTAACAGGCAGCTCCAAGACAAACTTCTCAGCTTGAACTCATCAGCAATGACCCCCTACCTGTCTCCTGTGGGGAGAAGGAACTCTCCAGGCTTCAAGAACTAATACCTGATTCCTCTAATCCCAGAGATAGAAGGAGCAAAACAGGAAGACCCACAAATCACAGAAATAGAAGAATAGGCTAAAGGCAGGGCCAAGCCAAACCCCTTGGCTTGAGCTCATCAGCAGGGACTTCTGTCCAGCCTGCTATAGGGCAGGAGGGGCTCTCCAGCCTTCAAGCACCATCTACCACCTTACACTTGACCTGTCAGCTCAACCTCCACCCACACTGGGAACAGTTAGGTTTGGATATATAAGAACCAAACACCTGAAAATAAGAGACTCTGAAGAAATTCCTTCCCAATAACTTTCTTAGCAATGAAAGGAGAGAAATTCCCTTCTGAAAACCTGAACCCCAAACTCCTACCATGGATCTCACACTCCCATTCACAGTAGAAGACAGAAATGGGTATGGAGCTAATACACACCATAGGGAAGGGCACTAGTACACAGCTACAGAAAGGTACTCCATAGAAGCAGAAAGAATTGAGTACATTACCAGATGACTAAAAAAGCAAAACACAGCTTCAATAAATAGGAGAAAACCAGGAAATGCTTCCTCCTCAAGGGAACAAAATAACTTCTCACCAACAATAGATAAAATACAAGAGATCACAGAAATGTCAGAAAAAGAATTCAGAATATTCATTGTAAAAAAATTCAATGATATGCAACAGAAAATAGACAACTAATTCCAGGAGATAAAAAAGTCCTTCCATTACTGGAAGGAGAAACTCGTAAAGAAACAGACACACTGAAACAGAATCAAACAGAACATCTGGAGGTAAAGATTTTGATGCAGGCAATCAAAATCTCCCTTGAAAGATCAAGAGCAGGTTAGATCATGCAAAAGAATCTCTTACCTAAAACAAAACTTCTGATTTAGTCCAAGCAACCAAAAAGAATAGAAAAATAACCATAAAAGATCAGGACAACATACAGGAAATCCTAGACACCATTAAACAGCTGACTATCTATATAGGTATTCCAGAAGGCAAGGAGACAGGCAAAGGTATAGAAAAATCTCTTCCATGATATATTAGCTAAAAACTTTCCAAATTTAGAGAGGCATATGGACATTCAAGTCCAGGAAATACAAAGGGCACCAAATAGATTAAAAAAAAAAAAAAAAAAAAAAAGATTCTCTCTATGGCATGTCATAGGTTAACTGGTAAATATATATATATTTTTTTTTTGGAGAGGTTTTCGCTATAGGGCGCATGCGCTCGCCAGACAGACAGAGAGAGACAGAGAGACAGAAAGCGAGAAATCACCCCCCAGGGGGGATGGTCACGCCACAATCCCTTCTCCTCCATTCTCCTCTCGGGATCTTGGGCACGCACGCACACGCGCCCGGCGTGAGTTTTAAGTCACCGGGTCCAGGACGCGAACCGCGGTCAACTACGTGGGAGTCCAGCGACATAGCCATTACTCTAACTGCTGGTTCCCATGAACTGGTAAATATTGATGACAAAGGTGATTTTCTGAAAATGGCAAGAGAGAAATGCCAAGTTACTAACAAAGTTTACTCCATTAGACTAACATCTGACCTCTCAACTGTAACAATGCAGGCAAGGAAAGAATGGGAAAACATATTTAAAACTCTGAAAGAAAATTTCAGCCAAGAGTCCTATACCCAGGAAGAGTATCTTTTAAATGCAGATTCAACTATCTTACACACAAGCAGATTTTAGTACAAATTTACCAACTTTTCAATAGCCGTATCCACAGGTTTCAATTTGTACATTTATTATAACCAATTACTCATTGTACAAAATCAGATAACAGAGAAAAAGTCAAAAATGTTATAAGTAGCTGAGACTTTCTTTGTAATGAATTTAAAAGAGACTAGAATCAAGAGCTTTCTAAAGCCTATAAATCATCAAATCACTTATCTACACTTCTAAACATCTTTCCAATTTTGATTTGTTTTTGCTTTTTTTAGAACTTATTTCTTTATGCAGAGTATAGTATTATGGTCTTATAAGAACTCACAGTGAGTAAAAGTTTTCCTTTTCTATCTCTTCCTAATAAGCTGTTGTTGTGTACAATTTTACCTATTTCTAACTGGACCAATGATACCATAGATCTTTTCAGAATATAAACTCATCTTCTGCAGTTCTCTACATGGAAATTACAAATTCTTCTTTCATTGACTATTTTAAGATTATCTTTGTTAATTTATGAGATCATTGCCTGGTTTTTAATCAATATGGCTTTCTTCAGAACTGTATTTCACAATAAGGAATGTCATAGACAATTCAGTACATACTTGCAGAATAACAATTGGAATGAGTTTCAAATGTTCACAACATAGCATACTGTTAAATGTTGAAAGTGGTGGTTGGGACCAGCAGATGGCGAAATGATTATGTCACTGGACTCCCATGTAGTCCACCACAATTTGAGTCCCGGACTGGGTGGCTTAAAATATGACAGGGGCGGGACCAGCAGTTAGCGTAATGGCTATGTCGCTGGACTCCCACGTAGTCGACCGCGGTTCGAGTCCCGGACCCGGTGGCTTAAACTCACGCCGGGCGCGTGTGCGTGCGTGCCCAAGATCCCGAGAGGAGAATGGAGGAGAAGGGATTGCGGCGTGGCCATCCCCCCTGGGGGGTGATTTCCTGCTTTCTATCTCTCTGTCTCTCTCTGTCTGGCGAGTGCACGCGCCCTATAGCAAAAACCTCTCCAAAAAAAAAAAAAAAAAAAGTAAATAAATAAAAAAAAAAAAAAAAAAAAAGAAAAAAAAAATATGACAGGGGCATGTGCATATGTGCCCAAAATCTCAAGAGAATGGAGGAGAAGGGATTGTGCATGGCCATCCCCTCTGGGAAAGGCGAGTGATTTCTCACTTTCTGTCTCTCTGTTTCTCTCTATCTGGTGAGCGCACGTGCCCTTTAGCAAAAACCTCTCCAAAAAAAGAAAGAAAAAAAAAAGAAGTAGAAAATATGTTTATATCTTTGATTTGTTTATTCTACACTTCTGTACCCTACAAAGATGTGTAGTGATTATATGTAAATCATAAATTACAATAACTATTTAAAGAGAAATTTTCAAAATTAGTCAAATTAACTACAATAATTTGCTAAGCATCTATAATATTATAGTAAATATCAATAGGCTAAATCCTAAAGCAGTGTATTGTCAGGGACATTGTTCTTGTGCAATAGAAATGTGGATGGTGGAGTTAGTTGCTAGATTAATGACTCATCCCAATATGGTAGAAATGATGAGGTAGGTGCACTCTACTGTAAATGAGAAGAGATTTCTGATCTCAGTCAAGTATTGATTTCTTGGGCCAGCCTGTGGTCTAGTGGCTAAGGGAACTGGATCTTATATGTGCAATCCATTTGAGTCCCAACCTCAGCAGATGGAGGAACATTCCAGGCATGTGCCTATGCATGCTCAAAGTCCCAACAGGATGGAGAAATGAAGGTGAAGGGATTGTAGTATGACCATGTCCCTGAGGTGGTAGTGATATCTTACTCTCCTTCTCTCTCTTTCTAACTCTCTGGTGACAGCATATGTCCTGTGGCAATTAAAAGAAGAAAGAAAGGAAGGAAGGAAAAAGAAATTATTTCTCTCAAATGGAAAGTTTTCTCTGGGATCAGCGGATGATGTAATGGTTATGTCACTGGACTCCCACATGGTCGATCTCAGTTCACATCCTGGACCTGGAGGTTTGAAACTCATGCTGGGCGCATGGACGTGCATGCCCAAAATCCCAAGAGGAAATTAAAGGAGAAAGTATTGTGACATGGCCAACCCCGATGGGGGGTGATTTCTTGCTTTCTGTCTCTCTTTCACTGGCAAGCACACACACCCTGTAGCAAAAATCTCTCCAGAAAGAAAAAGAATACTTTTTTCTCTAAGATAAATTTTGAAAAGAGAAATGAGTAGAAGAGGAAGGAATGGAAGAAAGAACTGAAACATTGCATTCTAACATAATTGAGAGGAAATTCTAGTTATAAAATGAAAGACCCTTAACAAAATGTTAAAATCTTAAAAATTGGGTTAGACCATGGCCTGGTGGTTAACGAGGCTGGATCCCACATGGCCTACTACATGGTTTAAGTCCCAGTCCAGCAGCTTGAGAAACACACCAGGTATGTGCATGTATATGCCCAAAATTCCAAACAGAGGGAGAAATGGAGGAAAAGATATCATGGCACAATCATCCTTCATGGGGGGTGCTTTCTTACATTCTCTCTCTCTCTCCATATCTCTCTCCAGCAAGTGCATGTACCCTCTGGGAAAACTTAAAAAAAAAAAAAAAAAAAAAAAAAAAAAAAAAGAAAAGAAAAACAAAGATTAGAAAAACTAGATTGAGAAGTTATGAATGCACTTTCGACCTTTATCTGGAATCCTGAAATTATAGAGTAATGCTTGTGTGGGAAGTTCTAATTCCAGTATGTTTCCCAAAGTTTTCCAGATGGCTTTAGCAGAGGATATCAACTGCACTTTGTTCTCACTTTCCTAGAAATATATTTGGCCCAACAGCTAAAAATCTAGAATAAAATAAAATTATAAACAAATAAAAGTATGGTAGGATGATGGGAGACTGAGTAAAAAGTAGTAAAGGAGACCAAGGAATGCAACCTTCATGGCTAGTTGACAGTTTCAAGCACCTGTGTAAGTGTAAACAAAATCCTAAGGGTAACTTTCTTAGCTTTATTGGGTGTCTCATTAATAAGTCACTAGGTGGTAGCTCAGCCATTCAGCCAATGGACAATTCTTAGAAACATTAGGCTGCTACAAAGCTCAGAAATTAAAGCAGTCAGTACAATAGCTAAATAAGCATACTTGATAGCAAAAGAAGCAATTTTAAAGTGGTGTGTACCCAAGAGTCAATTCCATGTGAAAGTATACTTGGAGTACTCCTGTATCCTAATTTGTAGATTCATGAAATGTCAGAACTGTCTCCTCCCTAAAATAAACTTCTTTAAATATCTACCTAAGTGGCTTTTTTAAAAGTTTCCTATTTTAATAGCTACAAAAGCATTCTTTCTTCAAATGAGTGCTTTATATAAACGTACATGCTATAAAAGAGAGAAACCATAGTCCTGTTCTGGTTGAAGCCAGCACTGTACCCAAGAGGCCCTTCTCACTTCTGCTTTTGACTGAACTGATTTCACCAAACCACTTGACCTCTGAGGACAGCAGTTCAAAGACCATGGACCACATAGCCATTCATAGTGCCATAATGCTCCATAATGCGAAAGCCATGTGGGAGAGTCCCCAGTTCACATCCTGAGGTCTCTCTGTTCACACCAGGTGTGTGTGAGTGCCCACGATCCTGGCTGGCTGATGCTAGGGAGTGAAAGTTGAAGGGTCTTATGATGTAAAAATTCTGTTGGGGGTACCTGTCTGTCTCTATCACTCTCATGTAAGAAGCAAATACACTTTAAAAAAAAAATGGGCCATAATCTAATCTCTTTGTTTATAAATAAATAAAATCAGGCTTAAAGAGGTAGCACTTTAATTAGAGTCTAAGTCTCTTAATATTCAGACCCAAATCTATTTTAGTATAGCAAAATAAGTTGTTGTTTATTTAGATTTAGCAATGAGAGCTTTTAATCACCACAGACAATAGTCTAAATATAGTTAAAGGCCTTAGGTTTCAGGATGAGTACTAAGTAGACCTACTATTTTCCACCTAGGTATTTTTTTACCTCTGGTGGCTGCTACCAGGTAGGTGCTGCCATCATTAAAAGGTTGGAAGGACCTAGTTATACAACTTCTGAGTTAAATCCATGAAAACTTAAAATCAGATTATACTAACTAGTCTCAATGATGGATATTTTAAAGTTAGGTAATGAATAAAATATAAGAATTGACTGACTTTCAAATAATGGAAAAATATACTGCTATTTCCTGTTCTCCTCCTATTTCCATACACATACTCTTACCCATTCAATAAATCATCCATAGACCAGAATGTCCTGCTCAATAAAGTTTTCTCTGTCTCAGAACTTAAAACAATGGCCTCAATCATGACTGTAAATCAATAATCTTTTGAAATTTATTTGTTTATTTTTTCCACGAGTGAGAGAAACAGAGAGAAAGGCACTATCCCAACAAGGGTTTGACACCATAACTTACTCCCTAGCCTTAGTCAGCCCTGGATCATGAGCACATCTGTGCCTATATACTCAGGAAAGTTTCCGGACAAAAACCCAGAATCTTCCCGTATGGGTCAGTCTCTCAGAATACCATGTATTATCATTGTGTTGCCGTCTGGCCCCATGTATAGCAATGATTTCCAGAGTAAAAATGAAAATATGAATTCTTGATCTGGTCCAGATACACCTGTTGCTCCCCCTAGAGATTATTATTCAATAGGTTTAGATGTTCTTTGAATCTGTGAACCATATTAATATAAAATAAAACATACAATGAAAAACACGCTCAACAGTGATGGTGGAAAGGACATAGCTTCCCTCCAGCCCTATAGAATCAATCTCTTACAACAAGAATGCAGAACTCCAGTTTCCAACCATGTTTAAAAGTTCATATGTGCATATGTGTTTATAACCAATTTTTTAGAGCTTCATGACTATGTAAGAACTGCTTATATTAATCACCTTTTGACCCTAAGTTCTGAAGAGACTCATGTCCCCAGTGGTAGATGTTCTTTAAAAGTATGGAAACCATTTCTGAGTCTGCCACAATGTCTTCAAAACCATAAGCCACAATTCCTGAAGCTTTACCCTAAAATGCATCATTAAATCCTGACCCTCACTAAAAGCTATTTTAAAAGTGTCACAAGTGTTTCTGAGTCTAGAACCAGAAGGGAAGCCTCAAAGCCTAGATACAGATCCAAATCCATGATCAAAACATCTATTCAAGTTACATTGAGCTTAATGTCTTGGATTCCCTAGACTTAGCCAGATGCAATGATTGGAGGCAACTTCTAGGAATAACATCCTTAGAAACACTCTCTCAGACATAGATGTCTCTGAAAGAATAAAGGGTTGGGGGAAAGCTGCCTGGCTCCCATTCATTGTCAACGCTGCAGTAGAGAAGCATTTGCCTGTACAGTGAAATAATGACCACTTGTCCTAATAAAGTGATTGGAATCCACTGGGAATAAGCTCAACTGCTGAGCACATTAATACCGACAACACCATCAGTGAGGTTGAAACCAAGAAAATCTGGCTGGCTGTGGTCATTGGCACCAACTGGAACTCACAGATGCAGTCACAAAGCAGGAACTGCTTGTGGCTGTGGAGAATCAGCACAAGACAGCAAGCCTAGCTGACAGGTGAGGAGACACATTTGTTTAGTCTCTGGGCCTGCATTTGCTGCCCATTTGTTCTGTTAGCGGATTTTAGTTGTGAAAGTCTGAATCACTGTGTGGGTAACACATCTAGGTTGCTTCCCAGCTGCACCGGTAGGACACAGAAATTTGAATCCTTACAAGATCCAGCCAAGTAGCACCGACAAGTGATGTGGATTATTTGGGACTGTGTGCAAATGAGAGAGTGAATTCCTCATTAACAGGGGACAATTCTTGCTTAGCCTCAGCTGTCATTTTCATGTGGGAATGTGGGACCATATCCTCCACTTGTCTATGAGAAACTGAACATCTGAATTTTTAGAGTCTCCCATTTTTAAAAGATTAATAAAAGGGAAATTAGTATTATAAAAAAGACATAAAATGATAATTTTATGCTATGTATATATTGTCACATACACACACACACACACACACACACACAAACACAGAAGAAGAAAAAAGGGGCAGCCAGTGCATGTTGATTAAGGCAGCTGGATTCCATATAGCTGACCATGCAGCTTGAGTCCCAGACCTAGTGGCTTGAAAAACATGCTGGATGCACATGTGTGCATGCCCAATATCCCAAGAGGAGAATGGAGGAGAAGGGATTGTGGCATGGCCAACCTTCCCTCTGGGGAGGGGGGGGCGAGGAAGGCTTTCTCACTTTCTCTTTCTCTCTCTCTCTCTCTCTCTCTCTCTCCCCAGAGAGCAGAGTGCCCTATAACATAATTTTTTGTTTTGCTTTGGTTTTGGTTTTTTTTTTTTTGGAGAGGTTTTGTGTTTTGTTTTTTTTTGTTTTTTTTTTTTTTTTTTTTTTTTTTGCTATAGGGCGCCTGCGCTCGCCAGACAGACAGAGAGAGACAGAGAGACAGAAAGCAAGAAATCACCCCCCAGGGGGGATGGTCACGCCACAATCCCTTCTCCTCCATTCACCTCTTGGGATCTTGGGCACGCACACACACGCGCCAGGCGTGAGTTTTAAGCTACCGGGTCCGGGACGCGAACCGCGGTCGACTACGTGGGAGTCCAGCGACATAGCCATTACGCTAACTGCTGGTTCCCATCCCTATAACATATTTTGAAAAGAAAGGAGAAGGAAAGGGATAGAGAAAAGGAAGGAAAGAAGAAAGGGATGGGAAGGGAATGAAAAAAGAAAAAAGTTAAAGAGAAAGAAGAAAAAAAGAAAGAAAGAAACCAGTAGATGGCATAATGGTTATGTACTGGACTCCTACATAGTCAACCTTGGTTTGAGTCCAAGACCCGGTGGCTTCAAACTCTTGCGCATGTGTGTACATTCCTAAAATCCCAAGAAGAGAATGGAAGAGAAGAGATTGCAGCATGGCCATCCCCCCTGCAGAGTTATTTCTTGCTTCCTGTCTCTCTGTTTCTGTCTCTCTGGCGAGCACTTGCACCTTATAGCAAAAAACTCAAAAAATAAAAGAGACAGAAAAAAAAAAGAGAGAGAGAAAGAAAGGAGGAGGGAGGGAGGGAGGAAAAAGGAGCCAGAGAGTGGCTTAATGGTAAAACACAAGGCCTTGTGAGTCTGACACACCTGAGCGTGTTCTGGGTTCATTTCCAGAGACATCACCAGGTATGTGTGTCTGATCCAGGGCTGACTGAAGCTAGGGGTGGATCACTGCACCAAGACCCTGTTGAGGATTGTCTCCCTCTTTCTCTCTGAAGAAAGAAAGAAGGAAATCTAGAAAATAAAAGAAAGAAAATAAACAAAAACCATGTAGGTGAAATAAAAAAATACCTATAGTTTAGATTCAGCTGCCGACTCTCCATTTCTAATCACTGTCCTAGTACAAAGACCTGGTGTTGCCTTTCCTTTCAGTGCCAATCCTTCCCAACATCTACAGATTGCTTAATTTTTGGACTCCACACTAAGGTCCCAGACCCTGAAATCTGTCATAAGACAGATACCCTGAGGGTGCATTTTCAAAGATCAAAAAGTGGTCTGGCCCTGGATTCTGCCAACTTGCCAAGATACCCTAACTTCTTTTTGTTCAAATCTCTAAATCTGGTTGCATACCCAAACTACTACCAATGTATCACCATCCCAGAAATCTCCTGGTTAAAGCCTGTGACCAGATCTCCTACCACCCAGCCCTTCCAGGGCCCGAAACCTCTCCATCTCTCCTGTCACCCTGCTGGGAGTCAGGCATCACTGAGTCTGTCTTGATTTGAAATAATAATTAGAATATGTGGGACCAGCCAGATGGTGTAGTGGTTAAAGTGTCTGGATTCCACATGACTAAGTATGCCAGCAACTTGAAAAACACACCGGGCACATGTGCCATCGTGATGTGTGCCCCGAATCCTGAATCCTGAGAGGAGGATAGATGCAGCATCGTCCTCTCCTCTGGGGGGGGGGGGGGGGGTTTCTTTCCCACTTTTTTTCTCTCTCTTTTTCTCTGTGTCTCACTCCAGCAAGTACACATATCCTACAGTAAATAACTAACGTGATGTATTCATTAATTTTAAAAAGGAATACAAAAGTTTCTTTCAAAAATAAATAATTACAACTTGTGTTTCTCAACTATCTGCTGTTTACTGGTATCACGCTCATTGTTTAATATAAATTATCTAATTTCATGACTCCAAATCACTGTCAGTAAGTGTAATTTAATAAAAAAAAAAAAACCTGAGGTTATAGAAACTGCACAACTGATCCAAATTTTCACAGCTATTAAATGGAAGATTTTAAATTCCAACTCCAGTTGAAGCCCACTCCTATTCCATTGTCCTATGTGAGAGAAGCAGACAATGGAGAATGAGGGTATTGCTATACCTCCATGCAGTTGTAAAAGTGGGATACTCCTTGGCATTTTTATTCAATTTAATGACTCAAGTTTTTACAATCTATCACTGTACTTTTACAAGTTTCTCTAAATAGTTACTTATGGCTCCCATGTTTTAAGATTTCATGAGCTATTAATATTTCGAAATATATTTGGGGGACCAGCAGAGTTGCCAAGTTTCCATTTTGCCAAGTAAGGATATTTTTAAAACCTATAATTTAGAATTATTATAACTTCATTAGATGAAAACTATTTTAATATATACACACATGCACACGTGCACAGTAAGAGTGGAATCTGGCTTTGCTGTCGTCCACAGTAGATGCATACATGTGCCCAGGGAGTTCCCAGACCACAACTGTGTTGTGTTGCAAAAATTTGCTGGGAAGATCATTGTTAGGAACTTGGACAATCCTATTCCACAAAACAAAATGATACTATTATAAAAGGTGGCTAGGTTCCAAGCACATGGAAAGCCTAGAATATCTTCCTTTAATTTAGATACGAGATAACGAAGGCTCCAGGAGCTTAAGCAATGTCTTCAAAAAATACACAAGCTCTTACAGAGCAAGACTGGAAGTGAATTATCCTGACAACTACTTCGGTTCCTTATTTTTTTTATCACAACAAAACTATGTTATCATTTCAAAAGCATTATTAGTTAAATAGGCCTCCAGGGAAATAGTTTTGGAAACTTAACACTACATATAAAAAAAGAAAATGACGTGAAAAAATGCAATCTGTGGCAAAACTGAGATGCAACCATGGCTGTTGAAATAGACACATTGTCCTTTTCAGGGCCTCACCCTTCCAGCCACCAGGGCAAGGAAATAAGAGTGTGCGCCTCAAGGGTAAATCTGCTCCCATCCCCCAGAATGAAATAAACATTTGACTTTGCATGTGGAGAGTTTGTAGATCTGTGTGCTCTGAGTATTTGCACTCACATCAGCAGTCAACACAAGACTGAAACTGGGTCACTGACATGTTACCAGGCAATAGCAATTAGCATAGCCTTAATTGGAATCTTATTTGTTGTTATGTTGGTTTAGCATCCTCCCTGTACTTTAATGAGAGCTGTCACACAGAAAGATCATTTGGGACTGGAGCCCTGCAGAGAAACGAGAGTGCGTAGTCCCTGCAAACTTGTGAAGTTCAAATATAGTCTCTCTTTCAGAGACATGGTAATGAATGTATTACTAAGGAAACTCCAGTTTCAGAACAAATGATTAGAGGTGACCATAGAGAAGCTCAAACAAATTTTCTCATAGTTGTTTCCAACTTATAATCATTAGTTCATTATCTCATAATAAAATGACTATGAGCATATTATATATGATGAGTATTACACATAATTCATATATATAATTATCATATATGATCATGAGTGTCATATATGTGTATGTATGTGACATACATAGTATTATCTCTAATATTTAGGTAATACTCTGAAGATTAAGGAGATCCATATCAGGGAAAGTGGCACCTGGGGCCAATCTCTGGACTGAAAGTTAAGAAAGTTAGATCTCACATAACCAAAGGCATGCCTGGAATCCTGGATCCCACGACTTGAAAAACACACTCTGTACATCTGTGTGCATGCCCCAAATTCCAACAGGAGGGAGAGATGGAGGAGAAGGCGTTGCGGTGTGATCATGCCCCATGGGAGTACTTTTCTTGCTTTCCCTTTGTGTTCTCGCTCTCTTTTTCTCTCGTACAAGTACGCAAGTTCTCTGGCTAATTGAAAAAAAAAAATTAAAAATTAAAAAAACAAACTGGCACCATACTTGAGAACTTCAATTTTTTTCTCCATCTTCCAAGGTTTGCATTTTACAGTGGCAATCATTTGTCTTTTCTCATCTAATTCTGCCTTCAATCTTTCTAATTCCTCTTCATCAATTTCTTCTTCTTCTTCCCTTTAAAAGAAAAAAAAAGAAAGAAAAACCTTAACAAAATTAACCTTTGCTTGGGTTCAAAACTTAAGAAAAACTGATATAAAATATTCGGCCTATTTTTTTTTTCACAGAGGCTCTGAAACAGTTTTATTTTTTTTAAAGAGGCATCAAGAAATTATGATTTAAGAATTTGAAACCCAATGTTACAGGCAAAGTCTTATTTTTACAAAATATGAAGCATTGTTTCTTCTACTTCTAATAGCTCATCAAGAGATGCCACTTCTAAATCATGTTCCTGCAGCATTTCCAGGTAGAAGGACACTGCCTCCTGGATCCTTGCTGAATGCCGCAGAGGAGTGATGAGCTTCTGTCTTGCACTTCCGGCATTCCATTTAAGCTTGGGATTGAGGTGATACATAATCTGATACCAGAATGATTATGTGGTTCTGCCTTGGTTATCTGGGGGTACTGCTACAACCTGTTTCTGCTCTTTTGGAGAAAGACAAGGCTTTTCAGAGTTCTTCTTCATGACCAGCTCTTCTACTGATGTTATATTAGTTTCAGCAATTAAACAGTTGGAGGAAATTTCTTCCTCGTTTCTGTTTAAGTCTTGCAAAATATTAAGAACAACTTCTCACAGCTCTTGTGCTGGTGTTGCTCCATTTTTAATGGCTTCTTCATGTAGTCCAGTAACAACAAAGCTGCATTTTCATGCCAACAACTTGGCTTTGCAGATCCAGAATTTAGCAAATTTTTCAACCTCAGGAAGGCTGGACAATATGGAAAATATTTCATTAGAAGGTACATGCCCTTCTATGAGCTGTAGACATTCTCTCAGAGTGTTGTTAATTTTATTGGACAGTTTAAGTTGGGCTTTCTTTTCTTCTTCTTTTCAATGCTCTTCCAGAATGAAATATTCATTTCCTCTATTATTTTTCTTTTTGTTTTAAGTTCCATAGGAAGCCATTTATAGATTTTTCCCCTTTGATTTCTGCCATTCTTCTAGTTGTTTCCTTTGATCTTCTGCTGTTTGCTTCTTTTTCATATCTGGATTAGTTTGGGTCTCATTTAGGACTCCTTTCTATTCATGGTTGTGTGACCAGCTTGCGTTTTGGGAGCTGTCATGTTCAGAAAACGATTCTGCAGAAGAGTCTTTTTCAGCTTAGAGTCCAAAGTCTGTGCTTTTTGTTGAAAGTTGTTGTATTTGTTACCATTGGTTCCATCTGCTCTAATTCTTGTTGTGCTTGGAACAACTGAATTAAAGCTGCCAATTGTCAGATGAGACCTCTGGCTTATAGCTTTTGAACTCTGAGGTACACACAATGTTGGAGGTCTGTAACAAGGTTGAGTAGACTTCTGATTTTGCATTAAGTTTGGATGTTGGTTATCATATCCACTCAGAAGCAAACTGGTGTATATCCTGGGCTTAGAAGGTTTTACTTTCTGTTTGTTAACAAGGTATGACTGTGACTTAGTTTCTTTTGATCCTTCCTATTTACTCTAACCTTTATATCCTTTAAGTCCTTGACCACTGGTTTCTTTGATGCTTGAGCCCTACTAAAAATCTGAATAAGGTAAGAGGGAACTGTCCTTGGGTGTTTTTCTCCTGGTCTTGTAAGACCTGCTACTTTAGACCTGTTCTTCCTGTTTCTCTTTATTAACTGTCTTTAAGAATAGCACTATTCACTGAACTTTTGTCCATGGCTTGGTTAAGAGCCAAACTGCTCCTTGACTGGATTATAGGAATTTGTCTTAGTTATGACACACAATTCAGAATCTGGCTTCCTCTTAGGTTCTGATAAGATATGGGTCAAGTTCTCTTTGTTCGTCTCTTTTATAAAGCTATCCAAAGATTGGTTTCCAACACAGGTACTGCCCACAGAGTCTATACATTTAGCATTTCCTTGATCTGTTACCTGCTTCTTTATAGGTTTCAATTCCTGCATACTGAGTGATTCCCACAGGTTTTCTTGACAGTTCTCCTACAATGGATAACCCACTTCATGCAACTGACGAGTCATACTGGAAGGCTTACCATTTGAGGTTGAAGAAACACATCCTGAAGTGAGTCATTTTCTCACAAGTTTTGGTGGCTCCAACTTTGGCTTCTGTGACCCTGTGATACTGGCTGTTCTGGGCAGGAGTTTAATGCTGATGGGCCTTGTGGTTATGATAGGCAAGACAACAAGGTTGGTAACATCCTTTTTGGGTCTAATGTAGATTTAGAAGGTGGTGGATTCAGGCAGTTATTCTTGGGTTTTAGATAAGGCTCCATGTTTTGGTACTTCAGTTTATCCTTGGCTGCAAGGTATTCCTGGAGTTTTCTCTGCAGGTCCTCCATAAGAGTGGTGGCAGCAGTGGACACAGGCAGCACCATAATTCCTCAATGAAAGTTTTTCTTCAAAGGTTGTGCATGGACTCAAGGCCCCAGCGCTGTGCATTTGCCTATTCAGCCCATTTTTTTAAACTTTGCTATGTGTAGTTAATACTAAGATCCATAGAATCAGACCTCATCTCTGTGGACCAGCAGATGGTATAGTGATTATGTCACTGAACTCCCACATGGATGACCATGGTTCAGGTTCCAGATCTGGTGTCTTGAAACTCATGCTGGGCACATGTGCATGCATTCCCAAGATCCCAGGAAAAAAACAAAGGTGAAGGGATTTCAGTGTGGCCATCCCTCCTGGAAAATGATTTCTCACTTTTTCTCTCACTGTGACTGTCTCTCTCTCTCTCTCTTTCTCTCTCTCTCTCTCTCTCTTCAGTAAGTGCATGTACCATGAGGCAAAAACCTCTAAAATAAACAAACAAGCAAACAAAACACATACAGACCAAAAAAACCTCATCTCTGAACACTGTGTGAAATTTTTATAACCTTAAACGATAGTGCTTACATTCTCATGTCCTGAAACTAAGCTGTTCTTTTATGCCCAGAGCCTCAAGCTCTCAGAACTAGAAAATCTGTGGAAAGAGCAGCTAGTCTATCAAGATATTTTCCTTTATTCTGTGTTCTTTTATTTACCTTCCCACACCAATTCTACATTTCATTTAAACACTTTATTTTTCAATAAGGACAATAAATTAGAGGTGAAGATGTCTTTGAAGTGCCCTTAAAATTTTTAAGTTAGCCATGTTTCAAGAGAAACAGAGAAAATTGACATAGGGTAAAATAAAAATCTATTTCTCCAAGGTAACCTAATCTGTTAATTAAACTCAGAACTTCAATTGATAACATTTGACTTGAAATATATTTGGTGGAAGCAAATTCTTTGAAGAGACCTTCAAAGGAATTCAGTTTCTTACTGAGCAAACTCCTCTGTGTTTCTAGTATTACGAAAGTATTACAGGGTTTCAGAAAACATAATCTAAACATGAGCAACATGATTTTAAATTGAGGCATGTAATATATTGCAGAGATGAATTACTTTGGTCAAAGATTGTTATTAAGCTATTGTCTTTTGACTTCCAGCACACCCGTCTCTATTTAATACTGTGGTGCTGGAGCTGAAGTCACATTTCTGCTTTGTCAGTAGGCTCAGTCTTAGATCAATAATCAGAGATACTAAGTAAGAACTCTTTTCTTGGGCTTCTGGTCTCCTTGTCTGTTTCCTGCTTGCTTCCTTAGGTGATACTTTCTCGCTAGTTACACTTTCTCACTCCAAGAGCTAAGCATAGGGGGCAGAGTTTTCCATAGATGCAGTTGAGGATACTTTGCCAATTTTATTAATTGCAGAAATGGTATTAATACTTCCTTCTTAGAAAGCAGCATTGCTAGTCATAAGCTCCTTCATAGAGGTTCAAGTTTCAGCTTCATTAGTCTCTCCTCTGTACCAGGGGTTTCCAACCCCTGGGTCACAGACTGGTAGTGGTCTGTGTCCTGTTAGGAACCAGGCCACACAGCAAGAGGTAAGTGTCAGGTAAGTGAGCAAAGCCTCATCTGTATTTACAGCCACTCCCCATCATTCACATTAGTGCCTGAGCCCCATCTCCTGTCAGTAAATTGGTGGTATTAGATTCTCATAGGAGCCCCCATCTAATTGCAGGAAAAAGAGCTCAGGGATTCCACTGATTCTGTACTATGCTGAATTGTATCATTATTTCTTTAACTACTACAATGTAATAATAATAGAAATAAAGTACACAGGAGTCAGCAAGTGGCATGGTGGTTAAGGGCACTGGGCTCCTATGTGACTGACTGTGGTTCAAGTCCTGGATCTAGTCGCTTGTTTTCTTTCCCTCTTTCTCTCTCTCTCACTCTGTCCATCTCTGCTCACATTTAAATAAATAAATAAATAAATAAAGTCAAATAAAATAATTCTTTTAAAAAAAAGAAAAGAAATAAGGTACACAATAAATGTAATGTACTTGAATCATCTTAAAACTCTCCTCCTCCCCCAAATCCTGACCTGTAGAAAAATTGTCTTCCCATTAAATGGGCCCCTGGTGCTGGAAAGGTTGGGAACTTCTGCTCTACACAAGAAAGAGTTCATTTTAACACGCTATTGGGGACGTGCATTCACCAGAGAGAGATAGGCAGAGAGAGAGAGAAAAATAAAGTTGAGGAAGTAAGCCCCGGTTCAAGACTCAAACCTTGGTTGGCTATATGGGAGTCCAGCTCCTTACCCACCATGCCACCTGCTAACCCTGTCCCATAATACTTTTTTTTTTTTTTGGAGAGGTTTTTCGCTATAGGGCGCGTGCGCTCGTCAGACAGACAGAGAGAGACATAGAGACAGAAAGCGAGAAGTCACCCCCCAGGGGGGATGGTCACGCCACAATCCCTTCTCTTCCATTCTCCTCTCGGGATCTTGGGCATGCACGCACAAGCGCCTGGCATGAGTTTTAAGCCACCGGGTCCGGGACGCGAACCGCGGTCGACTACGTGGGAGTCCAGCGACATAGCCATTACGCTAACTGCTGGTTCCCTCCCATAATACTTTAATGTTCTCTTTGTTCCTGTCCATTAACCTCACTAACATTTTTTTATATTGCTTAACAATTCTCTTATTAAATCCTCTTTGCTCAATAAATTGCTGAAGTTTCTCTCTTCACTAGATTTTAATGGATAAAATTATAATCTAATTCAGTATTACTCAAAAACATATTTTGTTGCTCATTAAACTCAAGACTACACACAGTGTTAACAGGACCAAATTTATTTTTCATAGTTCTAGCTGAGGAACAGATTGGCTCCATAGTGTTAGAACACTCTCTACCAAATGAACTTCAGAATCTCCTTTCCTCCCCACCAGTCCATGGTTCTTTATCATGCCATGATCACTGAAATAAAAATTGTATATTAAATCTCTAAACTAGTACTGCCTATGACAATTGTTTTTGAACAATTCAAATACTTTGTATAGAGGAGGAATACTGGGGTTGGCCTCCTAGCCTAGTGGTTTGGGGAGCAGATCTTACATGGCCAACCACAGTTTGAATCCCAGACCCAGCAGCTTGAAAACCATGCTGGGCACATGTGCATGCATGCCCCAAATCCTGAAGCAAAGGAGGGATGGAGCATAAGGGGACTGTGGTGAGATGATGCCCCATGGCGAAGGTGCTTTCTTCTTCTCCTTTTCCCTCTTTCTTTCTCTCTCTCTGGTGAGTGCACACATCCTTTCTGGCAATTTAAAGAAAACAGAACAAAAGAATAATAATCCTGGTTCAAGAGAACTATGGAAATATACTCTGCTAAGATAAAATTCTGATTGTCACTAGATTATTTCTGTTTTAATTAGTTGGTGTTTATTATATAAAATCCTATGTTACTGTACAACAATGGCACAAAACATGTGAGGATTATTTTTTACTACAACTATACTCACAGTTGTTTTTTAAATCACTTATTAGAATGATATCAAGAGAGGAGCTAGATCTCACTTACAGAAAGTTAGAGTCAGGGCCCCAAAAGGAAGTCACTGTGTTTATCTTTTTAATGAAGTCTCTGTGTTTTTTCCCTATGGTCAGGTTATTGTTCCATATACACTTCTCTTACATGTCACTAAAAAATATATGGCTCCTTGTTAATAAAGTGGGAAATAGGCATATTCAGCACAATGACAGGGAAAAGCAAAGATGGAATCACAATGGCTATATTTTCACAGCCAAAGCTGGCTGCATTGGGACTCAAAGGAACTGTAGCTACGGGCAACAGTTTCTATTTAGCATCTATATTCTAACAAGTACAGAACATTATGACTGGCTGACCACATAAGAATAGGGTAATAAATCATTCAGACTACCATGTAACTATTTTCAAAAGCCCACTTCCTTATCAGAAAGCCAGCCCAGAGGCCAGAAGGTGGCATGGTGATTAAAGAACTGGATTCCAACTGGTCAACCCTGGTTTGAGTTCTGGACCTGGCAGCTTAAAATTCATACCAGGCATGTGTGCATGCATGCCCAAAATCCTAGGAGTAGACTAGGAGAGGGTCTCAACCCATTTGGCATCCTCTCCCTGTTTGGGAGCTCTGTTCTTCCTTCCCTATCTTAATAAAATCCACTTTGGGGGCCAGCAAGTGGTAAGTAGTTAAGGTACTAGACTCCCATATGGTCAATCACAGTTTGAACCCAGACATGGTGTCTTGAAAATCACTCTGGCACATGTGTGTGCATGTCCAAGATCTCAGGAGGAAAATGGAGGAGAAGGGATTGCAGCATGGATATCCTCCCTGGGGGGTGACTTCTCACTTTCTCTCTCACTGTCTCTCTCTCCTCCACAGTGAGCACATATGCCCTATGGCAAAAAAACTTAAAAAAAAATAATAATAAAAATAAACACCACTTTGCTATCTCCTTTCTGTGTCCATGTCTTTAATTCTTTATGAACATCAGACAAGAATCAGCACAGGTGTTGGATCTGATCACCCAACACTCTGGTGTCAATATATGGATTTGTTTTTCTAGGAAGGAGAAGATATGTTTTCATTAAAAAAAAAAATAGAAGTATTCCTATGTAGATATAAATACAAATCCAAATTATACAGATAGCTGTTTTACTAAAATCTTTATAAAAACTAGCAAAAATGAAAGAAAATAGGTGCAGGGTCAGCTCTGTGGCCCAGTGGTAAAGGGGGTTGTATCCCACATGGCTGAGCTCACAGTTTGAATCCCTGACCTGGTGGCTTGCAAAACATGCCAAGGACGTGTGCATGCATGCCCAAAATTCCAATGGAATTGAGAAATGAAGAAAAAGGATTTTCAGCATGACCACATTTCATTAGTAGGTGTCTTCTTTCTCTCTGTTTCTTTATGGTAAGTGCACACACACTCAGGCAATATTTTTAAAAAAAAAAAGAAAATAGATGCCAAGATATTATCAATAGTGGAAACAATTACAGAACATAAAAAGGTTTTAAATTATTAATTTAATTACTTGATACTTTAAACCCTCAACTTGCCAACTCCCCCAAAATAATTCTCAATGTTTGTATGTAAGTGCCTTAAACCTTTACATTAGTGAACTTCCAATAGAAATTGTATATACAGTATACCTAGCAGCATTGATGGGTGTCACTGGACAATATTGGAGCCATATGAGAAGGTCCTGGGTTTGGTTCCCTGACCAACCTATATACACAAGATGCATATGTGGTTTGACTATTATCATAGCTAGTCAGGCATGGAGGAGGGGGTGTCAATGTGTGACAAGACACAAACTCTCTCATAAAAAATACAAATAAAGGGACCAGCAGTTAGCGTAATGGCTATGTTGCTGGACTCCCATGTAGTTGACTGCGGTTCGCATCCCGGACCCGGTGGCTTAAAACTCACGCCAGACGCGTGTGCATGTGTGCCCAAGATCCCGAGAGGAGAATGAAGGAGAAGGGATTGCGGCGTGACCATCCCCCCTGGGGGGTGATTTCTCGCTTTCTGTCTCTCTATCTCTCTCTGTTTGTCTGGTGAGCGCACATGCCCTATAGCAAAAACCTCTCAAAAAAATAATAATTATACAAATAAATAAGCATTTCTTAAAAAGAATCACATATAATATAGCATCCTGTTTAATCCAACATCATTAAAAAATAAGAGAGTGATTTTTTTTGATGTGCGAATTTATCCTGATACAAAAGCTTGATTTCTTTACCTGTCAATTTATAAAAACAATTTAATGGAAACATGTGTAATGCTAACTACATCCTTTTATAGTATATTTAGCCTACCCAAATTCTGATTCCTTTAAAGAAATATGAAATATCTCTCTGTTTATCCTTATGAGAATTGTTTTCACTTCTCTGAGACTTCAGACTCCTTTGTTTGTACTTCTTTTCTATATACTATCATATTTCATAATAATTTCTGTGTAAGCGGTCTCTCTCTTACTGCAATGTGTACTTGTGGAGCTGAATAAATATTTATTAAAAAAATATACATGTTAAAAATCTATCTGGATGATTCAGGGTTATCATCCTGAACCAATGCACTCAGTATACTAAAACATAACAATGTTCTAAGATTATGGTGGTATGGGAAGACATTTATTCCTACACTAAATGATTTCAGGATGATATATTTGAAAAGTCTTTGTTGTTATTTGCTGATTCCTCTCAACTGACCATGCTCTCCTTCAGGCTGTAGTTATTGACAGATGAATGACCTTCAAATGTGCAGGTAGCTAAAGCATTCCTCTTATCAGCATCACAAGGTAACTTTTTCTAGGAAATAACCAAAGAACCAACATAATAGAAAGATTTAACATAGCCATGCTTCATCTTCTAAAATTTAGAGCTAATCTATACAAGAATAGCTTTCTATCTTCAGTCTGCTTTAAACAACAGTTGCTAGGAAAAAGGCATAATATGTTGAATTTCTCATCCCTGTAAACATTACTTATTCACTTAAAACTGGGTCAGGAAAAGCCTGTAATATTATTAGAAATACTTCAAAATGTTTAACAAGTCCGTGTTTTTTAACCATCTGCAAAGATAGTTAGCATTATAACCTCGTTTTAGTTGGTCTCACATGTTTTGTCAGTGCAAGGGAAATTCCCTGAAGCATTGCTTGAACATTTAAATAAAAAAGACCCTGAATTAATTAACCTAAATAAATGTTCCCTAATCTGTCTACTAATCTTCCTTGAAGTATATTTGTTAATACTTTTTCCTTAAAAAGAAAAAAATGCCTATCTTGCAAAGAAATATAGAACCGTACCCTAAATAAGAGATTGGAGCTATCAATCATCAGAAATAATTTATAATGCATATGTTGTGGGAGTAATGAACAAATTTGTAAAATCTATGGAGACAAATCTTGACTGTGTGGAGGGGTGGGAAGGGAGGGAACCATGAGTGCTTATGGGCTTCTAGGAATCAGAATGAGTGGGACAGTTAGGGAGAAACACTATCTAAAGGACAGTACCCAGCCGATTCACATTGCTGTTTCTTAGGGGTGAGCAGTTGACAGGAGGGCCCAGCCCAGACCAAGAGAGTGGTGAAATTCCCACCCAACTCCGCTTTTCAGAAGGACTTTTCTGCAGCATGAGCAGAGAGAAAAAGCTAATTCGAGAATACAATCTATATTATGCATAAATCTGTTGAGTTTTCTCAGTGAAATATCACTGTCAGAAACCACAAACTTTGTTAGTAGGAAATATTACAGCATAAGACAGTGTTAACAATGATAGTAATCCATGAGACTTAAAATCGTGTTGCTTTTTAATTTTTTTTTTTCTTTAATACCAGGGGGGACACAAAGAGAGACAGAGAAAACAACTTCCAACACAGCTCAGTCACCGCAAAATGGCCCTTTCTTCTCCAATTCTCTAACATATCAGGATCCTGGGCATGCCAGTACATACCCAGCATAATTTTTCAAGTTAGCAGGGCTGGTCTATGACTTAAAATGTGGTCGGGTCCAGGGGTGCCCAACATTTGTGCTAAGGCACAGGTCAATGTTTTAAATTTTTGAATGAACCAAATCATAAAAATATTTGAGAAGAAATACAAATTTAAAATACCAGAGTCAAATTTTAAAGCAAGTGATGTCTTAATAATTGAAGAAGGAAGAAAAGGAGATTGAAGAGGAGGAGAAGGAAAAGAAATACAAGGAGGAAAGGGAGGAGGACAAAAATTTAAAAACCAAAAAAAGGGGCCAGTCCTGTAGCACAGTGATTATACCAGTGACCCCAACATTCTTAGCAATAGGGACTGGTGTTGTGGAAGACACTTTTTCCACGATCCCGGGGGGGGGGGCTATTTTAGATATGATTCAAGTACATTTATTGTGTACTTTGTATTATTAATACATTATAACATATAATGTAGTAATTACGTAATTAAATAATTCACTATAATGCAGGATTTTTAGTGGCTTCCCAGTGCTACCATCACCATCTCAGCTCCACCTCAGATTAGCAGGTATCAGATTCTCATAGGAGTGTGCAACCTAGATCCCTCACATGCACAGTTCACAATAGCATTCACGCTCCTATGAAAATCTAATGCTGTGGGACCAGCAGTTAGCGTAATGGCTCCCATGTAGTCGACCACGGTTTGAGTTCCGGACCTGGTGGTTTAAAACTCACGCCGGGCGCATGTGCGTGTGTGCCCAAGATCCTGAGAGGAGAATGGAGGAGAAGGGATTGCGGCGTGGCCATCCCCTCTGGGGGGTGATTTCTCGCTTTCTATCTCTCTGTCTCTCTCTTCTGTCTGTCTGGCGAGCACATGCACCCTATAGCAAAAACCTCTCAAAAAAAAAAAAAAAATCTAATGCTGCCATCTATCTGACAGGAGGCAGAGCTCAGGTGGTAATGGGAGTGATGGGGAACAGCTGTAAATACTGATGCATACTCACTTGCTGGCTGTTTACCTCCTGCTGTGTCACCTGGTTTCTAACAGGCCTACCAACAGGTACCAGTTTATGCTCTGGAAGTTGGGGACTTCTAGATTAGATACTTATGCAGAAGAAACCTGATCCAACATGACCAACCAGGATTTGAATTCCAGCCTAGTCACTTGAAAAACATTCTTGAGCCATGCAGGTGTTCTCAGGATCCCAATAAGATAAAACTACAGGAAAAGGTGTTGTAGTGTGACCAGGACTCAGTGAAAGAGAGAAGGTGGGGGAGAGATTTTTCTCTCTGTCTTTGTCTTTTTCTCTAGGAGTATTTGAGGATTTTACCAGCTCCTGGTGATTCACACATCCCTGTTACCTGTGAGTAGTGAAATAGATGAACTGGTCTCTTTAATCCTTTCTGAGATGTCTGGGTTTTCTATTAATAGATATGTTTTACATGCACTTTTTCTATCTGCCTGCCATCTACAAAATTTCAGAAAGCAGAAACAAGAAAATTATTTTCTTGGATTTTTCCCTAAATAGCATTTACTTTATTATTCTATGCATAGTCAGCATTTGATAAAATGTGCTGGTGGATTCTGGATTGTATTAAAAAGAAAATGACAATCCATCCAGCCCCTCCTGCTCCAATGTGTGATAACAGAGGTCAGCATGCTTTCTTTCTGTAAAGGCCCAAATGATGAATATTTTAGGCTTTGAGTGCTACATACAACTCTGTTCCATATTCATCTTTGTTTTTTATTAATAACTCTTTAAAACTGTAAAAATCATTCTTAGCTCTTGGCCTAGATTTAGCTATAAGTTTGCCAACCCCTGCTCTGTAAGATGAAGTGATTTGGGCTCACTCTTTAGGAGTTTTTTACTTAAATTAGGTAATAATGCATTTAATTAGTGAGTTAATTCTAAAATACTAAATTAATTATAATATGTTAATAACATGACAATTTAGATCTCTTATAAAGAAATTTCTCATAGTCCATTTTTAATACATATTCACTTAAAATTCTCTTTTAATTATTAAAATACATTTAATTAAGTGGAGTAAAATGGCAATATCAGATTAGGCCTATTTTTTAAAAAGCAGTTTTAATTACTAATTTTAAGGCCAAGGAGTACTTAAAGGGAATGGTCTCCTTTCACTATTGGTGCTTTTGAATTGATAATGCTCTCAGTGATAGTTCAAAACTTACGCTCCTCTCTTCAATCTCCTTCTCCTCTCTTTTTCTCTTGCCTTCCTTGTTTCTTCATCCTCTGGTTCTGGTTCTGGATCATCCTCATTGATAACATCTCTGGTTCGTTTTCTCTTTGGTCTCAAGCTCTCTCTTCGAGGTAATTTATCCTCCTCTTCCTCTTCACCTAAATATACAATTGATAATTCAGTAAGCAATATCAGAAAGTGCTCTTTCCTGCTACCAAATTTATTCTCACTTTTTAACAACCAGTGTCAGTTATAGCTAACATCTGAGGCCATAGCCCAGCAATTCTCTGCAGCACCATCAAGATACACTTTGACATTTTCATTGCCTGCCATTTAAATAAGTATTTCTAGACTTTTATTTCTTTTGTTGTTCATGTACTCAAATACAAAGATGTGAATCTCCAAATTTTAATAATATTTATAGATCTAGTCTTCATGTACTCAAATAACTAGGTGACTTGGAGTTTAATATCATTCTTGGAGATTGATATATATATATATATATATATATATATATATATGTATATATATATATATATATATATGTATATATATATATATATATATATATATATATATATTACTTTTTTTGCTGTAGGATGTATGTGCTTGCCAGAGAGACAAAGAAAGAGAGAAAATAAGAAGTCACCTCCCAGGGGTATGGCTACATGATATTCCTTTATTATCCAGTTTCCTCCTGGGATTTTAGGCATGCTTACACATGTGCCTGGCATTTCTCAAGCCACCAGGTCGGGGACTTGAACTGTGGTCAATTACGTGGAAGTCCAGCACCTTGACCACCATGCCACCTGCTGGTCTCTGGTAGTTTAATATCATTCTATAACCAGTAAAGCCTTTCAAATCAAGTCCAAGTTTCGAGACCATCAATCAAGCACACAATGGTTGAGTAATTAACTACCATGTGTTTATTCCTAATTCTATCTTAGAACAAAGGATGGGAATGACAGGGAAATGATACAAACTATAATTTTGGAGACATTCATTCAGTCCTTGAGAGTCCTTCCAATTCAAATTATCTCATTCTTAAGTCCAAATATTTTCTTCATTTCCCTAAATATTTTCTGTCTCTTCCTCTAAAAAAAAATGGTAATGTACACTCTTGTTTGATGAGTCTATCCTAATAAATGGAAATAAATAACTTATAAATTAAATGTAAAATTGAAAATAATAACATAATTTTATTCATTGATTAGCAATTGATGCCTCAAATGGTCATAATTTTTTAGTTTCTAGATAGACTAGGGAAATAATTTAGTTCCTTTCTTTACAGAGTTTATAAGAATATGCCTATTTCACTTTTATTTCTGTTGCCCCTTATCTTCTTTTGCCATTTAGAATAAGTTATTAACATAAGAATAAAGTAGTACTCACAGTTATCATTATCTTCTTAAACAAAAGTTATTGTAGAAAAAAAGGTGAACTTCAATGAAAAACTACAAATTGTCTGTTGCACACCTGTCTGTACTGTCTTATTCTAATTCTATTGGAGCTATTTTATAGCTAAAATTTATATATAACTGAATAGTAACAAAAAGTGCCATCTTTGATATGCAAATGAACTGTGTCCAATGGAGAGACAATCCTCCCCTATCCAAAATTAAATTTAAAAGATTTGCTGCAATTTGCATAATCATTTCAATATTCCTGACTTATACATGTGTCTGTTTTGGGAATTTTCCTTTGAACTGGTTGTAACACTTCACAAGTTTCCTCACTAATTAGTTAAATATGTTCTTTTTATACATGTGTGAGTCATTAGTCATTATTTTACTTATTTTCAAAATTACCTTTCAACACTATTTATTAAAATAGTGTTTATTTTCTATTGTGGACCAGCAGGTGGCATGGTAGTTAAGGCACTGGATTCCCACATGGCCAACCATGGTTCTGAGGAAGGAGTGCTGGGGGATCAGACCCAACACCAAGTCAGTTCTTGTCCTTTGTTCATGAAGAATAGAGACATGGACACAGACAAGAGAGGAAAGTAGAATTTTTCAGGGAAGAAGAAAAAGCTTCCAATGCAATGAAAGGGGGCCCGATTGGGTTGCCTAAGAGGAGCTAGAAGGGAGGGGTTCTTATCTAGCAGTCTGAG
Organism: Tupaia tana; assembly: GCA_026018925.1. Lineage (NCBI taxonomy): Eukaryota > Metazoa > Chordata > Mammalia > Scandentia > Tupaiidae > Tupaia > Tupaia tana. The sequence goes on from JAKSZU010000013.1 coordinate 28,685,127, forward strand.
CAATGGGCTGACTTTCTAAAGAGTAGGTGGGCTTTAGAAAATGGTTACGTGGTAGTCTGAAGGATTTATTACCCTATTCTTTGTGGTGTCAGCAGACACCACAAAGTGTTTGTACTTCTGGTTAGAATACAGCTACTGAATAGAAACTGTTGCCCTTAGCTATAGTTGCTGTGAGTCCCAGTGCAGCCAGCTTTTGGCTGTGAAAACTTAAAAAAAAAAAAAAAAAAAAGCCACTTTATAAAGGGGACCAGCAGGTGGCGTGGTGGTTAAGGCGCTGGACACTCCCACATGGCCGACTGGGTTTCAAGGCCTGAATCTGGTGGCTTGCTTTCTCACTTCCTCTCTCTCACTCTCACCCTCTGTCTCTCTCTGATCAAATTAAAAAAATAAATGAATGAATAAATAAAAAATAAAATAATTATTAAAAAAAAAAACTAATTAAAAAAAAAAAAACTTAGCCACTGTGACTCCATCTTAGCCTCACCCTGTTTGTGTGCTCAACATCCCTATCTTCTGCCTTATTAGCAAGGAGTCATAAATTCTTTAGAGACAACATAAAAGGGGTATACATCATGCATTAATGAGACCATAGAGGAAAAACACAGAGACTTCATTAAAAAGAAAAACATAGTGATTTCCTTCTGAGGCCCTTACCCTATCTACCTGTAAATGAGAGCTAAATCCTAACTCATTTCCCCCTCTCAAAAAGTACCCCTAACTACTGTTAGGGAAAAAGGGGTAAAGACCACTCTGGCTACTTCATGCTGAGATTGGGACACTAACAGGGATGGCAGTCAGCTTCCACCAGAGGTCTATCTAGGGGTCCCCGATAGAAGTTTACAATAGATAAGGATGAAAACACTTGAAGAGACATGTAAAGTATGAGATCATCTAGGCAAGAAGAAACAAATTTAGGTAATAAATTCAATATGCAAGGTCCAAAAAGGCAAACAAATAAAATTATTACAAGTCTCTAAAGGACTAAAAGCCAATTTGGCTACTTCCAATTGCGTGAGACACTGAAGTGAACTTTATTGAGTCTGTCCTGGACTTGGTGTATGTATATAGTTTATCATAATTCCCAATGATGTTAAAACAACACGTATGGGTAAATTTTTGACATCTTAAAAGCAAATAATCAATAACATTTGACTGTACATCTCTTAGTTTTTAATTTAGGATATTTAAAGCTAAAGCTGTGTTATTTAAAATATTTATAAAATCCCACGGGATGTGTTTATATTTACAAACAAAAATATAGCCCTTAGGTGTACATTGCATCATATCTTTTCACTTAAAGATAGGCAGACATGGGGACTCAGGTGGCAAGGATATGAAGAAAAGGCATCTTTAAATTCTAAGACTAACCTATAAAGTAGAAAGAGAGAACTGGTTTAATCTTGTAGCTTTTCCCTAAGGAGCAGAGGAGGGACAGAAGACTCGTACCCATAAGAAACTTAGCATAGAGAGGTCTGAAGGGGGCATTTTCCCAACATAACTGTGTTGTTAACTTTTTATAAGAATATCTCAGCTTACTAGGAGAGCAAAGACAATCTAGGACAACCGGAAAACTATGAGGCAAAGCAGGGGTTTTGTGAAGTGACAGTCGGAAGATCCCCTGTGGCTCTAACCACTAGGCTAGTCTAAGGAGAAATGGTTCCAGAGAAGAAGATCAGGACAGAGTAGGTGTCCCCTATATCCAAAAGTAATTTCCTTGATCTACATGCCACATCTCAAATGGTCTACCTGCCATTCATCACAGGCAACTGTGACGGCAACTCTCTGTATTGGGGCTGGTTGGCATGGGCCCCGTGGGGTATCTCAATTTTGACACTGCTTGTCCCAGTGTCCCTTTTCGTTCACAGATGGAGCATTTACTATCTTTGTTATGCTAGGAGCCCTGGGCCATTGGATGGGAAGAACTTTGGAACATGGCCCATAACTGTGCCTGCTTTTTACTCTTCCTTTATCCCACCTCTCACACCCTTTTCTTTTCCTCCCGGTCTTGATTATCAGAGGCTTTAGTGGTAGCCGGAAGGAGCTCATTCAAGGCCGCTCTTGACCTGTATGAGCCCCTAGAGCCTTCCTTTTAAATATTAGGGACCTACTGGGACTAGAACTTGTCTTTTATTTATTTATTTATTTTTGGAGAGGTTTTTGCTATAGGGCACATGCGCTCTCCAGAAAAAGAGAGAGAGACAGAAAGATGGAAAGTGAGAAATTACCCCCCAGGGGGGATAGCCACGCCGCAATCCCCTCTCTACATTCTCCTCTCAAGATCTTGGGCACGCACGCACACGTGACCGACGTGAGTTTAAGCCCCTGGGTCCAGGACTCGAACCTTGGTCGACTACAGGGGAGTCCAGCGACATAGCTATTATGCCAACTGCTGGTCCCAAGAACTAGTCTTTTAAAACGGCTTTTAACTCTGAGTCATTTGAGAATTTTCTTAGATTTGCTCTGATCTTTGAGGAACCTCGAATTGTGAAAAAAAGTTTGAATGGATTTTGTGGTCTGTTTTATCTCCTGTAAAGAGCAGCTGAGTATAGCCAGTCGGTAGGTTTTACAGTGTCTGCCTCTTGGGCTGTGGAAGAGTTCTAGCTGGAGAACAGATCCGTCAAATTTGTCCCAGGTCTTGAGAATGCAGTCAGGGGAGTCCTGAGGGGTAGGAGTTTGATTGCCTCTTTGGAAGAGAAAGCAGAGGGAGCACCGGAGGCCAGGAAGGGGAAGACTGTCAGGAGCTCCAGCATTAACCTGTCCCACTCCGTGCCTTGACTCCTGCCTTACCAGGTCCCCAGACAAGAGTTTTTCAGCCTCTGTTTCCCATATCGAGGTCTGTCCAAAGCCAGTTCTGGGACTGTCATTAAAAGGCTGTCTGAATTCTTCTCTCATGTGGAGATGGCCGGTCAGTTTAAATTAACCTTTGGCTGCTTGATAAGCAAGTACATCAAGGAGACTTTGGAATATTATAACCTAGAGGTCAGGTGAGCTTCATAGGAAGACTTTTGAAAAGGTTTTCAAGTTCATCTTTCATTTTTCCTCATCAAGCTTGTAACCTTCCATGCAGAACCAGAACTATTAACTCTTTTTTTTTTTCTTTATCCTTTTTTTTTTTTTTTGAGAGGATTTTTCTATAGCGTGTGTGCACTCGCCAGAAAGAGAGTCAGAGAGATAGAAAGCGAGAAATCACCCCTCAGCAGGGATGGCCACGCCGCAATCCCTTCTTCTCCATTCTCTCTCGGGATCTTGGGCACGCACGCACACGCGCCCGGCGTGAGTTTAAGCCACTGGGTCCGGGACTCCAACTGCGGTAGACTACGTGGGAGTCCAGCGACATAGCCATTACACTAATTGCTGATCCCAGAACTATTAATTCTTAACAACCGTAGTTTTCAGCATAGACCAGCAGCTCAGGTACATGTATTACATAAACAGACAAAAACAGTTTAACCAAATTTTCCCAGTGTAGAACAAAGCATCTTACTGATAGATCCAATCCAATCTTTCACATTTGTAAATTTAAAGGTTGACAGTAGAAATATTTAAACTTCATGTTAATAAAGCATGTTAACTTATTTAAAGATGACTCAGACATTTTATAAGCCCTTGTTATTTTAATTAAGCACAACTTCAGGATCTCAATTATCTGAAAACTTTACTTGTAAATACTCCATTTATAATTATTTAAATTTCCTTTGACCATTATGTCTTAATTACCTACCAAAATGAAGAAAAAGCTAGTCATTAATCCATTTTTCCTGTTAGATAGCCATCGTGTATCATAACACACATAACATATAAATACAAGACGTTTTATTAAACTAACCCCATTAAGTCAAATATGATGTTGCCTGACTAATAGAATCTTGGACAAAATATATGTTGGAAATTGTAAAGATCTTTACTTATTAAACCTTTCTTTCATCATATTTGAAGTCAGCTATTTGTCAAAGATTTAGTCGCATAAACTTGAAAAGCATTTAGATTAATTTGTATGAGTGCTCTTATTTATCGGCAAAATCGAACAGAATTCCTTAAGACCTTTTATCACATGACATACACATAACATATATGTATACATGCATTCACACTAACAAATTGTCTTGTAATCTTTTGGAAAGTTCTTTATACTTTTGTTTTTCTCTTTGTCTCCTTGTAAAGAAGTTTTAGAACTTAACCCTTAGATGGTTACTTCTTACCTCAGACTTTGTTAGAAAGAAATAGTTTTTAAATGATCTTGAATATGTTTAGCAAGCAAAGAGGATCTGCAAAGCCAAGAAAGTTCAAGTCCCGGACCTGGCAGCTTACTTTCTCACTTTTCCTTTCTCTCTCTTTCTGTCTCTCTCTGGTCAAATTAAAAAATAATAATAACAAATAAAATTAAATACATAGTTCTTTAAAAAAAAAACCTTTTCTATTGATATTTCAGGTCTATAATCCAATCCAAATACTACTTGTGTTACTAAATTTCAGCTAGCAAACAGAAACAAAAATAAACTTTTTTTTTTTTGGAGAGGTTTTCGCTATAGGGCGCGTGTGCTCGCCAGACAGACAGAGAGAGACATAGAGACAGAAAGTGAGAAATCACCCCCCAGGGGGGATGGCCACAATGCAACCCCTTCTCCTCCATTCTCCTCTCGGGATCTTGGGCACGCACGCACATGCGCCCGGCGTGAGTTTTAAGGCACCGGGTCCGGGACATGAACCACGGTCGACTACGTGGGAGTCCAGTGACATAGCCATTACGCTAACTGCTGGTTCCCACAAAAATAAAACTTTTAAAACTGGACTTTGAAGATATACTCTGCATCAAAATCAAGAATGAGTTTCTGTTTGCTAATATTGTAGCAAATGTTGTATATTAGCTAGACCCCATTTTTGCACTCAGAAAATTTACCAGGCTTTATAATTACATTAGTTAATAATCAAAGAAAGGACAAGAACTCAAAAGGAGTTCAGAAATAATTTTACTCACCAATAGCTCAAGCAGCAACTTGGTACTCTGCATTTTAGTATTTTTTGTATTAAGATAAGGTGACATAAATAAGAAGTCTTAATACCCCCATATGTTGATGTCACCCTAAACTACTGGGTGGCATCAACAGTGTACAACAATAGAAATCCTTGGACGCTCTTCTTCCCATGGCCACAAAAGTTCAACAATATGGTGACAATCTCCATTTGTGAGTAATCCACAAGCCAGTGGAAAGTAAACTGCATTCTGAATCAGCAAAGAGTCAGCCACACTGAAGTTGGTAGGAAAATCTGAGAAACCTCCTTGTCCTAATTTCTTTCCCTGGACAGTACCATAGAATGGGGAGGAAGCTATGAGTTATCAGATTCTCCCTGGGTAGAAAAGGAAAGTATTGGACAAGATGTTGAATGTTCTAATTTTTCTAATGTTGAATGTTCTAATTTTCTTCCCGAGAGATTAGTTCTATCTCAGCAGAGTCTGAATGCTGAGAGGAAAGGAAAGGTTGGGAACTAATGAGAACAAAATACTGGTTTGGATGGTATGCTAAAATGTACCGTAGCTCTTTCCCGGTTCAGTGCAGAGTAAAGAGACACTAAACGCCAAATCTGAGCTTCTTCCTCAGGAGGAAAACAGCTGAAAGGTGTATCAAGCTTTTCAATTTTTGAGGAGCTGTCTGAGGAACTGGCTTTTGTCTCACCAGTCTCAAAGTGCTGACAAGACTCCACATACTCTAGAGGCCTCGGGATCACTCAGAACAAAGGCAGATTTCGACTAATATATGTGCTCACTCATCACAGCCTATCCCTTCATCTCAGCAAAACATGGTTGGCAAGACACTCAATCCCTGTCTTACTTCTGGAGAGGAAAAAAGAAAACTAAAATATATGCTCATTGTCTAAACCTTTCAGGAGATTGTCTAAGGAACCAGCTTTAGTCTTGCCAGTCTCAGAGCAGAGACAGAACCTGGCATACTTTTGATGCCTGCAAACTGTGGAGGACAACAAAGAAAGCTCAGGACATGCTTCTGTCCTAGAATACCTATGTTACATGGACAGGCACCAGAGGGAGGAGGAGCTCATGAATTCATAAATAAATAAATGGGAGGGAAACTGGTAAATCCCTCTAATTAAGAATTAATACACACAAATCCAGAAAAGCTGCATACACAGGAAACTTTTGAGAGGACCCAGAATCTCTTGACTAACTGATTAATGGGTCTTCTCATGTACAAGGCTAGTCAATGAAAATTGAGAGAGGTGGCTGGTTTTTTGGGTTTGTTTTTTTGTTTTTTCCTAATCTTAAGCTATCAGTACAGTAAGGAAAATGAAGAAACAAGGAAGCATGCCCCAAACAAAGGAAGAAGATAAAATCTCAGAAATAAAAAATGAAGACATATAAATTATGTAACAAAAAAATCCAAAATTATTCATAAAGATCCTCAATAAACTCAAGAGAAAACTGTTTGAGTGAACAAATTTCAACATAGTGACAGAAAATACAAAAAAAAAACAAAAAACAAAAAAACAACTAAATACAAATTTTGGAGCTGAAGCATACAATTCAACAACTAGACACAATAACTGAAAAATATAACTGAACTGAAAAACTTAATAAAATGGCTAAAAGTAGATTAGATTAAATAGAAGAACTTATCACACAGATAAATAATTCGAAATTATAAAATCAAAGGGGCAAAATAAATAATAAAAGAAGAATGGAATTGGGACCAGCAGTTAGCGTAATGGCTATGTCGCTGGACTCCCATGTAGTCGACCGCGGTTCGAGTCCCAGACCCGGTGGCTTAAACTCACGCCGGGCGCGTGTGCGTGCATGCCCAAGATCCTGAGAGGAGAATGGAGGAGAAGGGATTGCGGCGTGGCCATCCCCCCGGGGGGTGATTTCTCGCTTTCTGTCTCTCTGTCTCTCTCTGTCTGTCTGGCGAGTGCACGCGCCCTATAGCAAAAACATCTCCAAAAAAAGAAAAAAGAAAGAAAAAAAAAAAGAAGAATGGAATTTAATGAGGAACAATAAACTTGACCAATATTGGTACTATTGAGTTTCAAAAGAGAGAGTCAGAGAGCTTATTCAGAGAAAATAATGGCCAAAAGAGTTTCAAATCAAAGGAAGAAAATGGACATTCAGATCCAGAAAGGAAGCCAAATGACCCAAATGAGGTGAGCCCAAAGAAATACACACCCAGACACGGAGTAAAATTGTTAAAAGTCAAAGAAAAAGATAGAACTTTTAAAGCAAGAGAAAAGCACTTTTTCATAAACAAGAAAATTTTCATAGAGGTATCAGATTTTTCAGAAAAAAAAAAAAAAAAAAAAAAAAAATCCTTGTAGGCCAGATGGGAATGTGGTAATTTTTTTTTTTTTTTTTTTTTTTTGGAGAGGTTGTTGCTATAGGGCGCGTGCGCTCGCCAGACAGACAGAGAGAGACAGAGAGACAGAAAGTGAGAAATCACCCCCCGGGGGGATGGCCATGCCGCAATCCCTTCTCCTCCGTTCTCCTCTTGGGATCTTGGGCACGCATGCACACGTGCCCGGCGTGAGTTTTAAGCCACCGGGTTCGGGACGCGAACCGCAGTCGACTACATGGGAGTCCAGCGACATAGCCATTACGCTAACTGTTGGCCCCTGTGGTAATATTTTCAAAGTGCTGAAAGACAAAAACTGGCAACCAAGAATTCTATGTCCAATAAACCTGTCTTCAAAAGTGAAAGAAAAATAAAGGAATATTCAGACAAACAAAAACTGAAGGAGTTCATTATCATGAAAATTTTCTCACAAGAAATGTTAAAGAGAGTTCTTCAACTTGAAAGGAAAAGATGCTAAACAGCAATATAAAAGCACGTGAACATGTAAAAATCTCTGGTCAAGTTAAATATATGGATAGATTAAAATACTATAATACTTCAGTGGTAGTGTATGAATAACATTTAATTCTAGTACAAAAATTAGAAACAAAAGTATTGAAAATAACTAAAATATGTTAATACATAATATAAAAAGATGTCATTAAGATAATAACAAAGTATGAGGGGAGGAGTAAAAGTATAGAATTATAGTATGTAATTGAAGTTAGATTATTTTCTGCTTAAAATAGACTCTTAGAACTCAACATTTTTTATGTAAGTCTATTATAACCATAATAAAAATTTTATTGAGAGAAGAATCAATACTGATCACTGAACAAAAGAATAACCAAAAAAGAAAAACAATGAAATATAAAAGAAAAATAGCAAGAAAGCAAAAGAAATACAAGACAGAAAATAGTAACTAAATTGGCAATAGAAAATTTTTCCTTGAAATAATTACTTTAAATGTAAATGAATTAAACCCCAACCAAAATACATAAAGTGGCTGGGTGGATGAAAAACAAGATTCAACTATATACTAATTAGATTCACTTATATTTAATGACACATATAGGCTAGAAGTATAGAGATAGGAAAAGCAAAGTCATGTAAATGGTAACCAAAAGAGAGCAGGGGTTCCTATGTTTATGTTAGAGAAAATAGATTTTGAGTTAAAAACTGTTATTAGGAAAGCAAGTGACATAAGAGACAAAGAAAGGATTCTATAATAATGAAAGGATTAATTCACCAGGATTATTGGCATCACTATATATATATATATATATATATATATATATATATATATATATAGTGGCATTGCTACATTGGCATCACTATATATACATATGTGTTCTCCAACACCAGAGTACTAAAATATATAAAGATATGAGAGGACTTCAAAAAGTCTGTGGAAAAATGGAATTAAAATATTAGTTTCTTTTGTACCCATAAAATTTTTTTGAAATCCATGCATAAATTTTTTAGAATATGAATTATCTGTGAACTTTTGAAGACTCTCCATATAAAGTAAATATTAATCAAACTGAAAAGAAAAATAGAATGTGGTAATACCATAGTAGGAGACTTTAATTCCCCAAATTTCATGAGTAGAGCATATAGGCAGAAAATCAATAAGGAAACAGCAGACCAAACAGACCTAATAGACTTAAAGAGAACATTTCACCCAAGAGTAAAGGAATACACATTCTTCTCAAATGCATATGAAACGTTTTCCAGGAAAGGTCACATGTTAGTCTTGAAAATAAGTCTTAACAAATTTAGTAAGATCAAAATCATATCAAATATCTTTTGCAATCACAATGAATTGAAACTAGAAATCAACACTATAAGAAAACCTGGAAAAGTCACAAATATGTGGTAGTTAAGTAATGCACTTAAACAAGGAATGAGTCTTAGAAGAAATCAGAAGGGGAATTAGAGCATATCTTCAGACAAATGAAATTAAAACACCCATTCTAAAGTTTATGTGATGCAGCAAAGCCATACTAAAAGAAAGCTCATAATGATAAATACCTGAATTATAAAAGAAATAAATAAATCAAGTAAATATTCTAACTTTACCCCTCAAGGGTCTAGAAAAAGAACAAACTAAAGCCAGAGTTAGCAGAAGGAAAATAACATAGATTAAAGCAGAATCCAGTAGAAAAAAAGACTAATAAAAGGGAAAATAATTAATGAAACTTAGGTTTTACTTGTTTTTGTATTTTTAATGTAATTGCCAGAATGCATGCACTCACCAGAGAAAGAGAGAGAGAGAGAGAGAGAGAGAGAGAGAGAGAGAGAAAAGCACCCCGCAGTGGGGTGCCATCATGCTGCAATCCTTTTTCTTTTATTTCTCCATAGTGTTGGGATTTGGGGTATTCATACATACACACTCAACATGTTTATCTAGCCACCAGAGCCTAAATTTAAAACACTCAGGCATATGGAATCCTGCTTCCTTAACCGCTAGACTATGAAAGCACCAAAACTGAGTTAGATTTTAAGAAATAACAAAATTGGCAAAATACTAGCTAGTCTAAGAAAAAAGAGACTATAATAAATAAAATAAAAAATGAAAGAAGAATCATTACAATTGATGTTATAGAACTAAAAGGATCATATGAGACTACTATGAATAATTAAACTGAAACTAATTGTATAATCTAGAAGAAATGGATAAATTTCTAAAAATATACCAACAAGAATAAATTATTTTAGAAAACTTTAAAATGGGACAGATCTATAACTAGTTAGGACATTAAATTAATAATAAAATTTTTTCAACAATAAAAGTCTAGGACCTAATGCCTTCACTGGCAAATTTTACCAAACATTAAAATAAAATTAATATCAACCCTTCTCAAACCCATCAATAAAATTGAAAATGAGAAAACAATTTCAAAATTATTATAGTAGACCAGCTTTATCCTGATTCCAAAGCCAGACAAAGATACTATGGGAAAAGAAAACTATTGACCAAAATATCTGATAAATATAGATTCAAACACCCTCAGCAAATACTAGCAAACCAAATTAAATATGTTAAAAGGATTATACATCAAGACCAAGTGGAATTTATCTCTGGTATACAAGGATAATTCAGCACATGAATATCAAATAGTGTGATACACTACATTAACAGAACAAAGGCTAGAAATCACATGATTATGTCATTAGATGCAGAAAAAGCATTTGACAAAATTGAACACCCTGTCATGTAAAAACTTTCAACAAACTAGGACTAGATTTTTTAAAAATAATATAATAAAGGCCTTATGTGAAAAGCCCAGAACTAACCTCAAAGTCAACAGTAAAAAACTGAAAGCTTATTGTTTAAGATTAGGTACAAGACAAAGATATACAATCTCACCACTTCTTTTCAACATAGTACTGAAAAGTCTATCCAGAGCATTTATTGAAAAAAAAAGGAGGAGAGGGGGAGGAATCCTAATGGGAAGGAAAAAAGTAAAATATCTGTTTGCAGATGACATGATCTAATGTAGAAAATCCTAAAGACCACAAAAATCTGTGAAAACAAATAAAAGAATTCAGTAAAATTCCAAAATACAAAATCAACATACAAAGATCAGTTGCATTCTGTACAACAATAAACAATCCGAAAAAGAAATTAAGTAAAGAATTACATTTCCATTATCATGAAAATAAATAAAATTAAATAAACTAGAAATAAACTTAACCAAGGATAAAAAGACTTTTACACTGAAAACCACAAAACATTGATGAAACAAATTAAAGGAAATATAAATAAAGGAAAGACATATTGTGTTCATTGATTAGAAGACTTAACATTGTAAAAAAAAAAAAAAGTGTCTACTAACCAAAGTGATCTCCAGATTCAGTGCAAACCCAATCAAAACCTCAATGATAATTTTTTTTATAAAAATAGAAAAATAAAGTTTATATGAAAGGACATAGGACCTTAAGTTATCAAGATACTCTTGAGAAATAAGAACAGCAGGAGGCTATTTCTTATGCTACCTGATTTCAAAATATATTACAAACTTACAGTAATCAAAACAATACAGTGTACACATACACCACACACACACATGACCAGACATGTAGATTAATAAAACAAAACAGAGAGCCCCCAAATAAACTCATATACGTACAATCCACTGCTCTTCAACAAGGTTTCTAAGACTACATAATGGAGAAAGATTGATTTTCTCAACAAAATAATTAAATGGACCCTTATTTTATAGCACACACACAAAAAAAAATCAACTCAAAATGAATTAAAGATGTAAACATATGACCTAAAACTCAGTAACTCCTAGAAGAAAACATGGGGAAAATCTCAGGATAATGGCCTTGGTAATTTTTTTTTTTTTTTTTTGATATGACACCAAAAGTACAGGCAACAAAAGCAAAAATAGATAAGTGGGAACTCATCAAACTGGCAACAAAAGCAAAAATAGATAAGTGGCGGAACCAGCAGATGGCATGGTGGTTAAGGTGCTAGACAATCTCACGTGGCCAATCATAGCTGAGTCCTGAACCTGGTCGCTTGCTTTCTCACTTTCCCTCTCTCTCTCTCTCTCTCTCTCTCTCTCTCTCTCTGTCTCTTTGGTCAAATTAAAGTAAATAAATGAATAAATAAAATTAAATAGATAATCCTTTAAAAAATAGATAAGTGGGGGGGACCAGCAGTTAGCATAATGGCTATGTCGCTGGACTCCCATGTAGTCGACCATGGTTCGTGTCCTGGACCCAGTGGCTTAAAACTTACGCTGGGTGCGTGTGTGTGCGTGCCCAAGATCCCGAGAGGAGGATGGAGGAGAAGGGATTGTAGCCTGGACACCCCCTTGGGGGTGATTTCTCGTTTTCTATCTCTCTGTATCTCTGTCTGTCTGGTGAGTGCATGCACCCTATAGCAAAAACCTCTCAAAAAAAAAAAAAAATAGATAAGTGGGACCCCATCAAACTGAAAAGGAAATAATTAGAGTAAAAAGGCAACCTACAGAATGGCAGTAAATATTTGAAAATCTTGCATTGGTAAGGAGTTCATATACAAAATATATAAGAAATTATACAATTCAGTCACAAAATAATAATAACCATCCAATTTTTTAATTGGGCAAAGAAGCCGAGTCTGATGGTGTAGTTGTAAGCAAACAAAACTGCAGTATTGGAAGCTACATGGCCATCTATGGGTTTGAAGTTTCAAGTAGGCCTGAAAGTACACTGAGTACATGATTCTGATAAGCTGAGGGCTGAGGAAAGGAGATCCTGGTATGATGGGTGTTTCTCTTTCTTGCCTCTATTTCATGCATATGTTCTCTATCATGAATAAGACAATTTATAAGAAAATGGGCAAAATTTTTTAGTAGACATTTATCCAAATACATACAAACAGCCATGGTATATAAAAAAGGCACTCAACATCACTAATAATCAGATAATTATAAATTAAAGCCACAATAAAATATCAGCTCACACCTGTTTTAAAACAAATTTAGAGGAACCAGCAGTTAGCGTAATGGCTATGTCACTGAAATCCCATGTAGTCGACCGCGGTTCGAGTACCGGACCTGGTGGCTTAAACTCATACCAGGAGTATGTGCGTGCATGCCCAAGATCCCAAGAGGAGAATGGAGGAGAAGGGATTGCAGTGTGGCCATCCTCCCTAGGGGGTGATTTCTCGCTTTCTGTCTCTCTGTCTTTCTGGCAAGCGCACGCACCCTATAGCAAAAACCTCTCCAAAAAAAAAATAGGCAAACCAAAATTTAACAGTTTCTTTAAACAAAGGGTGGGGCAGTAGCCAGCAGCAGCCTGGTATATCTGAAGGCACCTGGCGAGCAAGGGAGCACACTGTCCCCACGGACCCCATCCAGATCCCCCAGTCCAGTATCCACCCAGTCCCCTAGGCAGGTCACAAGTTCCTCCATTTTTTATTCTCCTTCTTTACTGTCCCCCATTCTTTTGTAAATTTCTGCCCCTTCCTCTCCACAGACTGTGCCTTTGGCTGCAGTAGCCAGCAGCTTCCTGGTACATCTGAAGGCATCTGGTGAAATTGCATGCTGAGCTAATGTGGCGCGCAACTCTTTCTTTATTCCTTTCTCTCCTCCTTTCTTTTCTCTTGTGTTGTCTTCTCTTCTTCTTCCATCTTGCCAGAGGTACTAGCTAGGCCTAGAATTAGAGATCTGAAATTTTCTAGTCATATAAAGTCACATTGATTGGTTCCTCCCTTTTACAGAACCAGCTGTGAAAAAGGAGATTTTGCTCTTCAGACACCTGACTATGCTGTCTTTTTTGAGACCACATTACTAAAAACAACAGAACAGAGACTTTGGCAGACATCAATTCCAACAAAAGGGAAACACACTCCTAGGCAGTGAAACATTCACCTAACAGGTACTTAAAAGTTAGTACATCTTCCAATGGCTAGAAGTAGAAGAAGAGCCTCCAGTATGAATAAACAAGGAAATATATCTCCATCAAAGGTACAGAGTAACTCCCCTCCATCTTCCGTGCTAATGGATGATGTTACCAAAATGTCAGACAAAGAATTTCGAACATTTATGGTGAACAAATTCTTTGAGTTGGAACAGAAAAGAGACAACAAACTACAGGAGATGAGAAAGTCATTCCAAGATATGAAAGAAGAAATGGACACTCTGAGAAAGAACCAGATGGAGCTGTTAGAGATAAAGTCTGGAATATAGGAAGTCAAAAACTCCCTTGAAAGTATTAAAAGTCGACTAGATCATGCTGAAGATTGAGTCTCTGATGTAGAAGATAAAACCTCTGACCTAGAAAGAACCACCAAAAAGATAGAGAAAATAACAAAAAAAAAAAAAAACCACGAGGATAATATATGGGAAATACTAGATTCCATAAGACGCCCAAATATCAGAATAATTGGCATCCCAGAAGGTGAAGAAACTAATAACGGCATGGAAAATCTATTCTATGAAATCCTAGAAGAAAATTTCCCAAGTCTAGAGAGGCACTCTAACATCAAGACCCAAGAAATACAAAGGACCCCAGTTAGAATCAATCCCAGAAGATCTTCCCCAAGGCACATCTTAGCGAGACTATCCAAGACCACAGATAAAGACATGATACTAAAACTGGCAAGAGAGAAACGAGAAGTAATGTACAAAGGTCATCCCATCAGGCTAACTCTGGACCTCTCAACGGAAACAATGCAAGCAAGGAAAGAATGGGAAAAATGTATTGAAAGTGTTAAGAGAGAAACCATTTCAACCAAGATTATTGTATCCTGCAAGATTATCCTTCATATGGGAAAAAGAGATTAAAATCTTCTCAAAAAAGACCTGAAAGAATTTGCCAGCACCAGGCCAGCTCTTCAAGAAACCCTGAAGAAAGTACTGTTCCAGGAAAACTAAAGAGCTAACAGTCAGAAACAAAGGAATAAAAGGCTGTTGTGACAATGGCCAACTTAAACGTTGGGACAGATCCAGTTACATCGATAATAATATTGAATGTGAATGGATTAAATTCTCCAATCAAGAGACACAGACTGGCCAAATGGATACAAAAACAGAGACCTATCTGTTGCCTACAGGAAACCCACCTCATCGATAAAGACATACAAAGACTGAAAGTGAAGGGTTGGAAAAAAGTTTTCCATGCAAATGGGAGCCAAAAACGAGCTGGAGTTGCGATACTAATTTCTGACAAAATAGGCTTTAAAACAAAAACTGTTTGAAGAGACAAAGAAGGGCACTCTATTGTAGTAAAAGGATCAATAATTCAAGAAGATATAACTCTTATAAATATCTATGCACCTAACACAGGAGCACTGAAATATGTGAAGGAAAGACAGTTAGATCTAAAAGGGGAGATAGACTGCAATACACTAATTGTTGGAGACCTCAACACTGCACTATCCCCTCGGGACAGATCATCTAGACAAAAAATTGATAAAGAGATAAAGGATCTGAATGATACCATAAATGAAATGGACTTAACAGACATCTATAGAATTTTCCATCCAAAAACTACAAGATACACTTTTTTCTCACCCCCACATGGAACCTTTTCCAAGATTGACCACATCATAGGGCACAAAGCAAGCCTCTACAGATTCAAAGACATAGAAACTATTTCCAGCATCTTCTCTGACCATGATGGAATTAAACTTGAGTTTAATTTCAAGAGAAATCCTCAAAAATACTCAAATACATGGAAACTAAATAACCTACTACTGAATAACTGCACAACTACTGATGAAATAAAGTCCGAAATCAAAAGATTCATGGACGCTAATGACAATGAGCACACGAGTTTCCATAATCTTTGGGACACTGCAAAAGCAGTTATAAGAGGGAAGTTTATAGCCATTAGTGCTCATAAGAGGAAGACAGTAAGAAGGCAAATGGATCACCTAACATCATGCCTCAGAGAATTGGAGAAGCAAGAGCAAAATAATCCATAAAGCTCCAGGAGAAAGGAAATAATAAAGATCCAAGCAGAAATAAATGAAATAGAAAATAAGCGAACTATACAGAAAATAAATGAAAGTAAAAGCTGGTTCTTTGAAAAGATAAACAAAATTGATACACCACTAGCAAGACTCATTAAAAAGAAGAGAGAAAGGAACCAGGTGAATCAAATCTGCAATGAAGCAGGAAATATAACAACAGACAAAGCAGAAATACAGAACATAATTAGAGGATAATATGAACAACTATATGCCAAGAAACAAGACAATCTGGATGAGATGGACAAATTCCTGGACACGTATAATCTACCAAGATTGAGCCAGGAGGATAAAGAAAGTCTAAATAGGCCCATAACAAGCCAGGAGATTGAATCAGTAATAAATAGCCTTCTAACAAAGAAAAGCCTTGGCCCTGATGGCTTCAGCTCTGAGTTCTATAAAACTTTCAAAGAAGAGTTATCCCCCATTCTGCTCTAGTTATTTCTAAAGATCCAAAAAGGTGAATCTCTCCCTAATTCATTCTATGAAGCCTCTATCACCCTTATCCTCAAAACAGATAAGGACAGGACAAGGAAGGAAAACTATAGACCAATATTTCTGATGAATATAGATGCAAAGATTCTCAACAAGATACTAGCAAACCATATCCAACAAGTACTGGAAGTCCTCGCCAATGCAATCAGAAAAGAGGAAAAAGTAAAAGGCATCCAAATAGGAAAAGAAGAGTTGAAACTCTCTCTATTCGCAGATGACATGATTGTGTACATAGAAGACCCAATGATTTCCATGAAAAAATTTCCAGAAGTAATGCATGAATACAGTAAAGTTGCAGGATACAAAATTAATATACAGAAGTCTATAGCATTTCTATAAACAAACAACAGGCAGACGGAGGTAGAATTGAAAAAAGTTATTCCATTTACCATAGCCACTAAAAGTACAAGATACTTAGGGATAAATCTAACCAAAGAAGTTAAAGACCTTCACAAGGAAAACTATGAGAAGCTAAAAAAAGAAACTGAAAATTACGCAAAAAAGTGGAAGGACATCCCATGTTCCTGGATTGGAAGAATTAATATAACCAAAATGGCAATTCTACCCAAATTAATCTACCTATTTAATGCAATGCCAATCAAAGTACCAGAAACATTCTTCACAGATTTAGAAAAGACAATCATAAAATTCGTCTGGAATAATAAAAAACCCCACATTGCCAAAGCAATTCTACAAAAGAAGAGTGGAGTGGGCGGCATCTCACTCCCTGACCCAAAAATATACTACAAAGCTGTGGTAATCAAAACAGCATGGTATTGGCACAGGAACAGACATGTGGACCAATAGAACAGAATTGAGTCCACAGGAATAAACCCCCAATCATTCAGTCAACTGATTTTTGACAAGGGGTACCAATCAATCCAGTGGGAAAAGGAAAACCTCTTCAGCAAATGGTGCTGGAAAAACTGGATTTCCACCTGTAGAAAGATGAAGCTGAACACCTACCTTTCACGTTTGAAAAAATCAAGTCAAGGTGGATCAAGGATCTAAATCTAAGACTCCAAACTATTAAACTGCATCTAGAAAACACTGGGGAAACTCTGGGAGACATTGGGGTAGGGAAAGACTTTTTACATAAGAACCCCAAAGCACAGTCGATAATCCCCAAAATAGACAAGTGGGATTACATCAGACTAAGAAGTTTCTGCGTGGCAAAAAACACAGTAGTTAGTGTGAATCGACAGCCCTCAGATTGGGAAAATATTTTTGTAAACTATGCATCAGATAAGGGATTGATAACCAGAATACATAAGGAACTAAAGAAGATGTTTGGAAAAAAGATGATGAACCCTATTAAAAGATGGGAGAAGGAGTTGAAAAGAACACTCACTAAAGATGACATACAAATAGCCAAAAGGCATAAGAAAAAACACTCAACATCCCTCATCATAAGGGAAATGCAGATCAAAACAATGAGATACCACCTAACCCCAGTCAGAATGGCTAAGATTAAAAAAAAAAAAAATGATAAGCATTGGTGGGAGTGTGGTGAAAGAGGAACTCTCTTACACTGCTGGTGGGAATGTAAATTAGTCCAACCACTGTGGAGAACAATTTGGAGATTCCTCAAAAATCTACAAATAGAACTGCCATGTGATCCAGCAATCCCATTTCTTGGCATCTACCCAAAGGACAGAAGAATTCCTCATTGGAAAAGTGCTTGCACATAGATGTTCGTTGCGGCACTTTTCATGATTGCTAAGACATGGAACCAACCCAAATGCCCCCGTACGGCTGAATGGATTGAAAAACTGTGGCACATATACTCTATGGAATACTATTCAGCCATTAAGAACAACAAAACCCTGGCTTTTGACAGAAAGCGGAAGAATATGGAAGATTTACTGCTGAGTGAAGCAAGCCAGGCTATGAAGGAGAAACACTGTATGTCCCCACTTAATATATACCAAATGTCTGCACTATAACTAATTTAAACTAAAACGGATGGGCTATAGGATGTACAAACACAAGAGATGGATGTGAATGCCAGATGTGGTGTGTGTGGAGGAGTGGGGCCTGGGGAAAAGCATTTGGAGGAGGGATACGAAGACAGCATTGTTGAGACAGGGAGGTAGTGTTGTTATATTTTGATCAACTTGACCAGGGAGAAATGTTCACATATTGGAATGATCACCTTGTAAGCTAAATAATGTGATTGAATGTATTAAAAAATGTAAATTAAATTAAATTAAATTAATATTAAAATAAATAAACAAAGGGTAGACGATTTAAATTGGGCAGCCTTCCAGAAGATGGCTTCCGAGAGACTACAGCCAGCCACGTGGTTTACAGGGAATATATATGGGTGAAATGGGAAAAGTGATGTGTGCAGTGAAGAAGGGAGAGTGTTGTACAAAAATGTAAGTGAGGAAGTGAAGTAGAGAAATCATTGGTTACAGGTGGAAGGTAGGCAGCACAAAGAGCTCAAAAGGTGGGCTTTCTGTGACCAACTGAAATGTGACTAATGTGATTGGTTGTAACTTAGTAACCAGCTCAAAAATATTTAAAAACAACAGCAACAGCAAAACGCCAGCCTGACAAGGACGATTTTGGCGTATCCAGAGGGATCCAAATGTGGGAGTACAGGGGCAGGGGCAGAGCCATTTTCTGCCAGAATAGTTTATTTTAACAATGCCCCTTTTTGGTCAGCCTCTCAAATGTTTGCAAAATTGATCCAAACTTATTTAAAGAGGTATTTACTTTCATGGTTAGTTTAGTAACACAAGTCATAATAACTTGGAGACCTACCAGGAGAAATATAAAGATTAAAAAACCTTGAAATACCCAAGCCTTCCATCCACCATTTAGGATGTCTGAAAACCAACTATTAGTTTCACCTGTTAGAATGGCTAATGAAAATAATTAAAAAAATCCAAGTGTTGTCAAGGATACAGAGAAATTGAAACTCTGGTATAATGTTGATAGAAACGTAAAATGTTGTAGCCACTATGGGAAGCAGTATGGAGATTCTAAAACAAACAACTACTTAATGACCTGGCAAGTTCCTTCTCAGATATTTATCTAAAAGAACTGAAATCAGAGGGTCCAGGAGGTGGCATGGTGGATAAAGGTGCTGAATTCCCACATGACTGATGGCGATTTGGGTCCTGGACCTAGCAGCTTGCTTTCTCACTTTTCCTTTCTCTCTCTCTCTCTCTCTCTCTCTCTCTCTCTCTCTCTCTCTCTCTTTCTAGTCAAATTAAAAAAAAAAGAAGAACTGAAATCAGAATCTTGAAGATATATTTTTACTCCCACGTTTATTGCAGTATTATTGACAACAACCAAGATGTGGAAATAGATCTAAACATTCACTAACAGATGAATTTGGATAAAGAAAGTGTGATATATGCATACAACAGAATATTATCTAGTCATTAAAATGCAGGAAATCCTGCCATATGTGATAATAAGAATGAACATTGAGGGCATTATATTAAGTGAAATAAGTCGATCACAGACAGACAAATACTCCTTAAATTCACTTATATGAGGTATCTAAATTAGCCAACCTCAATAGCAGAGAAGAGAATGGTGGTTTACAGGGGACATAGGGAGAGAAATTTAGGGAGGTTTTGTTCCATGGATATAAAATTTTAATTATCCAAGAAGTTCTAAAACCCTGCTGTACAACCTTGCACCAATAGCTAACAATACTGTATTTTAGACTTAAAAATGTGTTAAGAGAGTACATCTCATGGTAGATATCCTTATCACAATAAAAAATACATAAATAAAAATATTGAAGACTTAACACTATCAACTAACTTCACCTAATTTGTATTTATAGAACACTCTACCTAACAACAGCAAAACACGCATTCAGAGCACAGCAAGCATTCACCAGAATCAATTATTTTCTGGCCCTAAAATAAGTGTCAATACATTTAAAGGACCAGCATTATATAAAGCATGATTTCAATCACAGTGGAATTAAATTTCGAAGTACCTTTGAAGAATTTTTTTAAAAAGGAAGTTAGAGATGTATTGGAGAGGGAGAAAAAAAATCCAGGAGTGAATTTGTTTGAAATTATTTTTTGAAATCCAAATGGAGTAAACTATTACACCTGCATAGTTTTAACATGAATGAAATGTTTATTGTTAGATTTACTGGCTGCCATATTGTGCTCAGGATGTCTAATTGATAGTTTCGATGTCCCTATAATTTAATTCTTCTTTAGTTGCTTCTCTTTATTTCATTTTTGGCTGAATCAAAGCTTTTATTCTTTTATCTTTCTTATGTTCCAGTCCACAAAAAGTCTGGGTGCCTGGAAAAATGACACAATTCAAGCTTTTGATCTAACCTATTCGAAGTAAAAACAACAGAGCAATTGAGACAAAACACTCACAAATTTGATACAAAAGAACATATTAATTCATTTTCATTGAACCACCTGGTCAGTTCAGTCAAAATGGCCAATGTATTCCATTGTATAGCTTCAATCTTAGAAAAAAGATTTTGAGTCAAAGACTTTTCCAGGGAAGATAGAAAAAACAAAACAGCAAAACTGTCTGGACTACCATCTATTTCATATTGGTAACTTATAAACTGGCTGTCTGTGTGTTTGTGTGTTCCAATTGAATAGAATCCAGAGTTGGAATTCTATTTGCTGGATTTTTTTCCTTTTGTGGGACCATCAAATACCATCTCCACATGCTCCTGTGCTTATATAGTAGTTTAAACCCACAAAATAAAAAGGATGAATCATCTGAATTTACTGCAATTCCACAGGAAACATGCTAAGTGGACCCATCCCCACTTACTTGAGCTTTCCTCGGTATCATCTTCTTTTTCTTCTACTTGGATTTGAACTATTAAAGACAGAAAAGTTTAGCAATTAGTTAAATGCCTATATAATTCTTAACGTCTGATTTTACTTTTATTTCCATCACCATGTTTTGGTGCTGTTAATACAAACATTTTTCAATAAACTTGTCAAAATAAGCATGGCGTATTAAAGCTATACAATTATTATATACAATTCTATGTAAGATTTCTCTATTTCATTGCCTACAGCGATTTGCAGGCTTATATCAGCTATAAGCCTGTCAACACAACTCAAAATAACTTCGACCAAAATAAATTCTATATTACAATGTGGAATTATAATATAAGGGTTTGTTGGGTCAGTTTATTTTATAAGTAATGTAATTAGTAGTTAAGTTATATCTATGCACAAATTCAATTGTTATAACCAGATTTACTGCTTAAAAATAGAGAATAAATCATCCCAATTAGGTTTAGCAAGTATCAAAAAGCCTTTAGGGCCCAGACATGGTAGCACAAGCAGTAGGGTGGCACTACATGATACTGCAGTCATACAGAATGCCCTGGTTTTGGCCCCCAGGCCAACCTGAAGACACTGAGTGTGTTTTGATTCTGACTGCCCGGAAGGCTGAGGGGAGGACTGCATCATGGCAAGACAGTCAGGAGATCCTGTCTCCCTCTCAAGAAATAATTTAAGAAAAGTCGTTAGAAAAATCCTTAAAGTTTGATTTTTCTTACTATTCCTATAGGTGTCATATCAATATTACTTAAATTTACCAATGTAATTCATCTTGACAATGTGGACAAAGGTGATTTTAAAGTTCTTTCCAAGACAAAGAACACTTCTGTTTATTTCTCACCCTATACTTATGTTTTTAGTTTTGCTTCTTTTTTGTGAAATATATAAAGGTTTTATAACAATTTTAATGTTATAGTAATAAGAGAAAACTATATCGATTGGCAGATGCTTTTCATTGTCAATCTAATGCCCATTCACCACAAGATAAATTTATCATGAGAGAAAACTCTACAACTTACCTTGGTTAAAATTATTCTGCTTCTTAAAAACCAAAGTTGAGACCAACAGATGGCATTGTAGTTAGGTCACTGGACTCCCACATGGCCAACTGTGGTTCGAGTTCTAGACATGGCAGCTTAAAATTTACACTGGTTTGTGTGCGTGAGTGCCCAAAATCCCAACAGAAGAATAGAGGAACAGGGATTGTGGTGTAGCCATCTCCTTGAGGGGTATTTTCTCGCTTTTTATCTATCTATCTCTCTCTCTCTGTCCTTCTAGCAAGTATATATGCCCTATAGCAAAAATCTGTCTTAAAAAATGAAATATAAAAAATAAATACCAAATTCTAGTAGCTTATTTATAAAATATTAATTTTATCATACTTTGAGATGGAATGGCAGAAGTTCAAAAAGCGAAGATAATAATGTTGCTATGAATAGGGGGAACAGCCTCTGGTTTTGTTTCTGCTCACATTCTGTCAAAGATTATTATTCACAACTTGACAAGCATCTTGAAAAGGCAACACAGGCCAAGAGCGCACATTCCATTCACAAAGCAGATTACTGTTAAAGCACTTTTGCCTTTAAAAAGCATCTGAGTAAAATTTTTTAGGATATGCAAAAATGTTATCACTCAACATCAACCATGGAATGTGAAAATAAATGTTCTTTTGTTCAGAGTGGACATATGTCTTCTGTTGCTGGTTGTAACTACATCTGCACAGGACAAAGATCTTTATGTCACCACTGAGAGTTTGCAATAATGAAGGCAGAGACTTCTAAGACGATATTCTGCATTGTACAATAGGTCATGTTCTTTTGTTTGTAATTAATGCCACCACCAAGCTTCTTTAGTCAAAGAAGAATTCCCTAGGAAGTAATTTTAATTATTTAAAATTAGCCTTGGAGCAGGATTTTATCAGCGTGTATAATTTAGAAATAGCGGAGAATGAATAGCAAATGCTGACCCACAGCCTATTCTGCAATATGCATAACCAAAGCAAAGTTTTTTTAAAAAATTGCACTAGTATACACTGATTTGTAATGATCAACTCAATAGAGTATGATTAAATAAAGTTCACTAAATGAATATATACTATAAGCAAATCTTTAAGAAGATCCATATGCTAAATAAAAACAGTAGAATTAAATGTTCCAAGCCAAGATATTGAGCAACAATTCAGTTTTCTCAAATAACCAAGGGAGAGAGAAAGCAGGGCTAGAATCATTGATCATCCTCTCTGTTACAGAAAGGGTAGTGCTAAATGACCATTAAATAAAACCTAGAAATCCACATGGGAAGACATTCCTGGAGTGGCAAGCAGAAAACTGTAAAAGAAATATTATTTATAACCGATGCAATGAAGCGAGTGGCAAAAATAGCCCATTCCCTCCTCTTGAATTGACTTTCCAATAGTGACGCTGGTCTTTGCTCAATCATCTTTACATTCTCCTTACGTGCCTTTTTTGCTCAACAACATTTCTTTGCCAAGAAGTAGTCTTTTTGTTGTTGCTGTTTTAATAATTGTTTTGTTCTTAATTTAAACCCTCAGCAAATGTGTGTCATCAGCATCAAAAACCAAACAGTAGCACTACGGGCAGGAGATCTATGAAGATCCTCAAACTAAACTTGATTTTTTTTGCCATAGGGCGGGCGCCACCACGCCCAAACTAAACTTGATTTTAACAAAACATGATTTGACTTGAAAAATAACTAACCACACTAGTCTGTATCTCCTTCAAAGTGATGCTAAAGAACCAAGATAACATATCAGATGATGGCTCAGTAGTAAAACACAATGATCTGTGAGAAAACCCACATGGGAAGGTTTCCAGTTCATATCCAGAAACATACTTGAGTACACAAAGCTCACATGTGCCTGCAATCAGTGTTGACTGAGGCTGACGTTGCATCATGTGTCAAGAATCAGGGTTCTTCCTCCCCTTCTTTTTTTTTTTTTTTGAAGAGATTTTTGCTATAGGGCGCCTGCACTCGCCAGACAGACAGTGAGAGACAGAGAGATAGAAAGCGAGAAATTACCCCCCCAGGGGGGATAGCCATGCTGCAATCCCTTCTCCTCCATTCTCCTCTCAGGATCTTGGGCACGCACGCACACGCGCCCGGTGTGAATTTTAAGCCACCAGGTCCAGGACGCAAACTGCTGTCGACTACATGAGAGTCCAGCAACATAGCCATTACACTCACTGCTGGTCCCTCTCCCCTTCTTAGAAGGAGAAGGAGAAGGAGAAGGAGAAGGAGAAGGAGAAGGAGAAGGAGAAGGAGAAGAATCAAGCCAAGAACCACCTCTGAGACAAAAGCCTGTGTGTAGGAATAATTCAGAATACCTAAATAGAACCTGCAGACTTTCCTTCCTTTCTCAGACCATCTTTGTGAAGGCCCGTTGCCATCCCTTCCCTTAGCAAATCCCTAGTTGTTTATACCCCATCATATAACCCCCTCATGCTTTGGCTGCTTCCCAAAGCCTATTGATTATGTACTTTCAAAACAACCTTCTCTCCTGGGGAGTGATGGGAGGACCGTGAAAGAGAGGTCTGTCAAAATGTTGGAGGCAGCAAGGAAAACGGCACTGAAGTGTGTGTTTTTATGAGAGGAATATGCAATAGGAGCAGATGAGCTCCTAGGCAACCCAGATCTTCATTTCATGCAAATAGACCCAGTAATTAAAAACAGTAAAAAGAAACAACCAGCAAAATGTCACATTTCTGAGGCATTGGAGTCTCTAAGGAAAGTAGATGTTGTTCTATGCTCTCTTTTTCAATCTATGCAGCTGAAAGTAGCTGATAGTTCTTTAGAATCACAGAGTGGCCAGGTGGTCAGAAGAGTTAAATGGTATTGCCTGTTCTTCTGGCCTTCATTTAGCTCTTGAAAAAATGTTTGTAGCACAAAGTTATTATCTTGGAAACTGAAAATGTATCCATTCAATTTACTCTGTACACAAAAGTATACCCAATCAAATAACCCCTTCTGTACACCCATGTGTACAGAGCAAATGCTCTGGAGTAGCAATTTGTACTACATATGAAAATACTACTTCCCCTAAGAAGTCTTGCTATTTGACCCACTAGAATGTCTTTGTAATAGTGAATTTTGAGATTAGCTGTGAGTATCTTATCCAGTAGTAATGTATTAGATGTTTATGAGGCATTTT
Source organism: Tupaia tana (assembly GCA_026018925.1). Taxonomy (NCBI): domain Eukaryota; kingdom Metazoa; phylum Chordata; class Mammalia; order Scandentia; family Tupaiidae; genus Tupaia; species Tupaia tana. The sequence goes on from JAKSZU010000013.1 coordinate 28,710,405, forward strand.
GTGTGTGCGTATGTGTGTTTTCTCAGGGTTTCTTTTTGTGTGTGAGGAAATGTCAATATTGGCCCCTCTCATACTCTGACTAAACCTCCTTGAAAGGGATGTTAATCTATGGCATAACAAGTACATTTCCAAATCTTAGCTAGTGGACCCATGTCATCAGTATAGTGTGTGGTGTGTGATGTGAGATGTGAGAGAAAGAGAAATAAAAAGGATAATGCCCAGCGCGTTTGACCTGGAAAACTGGAAGAATGGTATTGTAAGAGAAATAGATGGAAGACAGTAGAGAAAATAGCTGGACTATTTTGAAGATGAGTTTAAGTTGATGTGTCAGATTTCAGATGCCTATTAGACATCTAACTATTTTTTTAAGAGAGGTTTTTTGCTATAGGGTGTGTGTTTGCTCATTGGAAAGACAGAGAGAGACAGAGACAGAAAGTGAGAAATCACCCCGTGGGGGGATGGCCACACCACAATCCCCTCTCCTCCATTCTCTTCTCAGGATCATGGGCACACATGCACATACACCCACCATGGGTTTAAGCCACCTGGTCTGGGGCTTGAACCACAGTTGGCCACAGAGTCCAGCAATGTAACTATTGTGCCATCTGCTGGTCCCTAGACTTCAAACCATTATGTTAAGTAGGCATTTGAATATTTTAGACTTGAGTTCAGAAGAAAGGTCTAGGGATAGAAATATAAATTTGGGAGTTAATAGTACACAGGTGTTTTTTAAGCCAGGAGACCAAGTGAGATCATCAAATAACTGAGTAATAGACATAACAGAAAAAGGAGACGAAAATTGAGAGGATAGGAAGAAGAACCAATGGAAGAGACAGAATGAACAACCGGTGAAGTAGAAGGAAAATAATCAATTGTGGAAACAATTTGGTGTGTATCAAAGAGATGAGTCCTAGAATGCTAAGTCAAGTACAATGCAGACTGAAAATGGACCACTGGATTTGACAATAAGGACATCAGTGATGATTTTGACAGGTATAGATTTAGTGAGGGGGTAGGAACAAAAGTCTGAAGTTGAGTGACTTTTAGAGCAAATTAACAGTTAAAAAGAAAAACCACAGGTTTTGCAATTAGAGTGTTCTTATATGCTGATAGGAAGGATCCAATTAGAATGGGAAATTAAACTATAAAACTACTGGTGGAAAACTCTGGGAAACTCTGGGAGACACTGGGATAGGCAAAGACTTCTGAAATGAGACCACCAAAGCACAGGCAATAATCCTAAAAATAGACAAGTAGGATAACATCAGATTAAGACATTTCTGCAAAGCAAAAGACACAATAATTAGTATGAATTGACAACCTTTAGAATGGGATAAGATTTTTGTGAACTATGCCTCAGATATGGGGCTGATAATCAAAATACACAGGGAACTCAAGTGGCTTATATGGAAAAAAAAATGATTAACCTAATTAAAAGATGGGAAAAGGAACTGAATAAATACCTATCCAAGGAAAACATAAGAAAAGTATATGAAAAAATGCTCAACATCTCTCACCATAAGGGAGATGCAGATCAAAACCACAATAAGATACCACCTAATTCCAGTCAGAATGGCAAAGATTAAAAAGAAAAAAAACAATAAATGATAAATGCTTGCAAAGATGTGGTGAAAGTGGAACCCTTCTACACTGATGGTGGGAATGTAAATTGGTCCAGCCACTGTGGAGAATAATATGGAGGTTCCTCAAAGACCTACAAATAGAACTACCATTTTATCCAACAATGCCACTCCTGAGTATCTACTCAGAGAATTGGACAATAATCATTCAGAAAAGTGCTTGCACATTTATTTTTATTGAAACATTATTCACAATTGCTAAGACATAGAACCAAACCAAATGTCTACAAATAGATGAATGGATTGGAAAACTGTGGCACATATACTCTATGGACTACTACTCAGCCATAAAAAAATAACAAAACCCTGGCATTTGATAGAAAGTGGATGAATATGGAAGATTTATTGCTTAGTGAAGCAAGCAAGGCTATGAAAAAGAGACATGGTATGTCTCCACTTAATATACACATACCAATTCTCTGCACTCTCTGGTAGAAACTGAGAGATCAGAGGACATAGAAGCATTGAAAATGGTTATATTATCTCCCAAATATGGGATGAGGGTTGGAGGAGAAGGAGAGTGTAAGGAAAGAAATTAAGAAGGGAAATCAAGGAGAGGCAAGACATTTATGGGACACAGAAATGGTTTATTGTCTGCTAATGATAATATGTTTTGTGTCCTCAACTGGACTGGTGTGAAGTGTATTCATGTTGGGTAAATTCAACTTGCAACCAAAGTGATATATAGTGATTAAATGTATAAAATTTTAAAAATTAAAATAAAAATAAAGCATCATACAGAACAAATGTAAAAGAATTTATTGTGAAAAATTTTCTGTGAGAATCCCACTGGGATAGAAAGTCCATGTGACAAAATACTGTAAAGGATTTAGAATTCATGAAGAATCAGCTAAAATAATGTTCAGTGAAAATTTTATCATGAGGTAATTAAAGTTTATGACCATGTGTAATACTCAAAATAGATGGAAAAAAATTTTTACATGAGAAATTGATAGTGTAGATTATAAAATGAATCTCCTATAATGTTAGACAAGCAACATAAATTACATTATTAATTCCTTTATTTTATTGTTGTTTTTCATTTTGTTCTGGGGCTGTGCTTATAAGGAAGGAAAGTTATGATCCCTTAACAAAAATATGAAATCTTTCCTCTCAAGGAAAAAATTAAATAGAAGAGAAAGAAGACATGCCAGTGAAATGTTAATAGTTTGATATAATTAGAAAATAAAATCTTAAAAATGCTACATCCTCAGGGTCAGTTGGTGACACAGTGGCAATACAATTGGATCTACATGGGAAAGGTCTTGAGTTTGGGTCCCTGGACTTCCATGAACAAGCTGAGAACACATACATAGCCTGGGCTGGCAGAGATGAGGTGGGGAGTATCATGAAGACTCTGTTGGGAAGCCTCTCTCTCTCTCTCTCTCTCTCTCTCTCTCTCTCTTTCTCTCGCTCTCTTTTTCTTCCCTGTTTTTCTCTTTCTCAGAAGAAATCAGTAAATAAACTTTTTAGAAAACAAAACATCTTTATGAATAGACACTGTATACATTTTATTCTCTGAAAATCCCATTAATAGGTCTGAGGCCATCTAGCAGTCTTTAAATTGCTAAGCTTTGATTATAGCAATGATAATGGTGATGCAGATTAGAGTACAGAGAAAATTATATATGTGTGTATGTATGTGTGTAGAGAGAGAAAGAGAGAAAAATTATAGCTAAGAACAGCATTTTCTGCTTTTCTAAAAAGTAAAAAGTGAATCAATCCAGATACTAAAAAGAATGAGTGAAGTTAGCCCTAAAGAAGAGTTGCCCAACAGTGAGTCACATGGATGCTAGACTATATAAAACCACATTGAAGTATCATCTCCCCAAGATAGAATGACCCAATGTTCTTCTTCCATTTATTCATTCCTCTGATGGTTATGAAGTAGGAAATGGAAGTTACTATTTACAAAATTGAATAAAAATGATGGGGTGTGATTCTTCTGGCTTATTCTAACATCTATTCATTAAATCTGACTGGTTACCTAAGCAGCTCTCTTTGTTTTTGCTACTTTTAGATAAGAACAAGAAAATGCTCATGACATTTATCTATAACAATCCCAAGTCCTTTGAAAGATGGAATTAAGCATTAAATAATGGAAGCATTGCATGAAAAGAAAATTTATTTAGTTCTTGAATGAATCAAATATGTTAATAAATTTACAAACTATGAACTATTTAAACATTTTTCAGGAGTAGAGAGACCAGCAGATGGTATAATGGTTACATCACTGGACTCCCACTTGGCCAACCATGGTTCGAATCTCAGACCAGCAGGCTTGAAACTCATGTCAAGCATGTGTGCATTGTGTCCAAAATCCCAAGATGGGAATGGAGGAGAAGAGATTGTGGCATCGTCATCCTCCTGTAGGGGTGATTTCTTGCTTTCTGTCTCTCTGTCTCTCTGTTTCTCTCTGTCTCTCCAACAAGCACACATGCCCTATAGCAAAAATATCTCAAAAAAAAAAAATTCTCAGGAGTAGGAAACATGGAATGAGATCATAACACTTACATATCACCAATGTATCCTGGGAAAAGATTTCATTGGACAGATCTACTCCGTGTGTGCCAGCATGCATTTTCCTTTTCCTTAAGACCAATTTTGAGAAAACCATGAGGCATATACATTCAAAAACACCCTAATGGAAACTTGTAAAATAAATGCCCTTAAATTGGGCCATATTTTCAAACTTACAATATCTCGGAGATACTAAATTATTATTCTCAATCTTTGTGGCTTCCAAATTATAAAGATAATAATAATTTTGGTTTTTCATAAGACTTGCTTCCCCAAAAGAAAGAAGCAGGCAAAAAATACAACTGTTATAATAGCTATTATTCCCTGATATTTCTCCTACTAGATTATATGTTCTTTTTTATAAGTTCTGGGCCTACCAAGTAGAAAACAAAAAGCTTATTTATAATGTCTGCTTTATTAAAAACATAATGTAAATTATTGTAGTTGATAAATGGAACAATGGAATAATAGAAAAACACATTTTACTACGAGGTGGCAGAGAGAGGATGGTTAACTATCAGGCAAATAGAAAGGAAAAGCAAGAAAATTCACTCAAAATAAAGATTCCTATTTTATCCTTTTACAATGTAAATAAATCTCTTTTTATATACACAAGAAGGAGGGGAAGGGGGAAGCACACCAAATTTTCTTGCACTTTATTCTTCTGCATTTATTCCACATGAAATTATAATTAATCACAGCTCAAGTGAATTGGGTAGCTGGTAGGTTCCCAAATTCTACCACCCCTGAGCTGGAAGAGCATATAGAACATACTGAAGCATAGCTCCTTAAATGGGGAATCACATGCTGGTTTGTGAAAAAGTGCAATTAAGTATTTCATGACACCATCGGTCTAGAGAGAACAAAAAGAGCTCTTAGTCCATGTGATTTAAGTTGGCTTTTTTTTTTTTTTTAACTATACATATTTAACAAATAAATAGCTATTTACAAAGGCTATTTAGAGCTGTCTGTGTTTACAAAAAAAATTGTGGTGAGTCTTGCTTTTCTCTTTGCATTTAGAATATTGGGGGGGAGGGACCACTTCTTATTTAACCATGCTGTCATAATATATATTCAGAGTGTGTGTTCACACACGGCAATTATCACCGTAAAGGGCAACCACCATAAATAAGTGTGGTGAAACAAAAATATATTCTCTTGTTTGAGGTTTTGTGGCTAAAATATTTTATAGTAATAGGATACCAAAATAACAACCAGATGAAAATAGAAATGTACATTATAAACCCTTAGCATAAATGCTTACAACTTTGGATCACTTAGAATAAAAGGAACCTTGTCATCCTCCACAGCATTTCTACAGTATTGCAAGTCATGGAGAGATGGAGAGGTATGGTTGTCAGGATTCACGCATAAACAAACGAAATGAGACAAATGAAAGACACTAAAGAATTGTGAAACTACTGAAAGCAGACAATTGTTCCTGGAGCATAAAGATGCCTGAAAAGTCTGACTGAACTCTGTACAAATCTTTACCCTTCCTTTGTAGCACTGCTTTGGTTCTCATCAGAGATGCTAATTACTTCTCATTAGCATACATTAGCAAATGTTAATGAGCATTTTCTAAAGAACAAAAGGTGATGGGGGAAGGGGAGAGTCAGGATGAAGGCTTAGTGATGAGCGTGAAGGGCTGCAGCGTAAGACAGCGAAAAAGGAAATGAGAGTGACATAGGACTTAGATTTGTAGTTTCCAGAAATTTGGAAGTTCTGTCTTTCCTGCAAAAATTATAATAGCACCAAGAAGGACAGGATTATTTGCATCATTTTTTATTTAAGAAAAATAAAAAAAAATAAGAAGGAACAAGTCACTAACTACAGAATGAATCATTCTTTTCTGCTCCTTAGCTGTAAAGGGAAAACCGCACTGTAGAATTTGCTAACAAATTAGTGGTATTAGTTAACATGGTCATTATTGAATGAAAAAGAATTCTGAATTCTAGGTGTCCTTATGAATTTATAAGGTTTTTTTTTGTTTGTTTGTTTGTTTTTAAGGCTTTTGTCATAGGGCCTGTACACTTGCTGGAGAGGAGATAGAGACGGTGGGAGGGAAAGTTAGAAATCACCCCCCCCCCCCCCCCCCGGAAGATGGCCAGGGCACAATCCCCTTTCCTCCATTCTCTTCTTGGGATTTTGGGCACACATGTACACATGCCTAGTGTGATTTTCAAGCTACCAAGTCCAAAACTCCAACCATGGTCGATCCTGTGGGAGCATAGTGCCTTAACTACTATGCCACCTGCTGACCCTGAGTTTGTAAGAATTTTGACCACCAATCTACCCATCCTAATTTTTTTCTCCAACATACTCAAATGATAATATTCAGGAATAATTCGTATATGGTCTATAATTTTATTAAAATAGTTGGTATAGAATGTGATATATGTGTTAATTTATAACCTAAGGGCAACAAGATAATATCTGAGTACTCTAGTTAATAATCCTCAATGTTAGATGGAGATTTAAAATTTTTACATCTGAAAGACTCTAGTCAGAAGCATTTCCGTCATCTCTATCTTGGATTAACTATCAAATGGATTGTTAATCACATAACACTTATTAAAAAATAAATTTGGGGATCAGCCCATGTTATGGTGGTTAAGGTAGCTGGATCTCTCATGACTGAATGCTGTGCAAATACAAGGCTTGAAAAACCTTCCAGGAATGTGTACGTGCATACCTGAAATACCTAAAGGAGGAAGAAACGGAGGATAAAGGATTGCAGTGTAACTGTTTCCCAGGGAGAGGTGCTTTCTCATTTTTCTACTCTCTTTCCCGCAAATGCACATGCCCTCTGGCAAACTTAAAAACAAAATAAAAAGTGAATCTTGTAAAATTAAATGTGTTTCAGGTATGTAGACTGGCTAAGACTATCATTTTTGTCCCCTGTCCTTGTATACACAAGGTCAGAGCATATACCAGCCACTATAATCTCCTTTTGAAATGTTAGGGACTCTAGACCCAAGAGTCACAAATAGACCTTTGTTTTGCTGCTTAAGGAAGGATTTCATTGTCTTATAAATCGCCTATGAAGTAGGCAAAATTATTTTTCATTTTTCAGATGAAGAATCAGAGAACTAGGGAAGATAAGTGAGTGAATTGCCAGCCTCAACCCACACAGACAGTAAATTACAGATCTGAGGTTTGTCTTGAAGTCATCCCAAGGACGTCACAAAGGCCTATTGATTTATGTCCTTGATCTGTTTCTCTCAGTCACCACTGTCAGTGCTACAAAACAACCTCCATCTCTTTCTAAGAATAGTGAATTAGGTCCTTTTGCCTCATCCAATCTATTCTTCATGCTGCATCTCACTTTGTATATAATATCATGGATACAATATAACATTTACTTTTTAGATTGTGTTTGCCTGTTAATTACATCTTGTTGTGTCTTCATAACACCCGAAAAATATTATCATCTTGATTTTTTAGATATCTTGACAGAGAATTACAAATATGGTTAAAAAGCAGAATAAAATTTTTATATCCTAAGTATGCATTTTTCAAGAATCACCAAAATCATTCATCGTATAATGTCACGAGACGGTATTATTCCTATTGATTCCATGTATCCCTATAGATTCCATAGATTGAATGTTAATTTCCCCCCTCAAAAATTTCATATATTTAGAACTAGTCCCCAATGTGACGATATGAGGAAATGGTGCCCTTGGAAGGTAATTAAATCATGGGGGAATCCTCTTGATTGGATTAGTGCCCTTACAAAAAGAACTCCAAAGACTTCCCTCACCCTTTTAAACAAGTGAGAACACAGAAGAAAAGATGGTCTCTATGAGCCTGAAAGTTAGATTCTACCAGATACTATATCTGTGAGTTCCTAGATCTTAGACTTTCCAGTCTCAAGAATTGAGAAATAAGTTCCTCTTGTTTATAAGCTATCGAATATATGGTACATTGTTATAGCAGCTTGAGCAAATGAAGACTACTATATATTTTATTTCGTATAAATAAAATAAAATGCTTTGGATTAAATGAAGTCTGAAGGGCAATAGAGAATGGAAGAAGGTAGATAGAATGGTGGGGAGAGAAAGAAAGCACACACTACAAATCGAGGCAAGATTTCTGAAGTCAGAAAATAAAAATCTAGAGGAAAATAAAATCTTGATGGAGGAAGAGAAGGCAGATTAATACCATTTTTCATCTTATGTTGAAAATAATGCCATTTTAAGCACAAAGGAGAAAAAGCATTTTTTTCCAACTTAAAGATCATTTGTAAATATAAGACAAAAATAGGAGCCACTAGGGACCAGCAGATGACGTAATGGCTACGTTGCTGGACTCCCATGTACCCGACCACAGTCTGAGTCCCAGACCTGATGGCTTAAACTCATGTCAGGCATGTGTGCATGTGTGCCCAAGATCCAAAGAGGAGAATGGAAGAGAAGGGACTGCAGTGTGGCCATACCCCCTGGGGTATGATTTCTCACTTTCTGTCTCTCTGTCTCTCTCTGTCTTTCTGGTGAGCACATGCACCCTATAGCAAAAACCTCTCCAAAAAAATAGGAGTCATTCATTGACATATGTATGCTTCTGAATGGTAGGGCAAAATGAGAGACTTCTGGGTCAAATATGTTCGTCTCTTGGAAAAACAGTGATTGAAATATAATGGATTTTGGGACCAGCAGTTAGTGTAATGGCTATGTCGCTGGACTCCCATGTAGTTGACCGTGGTTCGCGTCCCGGACTCGGTGGCTTAAAACTCACGCCGGGCGCGTGTGCATGCGTGCCCAAGATCCCGAGAGGAGAACGGAGGAGAAGGGATTGCGGTGTGGCCATCCCCCCTGGGGGTGATTTCTCGCTTTCTGTCTCTCTGTCTCTCTCTGTCTGTCTGGTGAGTGCACACGCCCTATAGCATAAACCTCTCAAAAAAATATATATATATATAATGGATTTTATAATAAAAAAAAGTAAAAAGCTAGGTAAATAAAGACTTTTTTTAGTGAGATGGGCATTGGAAATGTTACAAACATATTAATAATATTTTGTTCCAACACATATACAAGAGATCATGGAAAAATGTTCATGGAAAATGCACATTATTAAAAATCTGCATGGATTTCAATTTTGGGACTAAAACAACCTTATAATATAATTCCATTTTTCCACAAACTTTTTTTTTTATTATTATCATAATCTTGTTTATATTACATTGAATCACATGTAACTTTACAGTGTATTACATTTCTTTTTCCAGAAGGAATACCATTCATATCAGTCAATACAGAGACATTAAAATCCCCATCATCATCATCCAATAGCTTTTCATTTTTTTCAGATTATTATTCCAATTATTTTTTTAAACATTCAATCACTATCTATAATTTTTCTTGTAAAAAGACTTTACTCAACATGAAATACTTCTCAAACCTGTCCAGTTGAGAATACCATACACGTCATCATCAACAGGTAATAAACCATATCTGAATCCCACTAATGTCATGCCTATTTGTTCTCTTGCTATCCTTCTCCATACTCTTCTCTTCTCCTGTTCCATTCCACACTGTCTTTTTTCCCCCCATCCTTGATTCCCTATCTCTTACCCTCAGCCATCTCCCATTCTCCTCCCACATTGTCTCTGATATCTAAGTTTGCTTTCTATACTGTTTTTCCCCCACATTTTATTGAATCGCCACTGACCCTAATCAATCCAAATACCCTCATAGCAAACACAGATGATACACACATTTCCATGAACACAAGTCTAACTTTACGCATCCTATAAAGTAGCACCTAGCTGTGGCTACATGTCCTACTACAGTCATTGAGTGGATATTTTTTTTTTTCCTGAAACTTCTTTTTTTTTTTTTTTGGTAATTCAATTTACATTCCTTCCCTCAGCATCATCACAGCATACAAAATGCGATCTCCCATCCAGTACACACTGATTCAATCATGCCCATTACAAAAAAATTTTCCATTACTAGTTCCTAGAATTATTTCCACCCCTCTTTCTGACCCTCTGTCCCTTCCCACCCTCCTTAACAATAGGGAACATAGATTCTATTCAGGGTTGGATTAAGGGTGGGTCTCGTGCAGTTCCGCAATTGTAGGTGAGTCTCCATGTAATACAGTTTCATGCAAGCGGTTTTGGTAAGCAGAGATGATTATCAGTTGATGCGGCACAGCATCCATCTTGTGACCACTGGGAATGGTGTTGTAGGGATCTGCAGCGTGAGTTATCCTCAGGTATCAGGCTTCCTTAAGAATGGTAGAGTAGATCTTGTTTTGCCCTGAGGTAATGCAGGGCTGGTAACCATAATCTTCTCATTGTCCATAGGTAGAGAAAATCCTCCTATACAATATATTTCTCAATTGGTTTAAGACAGCTAAAGTTTCTTTCTGTTGCTTATAGTTGCAAGTTCTTAATCCTTGTTTTCGGCTTCAGTTTGCCGTCTGCGGCCAGTGGCCAAGCGCAGGCCCGGGGGCCACATGCACACGCAGGCCCGGCGGCCGCGCACAGGCTCGGGGGCCATGCACAGGCCCGGCAGCCACATGCAGGCCCAGTGGCCACACGCAGACGCAGGCCCGGCGGCCACGCGCAGGCACAGGCCCGGGGGCCATGCACCATCGCCGGAGAGGCAGCGGGGGCTGGGCGGCCCCGGCTGCGGAATGCGAAGCAGAGCCCACCCCAGGCCGGCGTCCGCCCCGGGCCGGAGAGGCAGTGGGAGCTGGGTGGCCCGGGCCGCGGAACGCAAAGCAGAGCCCACGGCGCGCAGGCCCAGAGCCCTGCGCAGCGCACTGGCCCAGAGCCCCGCGCGGTGCCCACAAACTTTTCGAAGTCCCCTCATATATGTTTATAGCATAGACATTTGAATAATATTATTAGAATAAAGAAAAAATGTATGTTCCCATTTCTGGGATCACTTTGTCCATGATTGTTAAATCTTGTACAAGAAGACTGTAATCAAGAATTTCTCATTATTTTACTTTCTGAAGAATATCAGATGAAGTGATCAAACCATGTATTTCCTAAGTGTCAAAGAATTCCTGGGTGAAATTGATGAGTCTACCAAAAACATAATATAGTATAATCTACAAAAAATGGGATTTAGAATATATATGTGTGTCATATATATATAAATATACATATAAAAGATATATATTCAACTTTTTAAAAAAACTAAAAATTATTAAGACCCTTCATTGTGCCAAAACTTCTCAATTTTCCAACCACTCTCATTTCATTTCACAGTTATTATAATATAATAAAATAATTATTACTAGCATATTTACTGGTAAGAAATCTGAGGCTTTGCGCAGAAGAGCAAAAGAAAATGAATTGATTGCTAAAGTCTGGACAGCAAGAAAATGGCAGAACTAGAATTCAAACTGTGAACTAGAACTCTGAACTGAAGTTCTTAAACAATATCATTCAATATTCCCCTAAGGTGGAGCATTGTCTGCAATGTGAATTGAGCAAGCTAACTCACTCATATAAGGTTTATCTGTACCTAAAGAGGAAACTGATACTAAGATTAATATATTGTAGTTGTTAAAATATGTATACATATTTTATAAAAGTTCTTTCCCCCTATTCTATCAAACAAACTCTGAATGCACACATTTCAAAGAACTTGGCAAATATCAATATCTTTAGATAGCTATAGATACAGACATATTGGGTAATGGGGAAAGGCATGATGCATTTTTGCAGAGGAAAACATGCTATGACTTTCTCAATGACCTAATATTTCCTACTAGATATTTTAATATATATCCTGTTATCCATTTTACTGGAAAACCCTAATACAGAGTCTCTGACTTCAAGGTTATCTTAATGGAATCAGACAAATACACTAGAAACAAGACATAAGGTATAATTTGTCAAATTCCAGCAGAAAAATATAGGCAAAAGACTTAATGAGAAGCAGAGAGAGAGAGAGAGGAAGAGAGAGGCTGCTTCATAGGGAGATTTAGGATAATTTCTTTCTTTTTTTTTAAAAGATGTTTGCCATAGGGCACTTGCTCTCACCAGCTAGAGGCAGAAAAAGGGAAAGAGAAATTTTCTCCCAGGGGAATGTCCACATAACAACCCTTCTCTAGTCTCCTCTTGAGATTTTGGACACACATTCACGCCCTAGAGTGATTTTCAAGCTGCCCAGTCCAAGACTAAAACTATGGTGGATCATGTGAGAATCCAGCACCTTGATCACCATACCACCAGTTGGGTCCCAGGATAATTTTTTTAGTTATATTTCTTTAAATATTTCTGGAAGCAGATAGAAGCTTAATCAATATAAGAAAACAATATGTTCACTACATAGTTTCCTTTGGATTAATTCTAATTTCTTTAAAACTGTGGCCATAAAAAAAAGAATTTATTTTCTATGATTGGCCTAGTACAAAAACAAAAGAAGGATTTTGTTTATCTATATCCCTAAAACTATTGCATTGATAACATAGACCTCAGAGTTTTCAGGTTGGCAAGAGGCTCCAGTAGAAAGAGCCTGAGTTTCTGAGTCAGAGTCATGTTTCACTTTTGACTCTGTCACAATTTTATGCCATTCTAGTTTAGGATGATTCATTTAAACTCTCTACGCCTTAGTGAGAAGAATAAATATGTTAGTATACCATCATATAGGGTTGCTATGAGAATGAACTATAATAATAAATGCATGCATAATACAGTGTCTGGTACAGAACAAAGGTTGTAATAGTAACCAGCACTGTTGAAATATTTTAACACATACCTACACACACATTTTTGGCATCTTTCTTCCAAAATTCTAAGAAGATAGTCCAACCCTGTAGCATAGCAATTAAGTGCTGTTTATAGGGAATCAAATCCCATGTGGCTTACTGTGGTTCAATTCCTGGCCCGAGCAGCTTGAAAACATGCATAACATGTATGAATGAGTACCCCAAATGTGATAGGATAGAGAAATGGTGAGAAAAGGATTGTGGCATGAACACACTACAGTCTCTCTCTCTCCCTTTGTCAAGTGCACATGCCTTCTGGCAATTAAAAATATTCTAGGAAGCAAGAAAGACACATCACTCTGAGTTTTACCTTAATACCATGGACTCTGTACATAAGAAAATTGCCCTTCTATTTAGTCCGAAATGACATGAGGGCCATTTCACCAAAAGGTAAAGACTAGGAGCAAAATATTACCCTAAACTCCGGTTCGTGGTACTCTGAGCTCCTCCAATGCCCATGTCTGTTTATTATGCCAACTACTGTTGAAAAGAGAGGTGACTAAATTCAGACTTATGCTGTCTGAAGCAATGGTCAGCTTCGATATCTAATTTTGTCTCGGTAGTAATCAGAGAAGCAGCTGTAGCACAGTCTTTGATCAATAAACAAAAAAGCCAGCAGTCATACTGGATCCAGTCTTTCAGCGCCACAGGAAGGGTCACATCAGTTCCATACGAAGAAAGAGACACAAGTCAGCACAGTCTGGAATGAGAGATTTGTGTGATCTTCTTCATCTAGCTTCAAAATTCCTTTTCTTGACACTATTCTGGCACCAAGAAGACAGATTAGCATGCCTGTGTGGCAACAAAAGAAAGAAGGCCTGGGGTAGGAACACTTAGTAAGAGCTTGACAGTCTGCCAAGTACATTAGAAGTCAGGACTTTGTCCTTGCAAATATATTCAGTATCCTGATTATAAGTGATTTTTTTTTTGTTTTCAGTTGAAGAATATTAATTTTATTTTGACTAAATGTCAGGGATGGAGACTGTAAGTGTAACTATAACCTATAATGAAGGACAATGGTCTAAGACTTAGACCCAGTCCCCCGACAGCCTGGTGAAAAGGAAGGAAGCTGACACTGATGTAGAGAAACCTCTCTAAAACAGCAACAGGTCCCTGCAGGTGTCCATTGTGAGTTTCGTTTGTTTGCTTTGATTTTGGTTTTTGCTTCTTTCTATTATCCCTTCCTTTCCCTTCCATGGGATGAAATCACTTTGGTTATTGGAATCACCCATATTCTAATTCAAGAAAGTAAAACCAACTATACGAAGTATGGTTTCCTAATTCAATAGAGTATTTTTCAAGTGATCCGAAGAAGGACTAAAATTCTGATGGTAGCCTCAGAAGCAACTCAGCTTCTTTAATGTATTCAAATGTTCCCCCAAGAAACTAGTTCATAGATATACCCAGCTAGAATAGACCCTCACCTCTGGCTCTTAAAGGTGATCTCAAACTCAGACATTATTCAGAACTGTGCAGTTCCACCTCCTGTCTCATGAGTCATAAAATTTCACTGTAAATGTACATTTGCATAGATTTGTATTTGTGAGAGAGTGTGACAGAGACAAAGAGACCCATAGAGACAGAGAATTTTGAAAGATCTCAGAATCCTGAATTTCTTTTCACAATTTCTGCATCCTTCTCATGCATCTATTTGTAGTAAGTTAGTTCCAAAACCCAAATTGTGTCAATTATCTGAGCTTGATTAAACTGTTTGCTCACCCTGAAGCACAATTATCATCAATAACCTGATGCTATTGAGATTACCTGATATTTTCTTCAGGTCAGCCTAACAGCATTGAAAATATATTTTAATGGATCCATGGGCAAAGGTCACCAGTTTTCCTTTACATTCATGTGGTGCTGAATTCTGCTATTGTCCCCAAATCTTTTTTACCAGACTCCCAAATCCTGGAGGATTTCTAGCGGGGAGGAGTGTGGGCATGATTCTTAAATTTTAACATGCATCATTATCACTCAGAGAGCTTGTAAAAACACAGATTCCTGGGCCTAATTTCAGAGATTCTGGTTCAGTAGTCCCAGTAATTGGCTTTCTATAAAGCTTGATATCTTAACAGTACTGAATCTTCCAGTTCACAAACAAGATGTATCCATGTATTTCCACCCCTTTAAGTTCTTGCAGCCATGTTTTCTATTTAATAGTTTTCAGTAAGTCTTGCACCACTTTTGTCAGCTTTGTCCCTAAGTACTTAGTAATTTATTTTCTTCTGACATTATAAATGACTTTTTGAAATTTCAATTCCTGATTGCGGTTCGCACGTACTGTTCTGTGATTTTATTTTTTAGAATGTTTTTGTCTAGTTTTGCTATCAGAGTAATGTCATTTCTGAGAAGCTGGGAAATAGTTCCTTCTCTTCAGTTTCCTGGAAAAGTTTGTGTAGAATTGGAATTAGTTTTTCTTTAAACATTTGATAGAATTCTCCAGGGATGCAATAGGAGCTTGAAATATTCTTTGTGGGACAATTTTTAATTATAAATTCAATTTCTGTAACAGATGGAAGGCTATTAACATTATCAATTTCTTCTTGAGCAAACTTGTCATACGAGCATTAATTTGTATAATATTAGTATCTATAGAAATTGTAGTGATGCCAACCTCTTTCGTTTCTGTCTTCTGTTATAAGGTGAAAGAAATATTGGTATTTATTTAAAATGGTTAGTTTCTGTATTTTTCTTGATCAATGCGCTGAATGATTTATCAATTTTATCGATTACAAATAAAATTTTTTACTGTCATTAATTTTTTCTATTATTTTGTTTTATTGATTTCAGTTCTGTTCTTTTTTTTTTTTTCTTTTAGTGAGAGAAAAGGTTTATTTACTTTCTGAGGGAAGAAAGGAGCAGATGCAGAGAGTTGCATTAGCTCTGAAGGGTGGGAGCTAGGGATTTTCCAAAGATAAGGATTTAGGCTGAGGTCATTAAGGTGGTCCTGAGATAGCACGCCAGAGGGTCTTTTAAGATATCTGGAGTATTTTATTGTTATCTTCGGATAAGTCGGCTATTTGTACTAAAATCAAGCAGCTTCCCTTTCTTCCCCCCTTTCAAGTGAAGATCTTCCTCTGATGCCAAGGAGTCCCCAGTAGGGCATGCCCCTTCAGGGCTGGGAAGATTAGGTTTGACCCTGTAAACCTTTCTTCCTGCCTGCCTACTCAAGGCTGCTGGAGGCCCTGCCTTCCCTCTAGCAGAGCCCAAGAGACAAATACCTGGATCCAGCAAATGGCATGTTGGTTGAGGTGCTAGATTCCCACATGTCTGACTGTGGTTTGAGCCTGGACTCAGTGACTTGAAGAAAATCACAACAAATAAATAGATAAATTTATGTTAAATGTTAAAGAGAGAGAAAGAGGGACCAGCAGTTGGCATAATGGCTATGTCACTGGACTCCCATGTAGTTGACTGCGGTTCGAGTCCCAGACCCGGTGGCTTAAACTCATGCAGCGCGCGTGTGCATGCATGCCCAAGATCCCAAGAGAATGGAGGAGAAGGGATTGCGGTGTGGCCATCTCCCCTGGGGGGTAATTTCTTTTTGTTTCTCTGTCTCTCTCTCTCTCTGTCTTTCTGGCAAGTACACATGCCCTATGGCAAAAACCTCTCAAAAAAAAAAAAAAAAGAAAAAGATAGAAAGAAAGAAATATCCAAAGGTTGATCCCTAAAATAGAAAATGCTTGAGGCACATGGGGGCCATCAACTCTGTTCTTTATCACTTACTTATTTCAGGTTTTCTCTTTTCAATTTCTTAAAGTAAAACTGAGATCACTGATTTGAAACTTCTTTTTTCCTAAGATAGTTATATAATGCTATAAATTTCTCCCTAAATACTGTTATTGCTATATCTCAAAAATTTTAGAATATGTGTTTATGTAAATTGAATTCAAAACACTTTCTAATTTCTCCTTCATTGCTATTGATTTCTAATTTAATATCTTTGTGATCACAGAATATACTTTACATTATTTGAATACTTTTAAATGTATTGAGATATGTTTTGTAGTCCTGAACATGGGTATTTTGTTCAATATTCTGTGTGCTCTTGAGAATATACATCCTACTGTTTTTAGCTAGAGCTTATATAAATACCAGTTAGTTTAAGGGGATCAATAGTGTTGTGGAGATCTTCTATATGCTTACTGATTTTATCTGCCCGTTTCACCAATTATTGAGAAAAAGATCCTGAAATCTGACAACAGTGGATTTGTCTTTTTTTTTTTTTTTTTATCTATAGGGCATGTGGATTCATGGAAATGAGAGTACAAAAGAGAGAAAATGAAAAACCACCTTCCATGTGGATGGATCAGCCACAATTCACTCTTCTCTACCTCTCTCTCCTTTTGGGATTTTGGGCACACATGTACATGTGCTTGGTGTGTTTTTTCAAGCCACCAGGTCTGGGACTCAAACCACACAGTTGGCCATGTGGAATTCAGTTGCTTTAAGCACTGTGCCACTGTCTGGCCCAGATTTGTCTATTTTTACTTGCAATTTTATCAGTATTTTTCTTTTTAATTTTGAAGTTCTATATTAGGTGAATTAATGTTTAAGTCCATTTCTTCTTTAAAATTTATCTCTGTTACAAAATGTTCTTTATCCTGATATTCTTTGCTCTAAAATCTGATTTATTCAATATAATATGACAACTCCAGTTTTCTTTTGGTTAATTTAGTATGTCTTTTTCTATTTTTTTCCTCTACATGGTCTTTATACTGAAAATGAGCTTCTTATAGGCAAAATATAGTTGAATCCTGCTTTTTAAAAATCTAATTAGGCAATTTGTACTGTTTAACATGGATGTTTAGGCCATTTACATTTATTGTGACTATCTATATTATTAGGCTTAAATCTATCTTCTTGCATTTTAATTATTTGTCCTATGTCCTTATTTCTGTTTTCTTATTTATCACCCTTCTTTTGGATGAATAGCCTCTTCCAATGATTCAATTTTATCACCTTTTATGCCATTAACCATAACTCTTTGTGGTACTATGTTAAATAGTTGATGGAGTTTAGAATGTGCTATTCCAAAACAGTTCATCTTGGTGTAGTAAATGTATTAAGCTGTAAGAATTTACAATAACTCCAGAAATAATCACAGATACTTCTCCCTAAGAGCAGTTCATCAAACCTAGAAATGATTTTTTGACCTTCCCCTGAAGGAAGTCATAAAGTTCTTACATGAGAGGTGTTTTCACTACACCTAGAGAAAAGAAGACTTTTTAATTCTGAAGACAGACGTTATAGAGAAGAACCTGAATAAACAGGCCTTGCTAAGTTTCCTCATTTTATTACTATTAGATCATAACCCCTTTGTTCTAGCATATTCCTCAGTAACTAGTCCTTCTTCATCAAACCTGCTATAAAATTACTTAGTACTGGGCCAGCTGGTGGTGTGAAAGTTAAGGCAGCTGGATTCCACATGGCCAACTGTGTAGTTCAAGTCCCAGACACAATGGCTTAAAAAACATACCAGATGTGTGTGCATGCATGCCCAAAATCCTGAAAGGAGAATGAATGAGAAGGGACTGAAGCGTGACCATACACCCTGGGTGTGGGGGGGTGATTTTTTTCTCTCTCTGTCTCTTTCTTCCTCTCTCTCTCCTGGGTTGCATGTACCCTATAGCAAAAACTTTTATAAAAATTACTTAGTTTTGCTCCTTTGGACATTCCATACTTACAAAAGTTCCTGTGTCACAAAAAAGCTCATATTAAATAAAAGTGTATGTTCTTGTCTTATTAATCTGTCTTTTGTTATACAAACCTCAGTCAAAAATATAAGATGAGGAGAGAATAAGATTTTTTCCTCCCCTGTAAGAGTAATCTTTAGTTGGTCTATCTTTAAATAATATACTATTTCATGTATAGTATAAGACCTTATACCAATTTTTTAAAAATTTCTTCCCTTTCAGCTTTCAGATGACTGTTTTCATACATGTCTGTTTTTTATTTATTTTATAAGATTTTTAAATTTATTTTATATACTTTTTATAAAGCAAAAATTACAGAATGTGTTTTTATAACAGAGAATATTACATTCTTTTGTCTGTTTCTTCTCTTGGTCCCTCCTTTCCACCCACTATCACCACTCACTACCACCTACTTCTCTTCCTTACAGTCTTTTGTAGCTACATTTATCCTCATTACTACCATATTTTGGTATCTTTCAATTTCTGCCATAAAGTGCAGACATAAATATGCATATGTATTAATTGGGGATATACCATGTGTCTCTTTCAAAGTCTAACTAATTTCATAGTATATATGTGCTACATTTTTTCAACCCAGTCATCAGTTTTTGGATACTTAGAAAGGTTCCATGACCTAACAATTGTGACTAATGCTGCAATAAACATGGATGTGTAAGTATCTTTCCGACTGAGTGTTTCCCTTTCCTTTAGGTAAACAACAACAAGTAGGATTATTGGGTCACATGATAGTTTTATTTGTAATTTTTTTAGTAACCTCCATATTGTTTTCTAAAGAGGTTTTACTAATTTGCTTTCCCACCAATAGTGTAAAAGGTTTCTCTTTTCATTACAGCTTCATTAGAACTTATCGTTCTTTATTTTTTGATTCTAACAGTTCTAGCTGGGGTTAAATTGTATTTCATTGTGTTTTTAATTTGCATTTCCCTTAATGGCAAGAGACTTTGAACATTTTTCATATGCCTTTTGGCCATTTATATCTTCCTTGAAGAGTTGCCTATTCAGTTCTTTGCCCATTTTTTAATTCGATTATTGATTTTTTTTTTTTTTAATGGGCAAGTTGCTTGAATTCCGTATATTTTCTGTTTTTTAATCCCTATCTAAGGAATAATGTGCAAATATTTTCTCCCATTCTGAGGTTTGTCTTCTTAATCTAATTGCTGTTTCCCTGGATGTGAAGAACCTTTGCATCTTGATATCATCCCATTTGCCTATTTTGGGAATTATGGAATTATTGCCTGTGCTTTGGGGGTCTTATTTAAGAAATCTCTGCCTACCCTAATGTCTTCACAGTTTCCCCTAAGTTTTCTACCAGTACTTTCATACTTTTTCAGCTCTACATTTAAATCTTGATCCACTTGAAGTCGATTCTTATTGATGGTGAGAGGTAGGAATCCAGCTTCATTTTTCTGCAGGTGGATATCCAGCTCTTTCAACACCATTTGCTGAAAAGATTTTCTTGTCATACATATTTTTAAGTTCACTAATTATTTCTTCTATAATGTCTAACTTATTGTTAATTCCAAAGCATTTATGTCATCTCAGATGAGGTAGTTTCCATTTGTAAATGTTTGATTTTATCTTTTTCAATTTTCTATATTCCTATTTAATCTTTCCTCTAGCTTCTTGAACATGTGTAATAGTTATACTAGCTGTTCATCTACTCATTATATTATCTATATCATTTATAGAGCAATTGTGTTTAATTAATTTTCTATTATTGACATTTCCATGCTTCTTTGTATTCATGGTAATATTAGATTGCATGATAAGACTTACAAATTTTACTTTACTGGGTACTAAATATTTATATATTCCTATAAATATTCTTCAACTTTGATCTAGTATAAATTATCCATAAATAGTTTTTTTGTTTTTTGAGAGAGAGATTATTTGCTATAGTGAGTGTGTTCTCACCAGTGAGACAGAAACAGACACAAAAAGTGAGAAATCATCCCCCAGTGGGATGGCCATATTACAATCCCCTCTCTTCCATCCTCTTCTCAGGATTTTGGACACACACACGCATGCTCCTGGCATGTTTTAAGCCACCAGGTCTGGGACTTGAACTGCAGTCGACTACATGGGAGTCCAGCAATGTAACCATTACACCATCTACTGGTCCTCTGATAAATAGTTTTATACATGGGAGGATTTCTCAGTTTTTAAGTTTTGTTAAGTGGGATTACAGTAATATTTGATCTAAAACCAGTGTTTCCCCTGTTAATGAGAAAAAACTCTTTTGAGTAATCTGCCTGATGTCTCATGAAATATGAAATTTACTATTCTTGCTGGTGGGAAAAAGAACTATTCTCAGGTCTGTGCAAGCTCTAAGGATTAGCTGCTTTGATCCTTTTGGGTGATTCTTTCTCCAGACACATGGATGCACTTCACTCAGGTAAAGTCAGTAGGAACACTATGTCGAGAGCCACATAGTTTTCTCTTTGTTTGGTTTTTACTTCCTTGAAATCCTTTCCTGTAAATCTTAACTGCTTTAGTCTCTTCACACTCTTAGCTCTCCGTCCTCAACTCAGATTGATTACTAAAACTCATTTGCACCCCCCTTCTTTGAACCTTGGCCTATAAATTCTCTAAGGTGAGGTAATCATAGGATTTACCTCAAAAGTCACTATTCTTTGTTGCTTGAGATAGAATGTCTCAGAAACTATTGTTTCATATGTTTGTGTGTGTATATATATATATGTGTGTGTGTGTGTGTGTATGTATGTATGTGTGCATGTGTGTGTATGTGTGTGTGTACATATATATGTATATATATATATATATATATATATATATATATATATCAGGAAAGTCATGACATATTTTTCTGTGCAAAAATGCATCATGACTTGCCCAATGAACCAACATGTATATATATTTTCTTTTAGGTTTTTGCCACAGGGTTTGTATGCTCACCAAGGAAAGACAAAGAGAGATGGAGAAAGGTAAATTGAGAAATCACCACCACTTCCCTCCCAGGAAGATAGCCATGCCACAAACCCATCTCATCCATTCTCCTTTCAGAACTTGGGCATTCTCCCACACATTTGCCATGCTTTTCAGACCTCTAGGTCTGAGACTTGATGCAGTCAATACATGGGATCCAGCTGCCTTAGGCATCATGCCACTGGCTGTTCCTCAAACAGCATTTTAAACCCACATTGTTAGGAAGAAAAAAGCCAACTCTCACAAAATTGATAGTAGATCTTTCAGTAATAGCTAAAATCTTCTACCTTGTAATGGAGTTCAGGACCAGGCTTATGAAACATTCTAGAAACTGAGAAAAAAGTGATGGGGAGAGGGTTTTTGTTAATTAACTCTACTTTGTCTTGTTTGCCAAATTAAGGGAACTCATTTGGACTGTTTTATTTTTAGATCAGGTTCTTGCCGTAGTCCTCATTTTACAGAGAAGAGAACAGACAAGGAATATGGTCCAGGTAGTTCATCTGTTAACTCAATCAAAAGGATACACTTGGGCGCGTGTGCGTGCGTGCCCAAGATCCCGAGAGGAGAATGGAGGAGAAGGGATTGCGGCGTGACCATCCCCCCTGGGGGGTGATTTCTCGCTTTCTGTCTCTATGTCTCTCTCTGTCTGTCTGGCGAGCGCACGCGCCCTATAGCGAAAAACCTCTCAAAAAAAAAAAAAAAAAAAAAAAAAAAAAGGATACACTTAGTTTCTGGTGACAAAGTACTAAGATGAGCTGCGTAGGTCAGCTGAAGGAGCACTGTCTAAACAACACTGTTCTCAAAATCAGACAGACTTTAATTCAAAACCTGGCTCTGTTTTCTCAAATGTTATGACCACAGACAACTTTTTAACCTCTTTGAGCAGCAGCTTCCTTTTTTTTTTTTAGAGGTTTTTGCTATAGGGCATGTGCACTCGCCAGAAAGACAGACAGAAAGCGAGAAATCACCCCCCAGGGGGGATGGCCACTCCACAATCCCTTCTCCTCCATTCTCCTCTCGGGATCTTGGGCATGCACGCACATGCGTCCGGCGTGAGTTTAAGCCACCGGGTCCAGGACTCAAACTATAGTCAACTATATGGGAGTCCAGTGACATAGCCATCTGCTGGTTCCTCAGCTTCCATTTTAACAACTATGAAACCAAGTAATCTCATAGAAGTTTTGTGATCATTAAATAAGTAAAATATGTGTGGCAATGCCTGGTTTACAGAAGGCACTCTAATCTATATTAATTTAATGAAATCTGGGAAACTATCAAGTATTTTCCTTTTATTTCAGAATGCCACAGTCTGGGTAGAAGAAAAGAGATCCACAAATGAAACAGTTGGTATGAGTTAGAATTAATTAAGTATCCTAGTATTTAATCTCAAAGATAGGAACTGAGAGAAAAGAGGCATTTCAGGCAGCTGGAAATGGTCAGAGAAAACTCCATGAACAAGGTAGACTTAAACTGAGTCTCCACATGTAAGGAGTTTAGAAGTCATCACTCCCATTCTAGCAACAAGAAAAAAAGCTAAGCAAACTAAAAACCAACAACTCTTCTTAAATCTGTCAGTAGTGTCTAAGTGGAAATAAGGCCTCATGGGGATAAAGATACAGAAGCAAAGATTTATAGCAATAGATGCTGTTGCCTGATCATTTTACTTATAAGCAATTCAAAAATTGCCAGGGTTAAAAATGATCTGGGAGGGGTCAGCAGGTGGTGTGGTGGTTAGAGCTCTAGACTGTCACATGGCCGACCACGGTTTGAGTCCTGGACCTGGTTACTAGAAACGTACACCAATGTGCATGTATGTGTGGTCAAAACCTCAAGAGGAGAGTGGAGGAGAAGGGCTGTGGCATGGTCATTCCCCACCTCCTGCCCCTGGGGAGTGATTTCTCACTTTCTGTCTCTCTGTGGAGCACAGATTATCTATAGGAAAAATCTCTAAAAAAAACAAAACAAAAAAATGGGCTGGGAAAACCAAGTGATGACTGTATACTATCTTAATTTTAAGCAGATCAAATGGATGGATATTTATTTTTAAATATGGTGGGTGAATTATATTTATGTTTGTCTCTACTATACACTAAGATCCAACTAGGCATGATAGCATAGACATTTAAAAAAGTATAAACCCACAATACAAAAAGGAATGAAGGAACTTCAGCAGATGAGAGATTTATACCTATTTTTAAAGTTAATGGTATAGAAAAAAATTGTTTCTGGTTTGTCTAGGCAAAGAAATGTGGTGAAGTGGCAACCAAGAGGAAGAAAGTTAACTTATAATGTAGAAAACAATGATTAAATCTTAGAAGTCCCAGAGAGGGAATAGGAAGGAATGAGACACGGGGTAGAAAACTACCCCAACCTGGGGACCAGCAGGTGGTGTGGTGGTTAAAGTGATAGATACTCCCACGTGGCCAACCATGATTTGAGTCCCGGATCTGGTGGCTTGCTTTCTCATTCTCTCTCTTTCTCTGTGGGGTGTGTGTGTGTGTCTCTCTGGTCAAATTAAAATAAATAAATGAACAAATAAAATTAAATAAATAATTCTTTAAAAAAAAAGAAGAAAATTACCCTAACCTGAAAGTCCACTGAAAAATTGCATCTGCTACTCCTATTAAGGGTACAAAATTAGCCTGTGAAATGGAGAAACCAAAAACTGCCAGTTATCACTAGTTTTACCCAGTTTTTCTTCATTTCAATGTTTCTATCTGGCATTGTTATCTATTAATTGATCAGCAAAAACAAATAAACTCCACAAAGCCAAGAACTTTGTTGGCCTTCTTCAACTCTTTATTTTCAGCACTTGGCAAATAGTAGGCAAACAGTAAAGAATTTTTGTGACAGGAATAAATGAATGAGTGAGTAAACCAATCAATACTTTCAGCAAGAAGACTGTTACGCAGTAATTTCCTGTGTAAATTACCACATATTCCCCTGAGTCTTAGGACATTTGGATTAACATAGGGAACTTTTACAAGCAGAAGGAAGACCATAAACAAAGTCCCAAGGAAAAGAGAACACGAGGTATGGATTGAACAAAATAGAGATTGGCCAGGCTAGATAAAGGGTGCTTCTCTAATTTCCTTAGAGAAGATCCTATATTACCCTCATTGCATTTCTCATGCCTCTCAATATCAACACACTTTTTACAGTAGCTATTATAAATCTTTCCTCATGAAGTTTCTGATATTTTAATCTGCTGCGTCTCACTGCAGCATTTGTGCAGTCTGGCAGCTCTGCCTTTCACGTAACTCAAGCCCCCTCTGTTCAGAGGAGATCGTAGCCAAACAACAATGGAAAGTAACTGCAAGTTGTAGTCTCCATTTCTGAAAGCCATAAGGCAGGTCATCCCTCTTGGTCGAGAAAGCGAAGGTCACTTGCTCTTGAGTGGGATCATTTTTCCTCCAAGCTGTGAGTGTTGATAGCATGCAAGT
Organism: Tupaia tana; assembly: GCA_026018925.1. Classification (NCBI taxonomy): domain Eukaryota; kingdom Metazoa; phylum Chordata; class Mammalia; order Scandentia; family Tupaiidae; genus Tupaia; species Tupaia tana. The sequence goes on from JAKSZU010000013.1 coordinate 28,735,407, forward strand.
GTCTAACACCTGCACCTACATCTGACATAGAACGGGAAAGCTTAATGGGGAACAAAAGGCTAAGCAGATTTTTTTAAATGAAGCAAACTAATTGAAATCCTGTTAGATTAATCTCCAAGTTTGTAAACTAAAGTGGTATCATGGTGCCAGACTTAACATTCAGTCTCCTGACCACAGCCTGAGTCACCAGTTGCCAGACTTGTGAATTCCAAAGAGGAGTTTGCCATGGTTATTTGAGTCTTCAGGTGCTTCCACTCAGCCCTTCCCAGGACATTTGAATGCAGTGTTAAAGCACCCTGGCTGTGATATCCCACATGCGAAATGTCTTTCTTATGCTTTCTTTAGTGAACTAAATAAATCAGGTACTTAATCTAAAAATAGAACTACTTCCTTAAGTTCTGCCTTTGGTTCCATATAACCTGCAGAGAAAAATAGTACCAGAGGCCAACCTCCTTTTTCTAACAACTCCTCTAAACTGGAAGCTAAGAACAAGGAGTGAGGAACCAGATTAGAAATGCATCTTCTACCCACTTGAAAGTAGGTCTCAGGTGGCATCTTATAAAACCTAGGCCAGCAGATGGCGTAGCAGTTACATCACTGGACATACCCTACATGGTCGACCACAGTTTGAATCCCAGACCTGGTGGCTTGAAACTCATGCCAGGTGCATGTGCATGTGTGCCTAAGATCCTTGGAGAAGGATTGAGAAGGGATTGTGGGTGGCCATCCCCCCAGGAGGTGATTTCTCACTTTCCCTATTATGGTCTCTGCCTCTCTCTCCCCAGTGAGCTCATCTATCCCAAGGCAAGAACCTCCAAAAAAACAAGCAAAACAAAACAAAAAACCTAGGTTCACTCCACTGATTATTCATATATCTGTTCATATAGTTGACTATCCCTTCAATAAATATTTACTAAGTCTTAACTATTCTTAAGGCAATAAGGATACCTAAAAGTTAGCCATATCCCTGCTTTCATAGATTTTCCAGTGTAATCAGTGATATAATAATACATCCTAAAATGTATAAATGTAAATGATAAATATTATATGATTATAAATATTTTATGACTAAGACATAGTCTTTTCTATTTCTCTAAAGGAAAAAAAGCAACACACGGTTTAAAATATAGCTTCTTAATTGAGCACTCTTTCTCTCATTTCATTCAAAAAACAAAAAACAATCTGAGTGCTATTAAACATCAAAATATAAAAGATGAGATCTGACATATGCAAAGACTTCCTAAAGAGACAAAATGCCTCCAAGGGCAGAATAAATAGCCAAAATGGCAAATACTTTTAAAAATAAAACAAAAAGTGTCAAAAGAGAAGTAGTGGTAAAGGAAAGAAACACAGAAAATGAGAAGGAACTCAAGGAGGAAGAAATGTTAGTGCTTATTTCATCTTATCTGCTGGAAAGAGACCCAAATTTTGAGAAGACAAGCCATTACAAGTTTTTCTTTCTGCTGGGAAAACCATAATATTCCATTCAACCAACCCGAAATACCTTCCAAGTCCAACAGCATATGTTGTCTCTGATCACTGACTCCCCAAGCAACATTTGCAGAGTAATATGATCCCTGATGTAGATATTCTCTAGAGCAATAATGTATTGACCAGAAAACAAACCATCATTGAGTTTCGCATCCAGCTAATTGACCACAACAATTCACCTCATCCTTGGACTTTTTCAAGCTTATAACCTAACAAAATGTAACTTAACCTCATAAACTTGTAAAAAAAAATATATATATAACAAAATTTCTATTAAGAATTCCACAAATTGGGGAAAAAAAATACCTGGTCAAAAGTCTCAGCATTTATTCTAGGAAAAAAAAAAACAAACAAACAAACAAACATGGCCATTAGTGGGCTAGCAGGTAGTGTGGAGGTTAAGGTAGCTGGATACCACATGGCTAGCTGCCCAGTTCAAATTTCAGACCCATTTTCCTGAAAATCATGTCAGCACATGTATATGTGTGCCAAAAATCCTGCAAGGAGAATAGAGAAGGGATTGCAATATGGCCGTTCCCCCTGAGGGGTGATTTCTCACTTTTTCCCTCTCTCTGCCACTCTGTGGCAAATACACATACGCTATATCAAACTAAATTCATATTTATGTAAAGGACATAAATAATATCACCACTCCACTCCAAAGCACTTAGAGAAAAGTGACACATACATGATGGCACTTAAAGGCACAGGGAGTATGAAGAAGAAATGATGTCTCACAGATGGAATCCAGAAGAGCATCACAGAGGAGGTGGTAATCAACTGAGTCTTGAAGAATGGGCAGAGTGATCATAAGCAAAGATTGAGAAAGGTTAAGGTGATTCATTTAATCAAATAAAATATAGAAGATGGAAAATGTGTTTGGTATACAGAGAGCATAGTAGATGAAAGATATTAGATATTAATTTAAAGTAAGACTAAGTTCAAATAACAGAAGATGATGACATTCTACTTTAAAGAATCTAAATGTGATGTGGCAGCAAAACCATCTAACCTTTATGATGAAAAAAAGAGACACAATGGAATGATACTGTAGGTGTTAGGAAAGGTCTGCAAAAATATGAACCATAGATGAAAACTGAAAAGCAAGTTTTAAACTACTCATAATTTGGATTTGGATGTAAAAATAATGGTATTTGACATTGTTTGATATTTCCCATGAAGATATTTGGATGAAAGTGAACTAAAATTAAACGTGGAGAATAGAGAGCATGAGAAAACTGGAATCCTGGATCAGTAGAGCTACTAGATCAGAATGGCTTTATCATAATGCGAGGAAGACACAAGAGGACACAAATTCTAGCTAATTTCAAATTTTGACCGGGACCTTCAAGCATCTCCCACAGGATCCAGGAGATAATTCTACAAGAAGAGGTTTGTCTATTCATATTGCCATGAAGATATTAAAACCTAGAATACATTTATTTTTTTAATTCAGTGAAAGATTATTATTACCAATATGTGTCTTCATGCAAAATTTTATTTGCAGACTCAGAGAAACTCGAATACTCCAAAAAGTTGTTTATGTATTTGAGGGAGTTTGAGCATATGTAGTAAAACAAAAATCCTCTTCTTTGAGTCAAAAATAAAAGGTTATTTTTTATAAGGCAGATACAGTTGCGATATAATGCTCTTGCATAGGTCATTGCCTCTCTAAACCAGAAGTTTAAGAACTAGAGAACTGACCTGAATGAAATTTATTAAGTTCAAGGCAAAGAAAATATCATTGAGAAAGAAAATTCTACTTGATGAAATCACCATATGTTAAGCCTTAGGCTGATTGAAAGTTTAATTTGCATACAATATTGGCCATGAAGTGAAAAAAAAAAAAAAAAAAGGCAACTCAACTCCTATTGCTGGAAAGGCTGATTAAAGGTTTATTATACAGCGAGTGTTACGGTGCTGTATAAATGAAGGATTTATTTTTGGTTCAGACTTTAAGCAGAAGAGAACAATAATATTTGGGATACAAAGGGCTTTTCAATCAACACTATGTAAATCATCCTCTTCTTAAGGAAGAAAGATAGATCTGAGGAATAAGACAGATATGCCATTACTCTCAGGAGTAGAAAACAACCTGGAGTATTATGCAGTCATTCACAGGGTTAGAAAGCAATAATTGTAAACTCTCAGCCATCAATAATTGAAGTCCAAAATCATAAACATAAACCTTGGTAGATCAGAATTTGAGCAGAATAGAATACCCAAAATTATGAATCAGCCACAATGTAAGAAATTCTTTAGCTATCTTGCTTAAAAGTTTTAATTAGTTTCCTTAAAAGGAAGTCCTGGAGTGGCAGCCTTAGTGGTTCAGGCAGCTGTATCCCACATAGCCAAGCAAGGTTTGGATCCTAGCTCTGGTGACTTGAAAAACACGCTGGGCATATATGCATGCATATCCAAAGTCTTGAAATGGAGAAAGAATTGCAGCATGATCACCTTACATTGGGAGTGATTTCTTTCTCTCTCTCTGTCTCTCTATCTTTGGAGAGTTCCCTCTGACAATTAAGAAAAGAGAAAAACTGGATATTTTACCAAAGCCTACTATTTGCTCTACTAACTCTAATTATATAGTTCAAACAAAAATAAGCAAATACGGTAACATTGAAATAAAATGCTTCTGCACAGTAAAGAAGCAATCAACAGAATAAAGGAACAACCTACAGAATTAGAGAAAATATTTGCAAATACATATCTGAAAAGAGGCTAATAAATAGAATATATAAGGAACTCAAAAAATTCAATAGCAAAAATCCTCCCAAATACTTCAATTTAAAAATGGATAAAAGACCTGAATGAATATTTTTTTAAAGAAGACATTAAAAATGCTCAAAAGATACTTTTAAAATATTCGATATTACTAACTCATTAGAGAAGTGCAAATCAAAGCCACAATGAGATGTCACCTTATTCCAGTTAGAACAGCTCTTAGCAAAACAATGAAAGTTAGTGTTAATGAGGATGTGGAAAAAAGGAACCCTTACATATTGTTGGTGGGAATACAAACTAGTACATGAATAAAGAAAATGTGGCATATGTGCACAAAGGAATATTATTCCACTACAAAAAAAGAATAAAATCCTATTATTTAAGACACACAGATAAACCTGGATAAGACTATATTAAGTAAAATCAGAACAGAATCAGAATCTAGACACAGAAAGAGCAATACCACATGACCTCAGTCATATGTGGAATTTAAAAGAGTTGATCTTATCATACACGTAGAGAGTAGAATAGTGGTTATTAGAGGCTGCAGAGAGTAGGGATGGAGAGATGTTTATCAATGATTACAAAGTTATAGTTAGGAGAAATAAGTTCTGGTGTTCTATGGCACAGTGCTGTCACTACAGTTAACAATTATATTTCAATACAAGTAGAAGAGAGAATTGTGAATGTCTTCACAACAAAGAAATAAACATCTGAGGTGACAGATTTGCTCATTACACTGATTTAATCAAACACCATGTATACAGGTATCAAAATCCCACATTATACCACATAAATATGTATAATTATTTGTTAATTAAAAATAATATAAAACTTTTAAAAAAATAAATCTCACATCTTATTCTAAACTTTTCTCCCCTACTTCATTCATTTAGAAAATTGAGGCTCAGAGACCTGAGGAAGGGAATGGAGGCATCGTCTTTGCTAATTTTTTTGGACCTATGCCTCCCTCTCCACTCCCTGTATAGTTTCAAGCTCTTGTATAAACTAATAAAATTAGTTTTAAAAGGAGAAGAGCAACAAATTAAACAACTTTGCTCGTCCTGGGTGCCTTTCATGCCATTGTGGCTTGCCTCAATGACTAATGCCAGGGAAAATTTGTGAGTTCTACAAGGCTATTCCCTTTTACCCCAATGGAATCTTCACACTGTGACTTCTTGACTTAAATAATGCATTCTCCTGAGGGCATTTTGTAATATTCGCATAGGTACTTCTCCAGTAGTACTCCATAGTGTTGTCTGTGTCTGTACAACTTCCAGCTAAGCAAGTAACCATCTAAGGAGAACAATCATCAGAATTACTCAATCCATGTTTCTTTCCACTGCATATACTTGGCTCAGAAGAAGTATAGGAATTCTTGCCTTGAAAAATTATAGTAATTGAGCTGCTTCCGGTAACTGTGTTTTATCAAATCATATTCCTATTTGTAGGTACTACATATTAAACAGACTTAGTAAATTTTGCTGGGTGAAAAACAACAAGTTAGACAGAAACAACAGAGTTAAAAGACAGAACCTAAGATGCACTGTTTTGTGCATACATGTGTGTTAACAACCAAGGCCAAGACTAGGAAAAGGACCACCAGAAAGATCCAGGCAGAACAGTATCTAGAGCTCACAGGGTTGGGAATGGTTTAGATTACCTACCAGTCAGAGGATGGACCTCCTAAAGCACAGAGCATTGTTTAGAGTCTTCAGAAGGTTTTTGCCCAGACCAAATTAGCCTGGTCTGATGCCACCCTAACAAAGCTGAAAAGCGAGTCTCAAACGCGTCCAGATAATTATGAGCAACTTAGCTGCATCCCAGGGGGAGAAAAATATTAAGAATAATAAAAAATCCAGGACACTGAAATGCAAAATTCATTAAGTTCAACAGTGAATAAAAAATTAGTGGGTAAGCAGAGAAGTAGGGAAAATAATGCCTCTCAATAGGGAAAGCAATCAACTCAAACAACAAAGCCAGAGACAGAAAAGACATTTAAATTTTTTAAATATTTAAAAAAGACAAATCAAGCTCCATGGATAAAAAAGACAATATTTGAAAGGAGAAATATAATAGATTGGATAAACAGTAGATTAGACACTGATAAAGAAAAGAACACCAAGCTTAAATATCTAATAATGTGGATGGATTTCAGAAACATTATGCTAAATGTGAAAAGCCACATACAAAAAGTGCTTACAGTATATTTTTATTTATATAAAATTCCAGAAAATGAAAACTAAGCTATAGTGATAAAAAGTGATTGCTTGAGCTTAGAGGTGGAGACTATACGCAGGTGGGGATGAAATGTATAGATAAACGCCAAAAGAGCATGATGAAACATTTTGGGGCAGTGAAAAATCTTCACTACAGTTGTGATTATAGTGTATACACATTTGTCAAAACGTAACAAATTGCACATTTTAAATATGTACATTTTCTTGTATATCCATGACACCTCGGTAAGAAAAAATTTAAAAGTGGGGTGAAAGAAATGGAAATAACACAGCCTTAACACATTATCAGTCAAAGGATTATGTCCATTAGTACTGATGGACAGTTCCACTTCAGAGAAACCCTGAAACAGGCTAGGTTGGCAACAAATGCATCAGTGTTGCTAATGTTTAAAAGCCCTCTCTAGCTTGTAAAGCAATGTTTCTGATTGATTTTGTTTTAATAGTTGTTCAGTACTGCTCTGAATACATGAATCTTTAGATGCTTTGAAAGAAAGGACTCTGTCATATCACATTCTCCCCAGAACACATAACAAGAAAAAAAAAAAAGAACTGTTTGTTGAATGAACTATTAAGTGAACAAATGAATAAGTGAATTAGTTCAATAGTTAATTAATAATTAATTAATAGAGTGAATTCAATTAATAAAATGAATCCCTATAAGAATTTATAATCACGGGACCAGCAGTTGGCATAATGGCTATGTCACTGGACTCCCACGTAATCGACCATAGTTTGAGTCCCAGACCCAGTGGCTTAAACTCATTCCAGGCACATGTACGTGCGTGCCCAAGATCCTGAGAGGAGAATGGAGGAGAAGGGACGCTGGGTAGGGGGTGATTTCTCGCTTTCTGTCTCTCTGTCTCCCTCTGTCTTTCTGGCGAGCACATGAGCCGATAGCAAAAACCTCTCCAAAAAAAAAAGAATTTCTAATCATAACACACACACACACACACACACACACACACATATATATATATACATTATTTATTTATTGTATGAAATGTTATCTATTCATACTTATATGTAGTAAAATATTAGGTACTGCAAGTTTAGAATTTTGAAAAATTTGTGCAAGCAGTATAGAGGTTTATCTTTGCCTTGTTGAAAAAAATTCATAGGACCAAAATAGTATAGACACATATTTATGATTGCTGCCTTTATGTGTATGTCATTTCAGAGTTTACAAATGGCTTTCACAAACATTAAGTCATTTAAGCCTCTGAGGAGTATGATTTTATCAATGGGCAGTTTCGATCTTAAAAAATAAAATCACAGATCTATTGGTACATTGAAGGAAAACATCATTTAAAAAAAATTGCCAGAAGGTGTATGTGCTTTCTAAAACAAGATAGAGACACAGAGAAAGGGAGGGGGGGAAAGCATCTCCCCATGGAGAAGAATTGTCTATGTCCCCCTTCTCCATCCTGGTGGGATTTAGGGGCACACATGCACCCAGCATCTTTCTCAAGCTTCCAGAGTTGGAACTTTAATGACAGGGTCAGCCATGTGGGTTCTGGCTACCTTCATCACCAAGCCACAAAGCTGGCCAGAAGGAAAATTTCTAAGGGCTTTTCCTAGTTAACATTTAAAAAGCAATTTCAAACTATGTTGAGAGAGAGATCACAACACAATTACATTTTAGATTATCGTCGTAATTGTCAACTTTTAAAATAAATGTTCCCGGGACCAGCAGTTAGCGTAATGGCTATGTCGCTGGACTCCCACGTAGTCGACCGCGGTTCGAGTCCCGGACCCGGCGGCTTAAACTCACGCCGGGCGCGTGTGCGTGCGTGCCCAAGATCCCGAGAGGAGAATGGAGGAGAGGGGATTGCGGCGTGGCCATCCCCCCTGGGGGGTGATTTCCTGCTTTCTATCTCTCTGTCTCTCTCTGTCTGTCTGGCGAGCGCACGCGCCCTATAGTAAAAACCTCTCCAAAAAAAGAAAAAAAAAAAGAAAAAAAAAATAAATGTTCCCTTGTTTAGTCTGCATTGGAAGTTATTTATTTGTAATATACTGAAGTTTTACTAACTGACTGCCAACCCTTCCTCTGGAAATTTTCTACTCTCTAAGCTTCTCTCCAGGATCTCCTCTCATCCCTCTGGCTATGCTTCCTGTTCCTTCTATGGACTTCTTTTCTTCCATCCATCAATAAATGCTGAAGTTGTCCATGGTGCCATTATTGGCCATTTTTTCCTTGACAGTCTATATGTTCTTAGAAAGCCACATGATTCTAGAAACTTAAACTCGTAGATGATCTCTAAATCACTATAATAAACATCCATTTCTTTCATAAGCTTCAGCGAATATCTTGCAGATAAGCAAACCATACCACAATAAAGTCGTTTTCCATTGCATCCTTGTTTCATTTATTAGAATTCAAGTAGTTGGTTGGCCAAGCCAGAAACTTAGAAGTAATTTTTTTTTAAGTTTATTTATTTTATTTATGATAGTAGGTGTGTGCATACAATAGAGAGAAGAGAGAGAGAGAGAGAAGCACCCTTGAAAGGATCTTATCACACCGTGATCTCTTTTCCAGTGCACTCTAGCTCCTCAGGATCTTGAACATGTAAGCCCAGGCCCATCACATTTTCAAGCTGATCCCAAAATCCAAACTGCGTTCAACCACATGGCTTTCAGGACTACAATTCAGTTTGCTGCCAACTGCACCACCAGGCAGGACCCTTGGAAGGAATTCTTGATACTTTCTTCTCTCTCATCTTCCCACATTCAATCTTACCAAGTGTTTTTGTTTTTCCTTTCTGTATCAAATATAAGTCTCATGCATATCATCAAATTTCTTTGAATGCTCTCTCCTTTCCTAAGGCTTTAACCAAATCCTAGCCCCAACCGATCATTTATCCTTGAAGTCCAAGCATAAAGCTAAGCTGACCACCGGCAGGCCCAAAATTTTTAGGAACTCTGACACTTTCAGATGTGGATAGAGCACCTCACTAATGGAATGGGGATATGACATCTTATAGCAATGCCCTGTTGAAAGGGCTGGATAGTACAGCTCAAAAGAATGATGTATTGGGACCAGCAGTTAGCGTAATGGCTATGTCACTGGACTCCCACGTAGTCGACCGCGGTTCGAGTCCCGGACCCAGCGGCTTAAACTCACGCCGGGCGCGTGTGCGTGCATGCCCAAGATCCCGAGAGGAGAATGGAGGAGAAGGGATTGCGGCGTGGCCATCCCCCCTGGGGGGTGATTTCCTGCTTTCTATCTCTCTGTCTCTCTCTGTCTGTCTGGCGAGCGCACGCGCCCTATAGCAAAAACCTCTCCAAAAAAAAGAAAAAAAAAAAAAAAAAAAGAATGATGTATTAACTCTCCATGGGGATGAGAACAGGAAACAGGAGGGACCCAGGCAGATAAATTTACCTTCCTTCATTTTCATGGGCTACATCCACAGTTTTTCCTTCCTTCCTGTCTGGAGAAGTTCAGCATGCTGAAGAATGCACCACATGTCAGCTGGCCTGTTCTGTTCCTTTTGAGCTTGTTGAAAGTGGCAGCCATCATGTTAAGGCAACACTTACTATTACTTTATATCTAACCATCACATGAGTCATCTCTGCATGTTGTAGAGAGCCTGGTATGTAATAAGCCTTCAATAATGGAGCTCTTGTTATACTACTATGATACTATTCATACCAAACCAGGCGATGCTATTTTTTCCCTTTCTTATGAAGTCTAAGTATGGTCTACAAAACTACATTTGTTATGTGTTAATTGATTTTTATGCATTTTATTAAATGTAAGCCAAATATAACTCTCATATACATAATCTAGAAGTTACCTAAATGTTAATGATGATGTTTCTGTGGTGGGATTCTGAGTTTTTGTTAGCACATAATTTGATATCTTTTTTTATAAAATTGACACAATTTTAGCAACAACGTATATTACATTCCTAATCAAAATAAAACTCTTAAACTTTCAAATACCTGTTATTGTGAAAGCTATAAGATTAATTAATGATAAATAATAAATAGTATTAATAAACAATAAGAATAATCCATGCTAACTTTACTTGCCTAATAAGGTAGTTGACCTTTAAGACAGCCTGAGCAACATCATTGCAAGTTTTTGTTAAATTCTTGAACATTTAAAGAGTTTGTCAGCACTATAACTACCTGAATAGCATGAGGAACTTAAAGGCCCCAAGGCTAAGAAATCCTAAAGGTGCTGAAGTCTAACATCTTACATAAAATTTTAACCCTGCCCTTGTTAATGAAAAACAACTCTGCTTTGCTAATAGTTCATAGGAAATTTAAGCCATTTCCAGTATTTTCTTTGGAAATGTGTGCAGAGGCTCAAGAAAGGTTTAGTTTTTATTTTTGTTTTCTAAAAGCAGTAACCTACTCTAATAATGACGTTTCTGAGACTCTCTGTATGTTTGAAGTTAATAAAGTGACCCAGCATATTGAATGGGATACTGCTCAGATTCCCAAGATAGAGATCCGAAGCTGGATGGCTTTAATAGATTATCTCTAAATGAGGTTTCTGTCTCCTTTCCCATTCTAAAAGTAAATAAGTCAACTAAAGGAACAACAGATAGCAAGACCATCTGTAATGGACAGCCTATACTGAAGAGCAAATATGTATGTCTAGGTTTTCCCTATTTGAAAATTCTACCAGTTTGTCTTTAGATGACTGAAATGTTTCTGAAAATAGATCCAAATGTAAGCTACAGAAATGTCACAGAATTTTAAGTAGAGCCTTCAAAAAGCTGTCCTACACATGAATCTGACAAGAAGATACCGCTATGGACAAAGCCAGAACTGAGTTATTGCCCTGAAATCTCAGTATATTTTGCTATCCCCCTTCATCTTCCTAAATGAAAGAAAGGTAAATTTGAGATCTGATAGTTAGTAAAATCATATTTCCATAGAAGAAAAGAAGTTGAAGCAAAATTAAGCTTTGCAAATTGCTTAAGGATTAAGAAAACTTGCCCACAGAAAAAGAGAAGGGAAGGAGAGAATCTGGGAAAGGAACACAAATTGTGAAACAAACTTTTCAAACAAACCGATGCATCTCAGACAGATGCAAGTATTCTACAAACAGGTCTTTGTTTTGAAATACCTTTCTTGGGCGGCATCCTGGGAATGTCCTGTCAGAAAGTCTTGGTGGCTGGCTGGCTCTGAGCAGGATTGCAGGTTGAAGGGACAAGGACATACACACGCTTCTGCGTGCCTCTGAGAGGGTTCTCCTGGTGCCATTGCACAGTCTGAAACATAAGAAGGTACTAATTTCCTCGCTATTAAATTTTCACGAATGTTTAGTTTGCCATTTAGGGATGGAGTACACAGGTCAAAAGGGTTATATTTGGGGCTCATATTTGAAATAAAACTAAACAGATGATATAAGTCCTATTCAGACCAAATCTGGCTTCATCCCACTTTGCACGTGCTTGCCTGTCTTGTTTTTACTGCCTGCCATTCTGGGGCTTTCTCTTAATCACATATTCTAATGGCAGTGTTAAGTGAGTGCACACTTAGAAAGGTGAGAAATACCAGCCACTAAGTCTACTTGGTAAATTAAATGAGTAAGTAAAGGAGATATGCCTACACCTGGAGTTCAAGTTCAGAGCAGCAAAACTACAGTGCATTCAGTCTCCAATGCTAAAAACCGGCAGACACTGTATTCACTTTCCGGACTTCTCAGTTTTGCTGTAAGAGGAAGTTGCTACCTTTTTTTTCAGGGGAAATACAACTTTTATTCCCTTTCGCTATCAAAAATTCTCAGAAGGTAGTAATCTGCGCTTCTAAATGATAAACAAAACAATTTTAATCATTGAGAAGAGAGGGACAAAAAAGTGCTGAAATGTAATGTTGCCAAAGAGACTGCCTTCTTGCGAGTGAGGACACTGGCATTCTCTGGTTACTTCAGTGAGGGCAGGCATGTCTGCACTGACCTTGGCAAGAGGAAGCAATGTTTTGAAATGGATCCTGGTGGCACATTTACAGCACAGCAGCTTTTGGCTTCACAAATTGATTTGTGCTCATATCTGACCCTTCTTGAATATACAGGCTAATTCATAGATTTTAGCCAAAGCAGCATTTAGATGACTCCAAATTATGACTTTAGCAAACCTCTAACAATGATGTTCATTACCTTTTCTCTATTCTAACTCTAGATTTGTAACTGGAATAGTAAGATAGAAGACAGTAATACAAGTTCTATACATATATTTAAAGATACTCCAAGTGGTTCTCTAACTTGGGGATTTATAAAGAAATTAAAGTTTATTGCAAATTATGGAATCTACCATCTAGAGTGAGAATAATGTGTGATTTGATTTGTATGAAATAACTCAAAATACAATTCTGGCAAAACAATAGCAAATATATGAATATGTTAAGAAAAGATGTTTTGTAAGCTGTATATATAGAGAATTATAAAAACAATGCTAAAAAATTAAAGACAGACACCATTTAAAAATAGGTGGATTCAAATACATTAAAATAAAGTCTACTTGTCAAAAAATGTCTCAAAGACAACAAAAAGTGAAAGAAGATATTTGCAATTCACATAGCACCTAGTAGAATTAGTATATAAAAAAGAACTTCTATCTATCAACATGAAAAGGACAAGTAACACAATAGAAAAAAAATGATAAAAGACTTAAACAGACACTTTACACATGAGGATATAAAATATCCTCTGACCTAATAAAATAATGAACAAAGGAACTGACAATAATTTCATCGAAGAGGGAAACATCAAGTCAATTAATATATTAAGAAAGTCCTAATCTCTTCTAGGAATATAGAAATCTAGATCACTTCTGGGATGTATACCAATTCACCTGTATGACTAGCAAAAGTTAATGTGGGACAACACCAAATATTGAAGAAGATAAATAAATAGAATCTTTTTTATATGGCTAACAGGAATATAAATGGGCTTAACTACTCTGGAAAACAATCCAGCAAAAACCTGAAAAATCAAAACTTTGCTAAACTATGACTCAGCAAATTTACTACTAAGAATATGCATGAGATGGGGCCAGCAGGCGGCTCGGTGGCTAAGGCACTGGACTTCCACATGCTAATCGCTGTTTCTTTCTCACTTTCCTCCCCTCTCTCTCTCTGGTGATTGTATGTGCCCTATAGAAAATTAAAATAATAATAAATAAAAAAGAAAGAATTCTTAACAAAGAATATACACAAGAAACTTGTACACATTCAAGAGGAGGCAAATATTGTACTATTCATATTAGGATAATATGTTCATAACAGGATAAGGATAACAAAAACATTAACAAATACATCAACCTCAAAATAACAGGCAGACAGTAAGACACTCCAAAGCAAAAATGTTTATTTGGGACTAGGCATTGAAATGCAGAATACACTATCCCTGGCTGCCTTTTAAAGATTTTTTTTTTTTTTTTTAAGATTAGGAAATAAATATAAGAAGTAGCCAAATAATGACTGTAAGGTGGATGCCTAATGGTTTTCCATCAAGAATCTTGTTTAATGAGAGGAATAAGCCAGAGCATTGTCTTGGTAGAGGAAAGCTCTCTGGTGAAACGTTCTTGGGTGCATTTCTGTTAAAGATTTGGCTTTCTTAAAATACTCTCATAATAAACATATGCTGCCATTCATTGACTCTCTAGAAAGTTGGTAAGTAAAATGCATCCCGAGAAAACTCTTGACCAGGCCCCTTTTGCCTTGACTGGACCATCCTACCTCTTGGTAACCATTGCTTTGACTGTGTTTGGTCTTCAGGATCATACTGGTAAAGCTGTGAGTCATCTCTTATCACACTTCTTTCAGGAAATGCTTCAAGATCTTGATACCATTGGTATCAAATTTCCATCGAAAGTTCTGCTCTTATCTGCAGCTGATCTGGATACTACAGTTTTGGCAGACATGAAGCAGAAAATTTGCTCAGCTTTAATTTTTCAGTCATATTTCTGTAAGCTGAATTAATTGAAATATGAGAATTAATTAGGATACGAGAAAGATTAACTTCCTTCTTGCAAATTGATGTGGCTGGTCTGCTCCTGTGAACAACATTTTCAACATCATCACATCACTTCTTAAGACAAACTATCCATCTGGAAACTGTTAATTTCTCTGGGGCATTTTCCCCATAAGCTTTCCATGAAGTATCAGTGATTTTACTATTTTCCACCAAAGCTTCACCATAAGTTTGATGTTCTTGCTTGCTTCAATTTTAGCAGAATTTATGTAGCTCTGCAAGGGACTGTTTCCAAACTGAGGTTTATTCTTCTTAGTGCCTCAAACTAGATTCCGTTCAGTCATGTTTCAAGTTAGTACGAGTTTATTTTGGTACATGAAAATTTAGAAATCCATGCATTTTTTTCATAATATACATTTTCCATAAATGTTTTAAAAAGTTTTATATAACCATCAATATAAATTATGGAATATTCACCAATATATAAATTGTGAAATATAAAACAGAATGTTATGTAGCAGTAAAAGTGGATAAATTGATCATCTGTTCCAAAAATTCATGTATAAATGTAAATCACTTATAATAGAAAAAACAGCTTTGAATAAAGAAGAAACTAGTAGGAGTGCACATATTATCTAACTTCAAAATTTGACTAGAAAACTACCATAATCAGGTCAGTATAGTATTGACATTAGGATAAACAAATCAGTAAGAGACTAATGAAAACTAAGAGAATATATTTGCAAATAATATACCTGATAAAATATTTGTAACCAAAATATATAAAATAACTCTCAAAATTTAATAACAGAAAAATAAACCATCCAATTAAAAAAAGCACAAAGATTCAAACAATGATTGATCAAGAAAGAAAATGATGGCAAGTAAACACAAGTACAGGTACTGAACATCATTGGTTACAGGAAAATGCAAATTAAAACCATACTGAAATATCACTAGATATTTATTAAAATGGGCAAATTTAAAAGCATAGTGCTCTCAACATAGTAGGCTCTAAGTGCCTAGTGTTGGATAACAGCAGAGCAATTTCTTTCTTTCTTTTTAAAGCTTTTGCTTTAGGGCACGTGTGCTCTCTAGAAATAGACAGAGACAAAGACAGGAGAAGTGAGAAATCATCTTCCAGGAGGGAGGCCATGCTCTTCATTCTCTTCCTAGGATTTTGGCCATTCAGGTACACATATCTGGTGTGATTTTCAAGCCACCAGGACCAGGACCCAGACTTAAATTGGCCATGTGGGAGTCCAGCACCTTAACCACCACACTACTGCTGGTCCCTGAGTAATTTCTTAAAAAGTTGAACACACATCTACCTTATGACACAGTCATTCCATTCTAAGATATTTACCCAAGAGAAATTAAAACATATGTCTCTGTAAAGACTTTTACTTGAATATTTATAGCAGCCCCAAATGGAAACAATTCAAAATATCTGTTAACAAGTAAAAAAATTATGATGCCTCCATATAATTTATTGCTACTTTGTAGAAATATTTGAAGAAACTATTGGTACATATAACATAGATGAATTTCAGAATAATCCTGCTGAGTGAAAACAAGCCAGGAGGAAAAAAAGAGTACATGCTATATTCTTTAATTTACATAAAGTTCTATAAAATGCTTTGACAGAAAACCAATCTGGTGGAGGGAGAGAAGAATTACAAAAGGTACAAGGAAAGTTTCAAATCTGTTTATATCTTGATCATGTTGATTGATTTCTTTTATATACATATATAAAATATATACTTTTATATACTGCTTATACTGAGTCTTTTTTTTTTTTTTTTTTTTTGAGAGGTTTTTGCTATAGGGCGTGTGCACTCGCCAGACAGACAGAGAGAGAGACAGAGAGACAGAAAGCGAGAAATCACCCCCCAGGGGGGATGGCCACACCACAATCCCTTCTCCTCCATTCTCCTCTCGGGATCTTGAGTGAGCACGCACACACGCCCGGCGTGAGTTTTAAGCCACCGCGTCCGGGACGCGAACCGCGGTCGACTACATGGGAGTCCAGCGACATAGCCATTATGCTAACTGCTGGTCCTACTGAGTCTTTTTATTTTTATATATTTTTTTAAAGTGCTATAGGGAGTGTGTGCTTGTCAGAGAGAGACAGAGAAAGACACAGAGAGGGAAAGTGAGAAAACACCCTCAAGTGGGATGGCCATGTCACCATTCCTTCTCCCTATTTTTCTCTCAAGGTATTGTGTATGGATGCATACTTGCCTGGTGTGTTTTTTCAGGCCACCAGGTCTGGGACTCAAACTGCACAGTCAGTCATGTGGGATCCAGCCACCCATGCGGGATCCAGCCACCTGAAACACAGCACTACCAGTTGGCCCATATAAGAGTGTTTTTTAATTGTTTTTTTTTTTTTTTTTTTTTGGTTAGGAGGTGGTATGGAAGTAAGGCACTAGATCCCACATGGTTGGCTGCATGGTTTGAGTCCCACACTGGGTGTGAGTGTATGAGTACTCAAAATCCCAAGAGGAGATTGAAGAAGGGATGACAGTGGGGTCATCCCCCATGGGAGGCAATTTCTTACTTTCTCTCTCTCTCTAGCAAGTGCATGCTCACAACAGCAAAAACTCAAAAAATAATGAATTAATTAACAACAGAAAAATATGTTATATAATGTTTTAAAATTTCTAACTTAAAGAAAAAGAGTTTTCCACCTGGTGTAGAGGAAAGAATCTGGCTGAGAGCTAACACACACCAAAAGCAAGGGCACCAGCACACAGTTACATACTCCATAGAGTTAGGAAGAATTGAGTATATTACCAGATAACTAAAAATGAAAGCAGAGCCTCAAGAAATAGGAGAAAACCAAGAAATACCTGCCCCATATTGAAACATAATAACTCTTCACCAACAATGGATAAAACACAAGAGATTGCAGAGGTATCAGAAAAAGAATTCACAATATTCCTTGTAACAAAATTCAATGAGATACAAGAAAAAATAGAAAACCAATTCCAGGAGATAAAAAAAAAAATCTTTCCATGAATTGAAGGAGGAACTCCATAAAATGATACCCTGAAAAAGAACCAGAAAAAACTGGAGATAAAGAATTCAACACAGGAAATCAAAACCTCCTTTGACAATATCAACAGCAAATTAGACCACACAAAAGAACCTCGGATCTTGAAGACAAAACCTCTGATTTAGTCTAAGCAACTGAAAAGAATAGAGAATAACCATTAAAAATCAGAACAACATATAAGAAATCCTAGACACCATTAAATGCCCCAAATATCTGCCTAATAGTTATTCCAGAAGGTGAAGAGATAGGTAATGGCATAGAAAAATCTCTTCCATGGTATATTAGCTGAAAACTTTGCAAATTTAGAGAGGCCCACAGACTTCCAAATCCAAGAAATACAAAGGACATCAAATAGATACAACATAAGAAGATCCTCTCCAAGGCATATCATAGCTATATTTGTAAAATTCAAAGACAAAGATAATATTCTAAAATATGAAGAGAGAAATGGCAAGCTACTTATTAGACTAGCATCCAACCTCGCAACTGAAATAATGCAGGAAAGGAAATCATTGGAATAGATATAGAGAAAGAGAGGTTTTTGCCATAGAATGCACATGCTCACTAGAGAGAGAAAAACAAACAGTGAGAGGAAAAGTGAGAAATCACTCTCCGGGGGTTGGTCACACAACAATCCCTTCTCCTTCATTCTCCTCCTGGGATCTTGGGTACACGCTCACATGCCCAGGGTGATTTTCAAGTCACTAGGTCCGGGACTTGAACTGAAGTTGGCCATGTGAGAGGCCAGTGATATAAACACTATGCCATATGCTGGCCCCCAAAAGATACAATTAAAACTCTGAAAGGAAAACAATTTCTGCCAAGAGTACTATATCCAGCAAGATTATGCTTCAAATGAGAAGGAGAAATAAAATAATTTCCAGATAAACGAACAATGAAAGAATTAATCAAAACTAAACCAACTTTTCAGGAAATACTTAAGGGAATACTATATCAGAAAAATTAAAGGGAAATAAATAGAAGTAAGAGAACACAAATTTAGAAAAGGATCAGTCCACTCAAATCAATAATAGCGTTAAATGTCAGGATTAAATTTCTCTACTAAAAGGCTAAAAATGCAGATTCAACTATTATATACCCCAGCAGGTTTACATACAAATTTGTCAATTATTTAATATACTTTCATCTTCAGGTTTTAATTTATGTATTTATTATAATAATTATTTATTGTATAAAACTAGATAACAAGAAAATCTCAAAATGTTATAAGTAGTTGAGTCTTTCTTTTGGATGAATCTAAAGAAGGCTACAACTAAGAACACTGTAAAGCCTATACATCACCAAATTTCTGATTTTACCATATCTTTGCTTTATTTTTTTACAGTATTTTAACTTTTAATTTATTTTATACATTAAATCATAAATTGCTACAGCTTGTAAAATGAATTTACCCAAGATGTATACACTTCACACAAGTTCAGCTAAAGATACTATACATCATCAACAGATACTCACGTATTTCTGTGTCCCATAAATGTTTTGCCTCTCTGTTTTCTCCTGGATTCCTTTCCTCTCACTCTCCTTCTTCTCTCACCCATTTTCCATACTGTCTCCAGTAACTATAATGATTTTCCATGTATATCCTCTAATTTTTTGGTTTCCACCATAGTGTACAGACATTCAGTATATATTAAGTGGATACATACAATGTCTCTCTTTCATAACCTGGCTTGCTTCACAGAGCAGTAAATAGTGCAGATTCATCCACTTTCTATAAAATGCCAGGATCTTATTAGTTTTTATGGCTGAGTATTATTCTGTAGAGTATATGTGCCACACTCTTTCAATCCATTCATCTTTTCATGGATATTTAGGTTAGTTCCACATCTTAGCAATTGTAAATAAAGCCACAATAAACTTAGATGTACAAGCACTTTTCTAACTGAGTGGTCTCCTATCCTTTGGGTGGAATTGTTGGATCATATCGTTGTTCTATTTGTAGATATTTGAGTAACCTTGATATTGTTCCTCACAGTGGTTGGACTAATTTACATTGTCACCATCAGTGTAGGAGAGTTCCCTTTTCAGTACAACATTGCCATCATTTAGCATTTTCCTTTTCTTTTCTTTTTTTTTAATTTCAGCTATTCTGACTTGGTTCAGTGGTATCTCATTGTGGTTTTGATCTAAATCTCCTTTATGATAAGAGATGTTGAGTGTTTTATCATACACTTTTTGGCTATTCATAGAGAGTTGTTTGTTCAGCTCATTTTTCCATCTTTTAATTGGGTTGATCATTTTTTTCAGGTAAGTTACTTGAATTCTCTGTGTATTCTGGTTATCAGTCCCTTATCTGAGCGACAGTTTAAAAATTATTCTCCCATTCCAAAGGTTGTCAATTTACACTGATTACTGTCTTTTGTTGTGCAGCCACTTCTTAATCTGATGTAATCCTACTTGTCTATTTGGGGATTATTGCCTGTGCTTTGGTAGACTCTTTTAAGAAGTCTTTTCCTATTCCTATGTCTCCCAAAGTTTCCCCCAGGTTTTCCACCAGTAGTTTTATAGTTTGAGGTCTTAGGTTTAGATCTTTGATCCACTTTGAGTTGATTTTTGTTAATGGTGAGAGATAGGAGTCCAGATGTATCTTTCTGCAGATAGATACCCAGTTTTTCCAGAACCATTTTCTAAAGAGATCTTCTTTTTCCTACAGGATTTACTGGTGCCCTTTATCAAAAATCAGTTGACTGTACATTTTGGGGGTTATTTCTGGGGTTTCTATTCTGTTCCATTGGTCCAAATGTCTGTTTTTGAGCCAATACCATGCTGTTTTGATTATCACAGCTTTGTAATATATTTAGGGGTCACGGAGTTAGATGCCTCCTTCTCTACTCTTCTTATGCAGGATTGCTTTGGTAAAAAGGGGTCTTTCATTATTCCAGACAAATTCTATAATTTTTCTTTTCTAGATCTGTGAAGAATGTCTCCAGTAATTTGACTGAAATTGCATTAAATATGTAGACTAATTGTAGAATTTCCATTTTGATATATCAATTCTTTCAGTCCAGGAAAACGAGATGTCCTTTTTTTTTCGTGTCATTTTTCATTTTTATTTTTTTTTTAGATTTTCACAGTTTTTCTTGTAACTGTCTTTGACTTCTTTGGTTAGATTTATTCCAAGGTATCATACTTTTTTGTAGTTAGGGTAAATGGAATTCCTTTCTTCAGTTCTACCTCACTTAGCCTGTTGTTCATATATAGAAATGCTATAGATTTTTGTTCATTTTGTATACCGCCAATATACTGTATTAATTTATTCCAGGAGTTTTTTGTGGATACTTTTGGGTCATCTATGTATACAATCATCATCTACAAATAGAGATAATTTTATCTCTTCTTTTCCTATTAGAATGCCTTTTACTTTATTCTTTTTTCTGATTGCATTGCCTAGAACTTCCAACACTATGTTAAAAAGGAGTAGAGAAAGTGGGCAGCCTTGTGTCATACCAGTTTTTTAATAAAAAAGCTTTCAGTTTTTCACCATTCAGTATAATGTTAGCTATGAGTTTTTCATAGATAGCTTTTATTGTGTTGAAAAATGACTCTTCTATGCCGATTTTGTTGAGAGTCTTAATCATGAAGGGATGCTGTATTTTATCAAATGTTTTTTTCTGCATCGGTTGATATGATCATAGGGTTTTTAATCTTTCTTTCTGTTAATATGGCGTATTACAATTATAGTTTTGTGTATGTTTAACCACTCTTTCAAACCTGAAATAAAGCCTACTTGGACCATGTCTTTGTTTATAAATATTTTTTCCTATTGTTTTGTTTTTGTTTTTTTGAGGACTTCTTTCTTTATGCACCATATAGTACTGTGATCTTACAAGATCTCACAGCAAGTGAGTAAAAGTTTTCTTTTTCTATCTCTCCCCAATGAACTATTGTTATGTACAATTTTACTTATCTCTAACTGGACCAATGATACCACAGGTCTTTTCAGTTATAAACTCCTATCTCCCATGGTCCTCTACGTAGAAATTACAAATTCTTCTTTCATTGGCTATGTTACGATCATCTTTATTAATTTATAAGATTATTTGATGCTTAGTTTTCATCAATATGCTTTTCTTTGGAACTGTATTTCACAGTGAAGAATATTATAGGCAATTCAGTGCATACTTCCCAAAATAACCAGTACGGCAGGTCCCAAATGTCCACAACATAATATAATGTTAAATATTGAAGGTGGTAAAGGTTAATATTCTTGATTGTTTATTATTGCTTTTAAAGACTATTCTGTACCCTACAATGATGTGTAATGATTATATGTGAATTATAAATTATAATTTATATTTTAAAAAAGATTTGCCAACATTGTGTTTACATTCTTACAAGGCTGTAATTCTCTGTAGCTAAGTAGCTATTTCCTCTACAGGCTTGCAGTCAATCCCATTCTGATGGTTTTACTGTTCATGGTATTTTACCTGCCCAGTCTCTAGAGACATCTGAATTTAAGCTCCTGTCTTAAATCCTTGTCATCTTAAACCTTTACTAGTATCATCTGTTCCCTAGCCTAAAAATATTTGTCTATAGGAATGGAATAGGCAAAGTGTGTGGTGTTAGCAGAACCAGGGACATAGGGAGAACTAAAGTGCTACACTAATTAGTACACAGACCATCAGAACCTGTAAGAGAGGATTTGCAGTTTAAGATTAATGTAGGAAATTACAGCTCAGTGTTTGATCTTAAGGAGACCAAAATATAGCCACATTTTGTGTGGTACTTCATCTCTCTGACAGCAGTCTTAATCATCAGAATCTAAGAGTAAGAACCCAGTTATGAGCATGTTTTCATTTCTAATAATGAGCACAGCACTTAACACACATTAAGTAGTCCTTAATTGGCAGGAAACAAAGATGAAATATACCAAGATGTAGATGAAAGATCTAAGCAGGGCCAACTGCTCAGGCATAGAACTATGCAGATAGATCCCAGGGATAAAGAAGTTTCCTATGCTTGATTGAATGTTACTCTGTAGTCACCTTGACTTCCTTTTTTTTTTTTTTTTTTTTTTTTTTTTTTGACAGAGAGAGAGATTTTTGCTATAAGGTATATGCACTTAGAGACAGAAAGCAAGAAATCACACACACCCCTGGGGCAGGGGTGGTGGAGATGGCTATGCTGCAATCCCTTTTCCTCCATTCTCCTCCTGGGAACTTGGGCATGCACGCACATGCTCCTGGCGTGAGTTTAAAGCTGCCACAGGACCTGAACCATGGTCAACCACGTGGGAGTCCAGTGCCTTAACTACTATGCCTCCTGCTGGCTACACTACCTAGACATTCTTAACACTTTTTGAACAAGGGGCCCTACGCTTCAGGGTTACACAAAGTTCTGCAAATTATGTGACCAGTACTAAATCCAGGAGCTTGTAGAGGCATGATTGGATTTTCTCTAATGGAGGACAGTAAAGAGAATTCTTTTTTGACAAGGTACATGTATTTGTCATTGTCATAATGACCTAGGTGACACAGCAAAGTACAATTTCAAGTTATAATACTTAAATAGAATGTGTTGACAAACCACAGCCACAATAGATAGGCCAGATTGGAAGGTGGCAATCAGAATCCATGGCTATTTTTGAGTTGATGAATTAGACAGCCCCTGAAGCAAAGAAAAAAAAAATGCAAGAATCAAAAATAATGCCTATAACCTTGAAATAAATTGAAAGTAGCTAGAAAAGTCTGGCACCCAATGTCACTAATGTAGACTATGTCCACAAACATAATTATTACCACACAACTTAGTTCATTTTATCTGCCACATGAAAAGACAATTACATCTTAAAAATTATTTAGTTTTTTATCCAAAATCAACTCTCAACTAAAAAGCATTTTGAGTGTTGGCCCTGCAGCTTAGTGGTCAAGAGAACAGAGTTCTATACAACTGTCCACAGTTCAAATTTTAGCCCCAGCAGCTTGAAAAACACACGAGGCATGTGTTCATGTGTGCCCCAAATCCTGAAAGAGGATAGAAATGGAGGAGAAGGAGTGGCAATGTGACCACACCTCACTGGAGGACACTTTCTCCCCCATGCCTCTCTCTCTTTCTCCCTCAGTCAAGTAAAGGGACATGTTTGGAGAGAGGCCCTGAGGGTGTGGGGACTTGCCCTGAGCAAACATCGCCTGTCCCTTTGAGCTATGGCAGAACCTTGCAGCTTGTCCTTTCATTGACCCTTGCTGCAGGCAAAGCAAAGTGTGGAACTGTCTAGGGGCCTTCCAACAGACACATCTGATGGAATTCAGAAAAAATCCTGACCCCAATTAGCAAAGTCCAACCCCTCCTCAGCCTCTGTAAAATTCTTTAGCCTTATCAACACCCCTTTTATGTTTGTAAGAAAGTATCCTCCCCACACCTGCAGCTAGGCTTCTCTCCACTCCATAAGAAGTTTATTGGGATTTCTCTTTGATATGGAGGTAGCCAAGAAATACACCATACCCAGCATGTCTAAGCCCTTATAGATTTGTTACCTGCTTCTTATTGTCTGTAACATATCAACTTATCTATGGAAGGTCACGAAATACACATAGTGTTGCTTTGCCCTATAAATAAAGGTGCCCAGTTGGTCTGGGAGGCACAAGTTGCTTGGGCTGCTTAGACTCAGGCCACCTGAGTCTATTGCTACTCTGTCTCTTTGTCTCTTTCTTTCCGTTTCCTCTTAGATTGAGCTAAGTCCAGAGCAGACTCCGACAGGCGAGTGTACCCACTCTCTGGCAGTTCAAAAAATATATGTATTTTGAGAGAAAGGGCTAAAAGAAGTAAAGATGTGTGGTTTCATTTCTTTAAATTGACTTATTACCCACTGGGAGAGAAGATAGGCACTAGAATAAGTGTACCAATGTAAAATTCACCTTCCACACTTGGGAGTGGACCAAGATTCAGGTTAAATACTTATAAGGGTTCCATAATTAAAACCTAAACCAAGAAATGAGAGGTGACTACACTAGGATCTTCTTATCACACATATTTATAGTGTTAAATTGGTAAACACACATTTGTCCTCCAAATTGGGATACTTTTCTTAAGTTTATTTATTTCTTCCATGAGTGAGAGAAACACAGAAACAGCACCCTCAATAGGTTCTTGACTCTGCAATCTACATCCAGGCTCAGCCAGCCACAGACCATAAGCAAACACACGCCAGCATACTTAGGGAGGTCTCCAGATGCAAACCCAGAACCTTTCCATGGTGTGGCCTTCGAAGAGCTTCATGGTTTTTTTGTTTGTTTGTTTGTTTGTTTGTTTGAGAGTTTTTTTTTTTTTGCTATAGGGCATGTGCACTCGCCAGACAGACAGAGAGAGACAGAGAGACAGAAAGCGAGAAATCACCCCCCAGGGGGGATGGTCACACCGCAATTCCTTCTCCTCCATTCACCTCTCGGGATCTTGGGTACGCACGCACAAGCGCCCGGCGTGAGTTTTAAGCTACCGGGTCCAGGACGCAAACCGCAGTCAACTACGTGGGAGTCCAGCGATATAGCCATTACGCTAACTGCTGGTTCCTGAGCTTCATGTTTTACTGCTGCACCACCACCTGGCACCATGTCAGCACGGTCTGGAGAGTGCTGAAATGTTAAATTAGAGAGGACTGGCACAATAGACATTAACCAGAATTCTCCCAGGCTAACCATGACATGGTCACCATAAACATAATATTATCACGTCATAATGTAGGCATCCCATTAGCTTTTAATAGCACTAACATGGATCATTAACAAAAGTGACAATCACACAGACATTGTTATACATGTGTTGAGTGTTTTTTTTTTTTCTCTGTGCCAGGCACTATATTAAGCATTTAATTATTATATTTTTTAAATATTAGAGTGATATTAATAATATATTTTCGAAGCATCATGCTTTTGAAAACTGGGCTAAGGAATTCGTTCCTTGATCTATTTAACATTATTTTGTTATAAGTTTGAATTAAGTTTGGTTATTGGATTGGGAGAACAGACAGCATATGAAGGATTAGGAGCAGCTCAGCCACAGTGGCACAGCAGCAACACAATACTCTGTAACGCTAGAAACCAGGTGGAGGATTGGGGCTTGGCTCCCAGGTTCTCTTGTACAAACCAGGCACGTGTATGCACGCTTATGATCCTGGTTGGCTGGGAGGGCTGGTAGAGTTTGGTGTGAGACTCTGTGGAAGATGCTTATCTCTCTCTCTCTGTCTCTGTCTCATAACAAATAAATGGGAAATGTTTCTTAAAAAAATTAAAAAAAAATTTAAGAGGCCCAGGCTAGGTGATGCAGTCTCTAGTGTAATAGACTGCAGTGTTGGAAGCCACATGTTTGATCAGAGGTTTGGATATCTGGGTCACTCTGATACACTAGGCCCACACAGGTGCCCCAAATCCTGATGAGCTGGAGGATTGGGGAAAGGAGATCATAGTACAAGACCCTGTTGATGGTTCTCTCTCCAGCTCTCTCTCTTCCTCTCTCTCTCTTTCTCAGCACATGTATACACTCTCTAGCATAAAAAAGAAGAGTTTGCAGTTCAAGAACCAGATCTGGTGGCTTGGCAAGCAGGCTGGGCACATGTGTTTATGTCCCCAAATGCCTGTGAGGAGAATGGAGGAGAGGGGATTGTGGTGTGGCCATCACCTCTGGAGTGGGGTAATTTCTCTCTCTCTCACTGTTTCTCTGTCTCTGTCTAGCAAGTGCACATGCCCTATGCCAAAACACCTTAAAAAAGTAATAAACTAAAAATCTTTGAACACAGTTTATAGAAATAAAACCAAAATAATCTAAATGCTCAGTCATAGAAATTAGTTAAATAAATTACAACATATTCATACAGTGGACTACTTGGGAGTGGACCACTATGGCACTTTAGAGAACGTATGCTATATTATCAACTTGGAAAAAGGAGAATCTTAAAGTAGTATGTACAATATGACACTGTTTCAAAAATATATGTGTTATAGGGAAAAGACTGAAAGGGTATGCATAAAAATATCAAAAATGGAAACTTCTTGGTGATAGAATTACAAGGAGTTTTATATTACATCACTATTTTCTGTAATATATTGAGTATGTATTACTTTTGTAACATAAAAAGTCAATAAAGATTATATAGAGAATAAAAAAGGATGAGCAACGACCATTTAAAAATGGAGATAGCGAAAAATTAAATTACATTTAACTGTAACTTGTGCATAATATATATAATTTTAAAATAAATGCAGTTCTTTATATTCTTACAAAAGAATAACCTTGGTGTTAAATTTCCTTTAATTTGTTCTTCCTTGCCTTAGTTAAGAATGCTTATGGTAATAACAAATGTAAGAGTAATTAAACAAATTTCAAGCTGTATTTTGCATGAATGACTGCCAACATATGTGAAGACCAATGATGAAATTGATCAGTTGGCTCAGGGTTTTAAATACATATATAGAAACAATTTCTGCATAGAAAATCCTTGGAAAAATGTCAAAAAGTAAATATATATATGGATATATATATTATTTTTTAAAAATTAGATAGAGCTATGCTATTGCTATATTTACCTAATATTCATTTTTAAAAAACCTTTCAATTTCACTAGCTCCTCCATGGCTGATTCTGCAGTTTGAGGCCCAACCAGGTGGCTTTAAAAACTCACTGGGGTCATGTGCATGCAGACCCAAAATCCTGAGAGGAGAATGGAGGAGAAGACATTGTAGCATGACCAGCCACTTGGGGTGGGGGGGAGGATTTCTTACTTTCCCTCTCTCTGTCTCTCTCTGGCCAGCACACATGCCCTATGGCAAAAATCTTAAAAAAGAAAAAAAAAGAAGTTGTAAAGTTTATTTTCCCTTTTCAAAGAATTTTTCTAAGAAATAATTAGGTTTCTAAAAATTCATGAACAGTTGACACTTCTTAATGACAGTTGCTATAAAAATTCAAGAGATTAGGTGTAGAGTGCCAGATTTCTTATATTTACTAATTGTGCAAATCATGTTTAAATTATAAATCCTACTTTCTTAAACTCATAAATAACATTCTTTATAATAGCTTTCTACACATTATAGAAATTCGCATCACACATTGCAAAAACACCCCATAAAATATTAAATTATATTAAAGTATCACTATCAGTTATTTCCTAATAATGAAATTCCTTTTTTAAATAATTATTTATTTTATTTATTCATTCATTTATTTTAATTTGACCCGAGAGAGATACATACAGAGAGAGCAAGAGTGAGTGGGAAATTAAGAAAGCAAGCCACCAGGTCCAGTACTCAAACCACGGTCAGCCATGTGGGAATGTCCAGTGCCTTAACCACCACGCCACCTGCTGGTCCCCATAATTAAATTCTTTGCAGATAAATGTAACTTTATGTATTTCCTGAGTATGAAATAATCCATGCTAATGGTAAAAAAAAATAGAGAGAGAGATGGAAAACAATAACAGATGAAAGTAAAAATTCCATTCATGTGGGATTAAAAATTACTCCCTTATTACTTCCCTTATTTTAATTTATTAGGTTGTCAGGAAAGTCATGATGTGTTTTTCTTTCTTTTTTTTTTGGAGAGGTTTTTCACTATAGGATGCGTGCATTCGCCAGACAGACAGAGAGAGACATAGAGACAGAAAGCAAGAAATCACCCCCCAGGGGGCATGGTCACGCCGCAATCCCTTCTCCTCCATTCTCCTCTCGGGATCTTGGGCACGCAAGCACACGTGCCCGGCGTGAGTTTTAAGCCATCAGGTCCGGGACGCGAACCACGGTCGACTACGTGGGAGTCCAGCGACATAGCCATTACGCTAACTGCTGGTTCCCTTTTTCTTTATTTTTTTGAGACATTTTTGCTATAGGGTGTGTGTTCACTGGAGAGACAGAGAGACAGAATGTGAAAAATCACCCCCTAGGAAGATAACCATGCTGCAGTCCCTTCTCCTCCATTCTCCTCTTGGAATTTTGGGCATGCAAGCATATGTGCCCAGCATGAGTTTTAAGCCACCAGGTCCAGGACTCGAACCGTAGTTGGCCATGTGGGATTCCAGCAACATAACCATTATGCCATCTGCTGGTCCCCATAACATGTTTTTCTATGCAAAAATGAGTCATGACTTTCCTAAAGACCCAATAATTGGTTGGGAAAAAGAAGAAACAAGGAAAGATGTCAGTATGCTTTTTGTAAGTAAACTTGTCCATTGTCAGAGAAATGAAGTATTACGACATATAGTTACGGAACTCTGTGACCTTATCCAAGTGTCCCTAGACTTTCTGTAAGATATAACTGAGGGAGACCTTCTGTCAGTTCATTCTGTCTGCTCATTTCTTTCTCCCTGTTCATTCATCCCTTTGATGCCATAGAGAAACCACATGTGTCAGTCCCTGTTCAAGCAAGGCAATGACCCACATGAGCTGTCTTTGTATCACCTTTTTCCAAGCTCCTCTGTACAGGTAGCTTAGAGAAGGAGTACAGTAACAGTGGGACTGCATCCAATGAGTGTCAGCGGTAGCCTGGTTGGTGTGACAACAGTGGACACAGAGAAGTAAAGATAGAGACATATTTGCAATTAGAATAATCAAAACTAGCTGATGAACTGGGAGACGAATTGTAAGCGAAAGCAAGGAAGGGGAGATTCAAAAATAATTCCAAGGCTTCTGGGGTTCAGTTATTCATGGAGTAGCATCAAACATTATAGTGTGATGAGGTGTAATAGGTGACTGATGTACAAATAAGTAAGAGCCTTTTACATAGAAAATAAGAGTAATAACTAACCAAATAAACAGAGTAATAGAACAGAGAGGAATTGGGACCGTACGGGCAGATGAAGCAGAAGGAGAGGAGGTGTATGTCTTAAACAGAAAACCAGGAAAGGACCCTCTAAGTATCTAAATGAAATCTTGAGAAGGGGTGCATATGTAGAAGGGGTATCATTATTGAGGCTACTTCAGGAGAATGCTGGGAAAATTACAGCAGTTCAAACAGTTTCCCTCAAAATTCATTTTCAAATTCACTAGTCATCTATGTCTGTGCTGGACTATATTTTACTTGGGAAAAAAATTCAATAACACTCAAAGATGCCTTATTATTGGAAAACTCATTCTGTTGTACCTTTTCAATGCTGAAAACATTTGTACAGAGT
Source organism: Tupaia tana (assembly GCA_026018925.1). Lineage (NCBI taxonomy): Eukaryota > Metazoa > Chordata > Mammalia > Scandentia > Tupaiidae > Tupaia > Tupaia tana. Next base: position 28,764,965 of record JAKSZU010000013.1, read on the forward strand.
CAGCCACATCTAAGAACGTAGCTTGAACAATCTAGAATAGAAAAGATTTTTGCCATTGATTTTCTAGAATTCTTGAGTAAAATGATTTGTCAGTGTACTTTCAGGCAAACTGTAGGACACATTTCCAACTTACTCTACCAGATGCTGGGTGGGAAACAGGCTCTATTTACTACAGTGGAATATCCATAAGGCTTTCTTGGCGGTCTTTGGGAAATGTCTTCTAGTATTGTAAGAATATATATACAGACACTAGACGACTGACTGAGCATTGAATAGCTATGGCTAACCACAGATTAATTTAACAAATGGAAAAGCTCAGAGGAATACACATTCTAACTATAAAAACAGTAGAATCTCCTACATCCAAAGTACATTGGGGAGTTTTAATTGGATTGTTTTTCTATTATTAAATTTTAAGAGTTACTTTAAATATTTTGGTTACAAATATTTTATCAGGTATATTATTTGCAAATATATTCTCTTAGTTTTCTTTAGTCTCTTACTGATTTGTTTATCCTAATGTCAATACTATACTGACCTGATTAGGGTAGTTTTCTAGTCAAATTTTGAAGTGAGATAGTATACATACTTCTACTAGTTTCTTCTTTATTCAAAGTTGTTTTTTCTATTGTAAGTTATTTACATTTACGTATGAATTTTTGGAATCAGAGTATCAATTTATCCGCTTTTACTGCTATATAACATTCCGTTTTATATTTCACAATTTGTATATTTGTGAATATTCCATAATTTATATTGATGAGGATAGAAGCAGGGCAAAATCTTGGAGAGGAGCCACACTTCTCAGATTATCAGGGCAAGGGATGTATAGAACAGGAAAGGCGTGAGTAAGTGAACAAAAATACTCTGGACGAAGAGATCTCCATGTCAGACTTCTCTATACTAGGCAATTAAAATAGGCTCTTACAGAGAGAGAGAAAATAATTCAGATTGTAAATAGTATGACCTTATAAAGTCTCTAAATTTCAAAATTAGACACATTGGCTGGCACTGGTGAACAGCAAATGTCTGAAATGATCCAGACCTAAGGGATTCTGAGCACTGTAGAAGGTCACTGACATTTTTATCTGTCTTTATTATATTCCTTCTCATTAACTGATTGCCAAACAAAAAAATAAAACAAATTTTAAAAATTCAGGGCCAGACAGTGGCTCAGCAGTAAAACCCATGGTCTGTGAGGCTGGTTCACAGGGGATGGTTCCAGATTCACATCTGGCGACCTGAGTGCTCCAGGCATGTGTGTGTCCCTGATCTGCATGATCCCGGGCTGGCTGAAGCTGAGGGTGGATCATGGTGTCATGACCTTGTAGGAGGTGCTCTCTCTTGCACGTGCACTCATGGAATAAATAAACAAACAAGCAGGGTTTCTCAGTCTCAGCACTACTGTCGTTTTGGACCACTTGATTATTTTTGTGGAGGGCCTCTAAGTTGTGGAATGCTTAGCAACATCTCTGGTCTCTAGCACCAACTCCTAAATTGTAATGACCAATTTCATCTCCAAACAATGCCACATATACCCTGGGAAACAAAGTTATCAATCATTGAGAACCTCTGCCCTAGGGTGATGAATTACTATATACCATAGACTCAAAGAGTCATGCATAGCTGGATACTTTAGCAGTTAAAGAATTACAAGCATAAGAAAGAAATGCAACAGAAAGCTACAAGGCCTCCATCTTCCAACTGTGCCATTTTAGTTTAGCCCATATTTTGTTGCTGATAATATGTGAAAATCTTAGGAACTGAGTCTTCTGAGCTGTCTCAATTTTCATGATTATTCATTCTTGGAACAGTCCAAGGGCAAGCAATTTAAAAATGTTTCTAATCAAAATATGCACAAGTTTCTTGGCTGACCATCCTCAGATCAGAACAGGCCTCATCTGCTATGGGTACAAGCTTGATCTTACAGTGGCAGTCTAATGATCACAAGGAAGAAAGATCACTTCGATTCCATTCTGGATCCCTGTTCAGTTCTCTTCTATGCCAAGGGTGATGCCAACAGAGTCCCTTGTATAAAGGGCTCTATCCTATTAAGTGGAGCCAATCAGTTCAATGATAACAAAAAGAATAAGCTATCCTTAGGCAGTGAGTGTACCTGTGCTAAAACAAGCATTCAGTGAGGTTATATAACAGGCCTGATATATCAGACCTGTCGAATGATGTGCTCTGCTTAAATCATACTTGCCAGTATCTCAAAATTAGTTTGTCATTACCCCTTGCATTCTTTTTTAAAAATAATTATTTTTTATTTAACTTTATTTATTTATTTAAATTTGACCAGAGAGGGACAGAGTAAAAGAGACAGAGAAGGAAAGTGAGAAAAAGCAAGCTACCAGGTCCAAGACTCAAACTGTGGTTGGTATATGGGAGGCCAGCACCTTAACCACCACACCACCTGCTGGCATCACCCCTTGCATTCTTAACCTGTCTCATAATTTCTCTCTGTATTTCCTTTAAACTCCTCTTCCCATTGCTGCCTGGTGGGTCTTGGAGTTAACCAATGAAATTCACAAGATGGAGAGAGAACTTGACTGAATTATTATTTTTTAAATAATAATTATTATTATTGTGTGTATTATAGTTTGTAGTAAAATACTGTGTGTGTATATATGTATATGTGTGTGTATATGTGTGTGTATGTATATATATATATATATATGTATATGTATATGTATATATGTATATGTATATGTATATATATATATATATAGACATGGCCTTTTTCCTGGCAAAAAAGCTCCTAAAACTCTTGGTATTTCCTATGAGTGATAAAGATATAGGTGCATCTTTTATTATTCATAACAAACTCCTTCCAATCACACCTGAGTTTACATTAATGAAGTAACTTCGAGGAAGTCTCTAAGGATGAGGACCCTGGGAACCAAGCATGTGATGAGAGTTGGAACTTTCAGTCCCAGCCCCACCCCTCAATCTCCAAGTAAGAAAGAGGGGCAGGAGCTTACTTAATTACCAATGACCAATGATTTCATCAATCATGCCTCAGTAATGAAGCCTCCATAGAAAACCAAAAGGATAGGAGTTAGAGAGCTTCCAGGTTGGTGAACAGGTGGAGGAGCGGTGAGGGTGGAGCACCCAGAGAAGGTATGAGAGCTCTGCACCCCTTTCCACACATCTTGCCCTCTGCATCTCTGCCATCTGGATGTTTCTGAGTAACACTTTTCTATTATAATAAACTGGGAACCAAATAAGTAAACCGTTTTCCTAAATTCTGTGAGCCATTTTGGAAAATGATCTAATTCAAGGAAGAGGTCGTAGGCACCTCTGACTTAGAGCTGGCTGGTCTAAAGCACAGTTGGCCACCTAGACTTGCCACTGTCATCCGTAGAGGGGACAATCTAGTGGGACCGAGCGCTTACCTCATGGAATCAGATGCTGTCTCCAAGTAGATAACTATATAGGTGTCTGCTGATTCGAACTGGTATGGCTAAAATTCCTACACATTTTGCAACTAGAAGTATTGAGTTGTATAATAGTAGTAGTGGAGGAAATAGAGTGTTTTTCCTTTAGTGGGTATAGACAAGTTGCTTTTTATTTTGTTCTGTTTTTCAGAACATACATCAGGATTATGTCTCATCTACCAGATAAAAAGTGTTGAATGTATGAGCTCACTGAAACCTCATTTCAAACAAATTGAGTAGGAATAATGAGTAATCTCATTTTATGGAGGAAGAAAATAAAAGTCAAAGTCAAGTGGCAGACCTTAATTTGGATCCAGATAATCTGACTCTAACTCCTACATTTTTAACTACTTATGACTTGATGGTTATGCGTCAGGTGACTGCTATAGTCCAATTTTGACTGTACTTGGGTAGGACTAAGCATGTGGTCTTGTGATAGGAGCCGAGGGCAGGAGCATATCACTTCAAATGGCCCTGGCATGTGGCAGGAAATTATATGTGACATGTTTAATAGACTAGCTACCCAACATGCAATACAGTCTATCTTAAATGCAAATTGAGTAACTGGTTTAAATACATAAGGTGCCCACCTTGGTGGCACAGTTGGCAGCAAACTTCATGGCAGTGCTGGAAGCCACAGGCCTATTAAGGGTTTAGAACCTCAGGATGGCTTAAAAAACACTGGGTTTGTGCATGCATCCCCAAGGTCTGGATGAACTAGAGGGCTGGGGAAAGGGAACTGAGGCATAACAAGACTCCTGTCTCTTTCTCTCTTGTGTGAGCAAACACACTTCCTATCATGAGTTAAATAAAGGGTCAATATATGTATGTATGTATGTATGTATGTATGTACGTATGTGTGTATATATATATATATATATATATATATATATATATATGAGAGGACTTCAAAATGTTTGTGGAAAAATAAAAGTATGAGTTTTATTTTGATACAAAAATTTTCAAAAGCCATGTATAGTTTTTTCATAATATCCATTTTCCATGAAATTTTGAAGAGCCCTCATATATCCTGTACTGTAAAAGGAGGAATAAACAGAAAAAGGTAGGGCCAAGCTTTCCTTTTAAGCAACAAAATACATCAGGTTATACTGAATCTGGTTTTCCTGAACAAACTCAGTAAGGAAAAACTTCACCTATCCTTTCAAATGTTAACATTCTCATTATTTAAATTCTTCTGGGGACCAGCAGATGGTACAATGGTTATGTTGTTGGACTCCCACGTGTTTGACTGCAGTTTGAGTCCCAGACCTGGCAGCTTAAAACTCACACTGGGCATGTGTCCAGATGTGTCCAAAAGCCAGAGAGGAAACTGGAGGAAAGGGATTGTGTGTGTGATTTCCCCCCTTAAGGGGTAGATTTCTCACTTTCTGTCTCTCTGTATCTCTCTGTCTCTCCAGCAAGTGAACATGCCCTATAGCAAAAATCTCTTTAAAAAAAATTCTGTTGAATCATCTCTCAGTAATGTACACTCTGAAGCCCATTTTACTTTATTTTCTTTTTTTTTTTTCAGAAAAGTGTCTATGGGTAGAGATGTTCTATTTCTAAAATATATCATTCTATTGTCTTTATCAATGAAACAAGGCTTGCTTTTCTAATCTTAAATACCTTCATCATAATCCAGTACCTTGCAAAGCTTGAAGACACGTTTCCAAATTTTTCTGGAATTTGCTGTTGCATAAGAAAAGTTACAGTAAAGGCCAGCAGGTGGCATAGTGATTATGGAGCTGGATTCTCACATGGCCAGCTATGGTTGGAGTTCCGGATCATGGGACCCACTTGTGTGCGCAGTGTGTACAGATCGACCCAGGAACCGCACCCTGATCTTCCATATGGCATCAGCATTACAGAGCACAGTGCTACTGCTGTGTCGCTACAGCAAGGCCCATTTTTTAAATCATAATGCTTTTTATTGGAATTTGTAGGCTTTCTATCTGTATACCTTGATCTTTCTCAATGAAAGGTCATTTTCTTCCATTATATTTTTAACTTTTGTTCAGTTTGTATTTCTTCTTGATTCCTTAAGAAATACAGAGTACATAAAATTCTTAGATATAGCTTCTACCTATCCTCTACCCTCTAAATCCATTCTTTTTCCATCTCCTCATCCTTTTACTCTGTGCCCTAGGCAAATATCTTGAGTTCGTTCCCGACGTGAGTTCTGCAGCACTGAGTCCATTCTTTACACCCTCAGTGCGGGATTTTATTGTTTCTGTGTTGCTTTACGTCCTCACCCCTCTCCACTCTCTCTCCTACATCTATTTACACCTCACTCTGGTGACTTTTCATTCTGCTGTTCTCTCTTAGTGGCTTTGGGCTCCTGTTTTATAACAGATATGGCTTCTTGCATGCTACTTTTATTTGTATAGCACTCCTTGATGACTTTCAGTGACTATCCCTGGATGATGAGGCACACGTTCAGATTTGGTGTTTTCAAATAAGCAGAGTGTGTGTATGGCTAATGCTTTGGGAGTTTCCAGAGGGCTGGCTGTCTCTGCTTCCTCCATGTTTGAGTGTAGGACTGGTGGGACTGAAATACAGAACAAGACCATTCCAATAAAGCCAGTGCAGGGATTTATTACAGGGTAAACTCACATGGGAGGAGTATAGTGGCTGGTGATTCCACGGAACTCACAGCTTTAACTCCACGCTCATTCTGCTACAGTTCATCCTCTTCCTCAAACACTGCCCTGAAGTCATCTCACACCGAAGCAAGTTGGGGCTTTAAAAAAAGAAATTCAAAGGGGCTACACTTGGGTTAGGAGGGAGTTTGCTTCTAACTCCCTGGATCAACTTTAACAATTGCCAGGTGGGCCTGGGAGAGAACACATCTTGTTATACAGCATGGGTGGAAAAAACGAGGACAGACAAGATGTTATCAGTCTTAAGAAGTAAGGCTAGGGAACCAGCAGTTAGCGTAATGGCTATGTCGCTGGACTCCCACGTAGTCAACCGCGGTTCGCGTCTCGGACCCGGTGGCTTACAATTCACGCCGGGCGCGTGTGCGTGCGTGCCCAAGATCCCGAGAGGAGAATGGAGGAGAAGGGATTGCGGCGTGACCATCCCCCCTGGGGGGTGATTTCTCGCTTTCTGTCTCTCTGTCTCTCTCTGTCTGTCTGGCGAGCGCACGCGCCCTATAGCGAAAAAAAAAAAAAAAAAAAAGAAGTAAGGCTAGTGGGGCCTGCAGGTGGCATGATGGTTAAAGGTGCTGGACTCCCACATGGCCAACTATGGTTCTAGTCCCAGACCCAGTGCCTTGCTTTCTCACTTTCCTTCTCTTTCTCTCTCTCTCCCTGGTCAAATTAAAAAGTAAATAATAGTAAAATTAAATAATTTTTAAAAATAAGTAAATAAATAAAGAGGGTCCAGTAGGTGGCACAATGGTTACATCGTTGGACTCCTATGTAGTTGACCACAGTTTGAGTCTTAGACCTGGTGGTAACAGGCCAGGCATGTGTGCCCACATTATAAGAGGAGAATGGAGGAGAAGGGATTGTGGCATGCACATCCCCTCTGTGGGGTGATTCCTTGCTTTCTGTCTCTCTGTCTTTCTCTGGTGAGCACAATGCATCCTAAAACAAAAATATCTCTTAGAAAAAAAAAAAGAAAGAAAAGAAATAGGGCTAGTAACTCATACTTCTACGGCCCAACAACTTGCTTTTAAAGAGATAGTAGAGTTGAAAAAACAACTATTCAAGGTCATATACAATATGAGACTATCTATGGGGCATTGTACTCTGTGAGTACAGTTTGTAAATAAAGGTAATATCACTTCATAGATCCTGTAGTATATATTAATTTGTAGATTGTAATTTTTCATGGTTTCTCTCTTCCGAGAAAGTCAAAACTTCTATTGGTGTTGGTGGAGATCTCATTCCAGTTCAGCAGACCTATCCCAAAAGAGAACCTGTGAATACTGGAAATTTAAAAATAATTATCTACCCATCACCCCGCTACAGATATGAGAATAGGAGTTTTCCAGACATTAGGAAACAAAAAATAAAATTGGACTCTATAATGCATCTTTTCTTGTTCATTAACAAAATATTTAAGAATTTTAATTTTTCATCTTTATTTATGACATTTTAAAAAATTTTAAATATGATGTTTTGTGTGTTGTTAAAAATATCATTAAAGAAACTATTGAAAACTAATAAAAGAAGAAATATTACCTATTTAAACCTTAGTACCACCATTAGCATTCTGTGGATTTCTTTCCAATTTCATTGTTTATGTATAACTTTAATTTATAGTTTTTTAAAAGAACTATTTATTTAATTTTATTTATGATTATTATTTCTTAAATTTGCCGTAGGGCATATGCACTCACCAGAGAGAGGCAGAGATAGAAAGAAAGGAAAAGTGAGAAAGCGAGCTGCCAGGTCCAGGACTCAAACTGTGGTTTGCCATGTGGGAGTCAAGTGCCTCAACCACCACACCACTTGCTGGCCCCTAATTATACTTTTTAATATATAGTTTTTAATTTATACTGTTACAGGCAGGGTGATATATATGATGGGGCTTTTAAAAGTTTGCAAACAAATGGAATTAAAGCACAAGTTTATTTTGGTGTAAAAATACTATGAAATCAAGGCAGTTTTTCAGAATACACATTTTTCATGAACTTTTTAAATGCCCCATATGGGATCAACAGATGGCATAATGGTTACATTGCTAGACTCACACGTAGTCTGACCCGGTGACTTAAAACTCATGCCTGGTGTGTGCGTGTGTATCCAAAATCCTGAGAGGAGAATGGAGGAGAAGGGATTGAGACATGGTCATCCCCCTGGAAGATTATTTCTCTCTTTCTGTCTCTGTCTCTCCAGTCAGTGCACAAATCCTATAGCAAAAATCTCTCTAAAAAAAATAAAAATAAAGGCCCCCATATAAGTGTCTATATATACATATACACATAATGTTTCAGGATCCTACTTTTTCAGCTAGTGTTGTATTAAATATATCTTAAGTGTTATTCATAAGCATGATTTTTAATACTTTAAGTTGTATCAAAGTAATGGACCATGGCTACTTAAATAGATTATAATGACTCACCATAAAAGAAATCCTGCAATAAATATTTATAGTAATTTCCTTACTATTCCAAAACTGGTGAAATTGAACCAAAGGATACAAACATTTGACATATTTTAATGTATTGGGTAGCTTTCCAAAATTTTGAACCAATTTATAAACGAATCTGCAAAACACAAATACGCATTAATTTTATTCTTTGGTTGTATTCATTTTTTTTAAATCATGATTATCAGTAAAATTTATTTTTACTATATATTTATCTACTAATTGCATTTCTTCTTCGGGAAAATCCTATAGCTATTATAGTTTCTTTAAAAGATAGTTACTCTAAAACAGATGGAAAGTATCTATCTCTTCAAGGCAATTTTGAAGGAGGTTACAATCATCCCAAAAAGTAGAATTCCTGATTCCACCATTCTCAAGGGCTTTCATTCTCTTCTCTCGTACTCTGCATTTAACTACTAGTTTCTAGGTAAGCCATATAATTTGTGATTTCTTTTATGCTCAGCCTTTTGACATTGCTCATACAGCTCCCTCATTTGGAATGGTCTTTACCTTTCTTGAATGCACATACATGCACACGCGTGCACATACGCACAGAACTGTGGCTTTTCTCAGGCTCCAATTGTACCTTGGTATTACTTCTATTATACCACCCAACCTTCTGCATTATAGTCTCTAATAGTTCTATTAGATTTTATCACAGGCCCATGGATTTCTGGAGGGCAAGAACACCTCATTTTTAATTCCTAAATCTACATTACTTATCACAGTGACCAGAGGAAAGTAGAAGCTCAATAAATAATTCTTTGAGAATAGATAGTATTGAATGATGAACACGGTTGCCTACCTGGTGATAGACGTGAGTGCTATTCTCCCTTATTGCCATGACTTTGGAGGGTGGCTTGTTTGAATAAGAAGGACTGTTAACCTGAGAGTCAGCCAGAACGCGGTTCAAACTCCCAGCTTTTCCACCAACAGGCTCTGTGTACCTACCATCTTTGGGCCTCCATTGGAACAAATGGTGATGTAAAGCACACCTTACAGGATTATTCTGAATATAAATGAGGTAATGTACCTATGCAAAAAATCTACCCACAGTAGTGGCTCAATAAATAGGCACTTTTAAAAAGTGTTGCTAATGACTAAGACTAAGTTCATTACAATAAAATATCAACAAATCCAAAGTATAGTGTTCTTTTTCTGTCACTGCCAAGGCCAAGAGAATACTTCAACTGTACTACACAGACCCTTGCTGCTTAGGCAAGACTATTCCTTTAAGACTTAAAAAAGAATTAGATTCAATCATGTTTTGGAAAAAAAAACCTTGTGTTTCCCAAAGGCAAGAGACATAAAGTTCTTTGTAAAGTAACTCATGATCCAATCATCTACTACTTAATCTTTTTTTGTTTGCCTCATTAGTATTACTGAAGGTATATGGGGACTTGAAATTACTATAAATAAAAGTACCACTATCCCTAATGGCACAAGAACTTCTGGAACATGCTCTACTTTCCATTTCTAAAAATATATTCACTCAGGCCATGCTAAAGAAGCAAGGGCAATCTGCCCAGTTGAAAGTCAGATTTAAACTGGTGGTCCATTCAGCTGCAGGGCGTGTCCACACACATGCACTCACACAAGCACACATGCACATGCATGCATATGCATACATACACACGTACCAGAAATCCTCTGACACTTGGCTGCTTCTATGTATCATGAGCCACGATTCAGACATGACTTCTGTGTGCCTTACACAAGACTGAAGGGCATTTTTCACCCATCTGCCAACCAGATGAACTCAGGGGAAGAGTCACAAAGACCATGAGGATGTGAATGACAAGTATTTGTGCAGAATATCCTTGCCAAGCTCTTTTCCTCTACCGCAAGCTAAACCTCATCACAAGCTGTTTTAAGTCCCACACACCGCAGTTCTGCCCTCAGATGGCAGCTCAGACAGTCTCTCCCAGGATGCGATGGTCCCAGGCCTCATTCCATGCAATTCTACATGATTACGATGTAGCACGTGAGCATCTCTACAATGATGCCAGGCACCGTCACATGCTCACTCGTCATTGTTTTGTTGCTACCTTTGCCGACCTCTCTGTACATTCACCAGATCATCCTCCACACTGCAACTCCTCCCCCAGAGGGTCAAAGTTGTTGTCCTAAGCAGAGCTTCTCAGATGCTGAGGAACACCCAGAATTTTCCATTTAGACCCTTCTGGCATCCTATACTATAAGACGTGCCCAAACAGATTTTCAAAAATTGTAGTTCCTGTTAAACTTTTACATCTAATTTAAAAACGTTCTTAAATACAATATATTCAAAGAAGAGTTCAAAATAGATGGGAATAAAAGGAGTCTCTGAGTATTGTTTAAAACTCCCTGAACAGTTTAATAATCTGGTAATATATACCTCATGTTGTAATGTTAATAGAGATAAATATTTTTATTGGATATTTTATAAACACAGCTTTTCTTTAGCATTGATTTCATTTCAGAACAACTTCATATTTATTGGGCGCAAGGTTTCTAAAAAAGTTTTTGAAACCTTTATCTATACATTTTGTTATTACAGTAGTGGCATATATAGAGAAAATATACTTTCTCCTTTGCCAGTGAATTTCATTTTGTGTAATTTCCATATTGAATCTTTGAATTTAATTTCTACTCCTATATGTGTGATAATTTCACAAAGTAATAGAATTTTATCCAATGTTTTTGTGGTTCTCTAGTTGCTTTCATAAAGAAGGCAAACTATTTTCATGTAATGTTAAGAGTTAGAATTCTCTTTCCCAAATATAACTTTATTATTAGTTTGTGAAAAAATAAAGTTGTAATCCCATTTTTAAAAGAAATGCAAATGTTTATTTCAGAAGGGTAGTTTTGGTTATATGTTTATGCACAAAGTTTTACTTGATTTATCTTAATAAAAAGACTTCGCTAAATAAAGAAATACAATATATTCTATGGTGGTATTTATGAACTAATTGTAGAATTTGTAAAAAAGAAAAAAATAATAATAAAAAGCTACAGACAGCATGGCCCAAGAGTGCATCAGGAGTTTAAAATGCATGCTATACATCATCTCCCAAGTCTGTTCTTTGTGTTCCTGTGTGTGCACAGCCTCATTTGGAAGTGATGTCTGTAATATAAATTTCAAGTCCTTTGAAATGTAAACTCTTCATTTAAAGGCTTTACTCTCACCCAGCCTCAACCTTGTCAAGTGCTTGCCTCCATGTAACTATGGCAAAGAAATCACAAGCCAGTAATGTAGAAGATGGGGACTCACCCTGAAAAGCAGTGGGAAAGAAAGGCTTAGAGGAGCCAAATGAAGCCATTGTAGAGGGATCTACTTACAGAGGGAGCTGAGATGAATTTTTCTCCAGAACACCCTGGCAACACATTTACCATCACCAAAGACGCTTTGACCCCACTTAGATAGGCAGCCCCACAGTAGCCTTTCAAAGCGTGAGCTGGAGTGAGAAGGCTCATGGTTGAGTCAGTGAATTTGCTGGGTGTGACTGGAACAATGTTCTTCAGAATTATCTGGCAAAAGTAAGCCCTTCCTCCTGTGGAGAGGCTTTAAGAGTTTATAACTTTTAAACTAAGACTAGTTTCTGAACTAATTACAGGGTGCCAGTGAACACTGAACACTGGGTACTATTTTAGATGATAAACTATTTTGATTGTAAGAGAAATAAACATTAAGAGACTTAAGGTGATTATAATGACAGGCAAAAAAAAAAAAACAACTAAGAACACAGTGATACATTCGTAACTGGGAAATGCAGAATAAAATACAACAATAACTACATCAGGATATGATCAGTTCATAGTATTCTGGAATTGTGTGGTTTGTGAATGATGTTTTAGGGGTTATTAAATTGTAGGGAAATGAGTATATGCACGAAGAGTATGGAGAAAGGCACCATGATGTAAAGCAACATGGGCTTCGATATTCTCCTTTTCTTCTTCTATTCAGTCCTTGGCCCGCCACAATCTGGCTTCTATCCTCACCACTCTCTAGCCATCAATTCCATAAAACTGCTTTTGCTAACAATGGAAAATCATTATTACTAAGTCTGAAGGACACTTTTCATTCTTGTCTAATTTGATTTCCCTCCATAGCATTCAACTCTATGGACGTGCTCTGCTTTCTGAAATACTCTCATTCTTGGCCTGCTGGACATCATCTCTTGCATGTCCTCTGATTGTCTTAGTCACTCCTCAATCTCCTTGTAAATGCTTCTTTCTTTCTTCCTGGTTCCTCCGGTGTTGTTACTAAAGGTGCTACTGCAGTAATTTTTGTTCTTTCTTTTTCTCTAGTGATGCTATCTATTAAAATGACTTCAAGTGCTTGCTCCTTATAGGAGGACTTCCTTATCTGTACTTCCAGGCCAGACCTTTCTCCTGAGCTTCAGATCTCTAAAGTCAACTGCCTGTCAAAGTTCTGCATCAGTTATCCACTCCTGTATAACAAACCACCCCTGGAACAGTGAATTAAATCAATGGTAATTATTAATTGTCCTTAGTACTCTGGGGGTTCAGCTAAGTAGCTGTGGTCATGACAAGGTCTCAGATCATTTCAAAGTCTTCTTTATTCAAATGCCTAGCATCTATGCTGGGGAGACTTGAATAGCCACAGACTTGAACTCTGGACCATCTCTCCACATACATGTGTGGTCACTTCATGTGGTGGTCTCAGAGTTGTCGACTTCTTCCATGACAGCTAAAAAACTGAAAAAAGAAAAAAGTAGCCCCTTATGTCCAGACTTCTCTGACATTCACAGCTAAGCCATGTTTTCTTCCCACTGGACATAAACAACCTCCAACTAATAGAGTATCAACCTCTGACTAATGTATAGAATATTAACTTCCAAACAATTTACTCTGAGACCTTAATAAAATTAAACAAAACAAGTCCACCTCATAATTTTGTATAGATACACACACACACAAAAAAAAAGAAACAAGGTCACTATGCCACCCACAAAATATACAATTATAGAATTACCTCCACCTTCTGATAGCATCCAGTCTAGACCAAACCCTTGCTTCCTTAAATCTTTTCCCAAATTACCCACCCTAAGTCCAAATCTTATAATAGATTCTTTCTTACACTCTTTTACTGAAACATCCCATGATTCTCCATGGTGCATATTCTCCTATGATACAGTAGCAATAAATGCAATTTGTTTAAGTGCAGGTATTTTCCAGGTGGACTTTGGTTAAGGGGCACTGACAGTTTCCACAGCAAGTGTCTCTAGAAATCACACAGCATTTCTTCTGAAGCATTATGTTCATCAAGATTGTCACAAAGGTCCACCCAGACTCAAAGGGAGGAGACAAAGACTCCACGTATTGATAAAAAGAATATCGAGAATTTTTAGACAAATATTTTTAAACCACCACCACATCTACAATGATGTAGAGGTGCCCATAGGCATTCAATAGTCATCATATCAATACTGAACTAGAGCCTTTCTCTGGTATTCTCTTAGCCCAACCTGTCCCTAGGACTTCCTCAATGGGAAGGCCACTTCCTCATGGGAAATCCAGGTCATTCTCACTACTTCCCACTCACATCTTTGCTCACAGGTTGGGTTGGTCTTTTTTTTTTTAAATTTGCCAGAGTGTGTGTGCTCTTCCAGAGAAAGGAAAAGACAGAGAGGGATAAGTAGGAAAGCAACCCCATGAGTAACGGTTATGTCACAATCATTTCTCCTCTATTTTTTTCTCCTTTGGGGACTTAGGGAACACACACACACACACATTTTGCCTGTTTCTCAAGTGCCATGTCCAGTACTCAAACCACACAGTTGGCCACATGGGATCCAACCACCTTGATCACAAAACCATGGGCTGGCCCCCACTTTGGTCTTTTAGGGTAGAGTACTTTGGCCACACAGAGGTGCCATCATCAGAAAGCATTGCAGTCAAGTAATGGTGTGGGGCAGCTGCACTCTGCTCATGTGGTCACTGGAAGTCACCACAATTGCTACCAACAAACAATCAATAGGAGGAAACAACACAGGCCTGGTTCATAATTCAGTTGGTATGATTTATTGGCGCTTGCCAGAAATAGACTACTGTTGCATTATACCCCCACCTGTGGTGGTTATGAAGAAGAAAGGGAAAGGGAAACTCTCTCAGTGGGTCAAAATATGAACATACTTGATTGCCCTTGAAGAGAGGATCATATCTCCAAATATATAGTAGCTTTTAAGCAGAAGTGAATGGCTGGACCTCTTTAGATGAGAGAAGAGAGAAGGTTTGACTATTAGGAAAAGTCTGGGAAAGAAGTGTGGTAATAAAGTTATGAGGATACACACAAAGCAGACTTCACATTGTTGCTCCAGAGCAGAGGAGATTCTTGACAACTATGTGCTCAGGATGATTGATTTATTCTGTCACTCTTAGCCAGGTCCTTCCTTTGACCACCCCAGCGCTTATGTACCAAATTCTGGAGACAGTGTCCCTGGTGCTACAGCAGAGGCTATGCATGATCCGGTAGTACGGATAACCCATAAAAGGTGATCCAGCCACTGCCATGGCTGAATTCCCAGCCTGTCAACATCAACCTGATGCAAAGCCCTAGATGCAGTAACATGGCTCAGAGAGACTAGCCAAGTCACCTGGTGAAACATTATTACATAAAGAATGATCCATTTTGAAGGGGATAGCCATTTGTTCTTACCAGAATACATACACACTCTGGATACGTTTGTCTTCTTTTCCTGCAGTGTCTTTACCAGTATCACCACCAAGAGCTTACAGGTTATGTAATTCATCAGTAGGAGATCTCTACAATAAGACCAAGATAACATTTTACAGCCAAAGAATCACAACAATCTTGTCATGGGAGTCATTGAAATCTCCACTTACCCTATCTCAGAAAACCAGAATGATGGAATAGTCTGATAAAGACAGTTAAGGAAACAGCCTGGGTACAAAACCTAGTGAAGCTGAGAACTGTTCTTCACAATATTGCATATGCACAAAATAAGCTCATGAGTGGTTCTTGCCCACTAGCTAAAATGTGTAGGTCCAGGAGCTAAAGGATAGATGTGTGATTAACTCTGCTCATTAGAGTTCCCAGTGACCCATCGCAAAAGTTTGTGCTATCTGTCCCTGAAAACTCAGGTTTTTCTTGCTTAAAGGCTTCATTTTTGGAACAGGGTAATACATGTATTTCTACCAAGAAAAACATTAATGTCCTCACTAACCTGGAAACTAATTAGTTTGGGTTCCTCAAGCCAGTGCACCAGTAAACAAATAAAGAAAATACTATGTGACATAGATCATAGACCTTATAGACCATGATTTCCCTAAGGAACTAGGGTAACTATATAATAGCAGGAAAGAAGAACATGGCTAAAACCCAGGATTCCCTGAGGTGCCTCTGATGTTCCTGTGTCCAATGATAATAGCAAACAAGAAATTATAGCAAATATCTGTTGAAAGAGAGAAGGCAAATAAAATGCTTTCAAACAAGTCTGGATTACTCACCAAGTAAGCAATAGATTATCAAAACAATATTATGAAGGTATATAGTTACATCCTCATTTATTCAATTAGCCCTTTATTGTTAAGCCTTTATATCTATATTACCCAAGGTCTGGATGGGAGAGAAAAATGATGACAGTTATTAAACAGGGAAAATTTACTACTAAAAAAACTATTAACTGTTAAAAGACATAAAAGAGGATTCTAAGAGGTCCCCAGGAGTCACAAGTTAAAAATGCAGTTACTATTTTTAGGCTAAGGAATAGACAATAAACACACTAAGGACTAGGGAAACCCTTCTTGTCCCAAGACTGAGATTCAAACCTCTGAAAGGAGAAGGTGGCTGCTACAGGCAGCTTAAAGTAGCAAAGAAACTTGACTGAAGTGCAGGCTGGTATTGGTAGCCAGAACAGCTTATCATTGCTGTTAGTGTGGGTGGGTGAAAGCTGATCTGCAGGGCTGACTTACCCTAGCTGGGTGATTGGGTGGGCTACCACTGACCTGATAAGCGACTCACCATTCCTGGGGGATACAACCAGGCTGAAGCAGTTACAAAGTGGCTGCTGGTAAGGTCAGGTAGTTTGAAGTGAAACTGGAGCCTCCATTGCTCTGCAGGGTCAGTGCCTTCTACTGATGAAGCTGAATATCCCACCAGGTGACAAAAGGTATGTGTTTGTAGAGTCCTGCTCCAGAAACACAAAGTAGGATAAAGAAAGGTAGATTTAGAGTTCAGAGACAAACTGATAGTGGCGGCCTTGCAAACTTTCATTGTTATAGCTAACGCTATCATCGTTTTCAGAATTCTTTGAGACTAGCTCATGATCATTTTCTTTAAGACATATTCTAAGAGATAGAATTACCTAGTATAAAGATGTAAACATTTAGGAGCTGGATTGTGGCAACAATAATATAGCACTGTGAGGCTGGCCCACACAGCAAGGTTCTTGGTTTACCTCTTGAGATATCCCTCAGGCATCAGGCAAGCAAAGTCCATGGTCCAGGCCTGGCTGAAACCAGGGACAGTTGTACTCTGTCGGGGGTGCTCATCTCCCTGTCTTTTTCCCACTCTTACTCATAGAAGAAATCAACAATTTTTTAAAAAATATTCGAACATTTAAAAAAACTTTGAAGATACAATATAACTTTCCTTTCTAAATACTGTGTTCATTCATGTTTGGGCCAGCAGGGCAGGATTACATGAAGCATAAGCACGGTCTGGACAATTCTAGGAGGCTGGTGTGGTAGAACAAACCCTCGTCAGTAGTGCTCTTAGCTGACAGCCAGCCCTGCCTACTCTCCTCTACCTATTTACTGTGTAGCCTTTCGGTGAAATGATTGCGGTTAGTTTGTTAAAATGGCTATCAAAGCAGAGATAAAACAAAGGTGTTAATAGTTGGAAAACAAATTATTTTATGTGACATGAACAAATTCACAAGCCACATCCAATTCATAGGAGAAACCTGATTTAGGAAGCCAACAGCCATGTTCCCATTTTAGAATTAGGACTTGGGAAATGCTCAAGATGACCCGTCAGGAAAGTCAAGGTCGTCCTCTTGTACATAAATGTGCAGGGTTGTCATAAGGACCAGCAACACCCGTGTGCAAGGCACATAGGAAGAGTCTGTAAATAGTAGCTTTATTTTCTGAGAGCACTGCTGTTAAATTTCTAAAAATTCAAACATATGTGTTTTTTATTTTGGTAAAGTTGTTTTAATTATGGATGTAAATACACTTCACATGCCTAAGCTAAAACGATGCAACAGTAAAGTGTTATGCCTTGATGCCTATTAGTTACAGATTCGATGGTATTTCTTCCCAGCTTCTTAACAAATACCATTTGTCTTCCTTAACTGCTTTCACTGCAATAAA
Source organism: Tupaia tana (assembly GCA_026018925.1). Lineage (NCBI taxonomy): Eukaryota > Metazoa > Chordata > Mammalia > Scandentia > Tupaiidae > Tupaia > Tupaia tana. The sequence goes on from JAKSZU010000013.1 coordinate 28,782,844, forward strand.
ATCTCAATACAATAGGCAGAAGTGGAGGAGGAACAGTTATTACAAGATCTTTGCATTTCTCTTTGCTCCTAATATACTTTGTTTGTATTATCATTTGAACACTTACCCTACTTGTATTTAATAAACCATTTACATTATATCTGCAATGAAGCCCATTTGGAGTAAACTATATCTAGCGTTTTGTTTTGCATATAGAAGTTCCTTAAAATAAAAAATCAGGTTTTGCAAACACAAATGCTTTCATGGGCAAAGCATGTATCATAAATTAATGAAGCAGAAATAATATAAAGTGATAGGGGGACCGTCTAATAGATAAAGGATCCAAATCCTACATGGCTGATTACAATTCAAATCCAGCCTTAGGAACTTAAACACACTGAGCAGACGTACATGCCTAGAATCCTGACAGGATGGAGAAATGAAGGAGAGTGGATTAGGTGTGACCACACACCATTGGGTATATTTTCTCCCTTTCTCTCTCTGTCTCTCTCTGGAGAGTGCATGTGCACTCTAGAAATTAAACTAATAATAATAATGATAGGGGCCCCTAAGGGATTACAAAATTGGAAAGAGCATACCTCATCCTTAGGCAAAATAAAATAATAAAATAAAACAAAACATCCTTCTTAAAAAAAAATCTTCAAACTACATTAGACTTGCAGACAGACAGTTTATAGATTCTGTGTAAATCGTGGATGAATTGACTTAGAAATTGAATTAGTGTTAAGGAAAAACAAAACAACAACAAAATAGATTAATCAAATAAAACTACTGTTCAGATTCTTAATCACTTTAAAGTATAAAATTCAGAGGTAATTAGTAAATTCACAATGTTGGGAAATGATCACCACTATCTATTCTAGTACTTTTTCATCACTCCAAAAGGAGATTCTTCCCATTCAGCACTCACTCCCCACCCTCTCCCTGTAGCCCCTGGAAACAACTACAGTCCTCCCTGGGTACCTGCAGGAGGACTGGTTCCCACATGCTAATGCGCATTCCCTTACAGGCAGCCCTTCTTACCAGCCCTCCATACGGGCAGGTTCTTCAATGGATGTGTTCAACCACCAGCTGATCTTTGACTCCACTGATACAGACCCACGCTTACTGAGGCCAACTGTGATTGCCTTTCTGTAAGATATTTACTTTTGCTTTTCTTTGCACCCTCAGTTAGGTCGACATCCAAAGAAAATCAAAGCAGAAGTGTTGTCTGATATGTTAAGAAAACATAGCCAATTGCTAAGACATGAAACCAATCCAAATGTCCATGAACAGATGAATGGATTGAAAAAAATGTGGCACATATACTCTATGGAATACTACTCAGCCATAAAAAAAAAAGACAACAAGACTCTGGCTTTTGATGGAAAGTGGATGAATATGGAAGATTTACTGCTGAGTGAAGCAAATCAGGCTATGAAAAAAAGACATTGTATGTCTACACTTAATACATACCAACTTGTCCATGCTCAATGGTGGAAGCTGAAAGATTAGAGTATATAGAAGGTTGGAAAATGTTTATGGATACTGGATACAGTGTGGGAAGAGGCTGGGAAAAGAGGGAGAGTGTGGGGAAAGGTTAAGGAGAAAAATAGAAAAGCAAGACATTTATGGGACACAGAAATGAATTATTTTCTATTGATAATGTTTATAATATTCCTAACTGTACTGGTGTTAACTGTATTCATGTTGGGAGAATTCACTTTACAAGCTAAGTGATATATAGTGATTGAATGTATAAAAGAAATTAAAATAAAAGTTAAAAAAAAAACACATAGCAAAGAGGGCAGAATAAAGATCTCCAGTTGTGCTCTCTGAATTCCAAGTTACAACAGAAGAGGAAAAACTAGTCACAGCCCCCTTTGATTTCTTTAGCCTGCCGAAAGAGCTATCATCCCAACCCATAACTCAAAGATGTGAGCTATTCTCTCAGTTTTACTTGCATTTTACTTTATTCTATCTAGCTTTTTTGTTTACTTCTTTTAAGACAAATATATTTAAATTCTTTTAAAAATACATTAAATTTTAAGGTCTGAGACTAATGATACAATTCTCCTATTGAGATTTCTTTCTTGTTCTCTACTGCGCATTTCTCCTCTTTGTAGATAAATTGTGGTAGAGTGTCTTCCTTTGCCCCTGGTAATAAGTACTTTTGTTGGTCTGTCAGGAAGCTGTTGATTTGAAAATATATCCCTGATCTATTAAATAAAACAAAAAATTACAAACTATATCTACCAATGATCGCAAATTTTGAAATTAATTCTACATAAACTTATGCAAGCTTGGAAAAGTTTCTGAGCACTATTTCATAAATGGTTAACTGTAGTCACCCCTAGGAAGTAGAAATGAAGGATGCAGGATGAATCCCCACAGGCTGCTTTATATCATTGAATGACTCATTCATTCTTGGTGGCCTTGTTTTAATATACAAGATGTCTGCTTTATGCTTTGAGTTAACTGAAAATGAGTTTAATATGCCTGGCATATAAACACTCACACCGCACCCCTTATGCCTAAGCACTTCTCATTGGTTGCATCAGGATTGTTGATTGATATTAGTCTCCTTGGCAACCAAGGAAAACGCTTTGGAGAAGGATTTCCCTCTAAGCCCAAAGCTTTGCAGAGAGTATCCAGGTTAACTTCAGAGTAATACAAATATAATTTTTAAAATTTAATATTTTCTACATTCAGTTTTTTAAAAAAAAATTTCCCAGTAAAAATAGACTTGGGCAAGTCACCTCACTGTCTAGTGATTTTAAAGTTTAAAAAGTTCTAATAGACAAATATTTTTCTGCCTAGAGTATAAAATTCCTAAACACAGGCACAAAATTGTCTATAGTCTGAAAAATTATATATTCCTATGTTATCATTTAAAATACATTTGAATTCCTAATTTTATTTTATCTAATAAATATTTGTCAAATAGCATCTTTTGTACAAAATAATACATGCTACCTATAGAAAAGTGGATATAAAGAGAAGGTAAAATAAATGCCTTAAAATCTTATCACAAAGATAAAGCAACTACTCACATTTCACAGTCTATTCATCCAATTTTCTTCCTATATGTACATATTTATGTGTGCATACTTGTTCATATATATATATATATATACATATATATATGTATATATATATATGTATATATATAAATTATAAAGAGAGATATTTGCTATAAGGCGCATGTGCTCGCCAGAAAGACAGAGAGAGACAGAGAGACAGAAAGCGAGAAATCACCCCCCAGGGGGGATGGCCAAGCTGCAATCCCTTCTCCTCCATTCTCCTCTCTGGTTCTTGGGCACGCACGCACATGCACCCAACGTGAGTTCAAGCCACCAGGTCTGAGACTCGAGCTGCAGTTGACTACATGGGAGTCTAGCAACATAGCCATTACGCCAACTGCTGGCCCCATTCATATATATTTTAAAACAAATTCTTTTCCACAATAAGGCTTAAATGGCACATCCTGCTATATGAGCACATACTGCTACTTTTGAATATTTAGATTGTTTTTAGTATCTCATAATTTTAAACAATCTGTTACATGATTAAATTCATATCTTTATGAATTAATAATTATTATCCTTTTTAAAAGTTATTTATTTAATTTAATTTATTATCATTATTGTTTCTAAACTTGTTCTAGGACATGAGAGATAGAAAGTGAGAAAGCAAGCCACCAGGTCTGGGACTCAAACCAGTCGGCAATATAGGAGTCCAGCACCTCAACCACCATGTCACCTGCTGGCCCTAATAATTATTATTCTTAGTAGTGCTTGAATGACCCATCTCTGGATGATGAGAGCCCCTTTATGGTGACTCCTGGGTTCTTCTGATAAAACCAATATAGTCTTTCATAGCTTCTCTGCTTTCCAGTGTATTAAATATTCCAGGCATGTTTTACATGTATTCTGACCCATGTCAGACAGTTCTTCGAAGAATCCTCATGTCTTTTCATGGAAAATGGTATTTAGAAAGCACCATCAGGGCAGCACAGGGGTTGTTTATTTTATTGCTACTGGCTTTATAATTATTCCTATGTCTTTTCAGAAGACTGAAGTGTAAAATAATTTTTAAAAGAAAAAATATTAAGTGATATGGTTTGAATCCCCTTCATCCCCACAAATTTATGTATTGAGATTTGGCTGTTAGGGATTAAAAGGGTGAAGCTCAATCTATTTATGATGTTGGAAGCTGGGGCCTTTGGGAGCACATTAGAATTAAGGTCTTTAGGGCAGGACCCCCAGGACTGAAGTCTGGTGAGTTCATAAGGAGAAGGAATGAGACAGACAGAGACACAGGGACACAGATATAAGCACCCCTGCTCTCTCACCATACGATGCCCTGGGAACCCCACCAACAAGACCCTTACTGGATATAAGGGTCTCCAAACCTGTATCTCCAAACTATGAGCCAAATAAACCTCTTATAAATCACTTGGTTTCAGATATTTTTTGATATAACCAATAGAACAGATTAGAAAAATGAGTTGATATTTAATATTTTCAGTTTCAATTTAGGTTAATAATATGTTTACTAATGTCTTTAATTTTATATTTTATCTCTTTTTTCTTACTCTGATATCTTGGTCCCTAATGATATTAACATAATCATGCCTAAACCTTATTTTAATATCTCTGCACCCACATGTTAGGGTAAAGCATAACATAAAATCAACAGATAACTGGGGGTCTTTAAAAAGTTCATGGAGAATAAAAATTGTAAAACAAAACAAAACAAAAAACTACACATGATTTTTTTTTGCACCAAAATAAACTTGTACTTTAATTTCATTTTCCTCAAACTTTTAAAAGTTTTCTCATATTATGTGCATAATAGTTTCAGAGTAATAATTTTAATATAATTATGAGCAGTATAATTATTCAAAGCTTTGGATTATTATAGTTATTTTTATCTTTGTTTACATTTCTCTAGAGATATGCCTTCAAGTCACTATGTTTTAAAGTAACATGAAATAATTCCTTTCTCTGGGGTTGTGCTACCAGTTGAGTTCATAGTTAGATCAATGTGTCTATCTTTATTTCCTTTTTAAAAATGATTCCCTTCAGGACCAACAGGTGGCATGGTGGTTGAGGCACTAGACTCCCACATGGCAGACCTGGTTTGAGTCTCAAACCTGGCAACCTGACTTCTCACTTTCCCTCTCTCTTTCACTGTCTGGTAAGTACATGTACCCTATAGCAAAAATAATAATAAAATAAATAAACAATTCTTTAAAAAATTATTCCTTTCCTATTCTACCATTTTTTTAAAATTATGGAAAATATAAACTTGCTTCTAAAGTCAAATCTACTAAAAAGGTATAGCCAGAGAAGTCAGACTCCTATCCCTGTCTTCATCCTGTTCTCTCTGTCTTTCTGGAGCCAACAATTTAAAATAAATAAATAATGGTGTGTCTGTCCTTTGTTTCTTTTTACTACACACACACACACACACACACACACACACACACACTTCTTGGCTGAATGGTAACTACTATCTACTTGCATTTTCTCTGTCTTGCTGGTTCATTTAACAGTCTGTCCTGGAGGTCACCCCTGGCAGTGTACAGAAATGGGCCTTGTCTGGACAGCCAGTCCTGCAGCAGTGATGCAGCTCTCAGAGGTGCTGGACCCACATGGGAAGGTCCTAGGTTCACATCCTGGGGTCTCCCTCTGCATGTCAAACAGACAAACATATGCCCCTTATCTGGGCTGCCTGGGGCTAGGGGTCGTGGTGTGGGGGGGCCTGTTGCATGTGCCTCTCACTCTCTCTCCTGGAAAAGATAAATCTTTTTAGAGAGATTTTTGCTATTTTTGCTATAGGGCATGTGCACTTGCTGGAGAGACAGACAGAGACAGAAAACAAGAAATCACCCCCCAGGGGAGATGGCCATGCCACAATCCCTTCTCCATTCTCCTCTCAAGATTTTGGGTGCACACACACACACACACCTGGCATGAGTTTTAAGCTTCCAGGTTCAGGACTCAAACTGCAGTTGACTACACGGGAGTCCAGCAGTATAACCATTAAGCCAGCTGCTGGTCCCAATAGATAACTTGTTAAAAAAAGAAACCCTCTCCGCTCATTCACAAATGTAATATTACGGGTCTAGCAGTCAAGCAGTGGATATTTGGGTTGTTTCCAAGCTCTAGATCTTATAATCATCATGCAGTCAATAGCTTTGCATAAAGTTATTTTTATTTTTTCAGGTGCTGTCACTTTTAAATGTACATAAATGCCTGCATGATTAATAAAATACAAGTTATTTTTAAACATTGAATGCACTGTGTATTCTATTATTTGGCATTGCCTCAGTTCAAAGATTTCAAAGTAGCAGCTGCCATCATGTGAGGATCTGAGACCTCGGACTGGACTGCATAAGCATTTTTCATACCCCCAAAAAAGGGTATAAATAGTTCTTGAAGAGAAAAAAAATATCCCATATCCATAAAAGCTTTGTAATGATAGTCTTTATATAATAACAAGACTAAACAATTTTGCAAAGTTAAAACAAACAGACCTACAAAGGTAACAACATGCAGATTAACAATGCTGATTTGGTGTGACAGATGATGTGCACTAGCCAGACCTGCAGAAGGAAACGCCATCTCCTTCATGGTGAATGTGGGCTGACGGGGGAGTGGAGGTGACAGAGGAAGCAGGTCTCTGGAATTAGGTTTATCCACCCTTTTGCGCCATTGTAATGCCTAATTCTCCTACTACTTCCCTTTGCTCAAAGGACTGTGAACTGCAACACTCCAGCACATTCTATAATTTGGCCTTTAATTTTGGTAAATACATCAAATTACAAACTAGCTGCACTTCTCTTTTGCTATCAAACTGCAGCAATTAAAGATATACTACTCTGTGGGGCCAGCAGGTTGCATGGTGATTAGGGTGCTAGACTCCCACATGGTTGACCGTGGTTGGCGTCCTGTACCTGAGACAGGTTGCTTTCTTATTCTCTCTCTCTCTCTCTCTCTCTCTCTCTCTCTCTCTCTCTCTCTCATGAGCACACATGCCCTATAGCAAATTAAATACTAATAACAAATAAAATTAAATAAATATTTTTTTTAAAAAAAGGTATATTGCTCAGAAGTAACATAATCTCTATTGAACTTATGTATTAAGCTCTGAAGTTTCACTTTATGGTCCTGAATATTCTGTATATGTGTGTGTCTGTGTGTGTGTGTGTGTATTCACTTTAGATTTCATCAGTGTTTCATATCTACTGTAGTAAGCTCAGCTGAGATTCAAACCGAAGTCTTTCTATCCTATTGAACCACCCGGTCTGTAGCAGGCTGGCGGTATGAAGGCAGAAGTAGCTGTGACTCGTTGGGAAGGCCCTCGGACCTGAATCCACATCACCATAGTTCAACCGTGCAATAATTTAGCTTTGTAAATTTGAACACATCTCTTATCCATTGCATTTCAGCTTCCTCATCTGTAATGCAAGAGGGTTATATTACATTGCTAGTATTATTTTTTTTTTTTAGAGGTTTTCGCTATAGGGCGCGTGCGCTCGCCAAACAGACAGAGAGAGACAGAGAGATAGAAAGTGAGAAATCACCCCCCAGGGAGGACGGTCACGCCGCAATCCCTTCTCCTCTATTCTCCTCTCGGGATCTTGGGCACGCACGCACACGCGCCCGGCGTGAGTTTTAAGCCACTGGGTTCGGGACACGAACCGCGGTCGACTACGTGGGAGTCCAGCGACATAGCCATTACGCTAACTGCTGGTTCCCATTGCTAGTATTCTTTATGGTTCTAAAATTCTGTAAACTTTCTATATACTGGCTAAACATTCCATAGAAGACAGAGGAATGATTCAAGCAACATTTGTGCTTTTTGCTGTGGAATTTCTGATTCCATCCTTAGCATCAACCTTGGGGTCAAACCCAAGAGGACTGTGGAGTCACTCTGTGAATCTGGAAAGTACTCTATTTATTCCAAATAATGTGAGACTGAAAGGATGATCACTTGTTTGAAGGACAGAGTTTTAAGAAAAGAAACCTATACACTATCTTTGAATCATCACATTAGAATAGAAAAAGCATTTTGGGGGACCAGCAGTTAGCGTAATGGCTATGTCGCTGGACTCCCACATAGTTGACCGCGATTTGTGTCCTGAAACCGGTGACTTAAAACTCACTCTGGGCACATGTGCATGAGTGCCCAAGATCCTGAGAGGAGAATGGAGGAGAAGGGAGCGCGACGTGGCCATCCCCCCTGGGGGGTGATTTCTCGCTTTCTATTCTCTGTCTTTCTGGCAAGCGCACGTGCCCTGTAGCAAAAACTTCTCCAAAAATAAAAAGAGAGAGAGAGAGTAGGCTGGAATCAAATGGTCTAGGCACAAATTCCAACAACAGCACTTACTATGTGGTTTTGAACCAATTACATAACCTCTTTATGCCCCAGTTTTCTTCATTTATAAAATGGGGGCACTAATAATAACATATACCTATAGTTCATCAGAAGAATTAAAACAGTAATCTATATAAGTTGTTCAGTAGATTTACAGGCATGTAAGAAATAATAAATACTAGCTAAGATTAATATTAGGTTATGTATTTAATACACTGACTAAATTTGGTTTAACTTTGGTTAACTGTTTAGACCAAATTTTCTTATCATTTCAGTTGTACTTCTCTCATTGGTACTCAGGATCAGAATGATTCTAAAATGATCATTCAAGGATTGTCACTACAGAAGTGAGACTATGATTAAAGGTGTCCACTAGCAAAAATAAACGTTAAAATTACTTTTAAGAAGGCTGGACCCAGGTGTAAAGCTGATTCCCACTGTGGTAATCCCCTGGAAAATGCTACAAAAATGAGTCACAAATCACATATATGTAACACTTCATCCAATGTTCTTAAGATATTTTTCCCATCATTACACACTTGATGATTTAATTTTTGCCAGAATGTGGAATTGCTTTAACATCACCATATTTAACTGACAGCGATGAAATCCATTTAATACACTGTGTATGAATTTCAGAAGGACTTTATGACTGTTTATCTCATCTTTATGGACCTTTAAACTTAATAGCTTTGGTTGCAATAAAGAAATCATTTCCAAAAGTTAAACATCTCTTCAAGGCCGCTGCCAGGCTGTTTGGTTGATCAAAATGATGATGTCATCCCTACACAGACCTCCCTGTGTCCTTGCTTTTCAACTTGCCCACTAATTAATAATGTGCAGGAGGACGGGGGAGTGAGAGTATCATGCCCTGTCATTTAACAAGGACATTATCAAAGAAAGTATCAGCTCAACTGAGGGAATACTAATGTTGCAGTTTTGCTCTGGTTCAATAGTTTTAGGATTATACATAGGTTCACTTAAAACTTGCAGTAGTGTAGGCCACATCAGAGTTACTATCCATCCCTCTCCTTCCCATTCTGAACTGCTAAGGTAGTCAGTCTTACATGCAGAAAATAACCTGTAGGACTAGCTCAGACTCACAAACCCCAACTTACCTCTTCCAATCACTCATTTCCCCAATCATCTTTCTATTCCCTTTTCCACATAAATAAAATATTCCCAGTCTCTCCCAATGCCTAAGACCATCATTAATCCCATCTACCTACATTATCCCCCTCCTCCAGCACACACACACACACACACACACACACACACACAGTGTTTGGTATTTTATTCTTTTCATGTTCAGCCACTCATTCTCAACCCCACAGCATCTACCAACTACACTCAAACTGTACTCATTCATTCCATAGGGCCAGATCTGATTCGTTCACTAGGTAGTCCTTCCTCTCAATTTCTTGGCAAACCAAGAAATTCCAAGAAGAATTAGAATTAGAATTAGTTTCAGGATGCTAGCCAGACATTATTTTGCTTTAAAAAAAAAAAAAAAAAAGATGGCAAATACTTTTACTATGTACCCCGAAGAAAGATACATAGGCAGCAAAAACAGTAAGTTAGGGGGCCAGCAGGTGTTATAGTGGTTACAGTGCTAGACTTCCCCGTGACTGTCTGGGGTTGGAGTTCCAGACACGGAGGCTTGGGAATCACACCAGGCATGTGTGCATGCATGCCTAGGACCCTAGGAGGAGACTGGAGAAGGGATTGTGGCATGGCCATCCTCCCTTGGGGGTGATTGCTCACTTTCTCACTACCTCTGTCTCCCTCTCTCTTTCTCCCGGCAAGTGCACACACCCTATGTCAACCCTCCCACCTGTCCCCCCCCCCCCCAAAAAGAAGAATAAGTTAGGATGAATCAATATGAGGGCAAAAAAGATTACTTAGAAAATCATCACATTTCCTAAAAACACAACATGACACTTTCCTAAGAAGTATGATAAAATAGTTTTAAAGTAAGAACTAAGAGGGGAAAAAAATACAGCTACCCACAGTCCTTAATACAGTAGCTTTAAAATTAATGCTATGATTCTTTTTACCAAGTCAGTGACAAGTAAACTCACAACTTCCTTAGCATCTTCAAGACCAGCATTTCAGAACCTCAAGACTGTTGATATATTCTGAGTAGAAAAATCTTGTTGTCAGGGACTGTCTTGTCCATTATAGAATGTTCAGCTGTGTCCTTGGCTTTATCACACTAGATGCCAGTAGCACTCCTCCTACAGATATGATAACCAAAAATATCTCTAGCTGTTCCCAAAAGTCCTACAGGGGGCAAAAATCATCTCACATTGAGAAACACTGTCATAGATTAAGAGGAAAACTGTTTGCCTTAGATCAGAGCCCATGAGCCAAAAGAAAGCCCTCTGCCTATTTTTTGCTTGTTTATTATACATGCATTCCTCAGAAAAAGAGGGCCAACATCCCTAATAGGACACGATCCATTGCAATCCTTTTCTTTTTCTTCATTCCATGAATATTTTGAACATGCATATGCACAGGCCTGATGTGCTTTTCAAGCTGCAGAGGCTGAGATTCAAACCTCAGTTGACCATGTGGGATCTGGCTCCCTATGGGTAGCACTTACCTGCTGCACTGCAGCCTTGGCCTTCCATTGCCTGTTTTTATAAATAAAGTTTTATTGGGACACAACCAAGTTCATTTACTCAGCATCTATGGCTGCTTTCTCACTGAAGATAGCAGAGTTCAGTAGTGGTAACAGCAATTGTATGACTACAAAACCAAAAATATTTACTATCTGGCTCTTCATGCGCACACACACACACACACACACACACCCTCTGTTCTAGTCTACTCATTCCAAACATTTCAGTTTCTTAGTGATGACAATTTTTTATAATGAAATTTTATATACAACCTGTGTCAAACAAGGTCCAGATGGAAGAGTCAACTTGAGTAATTTAAATACAGCTAGGGCCGGCAGGTGGCATGGTGCTTATGGACGCCGGACTCCCACATGGCCAACCATGGTTTGGTGCTTATGGACACTGGACTCCCACATGGCCAACCATGGTTTGAGTCTCAGACCTGGAGTCTTGCTTTCTCACATTCTATCTCGCTCTCTCTCTCTCTCTCTCTCTCTCTCTCTTTTCTCTCTCTCTCTCTCTCTCCCTCCCTCTTCTCCTCTTGTAAACACAAACAAACAAAAATACAGCTTATGCTGAATAAACTGGTTTAGGCAACCTCAAAGGTATGGCAGGGTATAGAGAAGTCCAGAGGGCCAAGGAGACTGGGTGTTACTGCCATCTCTTGCTCTGAAGGCAGGAGAACAAAGAGGACCATGTAGGAAGGAAGCAGAGGAAGATACCTTACTCCTAATTCCCTTCCCTATAATCATAGGCCAGTGCTCCCTGGTGACCCAAAGCAAACAGAAACTGGAAGGTAAAAAGCCAATTGGAATGGTTCACAAGGGCAGGCCCCCACAGCACAGAGCAGTGCAGAGGAGGGAATGTGGATGGCTAGCAAACAGGAAATCCGCAGCACAGAGCCTTACTATACACAACTGAAAGATTCAAGCAAAGCTCCTGTGATGGCTGACAGGACAGAGTGTTGAGATCAGCCCTGGTTGACCCACTGACCCGAAGCTCCAGGGAACACAGTTTGAAAAGGCCCTAAATCCTTTTCTGGTTTTCTAACTTCATTTGTCTCCTTTCTAAAACAAAATCTCACAGACAGATATTTTGATGCTGTCTTTTCTAACAAACTACAATCTTTAAACTCAAGCCTTTAAGCCCCGGTCACCACACATACCCCCATCTCTCACTGCCCTCTACCTTCTCTTCTCATGTTCTCAAACTGCAGTTGACAGAAAAATTTATTGAAAATACTGTGATTACTGAATTCACCTGTCATATAAAGGGACTTGAAGAAGTCTGGAAATCATGTATTATGAAAAAAAAATGCATGAATTAAAAAAATTTTGTACCAAAATAATCTTGCACTTTAATTCCATTTTCCATGAGCTTTTTGAAGTCCCCTCATAATATCAGACAAGGACCAACTGCTGCTCAGCTTCCCATTATTTCTGTCCCTTAGCTGAACTGCCCTGAATATCCTAATCACTAAATCCATTGGCCTCATCAACCATCTCTTCTCTGTAGTCAAGGAAAAAATTAAAAAGTAACTTGCCCTTCCTTCTTTCCCTCTTGATTTACATTTTCATCGTCATATTTCAAAATTGGTGAAAATATTTTAAGTAACATAAATATCTAAATTTTTGTGATCTGAATTTTTATTTTTAATTCATTTCAGTACAGCCTTTAAGATGACCACCATCTTCTGGTATTTCATTCCTTTCCTGTACTTCACAATGGCTGGTTTGTGTGATCCATAGAATAGATCAGAAGTAATGACACATCACTTCTAAAATTAAGTTATTAAAGAACAGTGTATTTTGCCTTGGGATCTCGCTCTCTCTCAGATCATTTACTCTACGAGAAGCCAACTGCCCAAAGTTTATCTGTGCAGCTTGTGAAACCAACATGGCAACAACTGAAGTCCCCAGCCATTAGCCAGAAGGAACTAAGGTTTGCCAACAATCACTTGGGTGAGGAAGGAAGTTCATCCTTCCCCAGGCAGCCCATTAGATGTGACTACAGCTGTTACTGACAGCTAACTACAACCTCATGAGAGACTCTTATGGACTGAATTTTGTCCCCTGGAAATTCATCTGGTGAGGTTCGACCCCTCACTACTTCCAAGTATGTTTGTGTTTGAAGATAGGGCCTCACTGAAGGGAAGTAAGGTTAAATAAGGTCATATGGGTAGGGCTTAATCTATGTGAGTATGTTTGAAGAGAGGATCTTCAAAGAGGTGACTAAGTTAAAACAAGGCCTTAAAGGTATCCCCTAATCTAATCTGACTTGTGTTTTTAGAATAAGAGGAAGTTTGGGGAACCAGCAGTTAGCGTAATGGATATGTCACTGGACTCCCACGTAGTCGACCGTGGTTTGCGTCCCGGATCCGGTGGCTTAAAACTCACGCCGGGCACATGTGTGTGCGTGCCCAAGATCCCGAGAGGAGAATGGAGGAGAAGGGATTGCGGCATGACCATCCCCCCTGGGGGTCATTTTTCGCTTTCTGTCTCTATGTCTCTCTCTGTCTGTCTGGCAAGCGCATGTGCCCTATTGTGAAAAACCTCTCCAAAAAAAAAAAAAAAGAATAAGAGGAAGTTTGGACTAAGAGTCTCTCAGGGACATGTGTGCATAGAGGAATGACCACATGAAGAGGCCCCAAGAGGGTGGCCATCTGCCATCCAAGGAGAGAGACCTCAGAGGAAACCTTGATCTTGGACTTCTGGTTCTAGAATGTGAGAAAGCATATTTCTGTTGTATAAGCCATCCCATCATAGTATTCTCTAATAACAAGCTTAGCAGACTAATACCGAGACCTTGCACCAGACCACACAGGTTGTCTGCTCCTGGACTCCTGACCCACTATGAAATGATGTGAGAAGAAACTATAGGATGATAAATTATTGTTGCTTTGAGCTGCTAAATTTGGGGGCAATTTGTTAGGCAGTAAAAGGTAAGCAATATACCATTAAATAGCTTAGATACTTATTAATATGGTAACAAGCAATGTGTCTTTCTAAATCTGTGTGATGATTAAATGCCATATTATTTTTGTTATGTATGAGATTTTTTTGTTGTTGTTGTCTGAATTGCCCAGGAACTAATTATTTTTAAAATGTATTTTTTAAAATAATGCTTTCTAAATATTTCTTTCAGGAGAGACAGAAAAATAAATAAATAAATAACAAGCAGCCTCAATAGGATCCCGTTATGCAGGGGTCTTCCTGTCTCCCAGCCTTTCCAGCCAGCCAACAGAACAGGCACCTGCATGTGCAAGAAGTGTGCTCAAGTCAGCCCATGATCCAAACACCTGGTCTTCCACATGGCTTCTGCATTACAGAATCCCTGCTGAGACCCAGCGTGCAGTGTGCTGGTTAAGGTGCTGGACTCTTACATAGCCAAATGCAGTTTGAGTCTCAGACCTGGCGGCTTGCTTTCTCACTTTCTGACACCCTCTCTGTGTCTCTCTGGTGAGCACATGTGCCCAATAGAAAATTTCAAATAATAACTAAATTTAATTTGCTTTAAAATAATTATTTAAAAAAGAAAATGCATCCCTGCTCACAGAGCTTGTGGTAAAAGACAGTAATTGGGACCAGCAGATGGCAGAATGGTTACGTCGCTGAACTCCCATGTAGGCTACCACAGTTCAAGTTGGCTTAATCTGATGGCTTAAAACACATGCCAGGCATGTGTGCATGTGTGCCCAAGATCCTGAGAAGAAAATGGAGGAGAAGGGATTGCAGCATGGCCATTCCCCCAGGGGGTGATAACTCACTTTCTGTCTCTCTGTCTCTCTGTCTCTCCAGTGAGTACATGCACCCTATAGGAAAAATCTCTCTTTTAAAAAAAGATAAGTAATAAGAAAAATACTGGACCAGCAGGTGGTACGGTGGTTGGAGCACTGAACTCCCACATGGCTGACTCCAATTTGAGTCCCAGACCTGGTAGGTTGCTTTCTCTTTGGGGCCAGCAGGTGGCGCAGTGGATAAAGTATTAGACTCTTCCATGTGGCTGACCACAGTTCAAGTCCTGGACCAGAAGGCTTGAAACTCATGCCAGGAGCATATCCACATGTGCCCAAAATCTCTAGAGGAGAAGGGAGGAGAAGGGATTGTGGTATGGCCCTCCCCTCTAGGGAGTGATTTCTAACTTTCTCTCTGTCTCCCCAGCAAGCACACATGCTTTATGGCAAAACTCTCTAAAAATAAATAAATAAGAAAAACACACAAAATATGTAACATGTTAGATGATGTTAAGTGTAGGGAAACTGTAGTGTAGGCCTAGGAACATTTCTGGCCTCAATCAACTGCCTTGAGATCGTAAAAATGAGAACAAGTTGAGCAAGTAAATAAAGGAGTCTCTTGTAAAGAATTCCATATCAATCATTTTTACTCAGTCTTATAAATTTTCAAAGGTGTGGGGCTGTAGTCTTGCTTTAATTTGACTTATTTTGAAGTTAATTTTCATGGTTTGTTTCAATATGAGTAGTTCCTTTTCACAATTATGTTCAGGATTATAAGAGTTTATCAGCAGAAAAAGTATATACATTTGCAATGTCTTCAATTGTGACCAATTGGCACTAAAGACAGAAGCATATTATGTATCAATGTTTTCTCTTTGAGAATGAGAGTATAATTACAGATAACTTTATCACCAAATAATGACAACCCTTTTCCCATTTTATATGTGTGTGTGTATATATATATATATATTTAGAATCATTTATTTAAATGTATTTATTATTATTATCTAATTTTCTATAGGGCACAAATGCTCATCAGAGAGAGCCAAAGAGAAAGAGAGAGAGAGAGAAGAAGAGAAAGTGAGAAAGCAAGTCACCAGGTCCAGGACTTGAATCATGGTTGGCCATGTGGGAGTCCAGCGCCTTAAAGACCATGCCATCTGATGGCCCCTCCCATTATGTTTTAAGATAACAGCTTCAAAACTAAACATGACATTGCTATAGTCAGAAGAGATTTTTTCTTTTTTAAGAGAGATTTTTGCTATAGGGCATGAGTGCTATAGGCCAGAGAGACAAAAAGCAAGAATTCCCCCCCCTTCCAGAAAGTCATGGCCATGCCACAATACCTTCCCCTCCATTCTCAGTCAGAGGAGATGTTTTATACTTAGCTACAGAACACAGAAATCATTTTGGTCTAACATATCCATGAGAAATGCTGAGAAAGAGAGAAACACAGAAAGGAAGAGAGTTAGCTTGCTGGACATTATACTTACATGGTTATAGACAGAAAGAGAGCAGGCAAAGAGCCAGAAAACTAAGCAATAAAGCAAAGCCTTGGTGTGTGGTCGGGCATGGAGTAGTTTGGGCCTTCAGTGACTCCAGCAATGAATTAATAAGCCAATAAAGTATGTGCCCATTTTAGATGTTCATAGGCCAAAGCACTTGAAACAAAGTGATTTACATGACCAATTTCCCCTGAGTCGGGATCATACTCTTGTTTCCCAAGATGCCTTAAATATTTATCAGGGCCATCTGTACTATTGAAAAAATAATCTCCACAAAGCTCTCTAGACCACCTCCACACACAGCACTGTAAATGGCATGGAATAAAGTGATCTATAGTGGGTGGTAATCTATCCTTCCTCCCACCACCTCACAAAGCTAAAAGCCATAAACCAAATAGTAGATGTTCTTTATTTTTGTTATGAGTCAGCAGGTTTGGCAATTTCCCTATAGTCAGAAATATTCACTGGAGGTGAAGTAAATTTCTATCTAAAGATATGAACGTTTTCACAAAGAATAACATTCATCTCAGAACCAGGCAACATTAGTCGAAAACACACTGACAAAATGTTCTCAGGGTTCCAAAGTCTCTGGAGAGGTGGCACACTTGAATGATGAAATTCACCAACAACTCAGCAATTCATTTGCATGTAGAATCCTGGGCTCAGTCCTTACCTGGATCGCTGATTGGCTGAATGACCCTGAGTGTGTTGTTTTATTTTCTCAAGTATCAATTTCTTCCTTTGTCCTATATGATACTAAAAATGTCTATGCCCTGGAACCAGCAGTTAGCATAATGGCTATGTCACTGGACTCCCATGTAGTCGACCACAGTTCGTGTCCCGGACCCAGTGGCTTAAAACTCACGGCGGGCGCATGTGCGTGCGTGCCCAAGATCTCGAGAGGAGAATGGAGGAGAAGGGATTGCGGCATGGCCATCCTCCCTGGGGGGTGATTTCTCTCTTTCTGTCTCTCTGTCTCTCTCTGTCTGTCTGGCAAGCGCACGTGCCCTATAGCAAAAACCTCTCAAAAAAAAGAAAAAGAAAAAAAATAAATGTCCATGCCCTAGGAGTGCCAGAAAGATTAAATAAACTAGTAACAAGTAAGGTGTTGAGATTACAATTGAAACATAGAAAGCCCCCAACAAAGGTTCAATATGTGGTCCCCAACCAGCAACCCAAGCAGAAACTGCGAATTTGTCAGAAATGCAGATTCTCAGATTTTGCACAGACCCGTTGCATCAGAAACTCTGGTGGTGGGACCCAGAAGTCTGTCTTAACAAGCTCTCCAAGTGATTCTGGTATACACTGAAGTTTAAGAACCTCACTTATGGTATATAAGGTAGAACAGAAAATAAGTTCTAATAGAATTCATAATTAAGAGCATCTGTTTTGTGGGACCAACAGATGGTATAAGGGTTACATCATTGGATTCCTGTATAGCCGACCATGGTTCCAGTCCCTGACTCAGTGGCTTGAAACACATCTGGTATGTGCGCCATGTGCGCCCAAAATCCTGAGAGGAGAATGGAGGAGAAAGGATTACAGCATGGTCATTCCCTTTGGGGGGAGGATGGGGGGGGGGGGGGAGTGATATCTCACTATTTGTCTCGCTGTCTCTACGGCAAGCACACACACCCTATAGCAGAAATCTCTAAAAACAAACAAACCAACCAAAAAAACTGTTTTGTGACTACTATGTTTAGATGCACAAGAACCTTGATTTTAGGTTTTTTAAATAAGTAGAGAAAGAATTATAGCAGTAATTTGAAAACATTAGGCATTTTGCCGGATAACACTTTACCTCTTATTTTTTCCTTTGCCAGATGGAATACTTAACAACATACAACCATCTCCCAAGAGAGCTACTATTAAATTGTGTTAACATATTTTGTAAAGCCAATGATACAGTGGAAAAACTCATTTAACAGAGGGCAAGTCTACAGGATTGATGATAATCAAGAAGCTACACATTTGAACACAGCCTGTTATTCCTCAGCCTTAACTATTTCCATAAATAGTGCTATTTGACTGTGAGACTAGAGGATGGGTATTTACTGAATTAGTGACAAAGTTAGATATAGGCATATCACACAGGATTTCTAGATGTGCATTTTGTTACTTGAATACAGTCAATAAGGTATGTACATAATTACATATAAAATTTCCATTTGGAACAAAGTGAACCAAAGTGCATCGTTTCGTCACGTCATCCTCCACTTTACTGCCAT
The DNA here is from genome assembly GCA_026018925.1 of Tupaia tana. Classification (NCBI taxonomy): domain Eukaryota; kingdom Metazoa; phylum Chordata; class Mammalia; order Scandentia; family Tupaiidae; genus Tupaia; species Tupaia tana. The sequence goes on from JAKSZU010000013.1 coordinate 28,801,301, forward strand.
AGAGAGTTTTCTGAATTACTGATGTAGCCCTAGCCCCTCACAGCCTCGCAGATTTGAATGGCTCCCTTAAGCCTGGCACATGAGAGCCTTTGAGGTCTTGCACCTGCTGGCCTGCCACACAGACCCTAATCCTGCAGTGACACAGTCCCCATGAAGCCTTCCTTGATGACCTGCCCCTCATTACTAGGGACTCGCTCCTTCCCTCCTCTAACTTCCCTGGACATCATGTGCTTATCTCCTGTAGTCATTTTTGCCTTGCATTTCAATAGCTATTTAAATGTCAGTCTCTCAACAAGACTTTTGCTTAACTTTTACAGATAGTAGTAGAAAGTGCCTTTTCATTTGTATAAACCTAGCAGTTTGCACAGAGTACCGCTTACTGGGGCCAGCAGTGACGTAGTGATTAAGGAACTGGATCCCACATGGCTGACTTCCTGGTTCTAGTTTTGGACCCAGTGGCCTGAAAAATACACTGGGCACATGTGCCCAATCCCCAGAAAAGAATAGAGGAGAAGGGATTATGACATGGTCACCCAGTGAGGGGGTGATTTCTCATTTTCTTTCTCTGTCTCTATCTCTATCTCTGTCTCTCTTCAGTGAGTGCATGCACCCCTATGGCAAAGAAAAAAAAAATGTACAAAAAAAAGTTACTTAGTAAATAAAGACTTTGCATAGGCCTAATGTGTGAAATCATACATAAACCAGAGATCGTGCAGGGTCTCTCCACTGATACAAACACCAAATCTTTGACTTTCAAGAAAAAAGTCTGCTATTTCTAAGATTCCAGTGGCATCCTCACTATAGTAAACATACTCTTTAAGACATATGTCCTATTGCCTCTATCCTCTGAAAGGCCTAAAACTCTCATCTCACTTAAGATATTTTGACCCAAAAGTTGATATTGAACTGAAACCCCTACTTTTTTTTTAATTGCTCTATAGAGGGTATGTGTGCTCACCAGAGAAAGAGAGAGGAAGAAAATACCACGCCCCCATGGGGCATTGTCATTCCGTAATCTTTATTACTCCATTTCTCTAGCCTGGTTTTTCAAGCCACTTAGGTCCGGATTTGAAACGCAGCTAGGCATGTGAGATCTGACTTCCTTAATCACTAAACTACAGGGCTGGCCCAAAACTCCAACTTTTATGCCAGGCTTTTAGGTAGGTACGCACTTTGCAAATTCAAGACAGGTCAAAGCTGCATAATAAGGTGTAGCAGGTGAAAAGCAGTCAACCTCGTATTCGTTGGCCTGCCGAGGAATCCTTCTGGCCTCAGTGATCACGAATCATGATAATCATTGGCTCATCCACAACCCACCACTCTCCATCTGACTTCCCTCACAGTTCAGCTGCCATTTCACAACCTCTCAAATAGGTATTATAGAATACTTCCCTTCTCAACCTGGCTCTGCTCTATACCCCTGGTATTTTACTCTTGCTAAGTCATTTAGCCAGAAGCATTTGGCCAATGGTAGCTGGAACATCCAGACAGCTAGGGCAGCCTGCTCCCTCCCTGGAACACCTTGAATCAATCACAAATTATTTGAGATTATCCTATTTGATTATAGAGGATCATCTCTCTGTCTACTATCATGTCCCTTAAGACATTTTCAGTTTTTATGTGAATTCCAACAATGGATAAGTACAATGGAATGACAACAATATTCCCTTGTAAGTACTCAGGTCTTCAAAGTCTGCCATGAGAACTCTATGAGACAATTTTGTGAGACTGATGCTGAGGTGTCTGAGGCTCCGACCCCGGTAGGCTTCCTTATTGCAATGCCTAATGAGAGCCTCATCCTTAAAGGGCTTCTGTGAGGATGAATTCCTGTAAAATAAATAAAACACTTGGCAAAAATAATCAATAAATGATATTTATTAGTGCAACTGGATTTGGGAGGTCGTATTCATTTCCTATGTCTGTGGTAGTGTGTACCAAAAACTAGTTTCAAACAAATTTATTGACTTACAGTTTTAGAAGCTAGAAACTCAAGAACAAGGTGTTGGCAGGGCCATGTTCTCTCTGATAACTATGGAGGAAAATTCATTTCCTCTCTGGCTTCTGGTGGTTGCTGGCAGTTCTTGGTCTTCCTTGGCTTAAAGATGCACCCACCACTCAGTCATATGACAATCTTCTCCCTGCATGTCTTTACGTTTTCCCTTTGTGCATATCTGCGACTGAGCTCAAGTTTCTCCTTTTTAATACTGGATTAGGGCCTAATAACTTCATTTAAACTTTATTGCCTCTATAAAGATTGCATTCCCAAATAAGGACACATTCTAGGTACTAGCAGTTAAGACTTCAACATATCTTCCTGGGAGAGCACCATTCAATTCATAATGGAGGCACAGCAACCCACTGTGGTAAAAATATAGAATGGAATTTTGTTTTTTGAACAGTTGATACAATTTTGTTTTGTTGGTCTTCCCTTCTTACTGGGGAGCAGGATTCCCTAATTATTTATTAGTCTAGTACTAAATTTTTTCAATCTCTTGCAGTTATTAAAACAATCCAGACAAGTTACCATTGAAGCTCTTACTAACTCCTGATTCCAACTATGTCGGGTGGGGAGAAGGCAGTGGTGTGCTGGTAGACCTAGTTCTCTAGGGAGAATAGATTGAAAAATGAAAAATGACTCATAGGGCCAGCTGATGGCTTGGTGGTTGAGGCAGCTAAATCCCACGTGGCCAAATGAGCAATTTGAGTCCTGTACCCAGCAACCTTAGAGATGTGTCAGGCACATGCATGTGCATGCCCAAAATCCTGAGAAAAGAAGTAGAGGAAAAGATTTTATAGCATGACCATCCACCACGGGAGGTGTTCTCTCACTTTCCTTCTCTCTTTCTCTTTCTCTGTCTCTCTCTAGAAAGCAGACACACCCTCTGGCAATATTCTGAAAAGAAAAGAAAGATTTGAAGCATCGGCTGATTCTGACTATGCACTGAGTACTACATTGAACATTCCTACCATGGTGGACTAAAACTAGAAAGGAACAACTGGCAAAATTCTAGAAAATTTACACTGTGTCTCATGAATGCACATGAATTGTGTCCAATAGGTCAAGGAAGGAAAGATCTACTTTTTTAGTACTGCCTCCTCCCTTCCTTCCTCTCTAATTCTTAAACCTGTATGTACCACCAAGACTTCAGACAATGGGTAAGGAAGAGGTGCAACATTGACGTAACTTGAGAAACCATAACCTGCTGATGGCAATTCTCACATCCTCCTAGTGGTGGTTTGCTGTGCTCCTCCACCAATATGGCGGGGTACTTTGTCACCAATGTGTGCTAGACTTGCATTTGTTGGTTCTGGGGGGAGTCTTGAGGGGGCCCTTCCTCTGTATAGACTCTGTTGTGGAAATCTAGCTTCAGTTTAGCCTCCTTGTTCTTCCAGGCCTTTCCTTATTTAACTCACAGGCTTTTTGTAAGACTCACTCACCCACTGGCTAGTCCTTTAGGAGATATCCACAGCAAGGCTTTCATCCTATCCATCTTCTTTGGAGGTAAATCCAAATCCAACCCATCCTTGCCAATAAAATGCAAGTGTTTCCCTGCTAGTCTCTCTCCTACTTAAGCCATGTCTTTCTTACCACTTTCCCCTTGCCCAATTAGTACCAAACACTCTTGATCTGATAGTAAGTGACTTTAAGACAGGAGATCTCTGTCAGCACCTAGTCAAGTTAAGATGAGAGAAGAGATGGTTCTGGCATCCTCAAAGATTCAGGAGGAAAAAGAACAAGTTCAAAGTCCTTCTTCCCTATGGGAAGATGATTAGGAAGGAATCATTTCCATAGCATGAATATTGCATTCTCCTAAAAGACATCATTTTCTTCTCTCCTGGCCCCCTTTAATATGGTTCACTGATAAAGATGGTTAACTTTCTTGGCCTTTCTAGCAGGTGGAAGGCTGAGATCACAAATCTCTTGGCCTAAAACAGGTCTTTGGCCTTAGAAAGTTTCAGTGACTTTATTACCAAGACTATATGCACTGTGAATGCTACACTATTCAGCAACTTCTGGGGGCAGGAAAAGATATCAATAATAAGAGATAACATTATGATAACATTATGAAGCAGAGAACAATCAGCATTTCACGATGTCCTGCTACTTTATTATTCTAGCAATACAGGAAAAAACCTTATTTTTAATCAAAACCAACTATAATCAAGTCTGTTTCCAAGGTGAAGGAACAGGGCACAGATACAATAATTCACATCTCTGAAAAATACGTCGATGTGGCCAGCCCCCTTCCAATAGCAGGACTGTGGGCAAGGAGAAATGAGATCCAGAATAGATGATTTATCAGAGCAAGACCACATCAGTTTGTCTTTGCATGTGTGATAAGATCTGCAGAGTAGAAATTGAGGATAGGATCTATTTTCATTTCTGAGGAGGGAGCTACAGAAACAAAGAAGGGAACAAACATATCATAAAGCAACACTGAGGTGGCTGAAGATTTCTCGATGTGTGCTACTTCTTTTGTTTCTCCATTTAAGGTGTTTGTTCTATTAGGACATAAACCCCCATCTGTGTTCTCAACACACAATGTAATCTGGTACATAGAGACCCATAGGGTATTTCTAAATTTTATTTTATTTTTAAAAAGGGGCTGCATGTTTGGCTCAGCATGGAGTGAAGAGAAAGTAACTTGGAAGGGAAATAAGAGACTAGGAGTATGGAGGGAGTTCTGCCATAGGCAGAAATGAGCAGCCAGCCTGTGCCAACATCAGTCCCTGGAAAGGTACAGAAATCTCAGAGCACGAGATTTCTGTGCAGAGAACAGAGGGTCTGGGCTGACATCTGGACTTTATTATGAACTCCGCTGTTCCTGTTATTATTCTGCCTGAGGGAGCCAAACAGCTCACAGTACTCAGCTCCCAGTGACATCAAAGGCACAGTGGCCCCTCAGGGCTAGGCCAGGGCCTTGTGAGAAGTATCATAACCAACCCTCTATGTGCCCCTGTGAAGCACTAACTTGTATTCATCCTTAGGGCCACGTGGTGAGAAGCTTGGAAAATGCTGTAGTTTCCTGGGGCTGGATGTGGGTAGCCAGGAATGCCTCATGCCAATCACTACAAATAGCTGCTGCGTCTTCAACCGTTATCTAGTAGAGGGTGAATGGCAGGTGCCCCGAAGGTGGCCCTTCCTTTTCCAGAAACTGAAACGTGTCACAGAGCACAGCACTCCACACAACTTAGCAGATCAGAGCCAATCTGCACTATTATAAGGAACGCGGTCCCTGAATCCCACTGACCCACTTGGCAAAGGCACTGTCCCCGCCCCACGTGAAGGGCACTTGCACTGCTATTTCTTCTCTGTGGGGGATGAAATCTCAGCGACTGGAACTTCAGACCATTACAAATGTAACCCGTGCTTCTCTAAAGAGGCAGCATTAGAAAGCCTTTGATAGAAAACTTTTCTTTGGGAGAACGCCACATCTCATCAAAGTCTCTGAAACAGTGATTCTGCCTTGACTGTCCCAGCTCTTTGACACGATCAGTGAAGCTCTCAGCAGGCCATGTTTCAGTTTGAGAAATTCAAATCTGCAAATGTTCACCAGGGGTGCTGGTGGGCACTGTGTCATCCACACCATCACAAAACCAAGTCGGGATATGAGCGTGTCATGGTCCTTACTGATAAGCTACTACCAGCCAACTCTCTTTAGTTATTTATGTATTTTCTTTAAGGTAGACTGAAAGCCTTTAACATATGAGTGCCATCAAGGAGCCCTACTGATACAAAACTCTTAACTGCTTTAAGATGCCCAAAGCAAGTCCAGCTGTTAAGGACACGTCCTGTAGAAGTCACCATTCTGTTTATCAATTTATTTTTCCTTCTCTCTGTTTTAGGCACACGGTGGGATTGCACAAGGACTTTTGCTGGGTGTCATGATGTAGCCTGTTTAGAAAATTGAATTCAGAGTAGGAATACAATGCATCTTTTTTTTTTTTTTTTTTTGGAGAGGTTTTTGCTATAGGGCACGTGTGCTTGCCAGACAGACAGAGAGACAGAAAGAGAGAAATCACCCCCTAGGGGTGATGGCCATGCTGCAATCCCTTCTCCTCCATTCTCCTCTCTGGATCTTGGGCACACATGCACACACGCCCGGCGTGAGTTTTAAGCCACAGGGTTTAGGACTCGAACCACGGTCAACTACAAGGGAGTCCAGCGACATAGCCATTACGCTAACTGCTGGCCCCTACAATGCATCATTTTAAGACTGAAACACTGAATTGATAAAAAAAAAAAAAAAAAAAAAAAAAAAAAAAAAAAAAATCCAGAGCCCTTGTTCCCACTACCCTTGTGACCAGCACTTTTTCTGGTTGTGTGTGTGTGTGTGTTCCATCATACTAAGTCCTGGAGGAAAGGTGACACTGACCAGAACCCCCAGCTAAGCCAAGATGGGCAAAGAGTAGGAGCAAGAAATAAATCCTTGTTTCTTAAGGCACTAAGAGATGAAGTGTGTTTGTTATCACAATATAATCTAAGTTATCCTGACTGATATAAGACCTAAAACATAAGGAAAGATGATTTTAGGATGAAGCCAACACAGTAGATTGCAGGATGAAAAAAATAAAGTTCTTAACATCATTGAACCGCTGGATCAACCAACCCTCAGCTGAAGGTCATTCTAATTATGCTAGACTAGTAAGTTATATAAGAAATAAACTTTCTTATAATTAAAGCCTATTGGAGTCAAAAACCACTTCAGCTGATACAGTGACCCCTAGCAATGGCCATAGCTAAACAGAATACGAGAGGGCATCAGATCTTTCAGCAAACCATACACAGGTGGGCAGTGCTCTATGAAGTAACCAGACACAAAAGCTTTGTCCAACAGTGACATTCGATACAGGGAAGTGAGTGACCAAAATTAATCCGTGTGACTTCAGATCCTTCAATAAGTCTACGGACAGCGGCTAGCTGAAGCAGAAGCAGAGCCGAGGTGCACATTGGGAAGGAAATGGGAAGGGAATGGAGGAGTGTGTCCTTCCTCTCCCTCCATTGTAGCATGCCCTAAAATCATTTCAAAGTTTCCCCCAACATCCCAGAGGAAAAAATAGTTAGAAAAATGTGATTGAATCTGAAATAGATAGGATAGCACAAAAAATCAGTCACATAAATTGTGGGACAAAGTCACAATTTCAGTGTTTTGGTTTGTTTTGTTTTTATGTTAATCTAGTTCTTTCTTTTATGAGAAAGAGGGTGAGTGGGGGAGACCCTGACAGTGCTGTGATGCTGTGATTCCCCAACCCCAACCTTCCAGCCAGCCGGGGTCACAGCCGTGGGCACGGCACGTCCTGTGTGTTCCAGCCAGCCGGGCAGCTGAATCCAGGGCCTTCCGCTGTAGCCCCAGCATTGCACAGTGGTGCTCCACTGCTGGGATTTGTCACCACACGTGGGCCACAGTTTCAGTTTTCTGTCACACAGGTTAAAAAAAAAAATAATCACATTTCTTTCCCTTTATGATGGTGAAGGAGTTAAAGCCATGCCAATCTCAAAGATGCCAATTGAGCATTTTGATTATTTTGAGTTGAAGTAACTTGAGAAACAGAGGCAGAAAGGGCGGTCTGACCTGCTCTGCTCCCTCCATAGCTAGGCATAGAAATTCACTTGAGAAAGGTGCCCTTTCTGTACCAGGACAACGAAAGACCCCGGACTAGCAGTGACTGGGGACTGGTGCTACCCTGGACCTGTACAAACACATGACTAAAGTCACTCTGAGCCCCCGCCAGTTTGACATGCCCCCTGGCGATCTCCTCGGGATTTCCACATCATTTACTGTCCCTAGCCCAAGTTCCTTTGTCTTGTCATTTCTTTATGAATTTATTTTTTCTTTGTCTACAAAGTACAAAAGGTTTATGCTTTGGTTATTTCTTTAGATCCCTACTCTCCTGTGAGGGGCTTCACATTCAAGTAAACATTAGTAAAACTCACCCATTTTTCTTCTGTTAACCTGTCTCATGTCAATTTAATCTTTAGACCCAACCAAAAATCCCAAGGGGGAATAAAGAAAGATTTATCCTTCTCCTCAGCAATAGAAATAAAAAACAAAGAAAAATGATGCGTATACTCCCATACCTCCCCCGTCATATTGAATAGTTCCTTTCCTGCCATCACCATCTTAGTGCCACTGTGCCTCAGCCTGAGGAGGGCTTGTCATGGAGGCAAATGGAGAAAGTGTCTGAGGACTGCACCTGCCACCAAGGAGACTGCAAAACCACCAGCTATATGTGTGCAATTTCCTCAGCCAGTTCCAAACACAGACCAGTCCCAGAAGCCCAGCTTTATCCCTGTCCTGTTTTTCTATGCTGCTGACTTTGGGTGGGACTCTCTAACATCCTTATTTCTCTATGTGTCTTTTCAATAAACTTAATTACAGTGACTTAAATGTTCTTTGGTCTTTGAAAATTGAACCCTTTTTTGAAATAAACACCCAATTTCTTTAACTTACTCTCTTTAAAAGAGAGTCAATCTTCACTGTAAAGAATTGTACTCATATTTTTTTAAGTGTAAAAAGAGGGATCTTTTCCTTCCAGAGCAACATTATTTAAACAGCCAACCTTGAGCCCAGTCTGTTGAAATAATAGTGGGTGAATGACTTGTTTCCACCAGATGGCGCTGTTGCTGGCTCACACACGCAGGATCCGACAAGATTTAATCTCATTACTGGATAAACATCAACAACTGCTTCACAAACTGCTTCTCCCACTTCCTGAAATGTCAGCACTGTTTTAACAATTGCTGATTAGCTCACTGACCCACTAACAGTTAGCATCTGTCTCTAAAGGTTCTTGATGTGTAAGACACTGAACAAAGCCCTGGGCACACAACGGTGCTCTCTAGTCACTTAGCATCTTCTAGGGGAGCCAGCCATAGCAAATAGTCACAGGAGCATGAAATCACAGCTCTGAGTGGTGGTTTAGAAGGAAACAAAGGTACCTGGTTGGTGATAGGTTGTCTATGAAGCTGAAGAGCAAAGGATGATTCATGAACTCTCAGTTTTCTTCTTCTTTTTTACTATTATTTTTTTGGAGAGGTTTTTGCTATAGGGCGCATGTGCTCGCCAGAAAGACAGAGAGAGATAGAGAGACAGGAAGTAAGAAACCACCCCCCGGGGGGATGGCCATGCCACAATCCCTTCTCCTCCACTCTCCTCTCGGGATCTTGGGCACGCCCATGGCCAAACCTGAAGAGTAGAACCCAAGAGCAGCAGGAACTAGGTTATGTAAGGAAGGAGAGCAGCCTCAACAGGAAGAACAGGTAGGAAAGTGCGGAGACGGGAAGACTGTGGCACTCTGGGAGGACCGGGAGAAAGAGAACCCAGAACTATGAAATGGAGGATCAGAGTCAAAAGAAAAGAGAACTAAGTGACCCCATTAATAAATCTCTGGCTTCCCTGGCTTCAACTACCCCCCCCCAATATATCTCTAATTATATTCTTTTTCAAGTTCCATATACAATGTACTCTGCTTGACATTCACTTAGCTGTCTCAAAGACACTGTTAAATACAAGTGTGGCATTTATTCACAATTCTCTACCTTCTCTGGTCTGATTAGCTATCTCCTGAACATGGACCCATTCCTTCAATTGCAAAATACAGAAAACTGGGAGTCCTTGAATCATTCTTCACTCTTCAGCTCCATAGACAACCTATCACTAAATTCTGTTGATTTTATATACCAGATCTGACCATTTTTCTTTAGATCATGGATTCTCTAAGTATGGTCTCCAAATTAGTAACATTAGAATCTTCTAGAAACTTGTCAGAAATGCAAATTCTCAAGCTCTACCCAAGACCTACTGGCTCGACAGATGCCCAGAAATACGCATTTTAACAAACTATCTAGGAGATTCTGAAATCCTCTGTAGTTCGAGAAACACTGCCTTGGGCTTGCTGCCATGGATCTACTACATCATTTCTTATCTGGACTAGGCAGTAGCCTTGTAATTGTTCTTCCCCAGATCCACTGAAGCCTTTCTCTAGAGTGACTCTTAATGCTGGCTCATGTTGTAACCCGCTGGGATCCACTCTAAACCAATTATATCAGGATCTCTTGGGATGAGGCTCAAGCTTTGGCACTGTTTAAAAGTTTTGCTTGGTTGGGCCAACAAATGACATGGTGGTTAAGGACGACTCCCACATGACTAACTATGGTTCGAGTCCTGGACCCAAGAGCTTGGAAATTGCACCAAGCATGTGCACATGTGTGCATGCCCAAAGTCCCAAGAAGAGAACAGGAGAGAAGGGATTGCAGTGTGGCCATCTACGTGGGAAGTGGTTTCTCACTTTCTATCTGTCTCTCTCCAGCAAGCACACGTGCCCTGTGTGTGTGTGTGGGGGGGGGGGGGGACGACTAAACAAAAGTTTCCCTTGGAATGCCAACGCTGAGAACCACTGCTAAAAGTAAATCTACTTGACCCAGCAGCCAGACTTATTTTTAAAAATACAAATCTGGGGGACCAGCAGTTAGCGTAATGGCTATGTCGCTGGACTCCCACGTAGTTGACCGTGGTTCGAGTCCCGGACCCGGTGGCTTAAAATTCACGCAGGGCACGTGTGCGTGCGTGCGTGCCCAAGATCCCGAGAGGAGAATGGAGGAGAAAGGGATGGAGGAGAAAGGGATTGCGGCGTGACCATCCCCCCTGGGGGGTGATTTCTTGCTTTCTGTCTCTATGTCTCTCTGTCTGTCTGGTGAGCGCACGCACCCTATAGCGAAAATCTCTCCAAAAAAAAAAAAAAAAAATACAAATCTGATCTTGCAATCCCCCTTCTTTAAAACAGCCTTTATAAAGCCCACATTTCTTAACACCTATAAGACAAACCAGCAAACAGCCCCCTGCATTTAAAGCCACACACCCCTCTGGTCTTCCCCTTGCCTTTCCCACTGCCCTTCCTTCATCCCATGCTGCCCTTCCTTCACCTCCATGCCTGCTGTAGGGTTTAGCACCACTGCTCACTCTCTCTGCCTAAATCACTCTGTTTTCTCCATTTTGTCTCATTCTGTGGATTTTAGTTCCATCTTTCCTTCTCCATGGAAGCAACCCTCAACCTTCTCAGTTGGCCCAAGAAATCCTAATTTATACTAACTGCAACATAACTGATAGCAGCCTCTTTCACTATTAAAAATGTTCTGTTTCAGAGACCAGCAGATGACATAATGGCTATATCGCTGGACTCCCATGTAGTCGACAGTGGTTCAAGTTCCAGACCCGGTGGCTTAAACTCATGCCAGACGCATATGCACATGTGCCCAAGATCTCGAGAGGAGAATAGAGGAGAAGGGATTGTGGCGTGTCCATTCCCCTGGGGGGGGGGGAGGGGATGATTTCTCACTTTCTGTCTCTCTGTCTCTCTCTCTGTCTTTCTGGTGAGAGCACATGCCCTATAGCAAAAGTCTCTCCAAAAAAAGAAAAATGAAAATGTTGTTTCAGACAATAAATTATATAAGCTCCTCCCCACCTATTATCTGATCTTCCATAAATTCTTGTTTACTTCTTAGTGATTCAGTAGAGCTGTCAGAGCTGCAATTTTACATTTATTTGATTCATGTCTGTCTTCCTCACTGGATACCAAACTGGGACAGTTTGACCCACAGAAGGCACTCAACAAATATTTGTAGAATGACTAAATCATCTTTGGTGATGAGCACTAATTAGTTTCCCGTTACAGAAGTGAAATCTCAGGCTGAAGAGTTTTAAGTACTTTACTAGAATTATACAACTTGTAGATGGTGTGGCTAGAATTGGACCTAGGTCTGGTTTTCCCAAGATTGTAACCACAAAGTTGTGCTTGAAGAGAAGTCTTCCACTGCCTGATTCAGGAACTGAGACTCCTCAGCTGCCAAGGATGGAGTTTTGCTTAGTCCTTATTAGAACTGAACTCAGCTTGAAAGCTACACAGTGGCTTCCTTTCCATTGAAATTGCAATCTGCTCCAAGGAAATGAAGCTTTTGGCTCTCCAAGTATAAAGGGCAAGTGTGTGGGAGAAGCCAGAGATCAAACAGTCAAGTAGACTTGTTACAGAATTTTTCATGAGCTGAATTCAAATGCTATCATTTGAATCTAAGCTTCTCTCCTTCGGGTTGAAAAGAGTAAGAACAAAGGGTGAGGGCAAAGGCAGCTGTTGGTGAATAATCAGGAGGCAGATGGAATGGTTTAGGCCTGGGGACAAGGAGGCCACTCCGCCAAGGGCTGGGACAGAGGTCACAAGAGAAGCCAGTGTAGCAGAAACGCAGCCGCTGCTTCTCCTTGAGCTCAAACACAGGGGGAACGTTGAACCATCCCGTGGTTTATCAGTGAGTCTCCTCAGTTTGCACCCGTGCCCTCCTTTCTATACAGTGCAGTAGTGCAGTCCCTTGGCCTCTGATTCTCAACCTCCTCATTGGCAAAATGAGAAACTTCAGCTGAGACCATGTTTAAAGATGCTCTCGGCTCTAAACTTCTATGGTTCTGTGGCCCACAGCCAACACAGTTAGGCTACACTCAAGAAAAGGGACACACCCAGATGCGGGCAGTCATTTGCTTTTCAAAAATCAGAAAAGAATGATGCATTTCTGTGATTCCTCAGCCACTACGGCATCTAATTCCTGAGAAAGAGCTTCAGGTCAAGTCCAGTATGCTTTGAAGTTTGGAACTTCAAGCAAAACGAATGCAAAGCAGAGTGAATGCCACTAATGTATTAGATCTCAAACTAAGTTCAGCGAAGCTCTGATTGCAAAAACATGTATTTCACTAAAACATTGGTGGTGGTATTTTTAATAATTTTGCTTGTTTACAGTAGAATAAGTCATGTAGAATTTCAGACTATTAAAAACAAGGAAGCCCAGATTCTGTTCACATTTGTGAAACTTAATATATTCGATACACAGTTTCTAATCAGATGAGAATATTTTATAAGGTTTACGTCAGTCCTAGGAGTGCATTGCTGTGAGGTAGGACCAGCTAGGGGACAGAGACAGGGTCAGTGCTGAAGTTCTGTGCCTTGGCTCCCGTCACGTACTTTGTCTAGAGCGTTCACGTCCCAAATTCCGCCCAAAGAATTCGTGCCCGTTTTCAGTTCTGTCAGCTACCTAGGAAGCAGTTTTAAAGCATGGTGCCCAAATTCTTTATCCTTCCTCCTGCTGAAATGTGGGGTCTATACCTCCCCTTTTTTGCATCATAGTGCACGTGTGCTCTCTAGGAGAGAGACAAAGAGAGGGAAAGTGAGAAATCATACCCAGGGGGATGGCCACACCATATCCCTTCTCCTCATTCACTTCTTGGGATTTTGAGCACACATGCACACACACTGAGCATGAGTTTAAAGCTACCAGGTTCAGGACTCAAACCACGGTCAACCATGTGGGAGTCCAGTGCCTTAACTATCACGCCATCTTCTGGCTCCTATATGTCCCCCTCTTAAAACTGGCCTCTGTGACTTCTTGGTGAATAGAGTATGGTAAAAGTGGTTCTGTGCAGTTTCCAGACTTAGGCTTTAAGAACCTGGCAGCATTTATTTTTCTGCTTTGGAACCCAGCCACCACGCTGTGAGGACGCCAACCAGCCACATGTAGAAACCACGAGTGGGTGGTCAAGTTGACAGTTCCAGCTAAGGTCTCAGTCTACAGCCAGCATCGACTGCCAGACATGTGCATGAGCAAGCTTTCAGAGAGTCTGATCCCCAGTTTGACTCACTCCCGTTTTCCAACTGCCCCAGCTGATGCCACGCGGTATTCAGAGGAGCCGTTCTCATCTAGCCCCATCCAATGTCAGCTTCACGAGCAAATTAAATGTTATCTTCGGCCCCTAAGTTTGGGACAGTTTGTTATACAGCAATAAATGACAGGAATGGAAGTCTTTAATTCTCATACCCTGCCACAACTACCACCACCATCAGTATGATAATCAAGAGGGCAGTTCATGATTATTCCCATTCTCTCCTCCTTTTGAGTACGGGACAAAAATATCTCCCCACCCAGTCCCTTTGAACTTAGTCATGGCCACATGATGGATTATAGCCAATGAAATGTCGTTGGAAGAGAGACATCAATTCTGTGCAGAAGCTTAAATACTAGGATATGATCTACCAAGTTCTCTTCTTGCACTACAGTGAAGGCAGAAGCCTACACAGAAATGCAGCTTCCACTGACCAGATTTCATAATAGGACCAGGGTGAGTAGGGTTATGATGCCCACCTGTGTTGGGCATATAGCACGAGGGAGAAAGAATGATGTGTTGGGTTAAGCTGCTGAGATTTTTACGTTGTTGCCACAGCCTATGTGACTAGGTTTTTCAATGGCAGTGCTACTGACATTTGGACAGATAATTTCTTTGTTGTGGAGGCTGATGTGTGCATTATATGCTTCCCCCTCTCCTCTACCCACAATCGAGAGACTCCAGACTTTACCAAATGTCCCTTGATGGTGGCGGTGGGGGGGCCTAGATTATTCCAACTGATGCAGCCACCACCATACAGTGAGTTGCTTCCACCTCACATTTTGAAAGCCTTTGCTAGATAATCCTCTACAGCATTCATGGCATTCACCACATTGAACTACACTCAGTTATGTGGATTCTTGTCACTCTGAATACTTAGAGAAGGTGAAAAGGTACGACAGGTGCAATGACCTACCTAGAGCTTCAGTTTTCTCTTAGTGATAAGCCAAGCAGGGTGCTGGCACTCGCCATCCCTCTCAGCAAGGTGACCAGATGACCCAGCTCAGGGCCACCTCAAATGGTTGTACAGTATACAGACTGCACTATATACTATGTATACTGTACTATATACTATACTACCAAGCCATAAGGATAAGTAGAAACGGAGATTCATCTCACTCTGCTTAGTAAGCAACCTTCACACGGAGGCATGGAGTTCTCAAACAACATCTGAATAAAAGAGCCTTTTGAAAAACTTTGCACAGATTAACAGTATTCTGGATTAGTCTGTGCAGGCATCAGGGGTAAGCAGACCTACAAAGGACAGGACTAGAAGTTCAAAACTCTCCCCTTGGATGTTGACATAGGGATTCATCTTGTCCTAAATCTTGGAAAGAGATGGAAAGCCAGTTCAAGTCACCAGAAAAGAGTGAGGAAAAGATATTCAAGATGTAACGACTGTCTGGTTTATGTCTGGCAAACTTAGCAGGAGTCACCAAAATGGGTTATTTATCTGAATCAAACTGGCAGCTCCATCAAATGACACAAAATCCCTTAGTCAGAATGTGTGGGCCTGTGGAACGCTCTAAATCAAACACCAATTAGAACCATTTATTAAACTTTCCTTATAAAAATGCCAGCTGAACAGTATATATTAATGGCTGTTGAAATTAGCCCTTATGTAAATTGTCTCCAAAAGCACACATGCAATAGGCATCATGGCGGCCGCTGTTCATGACATCTCCCCTGGTTCTGATCAAGCGGCTCTTCTTGCTGTGGTAGCATAGCTACTAAGGTCATGGTTTGGGGTGGTGACAGGGTGGAATTTCTGCCTCAGCATGGGCAAGCCCTGGGGTTTGCAATGATTCCTCCTGCCCCTCCATCTGTGCCCTGACCACTCCACACCCACCTCCCCATTTCTACACAACACACGTAATACTCAAAGGCTTAATGGTGTTAAGCTGTGCTTCTCGTCAAATTTCCACCAGATCCTGTCTTGACAGCAGAAATACATGACCCAGTAACTTCTCCACTAATATCTTTCCTGAGGATAAGTCACCTTGTGCTGCATTCACTTTGCATTGCTTTCATTTTGGTTAATTCTTACCCAGAGAAACTCTTGGTCTTGTAGACTCCAGTGTGCTTTCTCTGCCTTTGGAAAATATGGTTAATCTTTGTCATTTTTTTCTTCCATATATTTTTTTAATTATCTTCTTCTTTCCTCTTTTCTCTTTCTTTCTTTTTTTTAAAGCTTTTTTCCATAGATTGTGTGTTTTCACCAGAAACAGACAGTGAGAGGAAAAGTGAGAAATCAATCCCCTGGGTAGATGGCCACACCACAATCCCATCTCCTCCACTCTCCTCTTGAGATCTTGGGCACACACACATGTGCCGGCATGATTTTTAAGTCGCCGTGTTTGGGACTCAAACCACAGTTGGCCATGTGGGAGGCCAGCACCTTAACCACCATGCTACCTCCTGGCCCCATCCTCTTTAGTTCCTCCCTTCATTATTGTTAATTAAAAAATAGCCCTAGTGAAAACTGATAGGATTAAGAGAGATCCCAATGACACTTCTTTGTCAAGATAAAGAACTATATAATCTTTCATTTTTTTTTTATTTGCTAAAGGGCATGTGCACTTGCCAGAGAGACAAAGAGAGTAAGAAAAGTGAGAAAGCATCCTCCCCCCATGGAGGATGACCACACTGCAATCCCTTCTTCATTTCTCCTTTCAGGATTTTGGACATGCACGTACACATGCCCAGTGTGTTTTTCAAGCTGCTGGGTCTGGGACTTGAACCACACGGTTGACCACATGGGATCCAGCCACCTTAACCACCATACCACCAGCTGGTCTAAACTACATATTTTAAAATTATATATTTAATTCTATAAGAAAAAGAGAGACCCTCAACAAGGTCCT
Source organism: Tupaia tana (assembly GCA_026018925.1). Classification (NCBI taxonomy): domain Eukaryota; kingdom Metazoa; phylum Chordata; class Mammalia; order Scandentia; family Tupaiidae; genus Tupaia; species Tupaia tana. Next base: position 28,817,862 of record JAKSZU010000013.1, read on the forward strand.
ACCATACTGCAATTTTCCCACCAGCCTTCTAACCAACCAGGATCACGGCCATGTTCAGGTCAACCTAGAAACAAAACTGAGGACCTTCCCATTTGGCTCCAATATCCTGCAGCAGACCCCTATCGCCCATACCACCATAGAACTAAAATTTTATATGCAAGGACTAGTGGCATGAGATTACACAGAAGTCCCCTTAAAAATATTTTACTGTAAATAAACTTGTCTTTCTGAAGGAACAGAATTACTGATCATCTATTGTTTATTTGTAATGCTCTATAGCAACACTGTCATTTCTCACTGCAATTCAGCAACATTATGCTTGTTTCATGCAGCTTTCTTGGCTTAAAATGATCTTCCCTCCATTGTTTGTCTCTGAAAAAAAAACTCTTCAGGCCCTGCAGATGAGTTGTAGTACCCCTTCCTTTGTACCCCTACATCAAGTTGCTTTTATTGCTATCTTACAACTATTTTATTTTGTCTTGCATTATTGGTATTTCTCTCTTCTATAGCCTCAAAAGCACTTAAGAGACTAAGCACCGTTAACACTTATAAACTCTGCCAGGAACACTTTTGTCTGGCAGGTGAAAAATACACATAACATGAAATAGGCTAGGATCCCGAAGGCCACTCATGAAGTTCTCTCTCTCAAAAATGCATCATCTGGGGGCTAGCAGGTGGTGTAGTGGTAAAGGTGTTGGATTCCCACATGAATGACTGTGGTTTAAGTTCCAGACCTGGCAGCTTGGAAATCACACCAGGTACATGCACATGTGTGCCCCAAATCCCAGGAGGACAATGGAGAAGTATTACAGCATGGCCATCTTCCCTGGGGGTGATTTCTCACTTTCCTTCTCTCTGTCTTTCTCTGTCTCTGGCAAGCACAAGTGCCCTATGGCAAAACCTTTTAAAAAATGCATCATTTGTTAAACAATTGACTTTTCATTTTGTTTTGTTTTAATTTTCCAGAGAGCACATGCTCACCAGAGGGGCAAATGGAGTGGGGGGAACACTCCCCATGGCAAACGGTCATGCTACAATTCTTTCTTTTCCATTGCTCACTTCATAATTTGGGGCACACACACATAAGCACCTGGCATATTTTTCAAGCCACTAGATCCAGGACTTGAACTATGGGGTTGGTCATGTGGGATCCAGCCACATTAACCAGCATGCTACCAGCTGGCCTTATTGGATTATTTATTTCCTACTTTATTCTGTAATAATTTTAGGCAGTTTACAGATACTTTGATAATTCTTTTATAACACTATATTTTGTAAATCATAGTCAGAATTGAAGATCAATATAAAATCTAAAGGAAGAGTCTAGATATGTGCACCATAGAAGCTTACATAGCCATAACATTTGGGTTACAAGTTGGCTCTGAGCTTCCTGGCAGCCAAAGCACAAAGGAAAACATGTTCAATTACATGGTTCTTACTGTCCAGATCGAGAAAACATGCCATTGCTTGAAGGAAGCAAAATTTTGCTGGCATTTAGTTCTAAAACAAAAGCTCTTTTATGAGATTTCCCATAGGGGATGATGAGTGGACAAACAATTGAGCCTCTGTTGGAATTTCAGTATATCATTTGTTCTTGGAACTTCTACTGAAGTTACTTGGAAAGAGGCAGAATAAAAGAGGTGAGTTAAAGTAATGTGGTTATTTTATCTGCCCCTAAATAATGGATTAGAGCAAGTCTAATAGTACAATACAATCCATGCAAAGCTTAACATAGTAACCCAGAAGTGGGTATAAAAATCGTTTCATTGTTGTCATTGGTTTTGTCAGTTTGCAGTGACAGTGAAGACATTTATGCTTCTGATTCATGGGAATTTCAAATGGGAAGTTAGAGCATATTGATTCCATATTTCTGAGGTTTAGCATGGGTTTCAAAACTGTGATAATGGAAAAGTATTGTACAACTTACATTTAGTCTTTAGATCATGGAGACTAGTGAAAGAGAAACGAATTAAAATGATTTTCCATAAAAACACTAATGTAAAAAATTCAAAAATTTTAGGCCAGCCTATGGTGTGGTGGTCAAGACAGCTCCATTCCACGTGGCTGACTACGCATTTTGAGTCTTAGATCTGATGGCTTGAGAAACACACCAGGTGTGTGTGCATTCATTCCTAAAATCCTAAAAGGAGGATGAAATGGAGGAGAAAGGATTGTGGTATTTCCTTTCCCCATGGGAGGTGTTTCTCTCTAGTTAGCACTATCACCCTCTGGCAAACTTCAAAAAAAAAAAAAAAAAATCAAAAGTCTTAATGAATTTTGTTTCTATTGAGGTAAAAGTTTCAGAGAATCAGAATTCCTTACAGCACTTTTTTTTTTTAAATTTTCTCTCCTTTTTTTAGAGATTTTGTCTAGGATGAAGAGACACAAAGAGACAGAAAGTGATAAATTACCCCCTAGGGGTCATGGCCATGCCACAATCCCTTCTCCTCCATTCTCCTCTTAGAATTTTGGGTACAAACGCACACATGACCAGCATGAGTTTCAAGCTGCTGGGTCTGGGACTTGAACCATGGTCTACCCATGAGAGTACAGTGCCTTAAGCACGATGTCACCTGCTGGTCCCTACAGCACTTTAACATACAGCTAGGAAAGACAGGGGATCACACAAAAAGGGCAAAGTGGAAATCAAAAAGGCAAGGCAACTGCCTTGGAACCTGCCAGGGGTTCTATGGGTCTCTCCTTGAGAAGCAGATCTTCCTTTGGATGTCAACGAGGTCCTTGATCATATACAGACCATCTAGCCAAACCAAGATAAACTGTGCTTTACATTTCATTTTAAACATTCGGGAAAAAAAAAAAAAAAAAAAAAAAAAAAAAAAAAAAGTAAATCAACTGTATAGTCAGGACATTAAAGAATAGCCCAATTTTCTAAATGTGTTTTTCCTACAGTTTGCCAACATTTACAAATCCTTGTGTATTTACTGTTAAGTATAAGATGTCATCATTCCCTCTAAAGTTATGCAGCATGAAAATTGATAGCACTGTTTTGTTCGTTCCATTTTCTGCCAATCATCTTGGAAATATTCTTTTCAACCCAAGGGAAAAAATTCGGACTATTTTCAGTGCTGTGGAGCTTGAGAATGTAAAATGTAGAGTGTTCACCCCCAAAATAGTTTACTAATGAAAATAACCAGACTTTTGAGTCACTCCCCGTTATTGGGTTTTATTTATAGAGCTCTGTACTGTCGCTCTGGAAAAACAGTGGAGATGAAAAGGCAATAAACTGCTAAGCAAAATAGATCAAGAATATACATGAAATTTGAGCAGAATTTGGAACGGAGCTGCACCGCCTTCTTGAAAGGACACTATGGTAAAGCTATAATTCTTTTCATAATAAAGCTGGCTCAAGAGCATCACAGCTAGGCGCTCTAATCTGGGGAGGACTCATTTAGAACAGGGAATAAAAAATAGAAATAGATCCAATGTATCTCAATATACCAACTGTAATTCCATTAAAACTGGAATTTTTAGACATGCTGGTCACGTGTGCGTGTGTACCCAAAATCCTGAGAGGAGAGTGGAGGAGAAGGAACTGTGGCTTGGCCATGACCCCTAGGGGGTGATTTCTCAATCCATGAGCAAGTCATTGAACAGAGTAACGTGACCATTAGAGACGGCCAGGGACAAAACCTGATAGTCATAGAATATCCTTGTGAAAGATAGCACCAAGAAATAATTGGGGAAGCTGAATGTGACTGAAGAAAAATAAAGACCCCTAAATCATATGTTTCTTGTCAATCTTTCATGTCCCCTTCTTTTTTTTAAAAAAAAAGCTTATTTATTAAGTTGTTGGAAAAATTGTGATATATTTTTGCATAGAAAATATATGTCATGACTCTTCCAACAACCCAATATTTCTTCCCTAAGCAAGAGAAAGAGACAGCACCTCCAAAAGGGTCGTTGACAACATGATCCACTCCCTGTCTCAGCCAGGGATGACTGGCTCACTCAGGGAGGTCTCTGGACATAAACAGGAAACGTTCCCATGTGAATCAGCCTTGCAGAGTATAGCATTTTACTGCTGTGTCATCTGACCCCCTACAATCCCGTATTCTATTTAACAATGATGCATCCTCTACCCAAGAAAACTGTATGTATTCTGGACTCCAACATTATGATCTTTCTCCAATCATTATGCCTTTTTTATTAAACTAGAAATAATTAGAATACATTTATTTATTTAATTTAATTTATTACTATTATTTTTTTTTTAATTTGACCACAGATAGAGAGAGAGGGAAAGTAAGAAAGCAAGCCACCGGGTCCGAGACTTGAACCACAGTCGATCACATGGGAGTCTAGCACCTTTACCACATCACCGGCTGGCCCCAGAATACATTTATTTTTATATGACTAAGGGCAGAGAGCACCATAGGAACATCCCTGCTTTGACTTGAACATCACCCAACCCTGAAGGAGACTATAGTTTTGAGGAGGTGCCATGCTATCAACAGATCCACGTTCAAAAATCCCCCACACTTGCTTCACTATGAAGAGACACAGTTTAACGCCAAAATGGACCCTTCCAAAACCACTGTATGGTTGAATTGCTTGCCTAGGAATCCAACCCTGGAGTGGAATGCCAGTGGAGAATTCTCAGCTGTGATATATATATAAATCAATAAAGCAGCGGTGACCAAACTGAACTCTCCATGTACACGTGTACACATGGGCGAATCCACACACATATGCTCCTAGGCTTACAGAACGGGGTTGGAAGTCAGTGCCTTGAATGCTTTATGATGTGCAAGGAAGACATGAAGAAACTGAACAGCATAGGGCAACGCCTGGATCTTCGCACTCAGGTAGATATCCCGAGTGCTGTGAGGAAATCGGAAGGGTGAGTGTCCTAACTGTTGGTTGAGAAAGATGTGAGTGAGGATGCACAGCAAAAAAGAAATAAGGCTTTTTTTTTTTTTTTTTCCTGAGCAAAGAATTAATGAAAAAGAGACAAGAAAATTAAGTAAGGACTATATGATGCTCTGTGTTTGTGCTTCTTAAGCTTTGGGGTAGTTCAGAATCACTTGGAGAGCTTGATAAAATAATTGTTCTAAACCCACTCCCAAATAAACTGATTCAGGAGGGCTTAGATAGCACCTAACAGTTGTATTTCTTCCTTTTAAACTTGCTAGAGGGTACATGCACTTGCTTCACAGAGAGAGACTGAAGGTGAGAAAGCTCCTCACACAGCGGTGGTCATGTAACAATCCCTTCTCCTCTCCTTTCCATTCAGGATTTTGGGCATTGCATGCACATATACCTGGTGTGTTTTCTTTTTCTTTTCTTTTTGTTTTTTAGAGAGATTTTTGCTATAGGGTGTATATGCTCTCCAGAGAGAGACAGACAGACATGCCACAATCCCTTCTCTTCCATTCTCTTCTCAGTATTTTGGGCAAGCACACACGTATACCCAGGCTCAGCATAAGTTTTAAGCCACCAGGTCCAGGACTCAAACCATGGTTGCCCGTGCAGGAGTCCAGAGAGGTAACCATTACGCCATCTGCTGCTCTCACCACCTGGTGTGCTATCTAAGCCGTCTGTTCTGAGACTCTCACCACACAATTAGCCATGTGGGATCAAACTGTCTTAACCACATGCCACCAAATTGACCCAAAATATATACATTTCTACCAAGATGTCAGGTCACATTGATTCTGCTGGTCCAGGGACTACAGTCTTTTAAGTAGCAAAGTTGACACTGCTTGACAATTCTGAGTCAGAACCCCAGCTCTGCCATCTCCTAATTGGGCACCTTTTGGGAAATGACCCAGGCTCTCTGAATCTTGTTTTTATCAACCTTCAAATAAAGATGATATTCTATATTTCATAAGATTGTTGTGGAGATTAAGCAAAATAATATGTTTAAAGCACCTGGGACATAAAGCAACATGGCAAATACCTCTATTTCCTTCCCATTTGAAGGCAGAGGTAGGAAAAAGGGAGTTATGTCCCAGGAGGGGCTCCAGGAACACGCATGGGGGCTTTGTGCCTGAACCCAGAGCAGTGCTTCTCAATCCTGGGCGGGCATCAGAATCAATTAGAAGTGGAGATTTCTGGACCTCATTCTTTTTTTTTTTTTTTTTTTTTTTTTTTTAAGAGTTGTTTGTTATAGGGTGCGTGCGCTCGCCAGACAGAGAGAGACAGACAGAAAGCAAGAAATCACCCCCCAGGGGGGATGGCCACACTGAAATCCCTTCTCCTCCATTCTCTTCTCGGGATCTAGGGCATGCACGCACACGCGCCCGGCGTGAGTTTTAAGCCACCAGGTCTGGGACGCAAACCGCGGTTGACTACGTGGAGTCCAGCGACATAGCCATTACGCTATCTGCTGGTCCCTGGACCTCATTCTTGAGTTGAAGGACTGAGTGGAGTTTTTGGGACATGCTCAGAGCCCGAGTCAGATTCTGAGGCCAGGCAGAGTCTAGCCCTGGTGACACACAGAAGTGTGTTTGAGGTTCCCAAGGTAGAATCTTGGAGAGTAGAGACCAAACAAGTAAAACAGAGAATTGGAAAGACAAAGTTTTAAACTCAAGGGCAATAATGGAGTAAGGAGAAAACAGCTTGTGGATAAGAAAGGGGAATGTTAAAAGCGTAAGTTTGAGTAAGAGGTTAGGTTACCAAACCTGACATGACTTGTACCTTTATTTATTTATTTTAAAGAATTATTTAATTTAATTAATTTAATTTAATTAATTTATTTTTTTAACCAGAGAGTGACAGAGAGAGGGGGGTGAGAAGGTGAAAAAGCAAGCCCTAGGTCCAGGACTCAAACTGTGGTCGGCTATGTGGAAGTTTGCACCTTAACCACCACGCCATCTGCCGGCCCTAACTCATACCTTTAAAAAGACAAGTGAATATGGGACCGCAGTTAGCATAATGGCTATGTCATTGGACTCCCATGTAGTCGACCACGGTTCAAGTCCCGGACCCGGTGGCTTAAACTCATGCCGGGCTCTGTGTGTGCCCAAGATCCCAATTGGAGAATGGAGGAGAAGGGATTGCGGCGTGGCCATGCCTCCTGGGGGGGGGGGGGGTGGGGTGGTGTGTGGTTTCTTGGTTTCTGTCTCTCTGTCTCTCTGACGAGCACAAGCACCCTATAGCAAAAACCTCTCAAAAAAAAAAAAAGACAAGTGAACAGATTATAATGCCCAAATATACCTGTGATTTATAACTCTTCACTCTGTATAAAGGTTCAGCTCTAATCAAATGGATGATGCTGGTTTTTCAAAGTAGATGAAATAAGATTAAAAAAGTGAAAAGAAACTGGGAAAATCCCAGATACCTTGGATCCTCTAAAAGCAGCCCCTCATTTAGGCTACTTTCTCCAAGAAAGGTGCAAGGGTGGAACGTGAGAAATTATCCACTGACCAGCAGCAACTGGGGAACTTCAGCTGGAGCAGTTTTCTATTCTGTGGGGCCACATTCTTCTTGTTCTTTGTCCAGGCTTTTAGGTACCCCTAAAATGTGTTTCTGAGAAAGTAAACTTAGAGAAAGGCTGCAGGTAACGTGGTTCCGGTAATAAATATGAAAAATGACACGTATTATAACTCTTTCTTGACTATGCCTAAGGCATATTTGCATATTTAATACCTTAAGAAAGCTCTCTTATTGGAAATCCTTATTTAAATAAACACTTTTGTAGCATCTTTCCAGTCACTAATTCCTCGGAGCACACCATAGGAAACACAGCCCAACGGCAAAGTCTGTACCCGCCACTCCCTCTGCCTGCACCATTGCCAAGATCTGGGGTTGAAAGCTTCACTGTCTAAATGCAGAGTTGTTCAGACTCCAAAACACTTCCTTCTTAAGAAAACTTCTCTTGGCTTTCGGATTCAGTGCCTGCGAAGGAGGGGTCAGAGTATTACTTGTTTGCCAGTTGGCTTTCGTCATCAGTGAGGTTAATAAGCAGATCGTATGTTAATAACATGGGCATCCTGCTTGTATGTCTCCACCCTCTTGTAGGGAGATCAGAAAACACACACACGCAAGGGAAGCGGGGTGGCAACAAGGTATTAGTATTAAAGAGAAAATGACACATTCGAGGTCCTTGAGGGGGGAAATAAAATGGCAAGAGGTGAGGATGAAAACATCGCGTGCTGGCTGCTTGAAGGTCCATAACTCAGCTGGCTTGTTTTCCAGCAAGCGAATAAGTCCCTCCCTTGAAACTCCAGCTTGTAAATATATTTATAGCTGCTCACACACAATATGCCAGATACTAAAAAAAAAAAAAAAAACCACTTAGTCATTGTTCCTGGTGAACCAGTTTTGCAATAGTTAACCTAATCCCTTTCAGAAAGCTAAAAGGAGTTTGCCAAAAGCTTTTGCAAGGAAAGAGCCACACTCTTAGCCTAAAGGTTAGCTGATCTCAATCAGGCTGCTACAGAAACTCAGATATTATTTACTTACAGGGTGAGCTGTTTTTGATTTGACTTGAAATGAAGACATTATGGGTGCCTGTGCCAGTACCTAGGCTAATTGATGAGTCCTTTTTTATTTTTTAATATAATCACACCAAGTGCCCTGAGAGTGTTGGCCTTCGAGTTCCTTTGCTCCACCCCCCTCACCCCCCCACCCCACCCCCACCCCCGCAGCAGTCAGTCCAAGTGGGAGTTTCTAGATCAGGCAGCCAGTTCTTCCTATCAGCTCCAGAGTGATTAAAGAATTTTAAAGTATTTAATCTAAATAGAACTCCCCTGGCTTGTGAGCAGCCCAAGGGCAAGAACAGTGAGGCCCAGAAACTAGTAGGAGGGGCAAAGGGGCAGAGATTTTATTGGGAGAAAAGCTCTGGAGGCAGTATCCCCTGGCTACTTGACTTGAAGGAAGGTTGCACAGTAAGCATTATTTATCCTTAGATTTTATGCCACAGGTCAATGAAAAACAGCAAACTTTTCTGAGAACAATTTTGATGTAACTGAGAAAAATCCCAGTTGTCCATATTACAGGATAAAAATGCCAACCTGGGTGCATAGCAATTGTTCCAGGAGATAGAAGATGGGGTGCAGGGGGGCTGGTAAAAACCCATGAAGCCATCTCAGGATGCTGGGCAGGAAATATAACTGATTCATCTTAACATCTGAGCTCTGAGAATAGAAACCAGCACAAGTAGAGATTCTGTTTGTTGAACCATAGGAGCGCTGACCACGTATAGAAGAGGAGGAAGGGGGAAAAAGGAAGATTCGAGAAGATAGAGGAGGGAAGGGAGCAGAGCAGCAGAAAGGAGAGAGAGGGCTGACCCCATAATGTTGTGGTTAAATGCTGTGCTTCAGGGTCCAGATCCCACATGACCGACTAGTTCAAATCCTGGCCACTGTGGTTTGAAAAATACTCCAGATACATGTACATGCTTGCCCCAAATCCTGATGAGATAGAGAAGTGGAAGAAAAAGGATTGTAGCATAAACCATGCCCCATTTGGGGGGTGGGAGGAGTACTGCCTCTCTTTCTCTCTCATGAGTGCACACACTCTCTGGCACAAAAAGAAAGCAGAAAAGGAAAGAGAAAAGAAAAAGAAATCAACACACAAGCGACAGTAATACTAGCCTTTATGATGGTGAACCCACATGGGAAGTTCCAGGGTTCACATCTCTAAGTCTGCCTACACGTGCCAGGCATGTGCACTTGCTGTAATTCTGGCTGCCCAGGGCTAGGGATGGATCACTGCATGAAAACCCTGTTGGGACTGCCTCTCTCTATGTGTGTCTCTCACAGAAAAAAATAAATAAGTAAACTTTAAGAGAGAGAGAGAGAAAAGAAATTGAAAGGAAAGAAGGGGAGGAGAAAAGAGAGAAAAAAAAAGGAGAGGCAGAAAGACAGAAGGCCGTGACACATTTGGCACACAAACAGAGGTTATCCACGCTATTTATAGGGCTTCTCAGAGTTCAAGTGTATTTTTACCATCTTGGCCAACAATTACAGTTGTCAAGTGTCACCGTGATCTTAGTTCTTGCCCTATGAAACTGGACTTTGTGTACTTATGTATTTGCATCAGAGCTGCTTTCTAGAGGTGATTTCACACAGCCTTCTTTGATATCCCAACAGAAACTCTGGTCAAGAGGTGCCGTCCATTTCGGCACAAGGTAGACCAACTTACTTGCACAGACATTGCCGTCCGAAACATTTTCCTGGGTACCTTCTAATGAGTTTTTCCTGTACTTCTTGTTCAGCTGATGGGAAGATAGGTGTAAGCCCAAGTTTAATCACCTTCGGCCTTTTGCCAAAGTCAGAGATACCGATCAGAAACTCCTGTTTTACGTCTCTGTCATTTCCAGTCTAGAGAAGTAAAATGTCACAAGCTCTGGACTGTGAAGTAATGAGATGAGCAATTCAGAACAGACCTAAAAAAGAGGCCAGAGCAAGGACACAGGACCACCCTGAAGGCTGCTGTGACGCCACACCCTTCTAGTATAAGGCGCCTTTGTTTCATTGAGTGTTGCCTGCTGGGCAAAATGGTCCAATCAAAGGCAAACCATCTGTGCATGCGCTTTTCTCAGATGTCTGCAAAAATCCCCATAGTCATTACCTTCTGGGAAGCTCAGAATGTTGTCATTGTTCCCAATTCTCTTGTTCCAAAGAGTCGTCAGTTTAAGCACACAGTACTTAGTCTTTAAACCTCATCTACCACTGTATAATAACAATACATATGAGATCATGCATGCAAACCTATTGTACATTATTATTTATCTCCTTTTAAGTGGAGAGATGGATGTGGAAGAGAGGAGAGGGTGGGGACTGAGAGTGAAAGCCTGTCAGAAAAAATCTGAGCTTTGGGACAGTGGGCAGCCAGTCCCGTCAGCACAACTGCTTCTAGCACTAAAACCATTCTGCAGGTACGTGAGGCACTGCTCTGGGCCCTGGGGATCAAACAGTAGGCTCTGATCCTAACCTTCCAGGAGCCTCAACTTTAAGATAGAAACAAATAAATGAACAGCTACGGTGAGTAATTCCAACAGCGGGGATGAGCACCAAGAAATTGGGAGCAGATGTGGGGGCTGTGTGACGGGTGAGTGGCCAGAGAACATTTAGAGAAAGTGACTTGTAGAGACTCGGGCATGCATCTCACTTCCCATGACCCCGATAACAGAGTGTAGAAAATGACAAGGAGAGAATCCCTATCTACCTTAAATTAACTTGGTGTCCTGTATTAGTCCGAGTTTCCTGTGGTTATCAGGTGGCCTTTTATAATCTCTCTGTGAATGGATAAGGTTTCTAGTTGCATTTGAAAACCAATTCTATATTATTGGAGAAAAGAGTGGTGTTGTTAAATGCCTTTTGTAAGAGAAAACATTCTTTGAAACTCCATCATCAACTTTAGTTCTGGGTTTATTGGGACTGTGGCAAAGGAAAATTTTCAGTGGGAAGGCCAGCCTGAAGGCCAACCTCTGCAATGGGAATAACTTCTGCAGCAATACTCAGATACCCGCTTCCTATTCCTGATTCTGCCATCTGTTCCTGAGTCGGGAGATGGGTCAGGATGGCAGCCCACACTGGAGCATCCAGCACCCTGGTCACCCCATTAAGTGAAGCCCACTCATTCTGCTCCCCTCCTGGTGCTCCTTAGCCACCTTTACTGCAGGAGACCCTGTTCACGATTCTTTCTGTTCTCTTTACTCCTGATCCCATCATTTCAAGAATGTTTTGTTTCCAAGGAACACCTAAATGAAGCACAGTATATAACCAAACAGAAGTCTAATCAAAAAAAAAAGAAAGAAAGAAAATAGCGGGAACCAGCAGTTAGCGTAATGGCTATGTCGCTGGACTCCCACGTAGTCGACCGTGGTTCGCGTCTCGGACCCGGTGGCTTACAACTCACGCCGGGCGCGTGTGCGTGCGTGCCCAGGATCCCGAGAGGAGAATGGAGGAGAAGGGATTGCGGCGTGACCATCCCCCCTGGGGGGTGATTTCTCGCTTTCTGTCTCTCTGTCTCTCTCTGTCTGTCCGGCGAGCGCACGCGCCCTATAGCGAAAAACCTCTCAAAAAAAAAAAAAAAAAAAAAAAAAATAGCGTGCCAGCTGTTGGCCTGTTATTTATGTGAGCTGGTCCCAGTTGGCTGACTGAGCAGTTCAAGTTCCAGAGCTAGCAACTTGAAAAACTCACCAGGGGTGTGTGTGTGTGTGTGTGTGTGTGTGTCTGCCCAAAATTCCAAAAGGAGGGATAAACAGAGAAGGGATTGCAGCATGATCATTATCCACAGTGGTGGTGGTGGTGGGGGGGTGTCCTTTTCTTTTCCACTTCCTTTCTCTCTCTCTCTCCTCTCTGTCTCTCTCTCCCCTTCCATCTCTATGGTGAGCACACATGACTTCTGGCAAAAAAAAATTTTTTAATGAGAGCCATTCCAAAAACATTTGACATAGATAACACAAAAATACTGCAGAACACAGAAGTCCTAATTAAAGGGAGATGAAAGGAGTCGTTTTTTGTTTTTGTTTTTTTTTCTGAGAATTATTTAGTATCATTATAAGCCAAATGAGAAAGAGATTGGTTGGTTTTGGCTAAGCCAGCTTGTACAGGAAACCATTGCCTACTTCTTAATGGTTTAAAGTAAGACAGGTTTTCTTCCAAGGTCTACAAATAGGACTTAGCAATATTGTCCCCTTGGTCCCTCATTCTGAGGCATTCTGTAGGTAGAAATGTTGGCACAGCATGTCAATGTCATCATGTGCCAGGAGGCCATTAGTGGGTGGTATATTTTGAGGTCGTGTGTTCATCTATCAATACCTCTTCTTATCCCAGGACTCCTATTTACAGAAGAACATACTGGCCATCTGCTTACATCATCCTGTTTTATTGTGAACTAACTTTCATTTTCCTCAAATTTATATTAAAAGAGATATGACAATCAAAATTCTATTTAGAGAAGGTGAGCATAAAAAGGAAGTGGCTAAGTCAAGCATTTTTTTTTTTAGAGGTTTTTGTAGGGTGCGTGCGCTAGCCAGAGAGACAGAGAGAGACAGAGAGACAGAAAGTGAGAAATCACCCCCCGGGGGATGGCCATGCCGCAATCCCTTCTTCTTCATTCTCCTCTTGGGATCTTGGGCATGCAGGCACACACGCCCGGTGTGAATTTAAGCCACCGGGTCCGGGACTCAAACTGAGGTAGACTACATGGGAGGTCAGCAACATAGCCATTATGCCAACTGCTGGTCCCAGTGAAGTATTGATAGAATAGTTTGATGGGCTGTGATTAGATGCATATTAAATGGTCGAAGTATGTGAACAGAAAATGCATACAAGAGAAAATCCAAATGGCTAATGAACATGTAAAAAAAATGTTCAGTCTCACTAATTATCGGGAAAATGCCTACTTGAACCATGGAATACCGTCTCATCACCGACAAGACTGACAAAAAATTGGGGTCTAAAAGGACCAAATGTTGTCACGGATGAAAGAAGGGGCCGATGGTAGTGTAGTGCTGGTGCAACTGGACCATGTGGAAAAGGTCCTGAGTTGGCATTCCAGGATCTTGTTGAGCATGCTGTATGGACACGCTTTGAGCCCCACTCCTTGGGGTCATCTTTCAAAGAGTGAGAAAGGAAAAAAACCAATGACTGCATTTATCTTCTTACAACGGATCATTTCCACAAAGGTGTCCATTTTTCTAACTACAGATAAGATAAGATACCAACTCTTCAGCATGGCTTCCAAGGCTGAGGCCCTTGATGAGTTACTCCTGTCTCCCTCACCAGATTGACTTCTTGTCATGCACACTTCAATCCTATCATCTTTTTTCAGCTACCGAGACTTTACTCTGTTTTGTTTATGTTTCTGCCTGTGCCAGAAATGTCCTGCCCCTCTCCACCTGGAGAACAGTACATCTATTTTATCAGTAAGCTCAATCCAGCACTTCCTTTATGAAGACTTTCTGGTTCACACACACACACACACACACACACACACACACACATCCACTTGGTCACAGAGTCCAACATTTTTCACTGCACCCTGTTCTTCTTAAATTTGTTTAAAGTTTGTTCATTTATTTCTCCATGAGGGATTGAGAGAAAGAAAGAAAGAGGTACCCTCCATAGGGTCTTCACTCCACAATCTCCCCCTAGTCTCACTGGTCCAGATCACAGACCTGTGCATACTCAGCATGCTCAGGAAGCCCAATGTCTTTCTGCATGGGGCTAGATGGCCCCTCACAGCATCTTGTATGGATTTGAGATCTCCCCAATTCTCTCTGAGTAGACTAAATAGAAACTATTGCTTTTAATTATTTTTTAGTTTACTTTTGTATATCTCAAATTACTTCCATTTTCTAAGTGTAATTGTTTTTTCTTGGATTGTCTTATTCATGCTGTTGGTTTTCCTGATATGTCCAAGAATTCCTTACTACTCAATTTACCTTTCACTTTCTAAAATATTTTCGGGGATCTCTTATTTGCTGATAATGTGTCCTTCCATTTCCCTTGCTCTACAGGTTTATTTAATTTTGTACATCTACACTTTCATTTCAGGGAGGTTTGAGGAAGCACAGTGAATGAATACAAATGTTCACCTATAAGCTAACTGGCATTGTATAATAATGAAAAATAAAACTTTCTTAAGACCCAAAATATCTTAAAAACAGGTCAACGATATTGTAGTTAAGCATTAGTTATTTCATAATAACTATGAAGCTTACAGTGTAAGTCTCTTTGAGGAAGAGAGTATGTCCTCTTCATCTTTGTACCTGCAATGTCTAGCTCAGCAGGTCTTGATAAATAGTTGTTGAATAAATGCAGCATTAACAGAAATGCCTGAGGCAATCCTCCTGGGTTATTTTATTCTGATTACATCCATAACTAGAATAGAGTTCTAATCTAGTTTTCATTTTAATATAGACAGAGACAAAATTCCAGAAACAAATTTAGAATAGCGCTTCCTACCTTTGTTTTGTCAAGGAATACATTTTCTTAATAAGGACTGTTTTGTGACTGAGTGTGGGGCAGAAGGAAGTGTGTTAAAGAGAGAAATTCAGTTTGAGGGTTTAATAAAGGTAGAGAAAGAAGCAGTACATTTGGTTACAGGACTGACCACAAAGTATGAACCATTTTTATCTGGGGGATTCTGAGCAGTTCTTTTCCACCAAAAATTCCCATGAAAATAATAATTTTCCCTTCCCACACTTCTACCTACACAGATTTCACAGATCTTCAATTTGAAATTGAATACTCACAGGCTATACACATGAAGATTTGGACTAAGAGTAAATCTAATATATGGAATAAAACAGGATCTAGGTCTAGGGTCTCCCAGAAGATGATAAGCAATTTTTAGGGCACCAAGATAAAGCCTGAATTAAGGAACAAAATTTCAAGAGGTCAAATTGTTTGAAATGAGCACTGCAAGAGTGTCTTATCTGTCCTTAGTTGGAGAGCAATTTGGTGCATGGTGTTTTACGTGCACTTATTCCTTTCACAGAAGGGGAAGGACTAACTTGTGTGTGTGTCAAATATCTAAAACTGTTTTGGGAAAAGGAATCATGAATAAAGAAGAATATTCTATTTTATTGTAGTTTCTTTTCTTCTTCTTTGTCTTTTTTTATTTTTTATTTTATTATTAATATATATATTTTTTTGCTTACTTATTTCTTCCATAAGAAAGAGAAAGACAGGGAGATAGGCACCTTCAACATATTCCTCATGCTGCAATCCACCCCCAGCTTCAACCAGCTAGGATCATGTGTATACCTGGTGTTTATGGGGAGAACTTAGGACACAAACCTGGTGCCTTCCCATGTTTTTTCAACATCACAGAGCGTTGTATTACCGTGTGCTACCACAGCTGGCCAGACTATTCTTTTCTTTTTTTTTTTTTTTTGAGAGGTTTTTGCTATAGGGCGCGTGTGCTCGCCAAACAGACAGAGAGAGAGAAAGAGAGAAATCACCCCCCAGGGGGGATGGCCACGCCGCAATCCCTTCTGGGATCCTGGGCATGCACGCACATGCGCCCGGCATGAGTTTTAAGCCACCGGGTCTGAGACTCGAACTGTGGTCGACCACGTGGGAGTCCAGAGACATAGCCATTACGCTAACTGCCGGTCCCATGGCCAGACTATTCTTGAGGCATAGAGAATATAAACAAGTAAATAGGCAAAACCAAGGACGTGAAATAAATCCTACTGTGGGCCAATGACCAGCTGCTATTGAAATACAATGATAAATACATAGTTGGAGCAAGGAGCCAAGAAAACGATCCTGGGGAAACGACATCTTCTCTAAAACCTGAAGGATTTGATAAGAACTCATTATGGCTAAGACATCATCTTTGAGGTGGAGAGACATTACCTGAGCCACTGCCAGAGGGTGCGTATGTGCTAGAAAAAGAGAAAGCACCCCCCAGTGGGGCATGGTGATACCACAACTCTTTATCTCTCCTTCTCCATGCTGTCAGAACTTGGGGCATGCATGCACATGCACCCAGAGTTTTTCAATCTACTGGAGCCAGGATTTGAGCCACAGGCAGTCAGGTGATATCTCCCTATGCATAGGGTTTAACCCACTGCAATATAGGGTCAACTCAAGCAGGAAATTTATTTATTTTTCTTTTTTTGTTTTTATTATTACTTTTTTATACATTCAATCTCTATACATCATTTAACTTGTAAAGAGAATTCGCCCACCATGAAATATATCTCAGACTAGTCCAGTTGAGAATAGTATACATGTTATCAGCAGGTAATAAACCATTTCTGTGACCCACAGATGTCTTACCTCTTTATTTTTTTCTCCCTAATTTTCTTCCCTATACTCTTCCCCTCTCCCATCCTCCTTCCACACTGTCTCTAGTGTCCATAATTATTTTCAGTGCTTTTATGTCCTCCAATCTTTCAGTCTCTACCATAGAGTGCAGCTGGTATATGTTAAGTGGCAACATACAACGTCCCTCTTTCATAGCCCCAAGTAGAAAATTTCTAAAGGAATTTATGCCCCTACATTAACCTGCTTGAGCTTCTGCTTTCGGACAAAGAGGAGACCAATGAAGAGGTAAAGACTGGTATGAAATAAATCTGATTTGCATTTTAGAAAGATCTCTCCAGCTATGTTATATGGAATATATCAGGAAATAAAAATTAGGTTGGCCCATAGCACAGTGGTTAAGATAGCCAGTCCCGGGACCAGCAGTTAGCATAATGGCTATGTTGCTGGACTACCCTGTAGTCGACCACAGTTCGAGTCCTGGACCCAGTGGCTTAAACTCACACCTGGCGCATGTGCATGTGTGCCCAAGATCCCAAGAGGAGAATAGAGGAGGAGGGACTGTGGAGTGGCCATCCCCACAGGGAGTGATTTCTCGCTTTCTGTCTCTCTGTCTTTCTGGCAAATGCACACACCCTATAGCAAAGACCTCTCCAAAAAAAGAAAAAAAAAAAAAGATAGCCAGACCCTATATGGCCAACCAGAGTTTGAGTCCCAGACCAGGAGGCTTGAAAAACACGTTGGGTATATGTGTGTGTTCCCCAAATCCTGACAGAATGAAGAAATGAAGGAAGATGACTTGTGGAATGGCTGTTCCCCATTGGTGGGTGCTTTTTCTCTCTCTTTGGCAAGTGCACATATCCTCTGGCAACAATAAATTAATTAATTTTAAAAATTAAAATGATTGGCACCTGGTGCTGGAAATTCAGTGAGGAGTCTATGGCAATAACCCAGGGAAGGAGGAGAATGGCTTTAGACAAAACAATAGCAGTAGCATACAGAGAAGTGGATGAATCATTCTGAAACATATGTCCATGGCAGAAACTACAAGAAGAGAAAGGACATAAACTTGTATGCTAAATATGCCTTTTTATTAGAGCCCAAGGACGCCTACTGTTCAGCTATTCACAGTAGGGTCTTCTATAAGCTCCTTGTTTCTAGCCTATTTCTCCTGCCTTCATATCACACCTGTGTGGGATCTCCCTTTTCCACAAAGAGCCTATTCTTTGAACATTTGGGATCCATTCTCCATCCCTCCCATACTCCACCTGAAGGATCAGCCTCTTCTCCCCTTCTCACCCATTTCGACCCTATACACTTCCCAAAGGCTGAGACGTTCTCTATGGAATGACTTCCTGAGGGTTTTTATAAAAAAGAGAGTGATATCCTTTGACTTCTTATGGCCCTCAGAAGAGTTGAGAGTAGATGGGGATGAAGGTTGGGTGACACTGCGAAGAACTGATCTTTTTTAAGATCTCACTTTCAGGCTCAGCTTAGGTGGCACAGTTACTAGTGTACTGCAAGGCAGTGCTAAAATCCACATTGCTGACTGTGGGTTCAGATCCCCAGTGGGCCTGAAAACATGCCTGATTCACACATGCTCATGTCAAGAACCTGATTAGCTGAAGGGCTGGGGAAAGGGTATAACAGCATGAAAACGCCCTGTCAAGGGTCCTTCTCTCTTTCTTTCTTTCTCTCTCTTTTTGTTCTCTCTCTTGTGCTTAACACATGGACTCTCCATTATAAATAAAATAAACTTTAAAAGATCTCACTTCCAAAAAGATCTCACTTCCAGTATGAGTCAAAGTCTCTTCTCTCTCTTTTGCTTATTTATTTATTTATGTATTCATTCATTCATTCATTCATTCTATGAATTAGAGAGACAGAGAGAGAGGGAGAGATACAGTACTTGACAGGGGCTCAATACTGTGATCCACTCCAAGTTTTAGCCAGCCTGGATCATGGGCATGTGCATGCTGGGCACCCTCAGGGAGGTCTCCAGATGTGAATTAGGAACCTTTTCATGGTGGTCAGTCCCACAGAGAGTGGCATTTTACTGCTGCCCTACCATCAGACCCCAACATCTCTTCTCTTGATTTAATCTACAGGTAGGTCCATCAGTCACTGTTGAAACAATTGCATGTATGTGCATCTCACACATAAACACACATACACACACAATACTCACCCCAACAAAAGGACAAACATTCATTCTCTAAGAGGTGTAGGCCATAAAACGATAAGGAAAAAGATAAACATTTTTCTAACTGCCTCATAATTTGCAAGGGACCTCTATTACTCAATGGAGTCAGTGTTGGATTTTCCCCCTTCTCCACTCTCAAACTGTGCGTCTTCAATCTTGGCAGGAACAAGAATGTCCTGTGGCTGAGCTATAATACCTTCTCATGATCACTTTCAAGATACCCAGGCATCTAGTCAAAGCTTCAGGATTATTTGTCCTGAAGACTTGATTAAATTCTTAGTCAACGTTGCTCATCATCCTCCGTTTCTGCCTGGGGTAAGGAAAGACATTCATGTTTTATTGTTTCAGATGCATCTAGATACTGTGTGCTAGTCAAATAATATAAATTGTCTAGTCTCAATGCAATACTATAGAAAGGGCTCTGCTTAAAGGAAGATATTGGCTCAAAAAGATTCATGAATTGCCTGATATTGAATGAGTCACTTATTTCCTGTAAGCTTTATTTTCCTTAACAGTAAAAGGATGGGTAGCATAGATTGTTGATTTTTTTTCCTTTATCAATTTATATTGAATGACAAATACATATGAAAGTAATCTGTCAGCTGACACATAGCAATTGTTTGAAAACATATGTAATTATTTTGATTAAAATGAGAAATCATCAAGCCAGTAGATGGCATGGAGGTTAAAGTGCTTGATCCCACATGTCGGGCTATGCAATTTAAATCCTGGACCTGGTAGCTTGAAAATCATGCCAGGTTCACGTGCATGTGTACCCAAAATCCAGAGAGGCGAATGGAGAAGAAGGGACTGTGGCATGGCCATCCCGCCGGTAGGTGACTTCTCATTTTTCCTCTATCTCTGGCAAAAATACATAACCTATAGCAAATAAATAAATAAAAATCAGAAGTCATCTAATGCAACTACTAATTTGGCAAATGAAGAGGCTAAAACATAGGGAAAGGTAAGATCTGCCCCATCCCACAGTGTGGTAGAATCAGAAACAAATGCCAATTTTCTGGTTCTTGTTCGATATTCTACCCATTATACCTTCTAGAGTGAGTCTGGAGTGTGTGTTTAAGGAGACGGAAGCCAGTCTCTATAGAATCTGTGCCTGAGGACATGTTCCCCCAAAGGTCTAGGCTAATGCCAGTTCTTTTCAATTTTGTCTTGGATGGAAACGTTTTTCCAGCACCACCTATCCTATTATCCTGCTTTGAAAGGGTAATCTGTTAGGCACATCAAACATTAAAAGCAGCAGGAACATTCTGAGGTTTGTAATGTGTATATTTATCTCACCAATTAAATTTTCACTCCTAGGCTATCAGACAAAAGGAAAAAAAAAATCCCTTTTCCCCTAAGAAGAGAAAAGCTTTTAAAATAGTTGGCAGAATCCTCGATACAAAGTGGAAAAACAAAAATTCCAACATCAGATGAGAAAGGCAAAAGAACACATGTGTTCAGTATAAAGTTTTTTTCTCTCAGGATAAAATGTGTCTGCTTCGTGATTCTAGGCTATTATCATTAGACCCATATTGTAGGTCAACAATTTTATCAACACAACTTAAAGCTGTTACTAGGTTACTCAATTAGGAAAACAAGGGAACTTTTAACAGGATCTTATCAAATAACAATAAAAACTTGGCATTGATAAAAATACAATTTTTCTAACTGGCAGAGCAAAGGATTGGGGTGTGGGTCAGCAGGTGGCATGGTGGTTAGAGTGCTGGACTCCCACATGAGTGACCATGGTTCAAGCCCTGGACCTGGTGGCTTGCTTTCTCATTTTTTTCTCTCTCTCGCCTCTCATCTCTTTCTGGTCAAATGAACAATAATAATGATGATGAATAAAATTAAATAAAATAATTCTAAAACAAAAAGGACTTGGGTGTAAGACTGTGGAGTTTCTTTATCCACAACACGTATGAGATTAGAGTTGTGACTAGGACTGTTATGTGATCATCCAGGAAATGGTAACCAAAGTGTGACATCACCCAGGCACTTTAGTGTCCCACTAGCATCTCCAACTCAATAAATTCTGTTATTATTTGGAGAATGGTTTGTCCCCCAAAGGTTCATGTTTTAGATTTTGTCTGCATAGATGTGATTGGATGTCTCTGGAAAGTTCACATGCTGGGACTTTGTCACATTATAAAGGTGTCAAGGGAAAACCTAATCCCTTCTTGATAACTGAGGATAGGGCCTTTGGGTGCAATAAAGTCATTAGGGCAGAGCCCCCATGACTGAGTTCTCCTGTGTACATAAGCAGAGGAAATGAGGCAGGCAGAGCCCACATGGCTGTAGTCCAGAACAAGAGAAATTAATGGACAATTGCTCTGCTCAAGATCCTGCCCTCCACCATGTTGTAGCCTCACTAGAAGCTGGCCTCTGGGCCTTGGACCTCCAAACTGAGGTGCTAAAACTGAGCTGAATAAACTCCTAATTTCTTTGCAAATTGATGAGTCTCAGATATTTCTGTAAGCAATACAATAAGGGACTAAGATACATTCCTTTTAGAATTCTATCACTCTCGCATCCTCCCACTTATCCTCTTTCCAGTAGTCCTAATTTTTTTTTTCTTTTTTTTTTGAAGAGGTTTTTTGTTATCGAGCATGTGCACTCACCAGAAAGACAGAGAGAGAGAGACAGAGAGACAGAGAGACAGAAAGCGAGAAATCGCCCCCCAGGGGGGATGGCCATACCACAGTCCCTTCTCCTACATTCTCCTCTTGGGATCTTGGGCACACACGCACACACACCCAGCATAAGTTTAAGCCACTGGGTCCGGGACTTGAACCGTGGTTGACTACGTGGGAGTCCAGCGACACAGCCATTATGCCAACTGCTGGTCCCCAGTAATCCTAATTTTAGCAGCAGCATTCTCAGTCACTGAAGACATCAACACCTTTCCCCTCCCTCTTCCTCCCCTCCCAGATGTCTCTTAAGTCTTTTTGTTTGTTTTAAATCCCTGACATGTCTCTGGAATCCATGGCCACTCTGTTAATTCTGGCCTCCCTTGTCTCCTAAATTGAGCAGTCAAGTTTAATGAACTGATCCCTTGTAGTCTCCTCTTATCAACCTGTCTTAGTTCACTTTCAGCTGCTATAACAGAATACCATAGATTGGGTAATTTCCAAATAAAAATAATATATTTCTACGGTTCTGGAGGCTGGGAAGTCCAAAAACATAGCAGCAGCACCTGCTGGGTATCTGCTCACCATTTGGTTAGGGCTTTCTTTCTGCACCGTACCATGGTAAAAAGGCAGTAAGGTAACTATACACATGCAAAAGACATCACAAGAACCAGTCAAGATCTCATTTGTAATAATCCACTCTCTCAAGAGCTACAATAAATCACTCCCTCAGTAATGCCATCAATTCATTCACAAGGGCGAATTCCTCATTAATCTATTCAAGAGGGCAGAAGGATTAAGTTTTCAACACATGAACTTTTGAGGGGCACATTCAAAGCATGGCAACTTCCAATCCACATTTTTTTTTTACAAAGCTGATTATTTTATATAAAAACTGTAACAAGTTTATTATTACAAGAAACATTCAACTAGAAGTAATATCCAAACCAACATTTTGAGTTTCCATAAAAATAGAATCTTCTGTCTCAGCAGAAGAAATATGGACAACAGCACCAGAATCTTCTATTTGTACATGTGAAGGTTTTTCCTGTTCATAACTCAGGTCTGAACCATCTTTTGTCTGAATCTCTTGTTCTTCCAACTCCAAAGATTTACTAGAGGCTGAAGCTACAGCTTCATCTTCATTTTCATGTAGAAAGCTACACATCACGTTGGGTCTGTAGGAGAAATGGTTATCCTTGATTTGCAACCATTCCATGCCACCTATATTTTCTTCACCTTCCTTCTTTTCTGTAAGAAGAGTTCTTGTCATGCTGAGCTTCTTCATTGTATGGCATTTATATTTTAACGCTGTTTTATTATTGCCTCCTGCATCCCCATGCTCAATATTTTCTTCAAATATAACACAAGTCCCAAGAGTATCTTCATATTCTCCAGCAAAAACATAGTTGTCCACTTGCAGAATTGGCCTCTTGGTGTCAATTCCCAAAATCTTGCATTTATTTCCACATTTTTGAGAGAAAGTCTGAATCAATAATTCCTGAAAATTTGACCAGAACCAACTGCTCCTCCTCTTCCTCCCAAATCCACCTCTTGTCATCATCATCGTCCCCCCAAATCCTCTTCTCCCTGGCCGCCATGGTCCTGCAACCTGTTTGTAGTCTCCCAGTGACTAGCCTCCAATCCACATTTCTTATGACAAGTCAAATTACTTTGTAAAATATAGAGCCAATGATGGTTTTAAAAACTTCTGTTTTCTGTGGCTCCTTAATTGCCTAAGTAAGACAAACATTTTCATCTGGTCTGGAAAGGTAGTCCTCAACCCAATCTTCCCTCTTTGCCACCCACCACCATGATCATTTAACTGAAGCTTTGGCCTTCCCCAGAGTAGTCATACTATTCTCCCCTTCTCCCCAAGAAATATTTTTAAAGTTTTATGACTTTATTGATGCTCTACTCTACTTATAAGTCCTACATTTGAAGCCTCATTGTCTACCTGGTAACTTTCTTCTTAATCTGTAAAGCAACTAAAATGCCACATCTCAGTACATTTATTTTTTTTTAAATAATCTCCAAAGACTTAGCTGGGTCTTCCTCTGTATTTTCAAACTATGGTTAATAATATACTAGTATAAATTGTCTCTTTATATTATGATTTTTTTTTACTAGATATCTTTTTTTTTAATTGCCAGAGAGTGTGTACATTCACCAGAGAGAGACAGGGAAACAGGGAAAAAGAGGGAGTGGGAGAGGGGTGTGGCCATACTGCAATACCTTCTCCCACTTCTCCATCCTGTCAGGATTCTGGGCATACATGCATATGTGCCCGGTGTGCTTTTCAAGCTATTGGGGCTGGGATTAGAATTGTGATCTGCCATGTGAGATCTGACTCCTTTAACCACTAGGCTATGGGACTGGCGAACTCTTTTTAAATTTGTTTGTTTGCTTGTTTTTGCCATAGCATGCATGCGCTTGACAAAGAGATATGGCAGAAGGGGAGACTGTGAGAAATCATCCCAGGGCAGATGGCCATGCAGCAACCCTCTCTCCTTCATTCTCTTCTTGGGATATTGGGCATGTATGCACATACACCTGGCATGATTTTAAGCCACCAGGTCCAGGACATGACCCACAGAGTAAGCCATGTGGGATCCAGCCTCTGCTGGCCCTCTTTTTAAATTGTTTTAAAATTACTTCATTGACTGGGGCCAACAGGAGGTGTAGTGGTTAAGTGGCCAGACTCACGTAGACAACTGCAATTCAAGTCCTGGACCCAGCAGCTTGAAACACACTGAGCGAATATGTGTGTGTGCTCAGAATCCCAGAAGAAGAGTAGAGAAGAGATTGCTGTGGCCATACCCCCCCCCCCAGTGGGGGGAGGTGATTTCTCACTTTCTGTCTCTGTCTCTCGGGCAAATGCACATGCCCTATAGCAACAAATCTAGGAAAAAAGATGTAATTGACAAATAATAACTGTATATCTCTATTGAGTAACTAAAGAACTTTTTGATAAATTAGGTTGTATCCTTCTTTTATTTTATTTTTTGTTTTTTTTTGGGGGGGAGAGGTTTGTTCTATAGGGCGTTCGTGCTCGCCAGAAAGACAGAGAGAGACAGAGAGACAGAAAGTGGGAAATCACCCCCTGTGGGGGATGGTCACATCGCAATCCCTTCTCCATTCTCTTCTCGGGATCTTGGGCACACACACACACACACACACACACACACACTCACACACACACCAGGTATGAGTTTAAGCCACCAGGTCCAGGACTCAAACCGTGGTCAACTACATGGGAGTCCAGCGACATGGTCATTACACCAACTGCTGGTCCTAGTTGTATCCTTTTTATATCCCTAGTTCTTAATTCAATGTCTGAAACAATAGGTCTTCTAATATTTGTGAATCAGACTAAATTGTCTAACTTTCCCCTAGTGAGAATAAATGTGAGTTATTTTTATGCATAATCTCCTCATTTATACTTCCAGCTAGCAGGAAAATAGATTGGTTTGCCAACAATATGCCATGGCATAAAGGTGACAATGCTAAATGTATAAAATGCAAATTACTTTAAGATTATGTAAATTACACGAGAGTACTGTTTCCATGATATCTGTCGGGCAGCAGGTTGGACAGATCATTTATCTAGGAACAGACTAAAATAAACTTGGTGCAGAGAAGAGCTTAAAAAGAATAATGCTAATGTAACATCCATGACAAAAAAAAAAAAAAAAAAAAAAGAATGCATCTTTGTCGTTAGAACCTGCAAGACCTTGGCCTTAGAGCATATAAGAGGATATAGTTGGGAAAGAAGCAGTTCTACTTAATAATGAGTCAGTGTCCAAGGGCACCCAAGTGGACAGAATTGCTAGTTGTGTGTGTTTTACAGCACTGTGAGACATTAGCAGATACTAGTAAGGATCGTGTTGTAATAATTGCAAATTTGTTTAGGGACTTTTACCATCTTCAAAACTTCCAGTATTCAAAATGTGCCTAGAGAGTAGAGAGGCAGTTGAGGTAGAATTATGAAAGATAACTTGAAATAGAAGAGGATGAATTTAAATCTTTGGTCTCTGCACTCACTACTCTGATGACCTTTGGCAAGTTATCTTTATTTAAGAAGCTCAGATTGCTCTGCTCCAAGATAAGACAGGACCTACTTCAAAAGGTTGTAAGAATTAAACAAGCTGAAAACGATGCCTGGCTTGTAGAAAACCCTGTTAACTACTGCCTATTGTTATTGGTTGACATTTTTATATGTATTATTATAGCTCATAGTGAGACTTGAAAGAATAACTTCACTTTAGCAGCCTTTCCCTGTTGTGACCTTTTAAAACTCACAGTCTAACTTACATGATTCTGTATTCTCCACTTCCATGACACTGCACTGTGTGGGTAAGAGACAAAGAGAAGATGTTTAAACACAACTAAGTCATTTTTCTCTTTCTATTCAATTGTACAAAAACATAGACCTGCTGTTGTCATTGTCCTATATAAAATTATAACTACTCATTTGCCAGAAAATCAAATCTAAGCATCTCTAGCCAATAGGTGTTCTTTATAGAGCTCTGATACAATCAGACAAATAAAATCATTATTACAAAGTTTTCTGCAATGACAAAGTGAGGATAGTTGGGAAAATGGTAAAATTTGCAAAATACCACATGGGGAAACAGACCAGAGATGAACAGTCAAAGGAAGAAAATAACAACAATTCTATCACAGATACTTAGAAATTAAGAGTAAATTAGTGCAAAGATCAGATAGATGAGGCAAACTCAGAGTATACAAGGACACAGGAGGGCATAAACTTTTATCTGACCAAAGTCAAATAGGATCAATGGCCAGATACATTTACACACACACGTGAAATTCCATGGTATAACTATGCTTTGTTTGAGCAATCAGATACCTGTGTTATTTGGGAAGTACTGACTAACCATGACTCATGACATATAATTGCTTCTACCCAATCACAGAGTTTGACAATTGCATATGGCAGGTACTAACACCTGCCTCTTGAGGATGTTGGGGTAATTAGTGTTTTTAATCATGTTTGAGCATTAGAAAGCTAAAAGCAAATGAACAGGTCATAGTATTGCAATCAAGGACACATCAGGCTCAAAGGCTCCTTTTAACATACTTACATAAAAATGAAATGTTTCTCAACCAAATGAAACTCTTCAGACAATGGGGTTGTTCTTGAAATTCAACCTGAAAACATTAAGTTGCAAAACAACTAATTCATCCTAAACACATTGAAGTCTTATTATTTGCACTCAGCATCAATGACCTCTGTGTTGCTATATCCATTTGGATATTTCTTAATTCCCATAGTGTTTGACATGGTTATTGACCACTACCCTCATTTTTAGCCATCCTTTTTGTTGTTGTTGTTTTTATGTTTGTTTACTTAGGTGCCAGAATCATGGGTGATTCTCAATTTTCCAGAATTCAACCTTTCATTTTTTGGGGCACCATGATATTCATTCTTCTGGGGTTTAGTGTCTGTTTTGCAGATTTTTCTTTCTCTGCCTATCCTTCCATGTTTGTTACTTTTCTAAGCGCTGTTCTTTCTGAATTCTCTGCTCCTGGCCAGTATCAGTCATTACTGTGGTTCCATGTGAAAAATAGTGAGTAGGAGCTCGGAATAAGATCTGGTCATCACAGAGGCTGTCATGGAATAGGTGGCATTACTTTTTTTTTAATTGCCAAAGGGCACATACTCTGACCAAAAGAGACAGAAGCATAGTGAGAAAGAGAAAGAGAGGGGGAAAGCATCCCCCAACCCCAATTATATATGATCAAACTACAGTCCCTTCTCTCCATTTCTCTATCCTGGTAGGATCTGAAACATATACACACACATGCCCAGTATGTTTTTCAAGCCACCATGACTGGCTTCAACCTGTGGTCAGCCCTGTGGCATCCAGTTCCCTTAACCCCTCACTACAGGGCTGGCCCAGTGGCATCTGAGTTGATTCCTTAAATATGAGTATATGGGTCAAATGGGGCCTGATGTAAAATTGAAGTTACACTTGTATAAAATTATATCTCCCATTTTATTGCCTAGTCCACTTGTTCTTTATAAAAGAAATATCTTCCTCCAAAGGAAATTGGTTAGTTTTCACTCTAGTGCCTCAAATCAAAAGGAGGTCCCCATGACAGAGTTACATTAGAAAAATGTACTAGGCTCATTCCTTACATGAAAATGTGTTCACTTGAATTAAATAAACTGAAAGTGATGTGACTTCATTAGTCTTTTGGTTTGCTAAACAAGAATTCTTATGATTGCAGAGTAGACTCTTCCACTTGAAAAGAAAAGCTCATTATTAACTACATTTCTTATATTCAAAAGAATTATTCATTTGTTTTTGACAATCAAATCAAAGATATTACCATGTACATCATTTTCAACTTAGAATTTTACATTCTTGGGTCTATTAAGTGTTTTTTCCTTTTGCCCCCTCCCACCCACACTCTACCATCCACTCCTCTCCCTTGTGGGCTCTAGTATCTGTACTTATCCCTCCTACTCTCATATTTTTAGGATAGCAAAAGAACTGCTAAAAAAAATACATAACTTTTTTTAAATAAAAACTTTAATTAATAATGAAAATTTTAAAGATAAGGGCTAGAAAAGTTGCCCTGGTAGAGATGCAGATTCTAATGGATTCACCAAAGGAGACAAATGTTACTACATTTGGATTAATCTGCTATTTTATTGTACCTTTTTATATTTGCAGAGTGCTTTAAAATAACCCCTCTAACATGCACATAAATCAGATAACTATTATCATCCTAATTTTTTAAAAGATAAAATAGAAACAGAGATCAGCAAAGCAATCTGCCCTCTTCCAGTAGAAAAAAGGCAAGTTGGAACAGATTAAAAATCATTGAGCCTGAAATTCTATTTTGCTGGATGGGCCAGAGCCCAGGACTATGCACTGGATCAGTGCTTCTCAGCGTTCGCCAAATTTGAACAAATCAGTGTATAGTTGTGATAGCTCATCCAGATAATTTAGGTCAGAATTACCCTGTGACCCTGCAATCTCAAACACAATATAACCTGAATTATTTAACAAATGCAAAACTTTATACTTAGCTACTAAAGAGAGCCACCAAGATACTAGTGTTCCATGGGGAAGGGAAGAGATTTAACTCACATTTGGTTGGCCCAAGAAAATGAGAGTGATTAGAACATTTGCTTAGCTAAAATTATTGCATTTTATGGCTAAGCAGTGGTAGAGTGGTAACAATTGGATCTACATAGGAAGGTCCTGAGTTTATGTCCCAAGACCTTCCTGAGGATTCTGGGCATGTGTGTGTGTTTATCATTCAGGCTGGATGAGAAAGAGATGGATCGTGGTATGAAGACTGTTGACGTTGTCTGTCTCTCTGATGAAAAACATAACCAAACTTCCTAAAATGTATTTTAGTTTCTTTATGGATTATTTCATGTATATATATATATATATATATATATATATATACACACACATATACACATACACACACACACACAGATATATATCTATATGTACACATACATATATAGAAAGAGTGATTTTCACTTTTTCACTAAATACACAGACGAATTGAAAATGTCACCTACAGGGGCCAGCCGGTGGTACGGTAGTTAAGGTGTTGGGCTCCCACATGGTCGACTATGGTTCGAGTCCTGGATCTGGCAGCTTGTTTCTTACTTTCCCTCTCACTGTCTCTCTCTGGCAAGTGCACATGACCTAAAGCTAATTTAAAAATAATAATAATAAATAAAATAATTTTGAAAAAAAGAATGTTATCTTTATAATTTGGCTGATTCTTCTCACTGAAGAAGCCTTTTTATTTCACTCCTGATCACCTCATGATGCCAGGTATGTGAATACAACCTGAAATTTCTCTTATTAAAATAATTGATTTCCAGGGACACATTTCCAAGATTCGGAGGCCTCTCTCCCACCACAATGGAGGAGGATCTGAGCCAGCAAAGCAAAGCCACAGGTAAATGACTCAGTGGTAATCCTGAATGTTCACTAAGGTCTTCTGCAGCATCACAGATCGAACAAGCTGAGATCGAGGCCCTCGTCCCACTGCAGGGCCTGACTCACACTGGAGAGGCTTTAAGGCAAGTCATCTACAAAAGCTGGTAACTGCAGATGCCTGACCTACATCTGCGGAGACATTTTTTTGGAGGTAGTGTGTTTGCTTTTCAGTTCATAAAGCTTTGTTTAATGATTATAAAGTAAAATGCTCAGTGTTAAACATTTGGAAAAAAAATTATTTTTCAGAACTTTTTTCAATGTAGGAGATAAGTCACCATAATCCCATCCAGAAGGAATCCTTATTAACACTTCCGTTATTTCTTTGGAATCAGGGTGTCTTTACTTCAACAGAATTGACATTTTATACTGTTCAATTTAACGTCGTGGGGGCCATCCTCTGCACTGTAGATGTCCAGTAGCATCCTGGTCCTCAACCTACTAAATGCCAACAGCACTTCATCCCTCTCCCCCAACTGTGACAACCAGAAATGTATCTGGAAAATGTTAAATGTCCCCTGGAGAGATATTGTCCCTACTGAAAACCACTGGTTTTGCTCTTAAAGTTTTTTCCCCTCAAGTTTATTTACTTATTTCTTCCATGCAACAAGACAGTGAGATACAGAAATAAAGATACAACACCCCAACACAGTCTTGATGCTGCGATCCACCCCCACCCCCAGCCTCAGTCAGCCCCTGATCCTGGGCTATGTGTGCCTGGAGTACTTAGGGAGGACGCTGGCTGTCAACCCAGAACTTTCCCATGCAGGTCAGCCTCATAGAGTATGGCATTTTACTGATATCCCACCATCTGGCCCTGAGGGTTACCGTTTTGATAGTATGATTTTGGCAAGCAAAAGAGTGTCAATTTGATACTTAAGTATGGGAAACTTTTAAAAAGTTTCCTAGGAAGAACTCAGGTCAAACTTATATTTCACAAGTGAGAAGGCTCACAGAAAAGTGACTGGCAGAAGGTCATCCAGTGGATTGGCAGTCAGACCCTCCTCACTTCCAATCTGCTGATTTCACTTTATTTTTGTGTGATTCTTGTCATTTGTACCTGGCAGTCACATATGTAGATCACAATCACAACTGTCTTTGTCTCTGGCTTTTGTGCTTCGAACCAATGGCTCTTCCAGTGCGAGGTATGACTCTGCTTCGTTCTTCTCACGTTCATCCTTGGCCGATAAAGGCCAGTGGCACAGGTGATGACAGATTATATTTTACTCAGAGGATATCTGCCTTTTTTTTTTTTTTTTTACTGTCCCATTGCTTTTTTTTTTATTATTATTATTATTGGTACATTCAACCGCTATACATCATTTAGATTGTAAAGAGACTTTACCCAGCATGATATACGCCTCAGACCAGCCCAGTCAAGAATACTATACATGTCATCATCAACAGGTAATAAACCATATTGATGTCACACAAATGTCTTACCTCTCTATTCCCCCCCCAAATTTCCTTTTCTACACTCTTCCCCTCTCCCACCGTTCCTCCATTTTGTCCCTAGTGTCCATAAAAATTTTCAATGCTTTTATGCACTCCAGTCTTTTTTCTTTCTTTTCTTTTATCTGCTTAGAACCCTCTCATGGCTTTCCATTGCATTTCATCTACAAAGTCCTCGCCACAGTGTAGAAGGCCATATATCTTGAAAGCCTCACTATCTCTGTTCCAATCATACTGGCTATATGGTTGTTTGAGGTATCCTAGGACTGGCCCATGGCATGGTGGTTAAATACTATGCGTTGGGAATCAGACTCCACGTAGCCAATAGAGGTTCAAATCCCAGCCTCAGCAACTTGTGGAATAATCCAGGAACAAGTGTGTGCCCCCAAATCCTGACAAGATGGAGAATGGAGGAAAAAGCATTACAGCATAACCATGCCCCACTGGGGAGGGAGGTGTTCTCTCTCTCTCTTTGAAAAATACATGTTCCTCTGGCAATAAAAATAAATACATAAATAAACAAGGCATTCCAAGCTCTGACTAGAATGTTTCTCCTCTACATTCCTGTGACTAGCTCCTTCTTATCATTTAGGTTTCATCTGAAAAGTCAGTTCTTCGGGGAGGGTCCCTTCTTACTAAGTAGCCGCTTCTGCCTATACCTAAGATGCTCTGGATCATGATACCCAGTTTCATAGTCTTCATAATATTTATGGTCTTAATCTAAATAACATGTTGATCAGTTTACTTTCTATCAGCTTCCTTCTCCCTACTCTCCTCCAGAACATGTCTGCTTTCTTCACTGGTGGATCCTTGTTGCCCACAATAACTAGCAAGTGGGTATTGTGGGCACACAGTGCCCCAGAATATTTTTGAATGAATGAATAAATACACTAAAGAAATTTCCACAAATATAGTTTAGGATTTTTGGCATCCCTTCCTAAATAATCCTCACCCCTCCTGTTTTAATTCATGTTCTATCTCCACCCTATCCTCATTGCACTACATATTGTAGAGGCAGAGTCAGACCTGAAATACCAGAGTTTCATTTAGTGACATTGATTTAATAGCCTATACTTTATCTGATGATGAGCCAGTCATTTATATATCATTGAATTTCCCAATTTTATAAAACGTTAATAGTCCTGACTTTTTTTTTTTTTTTTTTTTTTTTTTTTTTTTTTTTTTTTACTTTAGTCATGGGTTCATTTACCTGAGTAACATCATCTAATAGTCAAACACAAAGGCAAAAGACTTAAGGAAGCAGAGTTACTAAGAGGACTCTGCTTATTGGCATGGATTATTACTACTGTCTACCTCATCCAGATGTCGTGAGAACAAATGAGATAATATCCGTGAGTATTTCAATCTTAATAAGAAACATTTGTGCACACACAAAAATGAAGCTATTGATTCCTGACATTCCAATGAATCATGTATATGCCTTTTACTAGTAGTTATAGCAAGAAAGGTCATCTTTTGCATTTCTCATAAGTCTATGAAAATCTAGTTAATTAAGGCATTTATCCAAAGTTTCCTACTCAGAACTTGGGAATATTTAGAAATAAAGGACTGAGTAAATTTCAGGAACTTTCTACATACTTTACTTTCTGGAGCTTCTATCTGCCCTCGTAGAACATAGTATATTAGAAAGCAAAAAGCACTTATAAATCACCTGAGCCAGCCCCCTTATATTACAGACAGCAATACCCACAAGGCCATAGACCAAAGTCCGCCACGCTTGCCAATGGTCGGAGCCAGCCTAGTGCCAGTTTCCTCCACTTTCACTCCAGGTTTCTTTTTTTTTATTATTATTATCATATCACATTGCATCGCACGTGTTGTTTTTTATTACCCTTGTCTCACTTCCAAAGGTCAGGACAGAAAGCAGAGGAGAGAGTAAAAAATAAAGATTAAGATCTTAGCATGGAAAAAAAAAAACCCCACAGTTCTGTCTAATATTTCCAGTTTTTGGTCTTTTGATGAAAAATAACCACTCTTGTTGAGAGTATGCAAATATGCATCTGGAAAGAATTCAGGTCAATATGGTCAACATTTTAAACCCTTGGCTCACTTGGACACCAGCCCTCTGGAACACACAGCAAGCTGAACAACACTGGATCCACAAGTAGCCCGAAGCAAAAAAAAAAAAAAAAAGTAAGAAAATGTTAACTTAAAAAGTATTTAAGTAGAAAATAGTTACCCTTAATCAGCAGCAAATGATTACGATTGAGAAAAACTAAAGACCAAACAAAAGACAACACTCAATACAACAAATCAGTCAGTTCTTTTCATGGGGGAAAAATAGAAAGAAAACAGAAAAGGAACAAAAAAGAAAGGAGAGAGAAAAGAATAGAAAGAAGAAAAGAAAAAAAACTGGATTAATGCTTACAAAATACCCAGACTTTGAAGACTCTAAAGTCAAGAATAGGAAGATAGGAAGGCTGAATGGTGGTGCTGTGGTAAAAAAAAAAAAAAAAAAAAAAAAAAAAAAGACACCACAAGGATGACCCACCTGGGAAGGCTCCAGGTTCAAGTCCAGAGGCATTCCTGAGTATACTGGGCATGCACCCATGATCAAAGTTGGCTGAAGCTGGGCAGATCCCAGCACTGAGACCCTACTCAGGCTGTTACCTCTCTATCTGTCACTCACGCTCATGGAAGAAATAAAATCTAAAAGCTTAAAATAAAAAAATAAAAATCTAAAGATAAACTTAAGAATGTGTATGCTGTGGATCATTAAGAAATACTGTTAGGCGCCTTCTTCCTTGTTTGAGAATATAGAACAATTATAAGTGATTTTTTAAAAGGTTTCCATTTGTAAAAGTTAAAAGGAATATTCAGGCATAAAATTGAATTGGTTTAAAAACTGAATTTGGGGACCAGCAGATGGCGTAATGGCTATGTCATCACTGGACTCCCATGTAGTCAACTGCAGTTCAAGTCCCGGACCCAGTGGCTTAAACTCACGCAGGGCACATGTGCGTGCGTGCCCAAGATCCTGAGAGGAGAATGGAGGAGAAGGGGTTGTGGCATGGCTATCCCTCCTGGTGGGTGATGTCTCACTTTCTGTCTCTATGTCTCTCTCTTTCTGGTGAGCGCAAGCACCCTATAGCAAAAACCTCTCCAATAGTAATAATAATAACAACTGAATTTGTTCTCAGATAGCTGTGGGGCTACACCAGTACTTTGACATTCTCAACACAAATGCATTGAAAAGATAAATTGAGAAAGAATAAATTGACATGGGACCATATAGAATTGGTGGCATGATTTCTAATCACTATGTGTCTAGAACCCTAGAAATCCAATTATCTCTAAGACAAAATACTAGATGATGGTAGCCATAGTAGTTCCTATACATGGAATGGCCACTTTTCACCTGTTAATACAGAAGAAATAAATTTAAAATAGTTTTTAAGATGTCTAGGCTGAGAAAAAATTGTATCAGCAGAAGTGTAGGCAAGCTCTGATAAAATATGAACACACTGCCACAGTGTAATTCTACTTTCTCTTCTATTTCATGATCTTTTATTTCTTTTTTGTCCTTCTAAATTCTAGCAGTAGAGAAGATTGGAGCATCCATAACTGATCATTTCACAAGTATATATATTTATTTTTAAATATGGCTGAAATTAATGAGATGTTAAATCCTGCATTCAGTTTTTTTTTGTTTTTTTTTTTTTTTTTCCATCCAGGGATGGTTTAAAATAGGGGGAAAAAAAAAAAGGAAAGAAAAAAATCCAATAATATGGCAACTGAAATTTGAATGTGCTTTGTATTTTTAAAATTACATTTAAAATACACAAAATTAGGGGGCATCAGGTGGTATGGTGGCTAAGGCGTTGTACTCCCACATGACCAACCATGATTCAAGTCCTGGACCTGGTAGCTTTTGTTCTCACTTTCCTTCTCTCTCTTTCTCTCTCTCTCTCATGATCATGTGTCCTCTATAGCAAATTTAAAAAAATAAAAATTAAAAATTAAATTAAATAATTAATGGAAAAAGAAATACACAAAATTGAACTCTAAGACACACATTCTGTGCAATGCAAAGAACATAAGGGGAGTCTTCAAAAGTTCATGGAAAATTTTTTTGCATTATGAAAAAACCACGCATGGATTCAAAATTTAATGACATTTTCCATGAACTTCTTGAAGCACCCATGTGTGTCTCTGTGTGTATATATACATACATATATGTATATATCATTTATATTTACACTTTAAAATAAATATTGGGACCAGCATATAGCATAATGGCTACATCGCTGGACTCCCATGTAGTTGACTGTAGTTCGAGTCCCAGACCCGGTAGCTTAAACTCACGCTGGCCACATGTGTGTGAGTGCCCAAGATCCTGAGAGGAGAATGGAGGAGAAGGGATTGTGGCACGGCCATTCCCCTGGGGGGTGATTTCTTACTTTCCATCTCTCTGTCTCTCTCTGTCTTTCTGGCAAGCACACACGCCCTATAGCAAAAACCTCTCCAAATAAATAAATAAATAAATAAAAATAAAAATAAAAATAAAATAAATTTTTATTGTATGTAGGAAGAAGATAATGAGCATTGAGATTTTCTGAACTTTATTCCTTTGTTTCAATACTATAAATAGACCAGTCACCTGAATCAGAACAAAAATGATCACAACATGCTCACATCTGTTTTTATCATATCTTGGGATAAATATCACAGGGTGGTTAGTTGGTTCATTTTACAAATAGCAAAGGAATTCAATGGGATTATCATGTCCTTGCCTTCAAAGTGTTCTCTGGTTCTTTAACTGAAATATTAGCTAATCCTAATCTGATGAATGCAAACACTGTTTTTTAAGGGGCTTTTGTGCTCCATTTTACAAAGTTGTACCATAGCAGAATGTCTTGCACAGTTAAAGTTGCAAATTAGGACAGGTGATACCTTCCCCCCAAATGCAATGCTTGCACTCCACCTTCATGCCCAACCCCACCCTCATATCCAGGTTATGACAAGAAATTCAGAGGTTCAGTTGGCCTCTTCTAGGCTCTACTCTCCTCCCTGTTAGTTTTCCAAGGGTCCCTGATGCATACAAGTCTCTGGGAGGAGGGACCGGGGGATTCCTCTACAACTCGAACATTTCTTAGTGGAGAGTACAGTTGGGGAAATCAGGTACAAATCTGTCCCATGCATAGAATCCTCACTAATCTTCGGGGGGTTATTTGTTCTATGGAAAAGCTTCCAAGTAAAGACCAAGACCTTTGGGAGTTTTGAATGCCTTCTCCCCTGGGAGAGATCTGTGTTACAATGGACCGAGACCACTGCTCAACAGTGTGCTCAAATCCTCTGGCAGAAGACATGAGGCCACTGTATTCATTTCCTAGAGCTCTTGTAACAGATGACCACAAAGGGGGTATCTTAAGACAATGAGAACTTATCTTCTCAGAGTTCTGGATGCTATAAGTCTGACATCAAGGTGCCAGCAGGGCCATACTCTCTAAAGGGTATTGGAGAGAACCTGTCATGCCTTCCTCTTAGTTTCAAATGTTGCCTGCGATCCTTGCCATTCCTTGCCTTCCAAATGCATCAATCTAATTTCTGCCTCTATCATCACATGACCAGCCTATGTTTTTTGGTCTCCTCTCTTCATAAAAGAAAGATAGTCATATTGGATTGGGCCCCAAACTAACTGAGTATGATCATTTTGCTTTGACTGCATCTGTGAAACTCTTATTTCCAAGTAAGGTCACATTTACAGGTACTAGCAACCTGTCTTTAGGGAAGGATTTCAACCTATCTTTTAGAAAGACACAATTTAACCCTCAATAGCCACTTATGCTAAAAATGGCTCAAGAAAGTGGTTATAAGGCCATCAAGCTTGGTCCCCTCCTGTAAAGCTCTCAAAAATGTGACCAAGAAAGCAGTTGGGTAGAGGGTAGTAGATGATAGCCCAGTGGTGAAGTGTGATGCTCAGCAGTTCAGGGCTGACTCACATGGGAAGGTACTGGGTTTTCAGCCAGAAATCCCACTGAGTGTACTGGATACCTGTGCGCCATGATCCAAAACTGACTGGAGCTGGTGGTGGATCCTGGCATTGGAACCCAGTAAGTATACTGTCTTTTTGTTTCTCTTTCTTCCTCATAGAAGAAATAAATAAATAAACTTTTAAAAAGAAAAGAAGAGAAAGAAAGAAAGAAAGAAAGAAAGAAAGAAAGAAAGAAAGAAAGAAAGAAAGAGATAGAGAGAGAGAAAGGGAGAAAGAAAGAAAGAAAGAAAGAAAGAAAGAAAGAAAGAAAGAAAGAAAGAAAGAAAGAGAGGAAGAAAAAGAGAGAGAGAAAGAAAAAGAGAGAGGGAGGGAGGGAGGGAGGGAGGAAGGAAGGGAGGAAGAAAGAGAAGTGGGGTAGGCTGAACCCTCCTCTCCATCTGTTTCCATAGGCTCTGGCAATTCAACAGGAGGCAGGTGGTGACATGATGGGTCACGGGCTCATAGCACCCTTACCAGGCCCAAGCTCAAATCATCGTGCTTGGTTTCTTTATTTCATTTTGTTTTCCCATAAACTCGTTTCTTTCCAATAATCAGCTACATCTTTGTGCATACAGCAGCCATAAGTGAGCTCAGGCTGATTGGTTCCAGTGCCCATAATATCAGTTTCTTATTGCTATAAAAATTACCATAAATTTGGTGGTTTACAATAACCCAGATTTATTGTTATATAGTCTTAAAAGTCGGATGTCCCAAACCAATCTCATTGGACCAAAATCAAGATGTTGGCAGGATGATACTCCTTCTGTAGCCTGCAGGGGCAATCTGGGGGCTTGCCTTTTCCAGATTCACAGGCCATTTGCATTCCTTGGCCTAGGGGACCTTCCTCTATCTTCAAAGTCAGCCAAGATGTAGCATCTTTAAATCTGACACTGATCTCCGCTTTCATGATCACATCTCCTTCTCTGACTTTCCTGCATCCTTTCCTTTATAAAGATGCTTATGACTGGGACCAGCAGTTAGCGTAATGGCTATGTCGCTGAACTCCCATGTAGTCGACCGCATTTCGAGTCCCGGACCCAGTGGCTGAAACTCACGCCAGGCGCATGTGCATGTGTGCCCAAGATCCTGAGAGGAGAATGGAGGAGAAGGGACTATGGTGTGGCCATACCCCCCGGGGGGTGATTTCTTGCTTTCTGCCTCTCTGTCTCTCTCTGTCTTTCTGGTGAGCGCACAACCCTACAGCAGAAACCTCTCCCAAAAAAAAGATGCTTATGATTTCATTATGCCAACCCAGATCATCTTTTTTTTTTTTTTGGCGGGGGGAGCTTTTGGCTTTTGGGCATAGAGTATGTGAACTTGCTGGAGAGAAACAGAAACAGAGAGAGGGAAAGTAAGAAATTAACCCCCTCCCCCAGGGGGATGGCCAACTCATAATCCCTTCTCCCCTCAGGATTGGACAGACGTGCACACGTGTCCATGGTGATTTTCAAGCCACCATGTCCGGGACTTGCTGTGGTCGGTCATAAGAGAATCCAGTGCCTCAACCGCTATATCACCCGCTGGCCCCTAATCTCCTTATCTTAAAATCCTAAATCTAGTCACATCTATGAAATTCCTTCTGTCATAGGTAACCTAGTCATGGATTCTGAAGAATAAGATGTGTACATCCTGGAGGTGGGTGGGAGGGTTCATTACTCTGCCAACCACACCCACCATCCTTTTAACTCCCTAAATCCACTTCCTAGGACTGGAGCAGCTATGCTCTTACATCCTCAAATTACAAAAGGTCTTGCTTCACCTTTGTGCCAGGGGATTATGACTGATGGTTTTTGCATTTCCTCAGTGAATTCAAGTTTGTATTTTATCATCATTTAAAATATAATATGAGGGACCAGCAGTTGGCATAATGGCTATGTCACTGGAATCCCATGTAGTCAATCACAGTTCAAGTCCTGGACCCGGTGGCTTAAACTCACGCTGGGCACGTGTGCATGCATGCCCGAGATCCTGAGAGAAGAATGGAGGAGAAGGGATTGTGGTGTGGCCATCCCCCTTGGGGGGTGATTTTTCGCTTTCTGTCTCTTTGTCTCTCTCTGTCTTCTGGTGAGCACACGCACCCTATAGCAAAAACCTCTCAAAAAAAAAGAAAAAAAAAAAAGTAATATGAGAGAAAACACAAATACTTTTTTTTTTGTCATGGCTTGACTTCATTATTTTCTATTATCATGTTATCTCCCATACGTGCATGTAAAAAATTTTAAGTTATTTAAAAAGAAAAGTAAATTGTGGAGATGGGATCCAGCCACAAATTCTTTTTCCTTTTAAAGTATTTCTTAAAATTTTGTATATGCATCTCTCTGTGTGTCTCTCTGTCTCTCGTTAGTTTGCTGGAGGATGTGTGCCCTTGCTAGAGAGATACAGAGAGAAGCAAAGTGAATAGGCATTCCCCTCCTAGGGTGGATGGTCACACTGCAATGTCCTCTCCTCTATTTTCCTCTCAGGATTTTGGGTACACATGCACACACACACACACACCCAGTGTGTTTTTCAAGCCACCAGGGTCAGAACTTAAACCACACAGCCATGTAGGATCCAACTACCTGAACCACCTGCCACCAGCTGGCTCTCCAAAAAGCAAATTCTGAAATGCAGTATAATTTCTGATGATCACTTTTGATGGAAATATACAAGAGAACTTGAATTTGAAGGTTTCTTTTACACGAAGCAATAGTTATACAACTAATTGAGAAAATCTTAAGTGAAAGGATATATTTGGCAGGTTAATAAAACTCCTATTGCATAGTAATTTCTAAAAATGATCAAGTTGGCAATACCTCTGACTTTTTCAGCTCAATTATAGTGGTTTTCAAAATGTCTCATCACTCAGAAGGTTCCACTAATTTAAAATTCAAATTGATTTTAAAATATATGTTTTTAAATTTGCTACAGGGCATGTGCACTCTCAGGAAAGAGAAAGAGAGAGAGAGAGAGAGAATGAGAAAGCATCCCCCAGGGGGCTTGGCCACCTGCAATTCCTTCTTACATTCTCCTTTCAGGATTTTGGGTGCACACACACAAACGGTTGATATGTTTTTCAAGCCACCAAGTCTGAGACTCAAACCACACAGTTAATTATGAGATCTAGTCCCCTTAACCACTGTGTCACCAGATGGCTCAAAAAAATACATATTTTTTGTTAACTATGAGTATAACCAGTTGACAAATCTGATTATACTATGTATTGAATCTGATTATTTTTTTAAAATCAATAAAATGAAGTAATTAAACATTTGCCAGTTAAATCTTGAAAGCAGAAACCACAATATCTGTAAATATTATTGTGACAGGTCAAAGGGTTCCTTTACTCTTCCCCCCCCCCCAAAAAAAAAAACGTGTCAATGTAATTTAAAAGTATTAATCCTAAAGAATAAGAAGTCAACCATTCAAAGAGCAGAGCCAGAAGGCCAGCCCCATAGCACAGTGGTTACACCCTGTGCATTAGGAGCCAGATCTCACATGGCTGACCATGGTTGTAATCCCGGCACCAGCAGCTTATAAAACATTCTCGGCATGTATTCATGGTTGCCCAAAATCCTGATGGAAAGAAGAAATGCAGGAGAAAGGGGTTGTTTTATGAACACACCTCACTGGAGGGCTCTTTTTCTTTCCCTCCCTCTGATAAGGGCATGTGCCCTCTGGCAACTAAAGAATAAAAGCAAAACAAAACAAAAAGATTTCAGAGGGGAAGGGTTAGAATGGTTCAGGAAGAAGGAAAGAACAGCAAGTTCAAAGACCCTGAGTTATGAAGGAACAGGGTATGTTGGAAGAACTAATAAGAAGTAAACATGGCTAGAGGAAAGTGGAAAGCTCTTGGGTTGTGTCTTGAGAAGCAGGCAGGGATCAGATTTCATGGTACTCTGTGGGCTAAGGCAGTTTATTTTAAGCACAAAGGAGATAATTGAAGTATTTTAAGCAGGAAAGTGGTGTGATCAAATTTATATTTTTTAAAGGGTAATTCTGGCCGTAGTGCTGATAATAGATTGGAGAGGAGTAAGAGTGAAAATGTGGAGACCACTAAGAAGGTTATTTTAATCATCTAAATGGAAAGTGGTTGTGGCTAAGCATAGACTGAGGGTAGGAAAGTTGGATAGAAGAGATTGACCTGGGGTTTCATGGGTACATTGGCAACTACATTAAAGGCAAAACTGACAGGATTTGTTTATGGATTGGAGGGCAGGAGTGAGTTAGAGGAACAAGAGTCAAAGAGAAGTTCTAGATTTCTGGATTTAGCAATTAATAGATGATTGCTATGGTTTGAATGTGTCCCCCAATTTCATGGATTGGAAACTTAGTCCCCAGCACAAGTGTTGAGAGGTGAGATCTTTAAGAGGTGATTAGATCATGAAGGTACTGCCTTCATCATTATGAGGGCATCAATAACGCAGTGACTGCAGGAATGTGTTAGTTGTTGTCGGAGTGAATTCCTGATAGGTCCGTTCACCTCCATCACACCCCTATTCCTTATACCTGTGATCTCTTACCCTTCTGCCTTCCACCTTGAGATAAAATAAGAAGGCCCTTGCCAGATCTTGGCCCCTCAACCTTGAACTTTCCAGCCTCCAGAATTCTAAGAAAACAATCTTTTTTGGTTTTGTTTTAGTTTTGTTATTGGGTGCAGAGAGAGACACAGAGAGAGAGACAAAGAAAGGGAAAGTAAGAAATCATCCGCCAGGAGGGTATGGTCATGCTGCAATCCCTTCTTCTCCATTCTTCTCTCAAGATTTTAGGCATGTGCATGCACACACCTGGCATGGTTTCCAAGCCACCAGATCTGGCACTAGACTGGCATAGTCAGCCATGTGGGATCCAGCTACCTTAACCTCCACACTACCTGCTGGCCCCAATCTCCGTTCTTTTAATGAGCCAATCTCGGGCATTTTGTTGTACCAGTACCAAACAATGGCAGCATCATTTGTTGACATTGAGAAGAAACTAGTTTAGTGAGGAAAATCATTGTCTCAAGGATCAAAGGCAATCTCACAAGATAAAAGGAAAAGTGACACTCATTTAAAAATATCACCATGTAGAGGAAAACAAGAGAAAAATCTCATCTATATTTTCATTGTACACATTAGGAAGCTGAGGCCTTATGAGTAAAAATGACTCGTTGTTCAATGAGTCAGAGCCTAGATCAGAAGTCATCTCCTAAGTCAGGTTCTTTGGCTCTAGCACCCAAAATACCTCACCCACAGGATTTTTTCTTTTCTCATAATTCTCTCCCTTCACACCCTCTTTCAGTTTTCAGACTATGTCTGCTAACAGAACCTATGACCTCACTTCTTCCTAAGGGCATAGAACAGTGATGCCAAGGCTCTTCCTGTATTCAGTTCTTCCAGGCTAGTCATACCTTATTCCTGAGGAGTGCATAAAATTTTGTCAATTGGGAAATTGTCATCCATCAGGCTTCCTTTTCTAAAGTCAAAACCATCCTGGAAGGATTTGAGACTCTTTAAGAGAATTTTAGTTATTCAAACAATTTGTTCAGACAATTACTTATTCAGTATATACTGTTCTGTAGACCATAAATTATTCAAAGGATGATATTTGATTCTTGGCACCAGTAAGTCTAAAATTTGTTCAGAGAAATTAAGACATAGATTTAAGAACTAATTAAGTGATAGTACTGGTCAGTTTAAAGATTTGGCATCAGAATAAGTGGTCTAGCACCATTTGGGCCATAACATTTCAGAAAAAGTAGCCATCTATATTGATAAGAGAAATAATAAGTTATGGGTTAGAGACAAAAAAACTGAAGAACAATTTGATTTTGCAAATAAGAAAAAGGGAGCATATTTAAATTTGAAATGAGAGAAACCAATTCAGCTCAGGGCCTGGCCATGTCTAAAACGTAGTCAGGAGTTTTAATGAAGCTCAGTTGGTGACTGGATCTATGAAGGAAGAACAGCTAGACTGAGAATAATCAATCATTATATTTTGTGTTAACTCACGTAAACATTGCAACAACCATACAAGGGAGGTCCTATGCTAGCTCCATTTTACAGATAAAAGAATTGAAGCACAGAGTGGTTGTTTACCTTAGCTCAGTCGCACAGCTAGCCCATTGTGGGGCTAAGTTTCAAGTTCGATTACAGAGCCTGTGTTCCCAACCTCTACAGCACCTGCCCTCTCACATGATCACTAGGGGTTAGGAACAGTCAACGGGAGAGACATCAAAGACCATGACAAAGTTCTGGAAATAACAATCAGAGACAAAAATAAATGACAACCAACGACTCACTACAGAGGCAGAGACAGATTGCAAAGACAAGCAGGCTATAGAGCCAACTTTAAAGCAGGAAGTCATGAAAACAGGTCCTGGACAACAGAGCACCTGTGAAGAAAGCCAAAAGTAAGCCTCCTGGAGGCAGATTCCCGACACAGGCTGGTCTGACTGTCCCGATTTCATTATCCATGTACTTACCTTTGCATTTACACAAAATCATGCCAGCCTCTGACGGAAAAATAAATGGAACAAAATGTGTATGTACAGACTGAGCATGAAATGCTTGAGTAAACCAAGGACCCATCTTCCTATCCCACAATTCCTGGGGTAAAGAACAAGTATTAAAATAACAAGAAACAAGGCCAACAAAGTAAGTCAGACTGTGGAAAAATGAAGTTCAAGATGAGTGGCTGGACTTCAATTTTAGAGGTAATATAGAACTTCTGACAATTCTTGGGGCAAAAGTAAGAGAACAAAATGGGCATATCAAGTATCCTCACCTGACTATGGCTTACAGGTTGGAGTAGAGGAAAAAAGGAAGGGTGATAAGCAGGTAAAGTTTAATTCAACCAAGGCAAGAAGACATTTAACTGCAGAGCAAAAGAGTTTGGGAAGAAAATTAGACAATCATAGAACTATGTTTCCAAGAGAAATCTAAACTTTCAAGGGTGACTTCTAGCAACTGTGGGAAGGTTTCTTCCTGCAGTACTATTCATTTAAAAGGTGTGGTTTGAATAGATTGAAAAAATGTAGCAAATATATACTACGGAATATTACTCGGCCATAAAAAACAATGAGACCCTGGAATTTGATAGAAAGTGGATGAATATGGAAAATTTAGTGCTGAGTGAAGCAAGCCTCTCTCTGAGAGATATGCATTGTATGTACCCACTTAATATACACCAAATGTCTGCACTTAATGACAGAAACTGAAAGATTGGAAGGTATTAAGGCATGGAGGGCAACTGTAGATACTAGAGATAGTGTGGGAGCGTGGATAGTGGGGGGAGGGGAAAAAGAAAGAAGCAAAACATTTAACATGGAAAATAAAAATGGAAAATGTCTCCTGATGATAATGTATATGGCAATATCTTTGACTGGACTAACATGCAGTGTATTCATGCTGGGAAAATCCACTTCGTATGCTGTAAAGATATACAGTAATTGAATGTAAAAAATAAGAAAATAAAAGAAGAGAAAAAATAAGTTAAAAAATATATATATACATATATATATATATATATATATATATATATATATATATAAAATAAAAGGCATGGGGTGTTTCTGTAGTATGCTCAAAAATATGCTGAAAAGACAAGTTCCTTGGACAGAGGTGAACCATGTAATTTCAGGTAGACATATAGTTACCCCTGAAAACATTCTTTCATCCATGATAAATATAGCTTTAAGCAGAATCCAACATGATTCATGTGGCTGTAACACACCCAACTAGCTTTTCTTTCTTAGAGAACCATGAATCAACTGCTTTTGTCTAAGAATTGGGACAATTTGCAAGGATCAGCTTAACTGATAAAAGATACACCTGAAGCTAAAGTAGTGATACTGAAAATAAACCATTTCTATTCTCCTATGGAAAAAAAATGATAATAATCTTTTTCTTTCACTGTATTGTTGGATACTCTAAATCTTTTTAACAGGCTATCTACTACAGTATCGATTTTTGTTCTTTTT
The DNA here is from genome assembly GCA_026018925.1 of Tupaia tana. NCBI lineage: Eukaryota > Metazoa > Chordata > Mammalia > Scandentia > Tupaiidae > Tupaia > Tupaia tana. The sequence goes on from JAKSZU010000013.1 coordinate 28,862,784, forward strand.
TATTTTTTTTTAACAACTATTTGCTGGAAATTTTTTGAAAGCACTTAAGGTAAAAATCTAAAAGTAGTTTAAAAAGAGAACCTTGATCATTTTGTTACTTCAGTTCTTTGTTTCTTCATCAGTTGAATTAGGAAAATAAGCTAGACATTCTCACATGAATTAAATATGTATGATTCCATTAACCTTTTAATAAATATTTTTCTGATGATGGACTTCAAAATATGAGAGTTTCCTATATTTATAAATTCAGATATTAAACACAAATTTAAGAAGCTTTGTAATTCACATTTGTATTAGCTTTTAACCAATGAATCATAATTCCTCCATGATACAAACTTTTGATTAATTGTTTACCAGTTCTCAGTTGTATGACTAAAAACATTTTCCACGGTGTTCATAAATACAACAAATTGGATCATATCAAAGAGTTTTCTTTGGCGGATCCCTTTTAGGATGTCTGCTCAGTGATTTTCTCCACATTCCCATCACCTTTTCTGTGAAACACTGTCAATCCTCATGATTAAAAGAATGGATCCTCATGTCACATTTCTGCCCATAGCAGGTGAATCAGGGGAAGGGATCTAACTGGAACTGGAAAAGAGAGAAAAAGAAAGACAACTATTCTTTCTGGGTAGTTGGAGGTGGGACACATAACACTGGGAACTTCCAGCAATTGTATTTTTCCATTCATGCATGGAAAAGTAAAAATGTTAGTCCACACAGAGAGAGAAAAACATGAAATAAATTACATGAAGGAGAGACGTGTTCACGTCTCTGGTTCAGTATGTTTCTGAGACTTAGCTGTTTTTGTGGTCTTAGATTTTGTGAGTTAGTGTCCTATATCCTTATCATAAACTCCCTTTGTTTGTATAAGCTATCTCACATGTGTCTCTCTGCTTGTTCTCTCCAGAATACACAAGTGGTGCAAGGCTGTGTGGATTGCAAGTCCTTTCAATTCATCGGACTGGCTAGGTGGACTCAACTACAACTCTGATGGTTGCTGGGAGATGCCCCCAGCAAGATTATTCATGAGAAATTAAGAAGGGAAGGCTGCAGTATTTGCTTAAAGTAGCAGCTCAGGCAATGAATTGGCAGGCCATGCCCTCTTCCTCCTTCCCTTAATTCCCCATCTCTGGAGCAAGAAAAGTAAATTGTATGGGCTGCCCAAAGGTTCTTCTGAACCCAGGGGTCTAACTTTGGATTTCCCAAGATCTCCCAAGCTCTTCTTAACATATGCAGTATAAACTATAACGGGTATCCACAACAAGGGCTAAGTTTCCTACAGGCCAAGCCAGAAGAGAAGGCATTTGAAACCCTAGTAGCTATATCACAAATGTCTTCTTCCAAGGATAGGGAAGAAGCAGTCCCTACTATATACAATGTAGCTTCCTCCTAGAAGCATAGCATCCCTTTCTCCACTACATCCAACCCCTACACATCTTCAGCCACCATTTTATGGAAGATTGTTAGAACAATCAGTTTGTCATAATAATAGAATCCTTTATTACAAGTAGTCCCAGCCCCTTACTGGTGGACTGGCTTCTTTTTAAGAACTCAGAGTCATAGGGCCATCACCAATAGCTTGCTTTGCCTTTCTCTTCTTAGATATTGCTCAAGCAGGGACCAGCAGTTGGCATAATGGCTATATCACTGGACTCCCATGTAGTCAACCCTGGTTCGAGTCCCAGACCCAAGGGCTTAAACTCACACCGGGCACATGTGCGTGCATGCTCAAGATCCCCAGAGGAGAATGGAAGAGAGGGGATTATGGCGTGACCATCCCCCCAGGGGATGATTTCTTGCTTTCTGTCTCTCTCTGTCTTTCTGGCAAGCGCACACGCCCTATAGCAAAAAGACTCTCAAAAAAAAAAAAAAAAAAAAAAAAAAAAGACATTGCTCAAGTACTGAGAAAATAGTCTCATTGGCAAGCTCTAACACGACTGTGCTTCCATTTAACTTTCTGAAGGTAACTTGAATATACCCAAATAAATGTAAATACGTTACGGCACTCTCTGAAATTTTGATAGGCTATGGTCCAAAATCATCACAGCCTGGAATCAGCATGGCTTCTGAGAGTCTGTCCCAGCCCACATCACCAATGCTTTATTTATTTACAGGCACTCCTCACTCAATGGCTCAGTTTCATTCCTGTGAAAAAGTCTTTCAGTGAATTAGTCCATAAGTGAGGAACTTAAAGGCTGAAAAGCTGATACTTGTGATATGTCATTATGCCATCAGGTATGTATTTCACACTAGAGTAAAATGTCATTCTACCCATTCAAAAAGCATACATTAGATAAGTGCCAGAAAGCAACAAGACGTACCACAACACAATAATATAAATGTGACATAATCATTTTTATTCTTATGCTACTACGAGTGCCCAATAAAGTACAAATTTATACATGAAATATGTAGTCTTACATAATTGCGAACCCTTCATGTAGTGAATACTAATTGTCTGCAGAATAGGACAAAGACTGACAAAGAGAAATGGGATTCCTAAGACTCACACAGACTGAGAAATGAGATTATCCCATCTGGACAAGTTGCAATTCTAAGAAGACATTAAATAGGTAGGTTGTTAAGTAAAGATTGACTGTATTTTCTTTCATTATTTTTATTTTCAAAAATTTAAAAGTTTTCTTTCTTGAGAGAGAGAGAGAGAGAGAGAGAGAGAGAGGATAATTTGGTTTTAACTCTGGTAAGCACTTTTTTTTTTTTCAATTTTTAACCAGAAGGTGCACATGCTCATCAGAGAAAGAGAGGGAAAGTGAGAAAGCACCTCCTCATTCCATAAAACATAGTAATGCTGAACTCCCTTCTCCTTCATTTCTCCCACCTTTTGGGATTTGGAGTGTGTGCACACTTGCACTCAGCGTGTTTCTTGGCCCATAGTATGAGACTCAAACCACTGCGACAGCCGTGTGAGATCCAGCCATCTTAGCCACCACACCACAGGGTGGCTCAACTTTTTTTTTTTTTTTTTTTTTTCCAGAGCACTTGTGTGTGTGTGTGTGTGTGTGTGTGTGAGGGAGAGAAAAGAAAACACCCTGTCCGGGGCATGGTCACATCACAATTCCTTCTCCTCCATTTCTCCCTCCTTTCAGGATTTTGAGGACATGTACCCAGCATGTTTCTTAAGACGCTGGTTCTAGGACTCAAACTGTGCAGTCAGCCATGTGAGATCTAGCCCCCTTAACCATCAGGCCACAGGTTGACCCAACATTTTCTTTAAAAAGACAGAATCCCACTGTGTTGTGATGCTCCTGCCTTGGCTTCCCAGCTGGTACTATAGGTAGATACTACCAAGTCCTGCTTTTTTAATTATTATTATTTTGGGGGTTTTTTTTTGAGGGGGTTTCATTAGTTTTCCAGCCTCACAGCCTTCCTGAGTCACTGGGATTACAAGCAAATGCCACAGCACCTGGCCCTCAGATTAGACTGAAATTGAAACCAGGCCTTTCTACATGGCTCCAGCATCATACATGGCGCCAGCATTACACAGCAGCACCCTACCGCCTGCCCCAATGTGTGGCATTTTTAATTAAAACTTCTGCTGCTGGTGCTGGAAGACTAGGTAATATGAACCAATCCTCTCACAAAAGAGAACTAAGAAAGCTAGATGAAATTTTAAAAGATAAAAATCTTGGAAGCTTAAAGAATAAGATACCGATGAACTACCACTGTCAGATTCAAAAAGGATGCAGATCTAAATAAGGAATCTTGGCACTTGGGCCACTTCTGAAGTGGGGGTAGTTGCTAACTGAAGTGAGGTGGCCAAAAGGCTGAGCTGTACTTATGCTCTGTACCTTCACAGAGCAGGGAAGACAAAATTCAGTGTCTAGAGTCAGGCAAGGTAGGAATTCAGAAAACTTATCTTTCACTTTGGACTGGTAACCCAAAGATCTGCACCACAGAAGTAAAGGTGACACAAAAGTAAGCTATTTCTCATTTGAACAACGGGTTTGTTATAATGGCCTGGAAAATATAAAATCTGGGACTAGGATTAATGTCATTCTGAATTATTACTATCTCCAGACACTTAACCAATGCTCTTGGGTGAGCAAAACATCATTGTAGACTTTAAATTATTTGTACATATTGCGTTGGAAAATCATTTGCCAAAAATAAATGTCTAGCACACACTCAAAGGTAACCAGGCTTATGTGGATAGACTCTATAAAGACAAACCACAAACAACAACAAAAAACAGGTGAGGTTCTAGTGGCTTCAGACACTGAAATTATTAGATAAAGTTATAAGCAATTGTGCTAGCTATGCTCAAGGACATAAAAGTCAAGCTTAAAAATTCTGGCAAAAAACGAGTGGCAAATTAGATATTTTAGAACTGAAGATTTTCATAATTGAAACAAAGAATGTATAACAGCTCCATGGTCTGGTGGTTAAGGCAGCTGGATCCCACGTACGTGACTACGTGGTTTGAGTTCTGAACCTGCTGACTTGAGAAACATGCCAGGCACAGGTGCATGTGCGCTCAAAATTCTAAAAGTAAAGAGAGATGGAGAAGAAGGAATGCCTGTGTGACCATTTCCCTTGGTGGCAGTCGTGCTTTCTTCTGTCCATCTTTCTCTCTCTCTCTGTCAAGCACATGTGCTCTCTAAGAAGAGAAAAAGTAAGAAATCGGACCAGCAGATGGCATAAAGGTTATGTCACTGGACCCTCATGTAGTCAACCATGGTTTGAGTCCTGGACCCAGCAGCTTGAAACTCACACTGGGGGCTTGTGTGTGCATGCCCAAAATCCTGAGAGGAGACTAGAGGAGAAGGGATTGCAGTATGGTCATTCCCCTGGGGGTTGATTTCTCACTTTCTGTCTCTCTGTTGAGCACACATGCCCTACAGCAAGAGCCACTCTAAAAATAATAATAATAAAAATAAAAAAGTAAGAATTCAATAAACAAACTTAACAGTATAGCAGACATAACTGAAAAAAGAATTAGTGAACTAGAAAATAAGTCACAAGAAATTATCCAGAATATAACACAAAGATATAAAAATGAAAAATACAAAATGCATCAAGTTGTTCTTACATGCTTTTGATTGTAATTGCAGAGGAAAAGATAGGCAATGGAAAGAGGAATTATTTGAAAAAATAATAGCTCAAAATCTTTTGGAACTGATAAAAGGCTACATTGATCACCACACTGTGTTGCAGAGTACATACTGCAAGACGGTTCTTGAAAATTAAGAAAGAAGCATCAGATGAATAACAATCGTGTATCCTAGCTGTATCCACTTACACACTTCCATTTCCATTTAGTTGTTCAGTTGCTGGTCCACTGCAGGACCAACTGTCCCTACAGTAATATTTATCTCCTAAAGCAAAACCAACTCAGCTCTGCAGCTCATTCCATAACTGTGCAACTCCTAGCTACATGCTAGCCTCTTGCTCCCATACCATCTGGACTTTGAGGAAACTCCAACCAGCTGTCACATGCCCACCTGTCCAGAGTACAGTACAACAAGAGTTCCTTTAGTCCTACTTCATGGTGGTCATGTAAAAATTCTGGGCTCTGCTTTGTTCCCAAAGCCTCATTTTGTGGGCCTCTGTGACCTTCACCTATCCATGAGGGGAGAGGGAATCTTCTGCCTTCTATCTTCAGAACTTTGACAGAAACTTTATCAGCAATCCAAGTATTCATTCCCTCTTGATTCTTCTCCTTCCTCTTGGAAATGTTTATCTAGTTGCAGGTGGGGGGAAAACTGGTTTAATCTAATAGCTTTATTCTAAATTTTCTCTCTTATGTGCAGGCTAATAATTTTATTGCTGCAAGGATGAACATTTGATTCTTCTTCTATTAAGTTTTCTTCTGGATCACATTTTTTGGCATTTAATGGAACAGAATAAAGGAAAAGAAACACACACACACACAAGAAAATCAGTCTGGGGAGCTGACCCTATAGCCTAGTGGTTAAAGAAGTCAGATCCCACATGATGCTAAATATTCAAATCCTAGTCCTGGTGACTTGAAACACATCAGACACAAATGTGTATATGGCCCAAATCCCAACAGAATGAAAGAATAGGCTATGGAATAATTATGGTCCTTTAGAGAGTGTTCTCTCTCTCTCTCTCTCTCTCTCTCTCTCTCTCTCTCTCTCTCTCTCTCTCCATCTCTGATGAACACACATGCCCTCTGGTCCTCTGATATCTAAGAAAAAAGTAAATCTACCTGGGAACAAACTCAATGGATATCTCAAGTATTATTTCACAGCATATGAAGCCATAAGTCTTATGTCTTAGCTAATACATATGCACACACACACACACACACACACACACACAGCTCTTATATACTTATGTATATGCATAGACACAAAGACATCATTTTATGTGCACATGTTTATCACAGCAAAATTTGTTACTCACAGAGTCATATGAATTTTTGTTCAAAACCTAAATGCCTTCTAACTAACTTTGTGACATTCTAGGCCCTTTTTAAAATATATTCAAAAATAGATTAGACTGCATAATTATATAATTTTAGGTCTTTCCCAGTGTTTATGCATCTTACCAGCCCTTCACTAGTTCACAAAAATAGCATGGAGTGATTTTGCAATTATTTGTTTAATCCTATAAGAACTCTGTCATGTAAATATAACAAAGGTCATGTTGAATCTATCTAGAGGTCCACCTACCTTAGAAATTTAGGAAATAATTTGAGCTTCTTGAAAACAAGGGGTAGAAGAATATAAAAGCTAACAGCCAAGGCTGAGGTTTTCAGATCCAGAAACTTTAGGAAGACAGGAGTCTTACTCTACTCGGGCTGCTATAATAAAATAATACAAACTGGTGTCAACCTGAAAAAGACTGAAACCAAGAAGGAAAGCAAGGATTTCACTTGAGGCAGGGTTAGGACAATTGCCCAGATATCTCAAAACCCAAGTTGCCCAGCTGATAATATGTGCCAACATGTAACAGATTTCAGGATGATTTTAAAGGGAAGAGTTGCGAAACGGAGTGTCTTCTCCAGCAGTGACTGGCCGAATTCTGTGACAAGGGCAGCAAGAGGACATCACGATCACCTGGAGTCACTTTGCTTAATCTTAAGCAAAAAGTGGAGAAAATGAGTCTGGGAGGTAGAGGAGGAGGGTATTTGGGCAGTAATGATGCTCATAAAACAAAACGCCCAATGAGTTAGGTAGCCTCTAGAGCTATTTTAGGTGCCCATCCTAAGAAAGTCACAGGACACGCATAAATTTTATTTCCTTAGAGCGCTGATTTGGGCAGACTATAATCTTCTGTTTTCAGAAAAACAAAAAGATTTATTTTGGAGATCTGTCAGCCTCCTTAAACGCTTCGGTTTGACGGTGAAACATTTTACATGGCTGACTGTAAAATGCTCTGTTCTCTTGGGCCTTGAACAGGAGCTTAGTCAAAAACAATAGCCTCCTAAATTTTTTGTATTTAACTCTGGGTTAGTTGTTTATAAACAATAGCAATTTATTTCTCACAGTTTGGAAGGCTAGAAAGTCCAAGATCAAAGCACCAACAGGTTTGATGACTGGTGGGGGCCTCATTCCTCATAGATGGCATCTTTTTACTATATCTTCACATGGTAAAGGTCAAGGCAGAGGTCAGAGGTCACAGCTACTCAGAAGTCAGAGGTAAAGGTCAAGGCAAAAGTCAGTGGTAAAGGCAACTCAGAAGTCAAGGTCAAGGCAGAGGGCAGAGGTCCAGGCAACTCTCTGGGGTCCCATTTATAAGGGCATTAATCCCATTCATGAGTGTTCCCTACTACAGACTTAATAACCTTCCCTGAAAATATAGAGATAAAAAACCTCATAATCAGTTTCTCCTATACTCTCACTCAACAATCAATCAACAAGATTTTTTTTGGGGGGGAGAGGTTTTCACTATAGGACGTGTGCACTCGCCAGACAGACAGAGAGAGATAGAGAGACAGAAAGCGAGAAATCACCCCCCAGGGGGGATGGCCACACTGCAATCTCTTCTCGTCCATTTTCCTCTCGGGATCTTGGGCACACATGCACACGCACCCGGCATGAGTTTTAAGCCACGGGGTCCGGGACTTGAACTGCAGTCAACTACATGGGAGTCCAGTGACATAGCCATTAGGCTAACTGCTGGTCCCTTTTTTTTCCTTTTTTTTTTAACCTACAAGATTTTTGTAATAGAATGTGGGGGGGGGGGGGGGAGTTGTTCCCCACACACCAAGCAAGCAACTAATTCTGCAGCAGATACCAACTGGTGTCCTTTGATTCAATTCAATCCCAACACTACCTACCTGGAGATAGCCTCAGATCAATCCTACAGGTTAAGGACTCAGTTCTGAGACTGTTCCAGTTCCAATTTCAATCACCAACCAGACTACTTTACCTGTGCTTTTGATCTCTCAGCTACAAATTGGGGCTCCCACAATACTTTCTCCTTTGGCAGCTTTGATTAATTTGCTCACAGAACTCAGGGGAAAACTTAAGCCTGCCAGTTTATTAGGAAGGATATTTCAAATAAAACGGTGAAGAGAAGCACAGAGCAAGGCCCATGGGAAGAAGTAGGAGTCTCCTTGCACTCTCTGGGCACGACTCTCAGGGAATGTCGTGCTCAGCTATCCAGAAACTCTTAGAATCATGTCCTGGGTTTGTGAGGAGGCTTCATTATACAGGCAGGATTGATTAAGTTATTGGCCACTGGTGCTCAATTTAAATTTCAGCCCCTCTCCTTCCCTGTTGGGAGTGGGGCTGAAAGTCCCAACTTTCTAATCTTTCTTTGGTATTTCTAGTGACCAGCTCCAGCTTCAACTCCTATCTGAAGCTATCAAGTGGGGAGTGGAGGATGGGAGGCAGGCTTCTGTCAACTCATTAGAATACAACATGATACATAGTACTTTAGAGATTTCAAGTATTTTTAAGTTATATTCCAAGAAACAGTAATGAAGATCAAATATATATTTCATTAGATCCCATCTTCCAAAAGCCTTACCTTCTATCTGGACCATTGTCTTGAGGGTTAGGATTTCAACATACAAATTTTGAAGGGGACACAAGCACTCAGACCATAGCAGGAGGAGTGCTCTAAATTCTAAGGGAAAGGGAGACAAGTATTACAAGAAAATAGGAATTCTGGAATACAGGAAGCCCATCACAGACCTCAGAAAACTGGTAAAAGAACTCTATGGAGGGGTAGGGACCACTAGTGTTGTACTGGGGGATCCCACAGTGCCATTGTCACTTAGTGACAGATCCTGCGTCTAGCTGCTGTAGTGAGAACATGCAGAGAACACTCCTCGTGGCAGTAGAAACAGCCTGGTAACTGCAGCTTGATAGCAGTGGTAACCAGGCCAGTAACAAGTTCTACGAGCTGGAGACAGAACAAGCAACAGCAGAGGTGGCAGCAGGGAAACAGAAACCGTGCTAGCACATAGGGAGTAGGCAGCGTCAGCGAAGGCGCAGCAGTAACATTGCTGGCAACCACAACAGAGACCAGCAACAGGAGTGTGAGTCACTGGGGTTGGGGAAGGGCCGGGGGGAGGAGGGCAGAGCAGGGAGGCTGCTCTTCTGCTGGTAAACATCCCCAAATGGGCAGAACTAGGCCTCGAAGGGCCAGAATATCCACGCGTGGTTACACAGGCAGATTCCTGGGTCCTACCACAGAGATGCGACTCCACATACCTGGGGGTAGAATCCAGAAATGTGCTTTACTTTTTTTTAAGAATTGTTTTTTGATTTTTTGTTTTGTTTTGTTTTATTTTAATCGCCAGAGAGCACAGGTGAGAGAGAGAGATAAAGCATCTCCCACTGAGACATGGTCACTCTGCAATCCTTTCCCCCCCCATTTCTCCATCTCATCAGGATTTTGAGCATGAAAGCAGATGCACCCAGAACGTTTTTCAAACCGTAGGGGTGGCATTTGAATTGTGGTCAGTCATATGCAATCTGGCCCCCTATGCCTGGCACTTAACCACTGCACTATGGGGTGGGCCAGCAACATGTATTTTAAACAAGTTCTTAAAGGGACTTTTCAAGCAGTATCACTCACAGATCTGAACAACTGGGAGACTCCCCTAGGCCCTGGATTTTAGAGAGTTTGCAGGAGCTTCCTTCCAGCCACAGCCTTCACAGGGCAAGGAACCTAGGGGTCAAGGAAACATGGCCATTGAGAACCCATGCTGACCTAACACATGGGTACCCCCCACCTAGCCCAAACTTCTGGCATCCTAGACCCCGATTCTCTGTCCCAGCGATCCCCAACCTTCCTGGCATCAGAGACACGTCTCATAGAATACGATTCCTTCACAGACGGGAATGCAGAGGGGATTGGTCCTGGGATGACCCAAGTGCACGAACGTCCACCATACACCCTGTTTCCATCACTACCACATCGCAGTGTACAATAAAACAGTCACAGAACAATAGAGGTCATGCTCCCATGAGACTCCGATACCTACCGATCTACCAGGAGAAGCCCAGGCAGCAATGAGGAGGGGCTGCAAACACAGACGAAACCTCACTCCCTCGCCCACCCTCCACCTCCCACTGCACAGCAGGGAGTGAGGGAAGAGGCAGCAGGTCACAGAATAGCACCAGTCACCCAGCCTCTGTAGCCCTGAACAGGCACCAGTCTGTAGCCTGGGGGTTGGGGACCCCAGCTCTACCCAATGACACTGAGATCAATCCCAGGCCCTGCATGGGCCTCTTACCTGGATCTTGCTATGGAAGCATGCTGTGCGGTGTGTACAATTGTGAAAGCAGGAGGTGATCAAGGATCAGCTGCCTGGTGGGAACAGATCTTGAGCTCCTGCACGAGACTCACCACATGTGCTCCTTGACACTGGGGCAAGAGCAGGCATAGAAAAACAGGGAGGCCTTCTCCTCTCCACCTTCCATCTGCATTTGTGCCCCTAGTCCAGAGGTTAGGGTCATCTACTGGTCTAACTAGCTACTTGCTCATTATTTGGGGCTGTTTTGCTTTGTGTAGATTTTGTTTTAGGTTTTCTGTTTTGGTTTTTTTTTTTTTTTTTTTTTTTTTTTTTCCTGGCCATAAAGCACGTGTGCTCACTGGACAGAGACAGAGAGATAGTGTGAGGGAAAGTGAGAAAGCACCCCCTGGGCGGGAGGGTGGCCATGTAGCAATCCTTTATCCTTTTGGGCTGTTTTCTCTGTTTGTTTTAAAAAGTCACAGGGGTTTGTTAGTTACTTCTGTTTTGTTTTTGTGTTGTTGTTGGTTTTTAGTTTTTTGGATTTCTGTTTTGTTCTTGATTTTGTTTTCGCTTTTTGTATATTGCTTTACTTAGTTTCTAAGTACCAGAGAGGGAAAGAAAGGCTCTTAGGATCAACACATCAATTACAAATTTAATGAAATCTAGACCTTAATCCCACTATAACTTTATAAATTTCCGTTTTTCCCACGCAGATGAAGTTTTAGTAAACAAGGTGTGCGTGATTAAGTAGCACCTCAAAACTTCAAATTCGTGGAGTTAATTTAGTCCATTAGTGTGTGTGGAGAGTTCACTCTCTGCTTCCCATAGTCCTCGACCGTGAGGACATCAGGAAAGATATGATGAATGTTCTCACAGCAAGGCCAATGGGTACTCCAAGTTACACAGGCGAAATGTAAAACGAACAGCTTTGCAAGGGAGCTTGTTATTTTAAGTGTTACAGTGAGAGCCCCAAACAGTGCTAACTGTGATGGGATGTAACACATCCTCAAGATCCTCTCCTGTTCTCAGTGCTGCCACCTTCCAGAAGACACACACAGCCACACCCCCTCCTAAGTGAGGCCTAGTGCTTTCATGGCTCCAGAACAGACACTCTGTAGCTCATTACTTACTCAGTGTTTGGGTAAAGATTTTTTTTTTTTTTTTTTTTTTTTTTCCCATGTGAGCAAGGAGAGAGATACAACAGCTCAAAATGTTTTTCTTCCTTTCAGGGATGATCCCTCCCCTGAGCCTCATCATCTATGACAAGCTCTGCCTTTCCCAAGGGCAGGCCTTGGATAGGCTGAATGTCTTCAGTGTTTCTTCCTGGGTGGGATAATGAGTAATAGAATTTCGAAAGAGATGTCATTATTCACACCATTCACAGTGTTGTCAAAGTTAGGACATTCGAATTGCCCTAAACTTACCGTAACACAAGCCTAAGGCATCTGAGTCAGTGTGTGCAACCACCCTGGGGTGGTATGGTATCTGTTTCACTTTTTTGCCAATACAGTGTGCCGTGGAGCAATAGCAACAGGAAGCTGTGATAAGGAGTGAGCTGGAAAATTCCAGCTGCCCTCCTGCCCTACTTGTAAAGAAGAAATATGACTCATTTTAAGACGCAAACAGATGTTGACTTGGCTAACAGAATCCTATGCAAAATTTAACCTCTCTCCAGGACCTTGTTTCCTCTTCCGGGAAAAAATAAAACAGAAAGGTTATTATATTTGGACCCTGGATAGCATTGTTAAGTACTGGTATGAAATAATACGCATACACGCATTTTTTTTTTAATGTGCTATTTCTTATGTCCTTGAAGCCAGTCTTCTTCTGGAACCTATCTACAGAAGACAACCTACGCAAGCAAAACCTCCACCATGCAGGCCTCAGCTGTGCAGATGTGTGGGGAGACATGGAATTTTCAGGTAGGGACTCTAATTGGTGAATCTTCATGTATTCATCAAAACAGACATCCACAGACCTGGGTTATAATCCTGGCTCTCCACTATAGAGCTCTATGGCCTCAGTTTCCTTGCTTGTCAAATCAAGAGGTTGCTCTCTTAAAGCTCCTTTTCTTTCTACTGTTTTACTGAAGATACATATCCATCTCTCAGTCATCCATCTTCCATAAGAGTAAACACGTGTAAGAGTTTGTTTTTTTTTTTTAGTTCACATATAATAATTGTACATTTGGTGGGATGCAATGTGACTTTTCAGTACAAGATCGCGTGTGTACTGATTAAATCATGGTGATTGGTATACCCACCATCTCAACCACAGCCTGTCCTGGGAACATTCACAAATCTTTTTTTGTTACCCTGAGACATACAGCAAATTGTCATTAACTGTATTCACCTATTGTATTTTATAATGCTACAAAGTGTCCCACCCGTCTACCAATTTGTTTGTATGAACCAGCATCCCTCTAGCCATCTCTCCCTTCCAGACTCTAATAGTCATTCTTCACCTTTCTACCTCTATGAGACTATTTTCTTTCCATTTCCACATACGCGTGACAACATGTAGCCTTTGTAGGATATAATTTCTTGTGGTTGTTATCAGTCCTCTTTCACTGTAGGAGAAGGGACAGGTGCAGGGATATTGAGTCAAGGGTAAGCTACAACATGTAGTAGAGTTAAAAACAATTCCTTACTCACTCACTGGATTGTTTCAGTGATCCGATGAGATCACATCCTTGAGAAATGCATCATGTGTTAGTATGCTCTATAGAAATGTTGTTACTAATAATAAATGTCAACATATTTATCCAGCCAACACTGGTCGAGCCCCCTCTACATGTCTGGCTTTGTACTAAACATGAAAAAGACACAATTCCTGTTTTCTCAGGACTTAGAGGAAGTCCAAAAGGCTCAGATCAAATGATGATGATAGTTATCCTTGAAATTGTTTTTCATCTTTTCAAAATGGTTCAGGCTGAATAAAGGAACAAATGACTGAAGCTATTTTTTTTTTTCTTTATTTTCAAGTATAGTGCTATGCATCCTACACATCTTTTTAAAGTGCCCCTGTCCCAAAACGGAAGAAAATCATAACTGAGATTCTGCAAAAGCACAACTGATTTCAGAGCTGGGTAAAGAAATAAAAGATACTACAGTCTATTAACTGTCGGGACCAAGAGCAGGGGCAAGCGTTTAATGGGCTCCCCAGCCCTGAAGAGTGAAAAATGGACAATGATCACCTTACTGTAAAGGGTAATAGAAGACTGACCTTGAGCTATGAAAAATGTGTTCTGTGGACTTGTGGCTGGAACTTCAGAGCCCATGGCCCACCTTGTCACTTTACGCTTCAGTAGTGCTGCACTTACCACTTTGAGTCCCTCTAATAGAATATGCCGTTTCAGGCCTCTGTGCCTTTTCTAATTCCCTACCCTTAGCCTGGAACAAGAAATTCCCCATCACTCTTCACTCTTCCTCCCTCCCTCCTCCTCGTCCCCTCTCCTCCACTTCTCTCAGAGGTTAATTGCTGCTCAGTATTCAACGTGCAGCTCCCAGACATCCTTTTTGAAGTCTTTCCTAATTTCCCTCTGCCCTCCTATCCCCCCTCCATATTCCACAGTCTTTGTGACATGCCTGTTGAGGCTCCTAAGATGATTCCCCAATGCCGAGGCCTCAGAAGCAGTTGTAACCCTCTTTTGGCCTCCTGTCTCTTGCTCTTCATTTTCCCCTAGACAAGTCATAAAAACTGGAATCCCTGTTCCCCAAGAGAACTCAGAGAAACCAGAACCCATTTCCCCAAAACCAGCCATAAAGTTAAAATACTGCTTTAACTTTCCCCCACCTTTCTGTGTAAGAGTTGGGCATAAAGACATTCTTTTCTTGTCTGATAATGATAATACCCTTATTTGAGAGGGATCCTTGTCCCCATACCTGGGGGAAAGGAATGCTGAACAGAAAGGCCAAGAAGAATGTAAACTGACAGGCCTTGCTGCGTTTCCTCACCTGGCCTTATTACCCTTGTTGCCCTGTCATATTTTAACATGCATGATTCTGCTTTATTGAATCCAAGCTTAAAATCAAATAGGTTCCCCGGTATCTTTGGGTCTTCAGTCGGAAGGCCTCCATGTACACAGGTATACGTTAAATAAATCTGTATGGTTTTTGCTTTTTTGTCTGCCCGTTGTTAGTGAACCTCAGAGGACAAATTTCTCTGCCTCTATGGCCCTTCTCTGCAGTCCTTCCAGACCTGTGGTCCCATGACAACATCACGGTGTGCAAACTTTCATTTTATCTGTTTTTTGCACCAGCTCGATGGCTCTCTACTTTAGGTCATTTTGTCTCTCAGTGGACATTTTGTGGTGTCTGGAAACATGTTTGATTGTCACTACTGGTAGGTGCTATCCACACCTTCTGGGTAGAAGCCTGGAATGTTGTTAAATATTCTATTACACAATGCACAGGACAATCCCCCACAACAAAAGATTATCCAGTCCTGGACACCAACAGTACTCAGGTTGAGAAACTACACTAGAAGGAATTCCTTTAAAGTGGGACCCAGTTTACCCCTGTTCCACAAGCTCCAAGCACAGGATCCAGTGCTCGGTAGAAATCCAAACAATATTAAAATTACATTCAACTGAATTTGAACATTTTGGAGCAAGCACATGGTGTGGTGGCTGGATCCCACATGGCTGATGGTGCAGGTCAAGTCCTAGACCTGGCAGTTTGAGAAACACATCAGGATCATGTGCATGTGTGCCCCAAATCCCAAATGGAAAAAAAGATTATGGGATTACAGTGTAACCATTTCCTATAAGGTGTGCTTTCTCACTTTCTCTCTCTGTCTCTCTCTACCAAGTATACACACTCTCTGCCATAATTTTAAAAATAAATAAACTTGAAAATTTAATTATAGAAAAGCTTATTACAGCTCTGTATCACTAATAGACAATTTGACCATGGGCCACAAGTCAAAGGAATAGCAGTGTTCTTAGATGGAGGTAGGTGACACATCTCAGTCTTCCTCTGATACTTTCATCGAGCTCTCATCACATTTGCATTTTATCCTTTTCATTTTGCACCCACGTGCCCGCTTCTCCCTTTTACTGTCATGTTTGTTTGAATTCTGCTCTAAAGTAACAATTAGCTATGATGCAATACAACCCTCCCCTTTTTTTTTTTTTTTTTTTTTTTTGAGAGGTTTTCGCTATAGGGCGCGTGCGCTCCCCAGGAAGACAGACGGAGACAGAGAGACAGAAAGCGAGAAATCACCCCCCAGGGGGGATGGCCACGCCGCAATCCCTTCTCCTCCATTCTCCTCTCAGGATCTTGGGCACACACGCATACGCGCCCAGCGTGAGTTTAAGCCACCAGGTCTGGGACTCGAACTGTGGTTGACTACATGGGAGTCCAGCGACATAGCCATTACGCTAACTGCTGGTCCCTCCGCATTTGTTTTTATAAAGCATTCATTCCATTTAATTTTAATATTTATATATTTAAATGTATTAATTACTGAGTGACATTCTGGGTGCTGCAAAGAAAAAAAAAGTATAAGAAATGGAGTTTATTCTAACCAGGGAGATGTCTGTAGCAGCAGAATGGTGGAAATATAGTTTCATTTATATTAGTGTCATCTAAATGTTTCATAGAGAAGGCTTTTGATTTAGGTCACTGCATGTGTTTCTTAGAGTTTTAAACACATCATATATACAAGGAGTCTTCAAAACTTTCAGGGGAAAATGTATTATGAAAACAGGATGCATCAATTTTAATTTCAATTTTATTGCACCCAAATAAACTCATATTGTAATTCAATTTTCCCACAAACTTTGAAGTCTTCTCATATGTGTTTCCTTATCTGGCATCTGACCCTTCAAGTGCCACCTATTAGAGCAATGACCTTTTTTAAAGAATTATTAATATATTTAATTGTATTTGATATTATTATTTATATTTTAATTTTACCAGAGAGAGACAGAGAAATGGAATTATTTATTTAATTAATTTTTTATTATTATTTATTTTTTAATTTGACCAGAGTGAGAAAGGGAAAGAAAGTAAGCCACCAGGTCCAGGATTCAAACCACAAGTTGGCGATGTGCAGCACCTCAACCATCACGCCACCTGCCAGTCCTGCCTAATCAAAACATTTAAGGAACACAAACATGGAAAATTATCTGTTGATGAGAACATGTATAATAATATCTTTAACTGTATTAATATACAGTGCATTCATGTTGAAAAAATTCATTTTGTAAGCTATAATGATATACGGTGATTGAATATTTATATTAAAAAATTTCCCCTATATTTTCTAGTAGTTGTTTTATAGTTTGAGGCATTATATTTAAAGCTTTGATCCATTTAGAGTTGATTCATGTAAATGCTGAGACATGGTATACAGTTTCATTTTCTTCAGTTGGATATCCAGTTCCTCCACAACCATTTGCTGAAAAGACTTTCTTTCCCCCTGCATTGTCTTTTATCCTTTGTCAAAGAACAATTGGCTGTTTGATTTCAGGGTCATGTGTGGATTCTCTATTCCGTTCCATAGATCTATGTGTCTGTTTTTATGTCCATACCATACTATTTTGACTATCACCACTTTGTAATATATTTCAAAGTTAAGTAATGAGGTGCCTCCTATTTTATTCTTTTGGCACAGTATTGTCTTGATAATACAGGTTTATTTTTTATTATTATTCCTGACAAATTTTGTAATTTTTTTTCTGTTTCTGTAAGAATGTCTCTGGTAATTGGATCAGAATTGCATTGACTAGGTAAATTGATTTGGGTAGAACTGATATTTTGATTATATTGATTCTTTCAATCCAAAAGCATGGGATGTCCTTCTATTTTTTTTTTTTTTTTTTTGTATATATAATTTCTTCTTCCAGTTTTCCATAGTTTTCCTTATAGAGGTCTTTCAACTCTTTGGTTAAGTTTATTCCTAAGTATCTTATTTATTTTGTGGCAATTGTAAATTGCATTGCTTTTTTCAATTCTATCTCAGTTTATGCATTGTTAGTATACAAAAATGCTATAGATGTTTTTGTCTATTGACTTTGTATCCTGCTACTTTACTGAATTCATTTACCACTTCTAGGAGTTTTTCTTTTTTCATGAATTCCTTTGTATTTTCTATGGATATAATCCTATCATCTGCAAATAAGGACAGTTGAGCTTCCTCTTTCCCTATTTGAATGCCTTTTATTTTGCCTCTCTTGTCTGATTGTGTTGGCTAGGACTTCCAGCATATGTTGAAAATGAGTGGAGAAGGTGAGCAGCCTTGTCTTGTTCCAGTTTTTAATGGGAAGGCTTTTAGCTTTTTCCCATTAGGTATGATGTTTTAGTAGGTCTGTCATGTATGTCTTTGATTATGTTGAGGAATATCCCTCTACTTCTATTTTGCTGAGAGTCTTGATTATGAAGGATGTTGTATTTTATCAAATGCTTTTTCTGAATCTATAGATATGATACTATTTTTACTTTTATTTCTGTTAGTGTGATATATTGCATTTATTGTTTTGCATGTTTTGAACTATCCTTGCATCCCTAGGATAAAGGCTACCTGATCATGGTGTATAATCTCCTTAGTATGCTGTTGGATTTGGTTTCCTAATATCTTATTGAGAATTTTTGCATCAGTATAGTATTAGGGATATTGGTCTGTAGTTTTCACTTAAATATATAAAAGAAAGACTACTAGATCTAGCAGGAGTTATAGACTGCAATACACTAATTGTTGGAGAGTTCAACATCACTAGACAAGTCATCTAGACGAAACATAGAGAAAGAGACATAGGGACTAAATTATATCGTAAACCAAATGGACTTGACAGACAGAGAGCAACCAGCAACTATGGAATATATGTTTTCTCATCTCCACAAAGAACATTTTCAAAGATTGACTCCATAATAGGCCATAAAACAAGCCTATATAAATTTAAAAGTATAGAAACTAGACCCTGTATCTTCTCTGGCCACAACCGAATTAAGACTGAAATCAAGAGACTCTTGGAAACTAACAATAATGAACACATTACTCTCCATAACCTTCATGTAGGATACAGCTGCTTTAATCACCAGGACACAGAGCAGGCCCAATCTTCCTATTTTCCTGTGTTCCATGTCTATGGCATTTTATAACCTTGTTTTTGTCCTATAGGCTATTTACGATTTCCTCCAGTCACTCGTTGTTATGTCTTTAATGAATTCTGTTCTGATACAAGGTTAACCTTTCTTGTGCATCTTAAAACTTTCCACCTTCAATTTAAAAAGCAAATGTTAAAAAAATGTAATTCTTTCAAATATATTGTACACAATCTAGAATTCAAAATGGCAATATATTTCATGCTGTATGTTATAGATACACTAAACTTAATTTCAAGCAGATTATAAAAGACATGGAACTGCATGCATTTCTGTATACAGCTTCTTTGGACTTGTTCATTGTGCGTTTCAGCAATCATAACTGTATATAAGTCATTTTCAAGTGATCAGTGTACATACATGTATGTCTACTGGTGGGATTACTCATCTTTACTTTATTATGTTATCTATACCTGCTATAGGTAATATAATACTATCCTCTTCCATATCCAAGAACAAGAATTAATTTCTTTGAGCTTTTCTCACACAAGACTACAGTAAAAGAGGAGGAAACTGGGACCTATTGAAGACATATTTCTAATGAGAACATGAGTAAATGGATCACTTTAAGAAACCTCTCATGACGGGACCAACAGTTAGTGTAATGGCTATGTCGCTGGACTCCCACGTAGTCGACCGCGGTTCGAGTCCCGGACCCAGTGGCTTAAACTCACGCCGGGCGCTTGTGCGTGCGTGCCCAAGATCCCGAGAGGAGAATGGAGGAGAAGGGATTGCGGCGTGGCCATCCCCTCTGGGGGGTGATTTCTCGCTTTCTATCTCTCTGTCTCTCTCTGTCTGTCTGGCGAGCGCACGCGCCCTATACTAAAAACCTCTCCAAAAAAAAAAAAAAAAACCTCTCATGGCTGGACAATGCTACAAGGGTAAAACATGGCACTTTGTAAAGCTGAGCAAGAAGGAAGAGTTCACATCTAGGGACATCCCTGAGCACTCCAGGCATGTGTGTGCCTGTGATTGAAGGCTGGCTGGGGCTGGGATGGGGGGAGTTGTTCATGGTATCAATACCCTGTTGAAGATGCCTGTCTCTTTGCTCTCTCTCTTTCTTTCTCTTGTTATGTGTGTGTGTGTGTGTGTGTGTGTGTGTTTGTCACCCATAAAAGAAATAAATACACTTAAAAATTATTCAAATAGAAAACTCTCACTAGCATTTTCATTTTGAGATTTATTTTGGTCTTTTTTATTCTCACTATTCATAAAACAAAAGCAGACATGATATTTTAAAATGTTGATATCATTTAGCATACTAAATTAATAACTAAATACTACATAATTGATTTCCTTTTTCATCCTTTGCTCACCTTGAACTTTTCGAAAGACCACTTCTAACTTAGTGTAAGAACATTCTAAATTAATTTGTTTTATTGCAAATAGCTTGTGGCTTTGGTTGAACGTGCTCTGTCTTTTCTGATTTTTATAACTTAGAGCTCCAACTCCTGTCATCTTAGCTTATACCATAATTTCAGGGCCATGGAGGTCAAGGCTCTTCATAGGGCTATCCTGTTTTTCACAACTGACTGTGTTATTTTTCAGATTCGCTAATATACATGCTAATATATCTTGGGCTTGGGACCAGCAGATGGCATAATGGTTACATCACCAGACTCCCGCATAGTTGACCATGGTTCGAGTCCCAGACCCAGCAGCTTAAAATTCACACCAGGCACGTGTGCGTGCATGCATGCCCAAAATCCCAAGAGGAGACTGGAGGAGAAAGAATTGCAGTGTAGCTGTCCCCTGCCCAGGGAGTAAGGGGGCTTGATTTCTCACTTTCTGTCTCTCTTTCTCTGTCTCTCCAACCAGCACACACACTCTTAGCAAAAACTATGTGTGTGTGTATGTGTGTGTGTGTGTGTGTGCTTTTTTTTTTTAGAAATAATTCTGGCCAAGAAGACCCTTTAAAGCTCATATGCATTCTTGCCATTCTAATGAAGAAAAGGATGTCAGGCCAGCTCCCTGGCTTGGTGGTTAAGGAAACTGGATCCAACACAGCTGACTCTGAAATGAAAATTCCACCCCAGGGGCTTGAAAAACACACCAGGTGTGTGTTAATGTGTATCCAAAATCCCAACAAGGTGGACGAATGGAAAAGAAAGGATGGAAAGCATGCTTTCTCCCTCATCTTCTCTCTCTCTCTCTGTCTCTCTAAATCTCTCTCGTGAGCATGGACATGCACTGGCAAATTTTTTTAAAATTAAAAGTGTGATGCTAAGGTAGGGGTTGCCTCTTCAGCTTTCTTTACCTGTTGCAAAGGTTTATAGGAAAAACGTTCTTATATATTTTATTTATGTATCAATCAATAACATTTATTGGGTGATAGCCATGTGCTAAGTTTTGCATGCATTTTTTTCCATTTAACACTTGCTATCAGCTTGTGAGATATATATGAATGGTATCCTCATTTTATTAATGAGTAAATGCAGGGTTTTAGGGGTATAGAGTCTCACCAAAGAGCACACTTCATGGGTGATAATGAGAGGACTTGAACCCAAGCCTGATACTGGAGCTGACACAGAGCTCTTGGCCACTAAACCTCCCAATTCCTAAGTTTTATTATTTTTCTAAGTGTCCTCAATAAACATAACTTGGAATTTACTGATTTGATATTGAAATTCAATATCCTACAATTAATTAAAAGATGATGTAAGGAACAAAGGAAGGAGGAGGATAAGAACAACATGAGCTCTGCCCTCAAATGAGGATATGCACTGGACATTCATTTTAAGCAACTAAAACCCACATGTCGGAATAATAAAATAAGTTTCTTAGGAGCAGAATAATTGTTTGTTAAACTAAATGTGAAACTAAATGAGTTCTAGTTACATTAAGAGAGTCTAATGGATGTGAACAGCATTAGATGTGAAAAGGTGTTACGAAAATTTGGGCTGGCCCTGTAGTTCAGTAGTTAAGGGAGTCAGATCCCACATGGCTGACCATGGCTTAATCCTACATGGCTAACCATGGCTTGAAAATTATGCTGGGTGTTTGTGCTTATGTGCCCAAAATCGCCAACAACATGAAGAAATGAAGAAGAGATTATGGCATGACCATTCTCCTTTGGGGGGTGGAGAATACTTTATCCCTCTCTCTAGAATCTTCCTCCAACAGTGGAAAAGTTATAAAACTCTTCTCCTTTCTAGTAATCCTTACTATATTGGAAAATTCAAGAGATCACATTTTATTACCATAAATACTGAAACACCTGATTCTAACAAGCAACAGTTCCACAGTTTCAAAAGCAATCAGAGAAATGCAGAATCTATGCATAGTTTCTCAACATGGAAATTTTTTATCCTGGCCAAACCATTATAATAACATATGAAAATAATGAAGCCATGAAATGAAATATGTTCTTCAACAATTAGCACCGATAGTATTAAAGGGTAAAGGTGATCACGAATTTTAGAAAAGACAGCCATGCCCTCTGCAAGTGACCACATGAGAAACAGTTCCTGTTATGGGTACCTGTTAATGCCACTTTTTAAAAATTCATAAATCTAAGCATGACACTCTTGACCTGAAATACAGCCTGGGGAATGGAGGGTTGGGATAGCAGTAATGTGAGACTTTCCAAGGCTGACTCACATAAGGAGATCCTGGGCTTACATGGCCATGGCCCGGAGCTGGCTAAGGATCAAAATGGATCACGGCATGAAGACCCTGTTGTGGGTGCCTGTCTCTCTATCTCTCTCTGTCTGTGTCTCTAGATCATGAAGGAAATAAATAAATAAACTTAAAGCAAAAATATCGCATCAGTGGTTTCTCACTGCTTACAGTATAAAACCCAAGTCCCTTCCCATAGCTACATTCACATTATAATTCTGAATATAAATATCTGCTCGGTTATTTTTATTTTTTCTCAATTTGCTAGCGGGTACATACACTTGCCAGAGAGAGACAGAGAGAGAATGACCGTGAGAAAATATCCTCCTCCCCTTGGAGGGTGGTCACACCACAACCCCTGCTCATCCATCTCTCTTCTTGGGATTCTGGTCACACACACACATGCCCCATGTGTCTCCCAAGTCACCAGGTTTGGTACTCAAACCACATAATTAGCCATGTAGGATTCACCTGCCTCCAATCACCATGCCACTAGCTGGCCCCTCAGACAAGTTTGAAAAAAAAAAAAAAAGTTTATTTATTTCATGAGTGAGAGAGACATAGTTCCCTAAACAAGGGTCCCAATGCCATGATCTACCCCCAGCCTCAGACCCTGAGAACACATGCATGCTCAGCATACTCGCAGAGGTCTCTGGAGACAAACTCCAAATTTTCCATGTGGTTTGGCCATACAAAGAATTGCATTTTACTGCCACTCCACCACCCAGGCCCTCAGACAATTTTTTTTTTCTTTTTTACCTATTTAACGACTGTAGCAAACTACATAGTACCAGCTAGGCACCACCCTATAGCACGTCCACTTCACTCACCTAGTTCCACACCCAAAGTCAGACATGTAAAGACATGCACACATCAGCCGAGACAAACTTTTTATAGAACTTTTATAATGTTTGATTTTTCCTTGACAGTTGTATCTAACACAGCCACTAACAATCCAAGTAACAAAGTCGAGAGCTAGGCCACAGAAAAACAAAGATTGCTTGTCCAGTGTCTTTGTCTTTCTTCACAAGGCCAGAAAAAGGAAGAGTTAGGTGAATTTGGTTGAGAGTATATAAAGAGTATGAATCACCAAAAACACAGGCTCAACCCATGTAAGAATGCACACATATGTTCCTCAAAACATCAGGCATTACACGTGTAATGTTTTGCTTTGTTTTTCTTTAATATGTCAGTTTAAGAATTGACTCCATAGAAATGTCAAATCTTAAATTCTAATTAGTGGCTAGGACCTCTGTTTTATGACTCAAACTATCTGTTCTTGTTAGAAATGGAAGAAAGCAATTATGTCTTACTTATTTAGTTTCTCTTCAAATTTTCTTACTAACTAAGGTTGCTATGAAGGTGGACATTGTAGGATGGTTGAGTAGTCTCTATTTTAGGCAGTAGAACACATATTTTGACTGCTTTCTGTTAAATTTCCTAAGAATCAGCCACTAATGCATTTCTTATCTTTTTTAGAGATTTTTTTTTTAACTCTATCTAGATTATTCAGTGTCTTTGCTTGCTTTGAGAATAATTCAGGCAAAACTATTGCAAACAGGTCATGAACTGTAAGATGAAGAAAATGCAGTCAGTCCCTTCAAACTCCTTTGGTCCACTGCTTTCAGTTATGTGTTCTAAATTTCACATATTCAATTTGGACTGTGTCCTCTAATTCTTCTGTCCCACCTCTCTCCCACATGCATTTGAAAGATAAAAATATATGAATGTTATCTTTGTCTACTCAGACTTTTAGAGAATAACAGTAATAGCTTGGAAAATCTTCAAGTAAGATTAACTACAGTGACTCACATTTGTGTAGTACTTCAGGGCTTACAATGCTTTGTTGAGACTTACACAGCCTGGGGAGCTAAACAGGAGGAATTTCTACTATTACTATTACAATGAAGAAAATCATGCTTCACAGAGACCAAGTGATGTCTAAACCCAACCAGAGAGTAAGTGGAGGGGCAGTTGGCCTGCCTTTACTACACCACTTTACCTGTTTCCTGGGATTTTGCTTTTAATGTGACTTTCTACCAACTATGTTTCCAGCATATTCAACATTTATATTATTCTCATGGAACATAAGTTAGATAGCAATAAGGTAAACAGAGGAGAGAATCTGGATAACTATCTGGATAATTATCTGCCCTAGAGCTAAGTACCTGTTTAATTCTCTACAAAGATTGCACATAAGCCTTTATGTGAAATATCATATGTGTCTGACAGCTAAACACAAGTATCAATTAATATTCACAGCAGGGAAATTTAGTAGCCCTAACAATTGCTCTGAGAGTCTATGGTGAAGACCTGCCAATTTGTGGCAATATAAAAATGTCTACCTTTATTGATGTCTTTTGTGCCCAAGAGTGATGGAAAATATGCTTGTAATTCCAAAACTATGTTCAGATTTCACATGTTTTTGCATTTTAGAAGGTCCTTAAAACCTGAACCTGGGTCTTATATGCCTGTATATTATTACAGATAAGTACAATACTTTGGGTGTCATAAGTGTCCAGTAAATATTTGATCTATTAAATGCTTGACCAATACCTGTAAGCCACCATAGGTTCTGCCTTGAGATGAATAGGCACTATGTCTCTCAACAGCACTCAAAACAAAACTTCATTGTTACTCCTGACAGAGGCATAGACATGGCTTAATCTTTAATAAAATCTCAAACATAGGTTATGTTTGCAATCCTGTCTTCAACCATAGCATTAAACAGTATTTAACTTCTCAATCATTATTACTTGATAATGAACCTGTGTGAGTGAGTGTGTGTGTGTGTGTGTGTGTGTGTGTGTAAGAGAGAGAGAAGGGATGGAGGAACTAGTAAAGAGCGTGTGGGCATTTCTGTTTGATATCCCAGGATGGCATGCCCTTTCCTCTTTGAGTTTTTCCAATGAACTACAATGCTCAAGCAAATGTGTTTGTTTTGACTCAAAACAAGAAAATAAAATCTATACTATATATTTAAAAATATGAAGTATATTTTAAATTATGTGTTATATAGCATATATATACATATTGACCCAAATATTGTGTGTGTTCATTTATTTTTATTTACTAAAATAAATGTAAAAAGGGCCTATTTAGTTTAACTTTGTATTTTTCTTTTATCTCAAGGTATAGAAACCTGTATGGACATTAGGGCCATGTTTATAAATCCTGGAAAGACTAAGCATCCCTCATAAAACATTATATCAATTAGGGTTTTTCAGTCAAAAGCATCAGAAAGCAAAAAGCTGAGCCGAGGAGTTTTGTCCTGAAGATGTCCAAGAGTGCACGAAACCTGCAGGCGAGTTGGAGGAGCACTCGGAACCAGGACCAGGAAGGAAGATCCCTGGAGTTATGTGACCTCTGCTGCAACTACTTCTGCCGGAACGAGTGAAAGACCACCAGCCACTGACTTTTGTCAAGTCCCTTCACTCAGTTTCCGGGAGTCTGAACTCATCTGGCTTAGTCATACGTTCACACCTTACATTTAAGACTGGGGAAATCACACAGTGTCATCATTTCGATCACCATGTGATCTGAGACTGGGGCTGGTGCCCTTCCAGAAGACAGTGAGGACCACTCCTGGGACTGGACTGGACTATTCCTGAGTGGCCAGTACTCCTCACATAGCTACTGTGGCCCATTCCCTTTTGTTGCCCCCACACTGTGCTTTCCAAGCAGGTGCCTTCTAACTTGCTCACATACAGCATCATGGAATTCTTTTGCTGAATATGTACTCACTTCCTTGAAAAGTGATCAATGAAATCCGTATGACTTCCTGCACTTGTTTCCAAGTCCAGGACCTGTTGTGAAACATTAATTTCTCTTCTGGCTTCATCATGAGTGTATTTCAGTGTGCAGTAAGTTACAGATAATATAAGTAAACGTAATCACCATCTGCTATGGGTCAAATTGTGTCCCTTCAAAATTTATATGTTTAAGTTCTAAACTCCAGTAATTCAGAATGTGAGTTTATTTAGAGACAGGGTCTTTACCAGAGGTAATCAAGTTACAGTGAGGTCAGGAGAGTGGGCTCTAATGCAATATGACTAGTCCTTTATGGGAAAGTGGGGGGTGAGGGGGCAGGCAAGTGGGACAGTAATAACACAACTGGACCCTCATGGAAAAGGTCCTGGGTTCATACAAAGGTCCCTGCATGCCCATAATCCAGGCTGGCCAAGACTACAGGTAGAGGGCAGTGCTAAGACCCTGTTCGAAATGTCTGTCTCTCTGTAATTGTCTTTCTCTCATGGAAGAAGTAAATAAATAAACTTTAAAAACAAAGTGGAGGCAGATTTTAGACACAGAGACACACATAGAGGTAGGATAATGTGAATAAACATGAGAAGGAACAAACGTCTAAAAACCGAGGAGACACTCCTGGCACTGATCTCTCATCACAGCCCTCAGAAGGAACCAGCCCTGCCAACACCTTGATTTTGAATGCTTAGACTCCAGAACTATAATACCATACATTTTTGTTTTTTAAACCACCTCATTTGTGGTATTTTGTTATGGAAACCCTAGCAATCTAATATACCATCAGAGCGTTCTTCTCATAATAATGGGGAAAAAAGGAAAGAAAAATCATTAAAATATGCAAATATACACATGTAAATAAATCTACAGCTATGTGATACGTCAAGGGAGGTGAATAAAGTAGAAGCTATTCTTTATATTCACTATCCTCTACTTTTAGAAATATTTTAGGGAGACAAGTCCGTTGGTGTTTATTAAATTTTTCTTATATATATTTATTTCTTCCATGAGCAAAAGAGACACAAAGAGAGAGACAGAAACAGAGAGCATTCCCAACAGTGTCTCAATGCTATGATCCACTTCTAACTTCAGTCAGACGATACCATGGGTATACATGTGTCCAGAGACCACAGGGAGGTCTCTGGTCATGAACCAGAACCTCCCCATGAGAGTCAGGCATGCAGACTGTGTCGTGTTTAACCACTGCATCATGATCTGGTTCACTATTTATGAGTTTCTTGTAGATTTCAGGTATAGCAATGTCCTAAAAAAAAAAAAAAAAAAAAGAAGTTGGCAATATTTCTGCATCTCTTGCTTTTAATCTGTACTGGAAGCAAATGTCAACATACTTTATGGGAAGTCCAACCTCTTTGATTTCACGCTCATAAAAATGTCAGTCTTTTCTGATGAGACTTTCTGAATTAGAGAGTTCCTGATATGAGAACTGTTGATTACTGAGAACTATATGGGACCTTCCATATTTTTAAAGTTTTCCCACTTAAATTTAGATCAATTTATAGTCAATAAACATTTAGGAATCACTAATTAATGTTATGCGCGGTGCATCATTTCTACCTTCAAAAAACTCAGTCCAGAGGAGGAAATACATAAGTAAATAAATGACTTTAATACATTCAGGTAACAATGAATATGATGCAAAGAGTATTATGGGAACCCAGTGAATAAGCAAGTTAGTAAGTAGTGGAGGCAGGGATAGGGGTCTGAAAAGATTTCAACAGACTCACTCCCTGATGAAGCTCTAAGCAGGTTTAATTTCTGACTATGCACAGCACCAAGGGTGAGTGCTTACAACTCAAACTCCAGGGGAGAGGAGCTAGACAACAGACAACATGGTACTCAGAGGCCAACCCACATAGGAACATCCCAGGATTGGATTTAAACACCTTCCTGAGTACACCAGGAATACGAGTCCATGATCTGAGACTCGCTGAGACTAGGGCTGGGAAACAGCATTGAGACCCTGTTGGGGTGTATTCTTTTTACTCTCTAGATCGTGGAAGAACTAAATAGGTACACTTTATTTTAAAAGTTCATAGAAAAATGGAATTACAGTATGAGTTTATTAAAGCAAAACAATCCAGAGTGATTGCACAACCAAAGCCACAAAGCACACTAGCAAGACAAATGTCGAGTGTGTATTATTCACTAAGTACTCAGGGAGTAGAACCAGGCTTATAAATGGTTAGCTATTCAATTAAACACGTACATCAACTCAGTAACATCTTACGCAGTAGCATTTTAAAACAGGTGCAGAAAGGGCATGTGGAGTGCTCGGGCCCCAGGAGGAAAGGGAGAGTTCTCAGGCACTGGGCTCTTCCTCAGGTGACAGTCTGCTTCTCTGCCTATTGTCTTTTCTTATGCAAAAGGTGGAGCTCTTACCTGCCTCTGATATGGTCACAGGTGTGCACAACCCTGTTGGGTTTTTGGGGTGCTCTGTCTAAATCTTGGGTTGTCTGACTTTTTGCTTCAGGCCTGGATTAGCACATACACCTAACTCAGGGTCCTCGACCTCTTTGACCACTCATACTATAATCGTGGGACAAGCAAATGCTGTCTTTTCCTTCTCCTCACTCCCCCACACAGGCCCCACAAGGCCACCTCGGGACATGTGATTCTCACAAAATGCAAAGTAGACACAGATAACATGTAATTGGGTTTTTACTTATTATCTTACACTTGAGAAATACACCAATTTCTCAGGTATAGCTGTATGTGTATAAACATAACATGCTAGTATCTACTTCAGTATTTCTAAGGAAGAAAGTTTAAAATAGGCTACATGCAAACTTCTCTGCCTCGCACAATGTCTAGGATGTAGGAGCTCCCATGAACGTTTTCTTAGTGATTCGTTCAAGCAAACCGTATACTGCATTGTTTTCTGGGCAGCACAGCAACATTGACTACTCGTAGTCTTTTTTGTACATAGATGTGGGTAAATAAATTCCATCAAAGCATGGGAGAAAGAAGATTACTATGGCATTACAGTGAGAAAGAGATCACAGCTTGATTTGTTGCGTGGAACTTCCTCCTTCACTGTGTACTCTGAGCTTTACAAGCAGAAAATAATGGAATCTGTCACACTAGGTGCTTAGTTATCAAGAGTAGAAAAGAAATCTATGTGCATTTGCCAAATATAAAATATGCTCCTAGGAGCCTTCATTTATTCCTTCATGTATTCATTCATTTACTTAAGCAAGCCATGTTGCTGAAAACCTTAGGTATATATTGAATGCTAATTTGTTATTTCCAAATTTCAGGAAGAAATCAAGTAGCTTCAGAGAAAGGGAATAACTAAGTAATTATCAGTAATAATCCAGGCTACATTATATAATTCCTAAAATCTGCCACATCAAATCAGAACTCAAGGGAAAATAAATATCAGATTGATGATGGGCAATAGAGAAACAGCAACTAAGATAGAGAAGTGGAGAGACTGGCTGTCCTCTCAGACACATTAGTTCAATCTCACCTCACGTTTACCAAAGGTTAAAAAAGATGATGGGGGACCAGCAGTTAGTGTAATGGCTATGTCTCTGAACTCCTATGTAGTCGACCATGGTTGAGTCCCAGACCCAGTGGCTTAAAATCACACTAGGCACATGTGCATGCGTGCCTAAGATCCCGAGAGCAGAATGGAGGAGAAGGGATTGTGGCATGGTCATCCCCCTTGGGGGGGTGATTTCTCACTTTCTGTCTTTCTGTCTCTCTCTGTCTTTCTGGCAAGTGCACGCGCCCTATAGCAAAAACCTCTCAAACAAACAAATAAAAAAAAAAGATGACTGACTCTCAGAGAATGAAATATTTAATTTTTTAAGGTATATTTATTTACTGAGAGAGAGAGAGAGACAGGCACACTCAAATGCAAGTAATGTCTGGCAATTAAGAATAAAGCAGCGTTAAAAAAAAATGAGACAACTAGGGCCAGCAGATATAAGGCACTAGAATGCCACATGGTTGACCATGGTTGGAGTTCTGGACCCAGTGGGTTGAATTCACACTGAGCATTCATGCATACCCAAAATCCCAAGAGGAGAATGAAAGAGAAGGAATTGAGGCATGGCCATCTACCCTGGAGGATCATTTCTCACTTTCCCTCTCTGTCTCTCTCTGTTTCTGGCAAGTGCATATGCCCTATGACAAAAACCTAAAAAAAAAATAAAAAGACAGACACCCTCAAGAGGGTCTCAGGCCACAGTCCTCTGCCTGCTCATTCCAGTCAGCCAGGATCGTGGCCATGTACACATGTGGCCTCCGTATTCAGGTCTAAGTCTATCTAGCACTGCAGAGCAGCACACTACCACTGTGGCACTATTGCTAGCCCTGAAATATTTCATATTTTTAATCGAGGTTTCAGTCAGGTTTTAAGGTACATATACATGATGGTGCATATACTATGTAGAAACTAAAGCAAACAGAAGAGCTACTCTATCAGGATGAATTAGGAAGGGATAGGCAGGTGCTCACAACCTCAGAAGTCTAAGTCTATTAGATGATGAGACAATAAGCACCACAGCAAGGCCTGATTCCTAACATGAATTCTGACCCAAACAAAAAACACTTGCCTCGTTTTATCTTTCCATTAGCAACAGCAGAGCAGCAGCCATAGCAAATACAACGGACACTCCTGAATCAGTTGTCCTAGTTTTCTCCATCTGGAGAAAGAGCAAACCTCATGGTCTTTGCTGAAAAAACTATATCTCAGTATTTCTACACATGAAATTCTAATTTTGCTACAGCAAGAGAGAATATGACTATTTTATTATAGAAATGACATCTTAAAGTTTATGTGCAGTCGCAGAAGAAACAATAATTAGAGTGAAAAAGACAACCTTCAGAATGGTAGCATATATTTGCAAATAATCAAAACATACAGAAAACTCAAGTAACTAATAAGAAAAAAATAATAATCTAATTAAGAGATGGACAAATGAGCTGAACAAACAACTCTCCAAGGAAGACATATAAACAGCCAAAAAGCATATAAAAAATGCTCAACATCCCTTATCATAGGGGACATGCAAATCAAAACCACAATGAGATACTACCTAGCCCCAGTCAAAATGACTAAGATTAAAAAAATAAAGAATAAAAAGAGCTGGGAAAGCTATGGTGAAAAGAGAACTCTCCCACACTGTTAGTGATGTAAATTATTACAATCACTGTGGAGAACAATATGGAGGTTCCTCAAAGACCTACAAATAGAACTACCATATGATCCAGCAATTCAACTCCTGAGTATCTGCCTAAAGGACAAGAAAACACTCAGTCAACAAAACACTTGCAGGGACCAGCAGTTAGCGTAATGGCTATGTCGCTGGACTCCCACATAGTCGACCGCGGTTCGAGTCCCGGACCCGGAGGCTTAAACTCACGCCGGGCGCGTGTGCGTGCGTGCCCAAGATCCCGAGAGGAGAATGGAGGAGAAATTGCGGCGTGGCCATCCCCCCTGGGGGGTGATTTCCTGCTTTCTATCTCTCTGTCTCTCTCTGTCTGTCTGGCGAGCGCACGCGCCCTGTAGCAAAAACCTCTCCACACTTGCACATCTATGTTCATTGCAGCATTATTCACAATTGCTAAGAGGTGGAATAAACACAAAGGTCTAAGAACAGAAGAATGGATTGAAAAAATGTAACACATATATCTATGGAATACCACTCATCCATAAAAACCCTGAGACCATGGCATTTGATAAAAAGTGTATGAATATGGAAGATTTAATGTTAAATGAAGCAAGTCAGACTATGAAAGAGAGGCATTATATGTCCCCACTTAATATATACTGAATGTCTGCACTCTATGGCAGACACTGAAAGGTTGGAAGGCATAAAAGCATAGACAGTTACTCTCAACACCAGAGACGGTTTGGGAGCAGGATAGGAAATAGGAGGTGGGGAGAATCAGGAGAAAATTAATTAACTAATTAATTTTTTGAAAGAAACAAAGTAAATGTGCTAAGGAGGTAGGTTCATGGAAAAATCTTGGATGAAGTGAGATGAAACTTGTGTAATGTCAATTCTGACAAAACTGGGCGACTCTAGATAAGCTCCTCTACTTCTCAGAGCTTTAGTTTTCTCCTCTCTATAAGAAGGCATTAAAATAGCAGTGATGGAGATTTCTAGCTATGGAATCTCATAGATCTGCATTCTAGCCCTCGTTGTGCTATTTCCTATTTTTTATTTATTTTTTTTAGAGAGATTTTTTTTTTCCTCTAGGGCACATGCACTCACTGGAGAGATAGAGAGACAGAGAGATAGAAAGCGAGAAATCACCTCCCACCCCCAGGGAGGATGGCCATGTCACAATCCCTTCTCTTCTATTCTCCTCTCAGGATTTTGGACACATATGCACACACACCTAGTGTGAGTTTTAAGTCTCTGGGCCCAGGACTCAAACAACAGTCAACTGCGTGGGAGTCCTGCGACATAAGCATTACACCCTCTGCTGGTCCCACAATTTACTATTAATATCTGAATATTCTGGGACTAACAGTTTAACTTCCCTGAGCCTTCGTTTCTTCATATGTTATTGGGTCGTTAGAAAAGTCATGACATGTTTCTGCATAGAAAAACACATCACGACTTTTCTGACAACCTAATAAAACGGAGATAAAAATAAAAGCACCATCTCAATGTATCTTCTATTAAAAAGGGTATGATTACCAGGAGACTTAAATGCAGACTTAAACACATACAGCACATAGTTAGTGCCAGGCCCAGAGTCAGCAGTGTAACTGTCATTCCTACTCCCACTTCCTCTGCGCTACTATTTTCTTTCTACCCTTCTACGACTACCTTACTTCACTCTACGACTACTACACTTCTACCACAAGCCAACTATACTAGTACCTCTTTACTGCATGATTGCTGTACTGATACTACCACCATACCACACTGCTACGTTCCCACTACACGTTTACTACTATGTTACTACTTTCTTACTATTACTTTGTGGCAGTGCTGCTACCTTACTACATTTCTACTACTGTTGCTACCCTTCTGCTACTACCTTACTATGTTACTACTACTTTACTATACCACTACTATTACTACAGTACTATCAAATGTAAAAGCTACGTTATTATTCAACATCACTGTATAGTTTGCAAACCTGACAAAATAAAATACCACAGGCTGGATGACTTACATAGAAATTAATTTTCTCCAGTTCTAGAGGTCTGAGATAGATATATCTGCAGTTATTTTTTTTTTTTTCTCCTCCCTCCTCCTTGGCTTGCAGATGGTTGCCTTCTCACTGTGTCCCTACACAATAGAAGGCACCGTTTAATGTATCTGGGCATCATGGCCAGTCAAATTGGCACGTAAAATTACCTATCACACATGCTCTTTCCTCTGTGCACTTGTGTCCTATGTCTCTCTGCATGTCCAAGTGTTCTTTTTTCCTAAGGACACTAGTGACAATGAATTTGGGCTCACACTAATAGCCTCATTTCAACTTTATCACCTTCAACATATAAGTTGGGGAGGACACAATGCAGCCCATAAACTATGGCTTCTAGCACACTTTACTACCACTACACTACTAGTGCTCTTACCACTGCTACTTGTCCTCTTCCTATTACTAATACTTCCTTAAAGTTCCTTCCAGAATCAGTTGGCAGAGCCTCTATAAAGTAGATTGTATGTAGATGGCACCAAAAAGCTCAGAGTGTCTACTAAAGTGGAACGCAAGTTCAGCTGGAGTCAGTTCATACACAGGGTTTAGATAACTATCGAAGAATATTTCAAGAGACAGGAGTTTCGGCCTAGGAAAAAATGACATACTATAAAGAAGCTAGGCCAGGAAGATGGAAAAACCAAGACAATCCCCCCAAGAACAATTTCAGTCTGTCCCTGCTTACCAGCAAGAGCCAAATCCTGCTCATGGAGCCCAAATGACCCAGGCCTAAAGACGGCAGTGGCTTTCTGTTCGACGTCCTGAGATTTACCACTTGAGCAATGGGTCTAGTTTTCTTCAACAGTAAGAACCTAAGAAAGGTTTACCTTTTATCCCTTTTCCAAGGATTCATTATATACTACCCTGTAATCTGTATCACTCCCTAGAAAATAATTGAGAAATAGTACCAGTGAAGCACTAAATGGTGAGGCAGAGTAGGAAATATTCCAGAAACACCTATGCATTCACACCTCAGAGAAACTGGCAGGCCAACAAATACGTAATGGAGTTTGTCAGTTTTGTTTCATATTCCATGTGAATTAACTTGTTCAAAGACAGTAGGATTTCTAAAGATGAAGGCTGAATTATTCTTTTTTTTTTTTTTTTTTTTTTTTTTTGAGAGGTTTTCACTATAGGGCGCGTGCACTCGCCAGGCAGACAGAGAGAGGCATAGAGACAGAAAGCGAGAAATCACCCCCCAGGGGGGATGGTCATGCCGCAATCCCTTCTCCTCCATTCTCCTCTCGGGATCTTGGACACGCACGCACACGCGCCCGGCGTGAGTTTTAAGCCACCGGGTCCGGGATGCAAACCGCGGTCGACTATGTGGGAGTCCAGCGACATAGCCATTACGCTAACTGCTGGTTCCCTAGGCTGAATTATTCTTAAGTTTGTGTCTCGCATTGTGCTTCATTTGGTGTCTTTTACATCTTCTTTGTTCAGAAACTATTTGTTCAGTTTAATAGAGAGATGACTCTCCAAATTCTGATGATATTAACTTCACTGCTGCTTCACCCTTCAAAAGTAAGTAACAAGTTCACCTACTTTGCTGGCCTTCAGACAAAAACAAAGCCAGTACACCAACTTACCTGAAGCTCGAGAGTCTACAGCACAGCCAGCAGTTCAGATCAACCTAACAGTCCTTCATTTAGCCTACGCTATGTGGAAGGCACACAGAGTTTCTCATCCATTAAGGCAGACAGCGTATGTGCATGAATATCCATAATTTAAGGCAATTTCCTCTAATAGTAGACATATGAATAATGTACCAGGGATGCAGAACACAGCTGGGTCAAGGCAGAAAACTCAGTCTAGCACCAGATTGTGGAGCAATTTGAAGACTGAATACCAATCTAATCACAACTGATAAATCCTTCCATCACCTTTCCTAGAGGTTAAAAAAAGTGTGAAGACACAAAGCCTGAACAGCCTTATTACCCTAATGGGCACAGAATGTGGTATGATAAACCAACATCAGTTCCAGGAACACCATCGTCTGAGTGATAAAATGCCCAACTTTATTCTCCTGAGAACATTAGGTTATTTATTGATATACTAATTACTTTTCATTGTAATCAGTTTCATCCAAACAAAAAAGATGTAAAATTCTTCAATGCTATATGCAACAAGATGCAAAATATTAAAATGGGAATATTTACATAATCCCCCATGGCCACTATTCTGTAATTTTAAAACCCATTCATCCCTCCCTTTCCATCTCATAGGCTAACATCAATGAAGGAAGAAAGGAATAAATGAAAGAGATAAAGGTGATTCACAAAAAGTTGTTAGAAAGGAAGAAGGGAACATGAAGAGTAAAAATCACACAGAATAAGGAGAGAGTGGGTGGGGGGTGGATGGGAATGAGTCAAAGAATAGTTAGTTCCCTAACAGTTAAGGAAGTGTAAATTGGAGAAAGGGGCAAAAAGGATATGATGGTTATGATCCAGATTTCCATTAATGTCCCTACAGAGATATAAATAAAGAACAGATTTCCTTTTTAATTTAGAAGAAGAGACAAGATTGGCTATTGAACTGTGACTTTTGAATGCTACACTGCTCAGAGACTAAAACCTTTGGTCCCCAATTTATTAGAATTAAAATGGAATCTAAAATATTTTGGTTGAAATGAAATTCAATAAATTTATATCAGACATTTCCTAACCATGCAATTAAGTTCTAATTTAACCCAGAAAATTATTTTCTTAACCTACTGATACAATTTTGAGACAATGGATATGAAAATAAAACATTTTAGAAATCACAACTAGGACATGAGTTTTTGTTGCTGTTGCTGTCTTACTATCTACTATTTTTCCCAGAAGCAAGCTACTTAAAGTATCTAGGTCAGAAATTAAAACCTCTCAGCACCAACTGATTCATAAATGCAAGCAGTTAATGAAAGCTTCATTTCTTTACAACCTATGGAATGTATTAGCCAGTTAATGTTGATCTTTTGGAGGGCTATGTTTATAATTTATAATTTATAATTAAAAATATATATATGTGTGTGTTTTCATACCACATAAATGACCTATACATATTTATTAAATTAATTTAAACATGTAATAACCACCGTGTCACTAAAAAAAAAAAATGCAATTTGTTTATTGTTAATATTTGTCATTAAAAGTTCTTGGAGTCTAATTGCTATAGCCAAAAGAATTTAAACACACACACAGACCAATTTATTACCCAGAGCTTCATAAAATCTATGCCTTCTGAACTAGTATCGAGTTGAAAATAAAAATTTTCCTAAAGAAGATGAAGAGATTAAACATGGTTTATAATGCTCCAAGGTATTAAATACCTCCATTCAGACCCAAGACAACCCTAAAACAAGCAACTGGTAAAGTAGAAGAACCACATAATCAGCAACAGATAAATACAAGTACAGAACCCTTGTATAAAAGTACAGAGCCCTTGAATAAAATCAGCAAGGGACTAAGAATAATAATCTGAGGCAGAGGGAGAGTGGCTCTTAAAGAAATATCTGTGTTGGAAGCTGTTTATCATCATGGTTTGTAACATTTCATTATTTTTTGGCCATTTACATAACAATCAGCTAGCAACAGCTCACTCATAATATTAGTATCTTTCAAATTTGTATCAATAATAATAACTTACAGATATGCACATATGATCAGTATAAGACTTTGATGAGAAACCCTTTAGAGGTTCTCTTAATGAAAGAATTTCCTCTTCCAATGGAATAAAGCTAAGCATATTGCTAAACACAAGTTCTCTCATATTCAAGGTAGTAAAGTGGGGATCAACTCTCTTCTTTTGGCAAAGACTAATGGAGGGGAATGAGATTGAGCAGTGGTGCCTACCTTGGTTCCTAATCTCCTGAGTCCATTTCAGACACAAGTCACATCCCAGCTAAAAAGAAGGTTGGGATGACATCATGATTTGAATGTTTGTCCCTTCCCAAACCCATGTGGAAATTAAATTACCATTGCAACAATATAAAGAGGTGAGACCTTTAGACGATGATTAGTCCATAAAGGCCCTGTGTCACAAATGGATTGATTCTGTTCTCATGTGAGTGGGTTTGTTACTTCAGGAGTAGGTTCTTAGAACAGATTGCACTCAGCATGTTCTCAGCTCCCCTTTTTCTCACATTTACTCTCTCTTTGTTTCTGTATGTATGATGTTTTCCACTGTGTTGTGAATCACCTGGACTTTCCAGTGTCCATATCTGTGAGACAATAAAGTTCTGTCCATTATAAATTACCCAGTCTGTTATATACTGTTATAGCAGCACAAAACAGCCTAAGTAAGGTGAAATAAAAAAACAAAAAAGAGTTTAGAATCAATCTAGGACAATGGTTGGTCCTACCAGCCCACAGATATGTTGTCTGGCCCACACTATGTTTTCAAATAGAGAAAATTTACATTTAAAATAAAAATAGATTTTTGTGGGGAGAAAAATTAGGAGACCCAGAATCTCTGAGTTTCTATGCTCACTTCAGTTAGAGTTCAGTAGCTCCTGGTAACTTTAGTTAGGGAAGGTGTTCTCTAGTTTATGTTATGTCAATCCTCACTTCTCCCTATTTTCTTTCACTTGTCCTTTTATTCCTGTGTGTTTTATGCCTAACTCTATAGGACCCCGGAATGAATGTATCTTGTACAACCTCCAAACAAAACTGCCTGCATTTGTGTGAACTGCATTCATAGAAGGTTCTATAATTTCCAGAGCTTTCCTGAAGCTTCAGGTCTACATTAAGGTGAGGGCTAGACAAAAATACCTTGTCTTACTTATATTTAGTTCCCTCATAGTCTATGCAATGCCTATCACATAAAAACACTTAATAAATGTTGATTGGTATAAAGGGTAGAATGGACCATAATAACCCTTGAAGGGCTGATTTATTTTGAACATCTTTGGTCTACTCAAGTCCAAATCTGCTGACCCAGGAATGGCCTTAAGTAGAAATAGGGCTAGGATTTTGGAGATCACAGGAATGTGTAGTCATGCAGGTCAGAAGTGAAACCACTTGTATGGGGGGAAGCTGGTGTACACTGATAAAAGGACTTGCCCAGGCATTAGGAGTCCCAGATATATTGATCCCATGAAGAAATGTTTATTTATGACTTACCACATACTAAATGCTAAAGACACAATGTGACTACAACAAGGATCTTCAAGGAGTTCAGGATTCAAATAAATAAATAATTGCAATGAAAGCCATGTGAACTTGGTCATGTCTTTTAACCTTTTCTCACCACTAGAAAAGGAATGGGCATGTCTGCTTCCTGGAGCTTATTTCTCACTATGGTAATAGCAACTAAAACAATGGAGTTGTGCCCTCTGCTAACTATAAAACACGGGTAACAAGATGGTAGAATTGGCGTTCTTCCTGCCTTTGTTTCTTAGGATGCTAATAAAACAGATCACATTAAAAAAAAAAAAAAAAAAAAAGTATGAGACATATCCCACTCCAAATACAAAAATAAAAAAATAGTAATAATAAAAAAATCATAAAATGTTACAAAGAAATGGCCTCTAAGAGTATGTTCCATGTTGCTTGAGCTTCTCAGGACAATGAATGATACACAAAGGAATCCAAGGGGTCTGTGACACAGCAGTAAAACACAATGTTCAAGGCAGACCCATCTGGGAAGGTTACCAGTTCATGTCCAAAGATCTCCCTGAGTACACAGGGCACATGTGTGCCTGTGATCTAGAATGGCTATGGAGGGGGATGGAGGGTCACAGCATCAAAACCCTGTCACAGGTGTTGAATCTCTTTCTCTCTAAAACTTTAAAATACAAAAGGAATTCAAGAGGCAAGAGGAGAGGTGCTGGCATGCTCTTTGTCCCAATGCCCCACCAGTCAGTTTCTACCATCTCTTTCGCAAACATCAAATCCTAAGACAGAAGTACAGTTCAAAATATATTTCTTATAATTGGGAGTAACAGAGGAATATCTCCTGACTCCCACTAGAGACATTAAAAGCAGAGAATGGAGGGTCCTCTTCTTTACAAGGAGAGAGCTGACCTGACTAACCACCTTGGTGGTAGATCACAGAGGAAGTTGCTATGCTGGGATTGCATTATTCACTTCAAGTTTGGCTGAACAAGAGGTCTGAGTTGTTTCCTGATGATTTGAGTGAGCTTCTGGAGAGACGGAAGTTCCCTTGTTGTTTCTGTGTTGTGTTGAGTTGGGCCACACACAGATTTGAGGTAACCTTAGTAGACAGTGACTGGATGCATATCCTAGATAGCTACGGACTGAGCAAAGGATGGCTAGTGAACACCTGGGTTACAGGGTATCCATTTTGATAAAGTGAAAGAAAGAAGAGAGGAGTCCAGCAAGGAAAGAGCCCCTGACTACCATATACGAAAGAGTCCATTTTTGTTTGATGTCCTTGTAGCCAGGATTTCTAAGGGAGGTTGTTTTAACCAGATGTTAGGACAGAGAGATAAAGCCTTCTAGCCAAATGACAGTGGTTGTATCCCTCTATTTCTCCTCTTTCCCACCCTTCATTTGTCCTAGGAAGGAGATGAATAAAAAAGAGAGAGATAATCTTGCCTTCTCTCTTACTGTAGGCCTCAGGTTGAAACAGAACATAGAGTCAGAGGAGAAGAGATATTAAACTATATTTTCTTTGCATGAAACTTTCAAGACTGTGCTACGACTGTGTCTGTGATTTAAAATGACTATAGAACAGTCCTATGCCTTACTGAGTAGAAAGGACATGGGACCATCCCAGATATTCACCCAGAGTCAGGCAAAGATTACCCCCCAAACCTACCTACCCACCCCCTCCAAATAAGAGAAAAAGAGGCTAGTGCAGTGGTGTGCAGTGCTAAGGTATTGTGCTCCTCAGGCTGCCAGTCCAACCTAAAAGCCAGGTGTGGTTGTGTGAGCCCATAATCCCAGCAACTCAGAAAGGTGAGGCAGGAGAATTGTGAGCACAAGACCAGTCTGGGCAACATAGTGAGACCCTGTCTGAAAGCCAGGTGTCATGGTATGCACATGTAGACCCTGTTGGGAAGCTACAGCAGGAGGATTGTGACAAGCCCCTGTGTAAATAAATGAATAAGGGTCAGCCCCTTAGCATAGTAGTTAAGGGAGCCATATCCCACACAGTTGGCCATGAATTACAGCCTCATTGGCTTGAAAAACCAGGCA
Source organism: Tupaia tana (assembly GCA_026018925.1). Lineage (NCBI taxonomy): Eukaryota > Metazoa > Chordata > Mammalia > Scandentia > Tupaiidae > Tupaia > Tupaia tana. The sequence continues at coordinate 28,903,292 of JAKSZU010000013.1, forward strand.
TATGTGCATGTGTGCCCCAAATCCCAACAGTATGAAGAAATGGAGGAGATGGGATTATGTCATGAGCACACCTAATTTGGTGGTGATTTCTCCCTTCTCTCTCTCTCTCTCTCTCTCTCTCTCTCTCTCTCTCTCACTCACTTCTTCTCTGTTGAGCCCTTTGTCATTAAACAAATAAGTAAAATGAATTGATGAGTGAAGGGAGGGTAGAAAACATAAAAAACTATACATGTGATAAAATTCACACATTGCGGGGATCAGAAGTTAGCATAATGGCTATGTCGCTGGACTCCCATGTAGTTGACCACAGTTCAAGTCCCAGACCCGGTGGCTTAAACTCATGCTGGGCACGTGTGTGTGCATGCCCAAGATCAGGAGAGGAGAATAGAGAAGGGATAGCGGCATGGCCATCCCCCCAGGGGGGGATTTCTCACTTCCTGTCTCTCTGTCTCTCTCTTTCTGGCGAGCGCATGCGCCCTATAGCAAAAAAACACCTCTCCAAAAAAAAATTCACACATTGCACATCATATGTACATACCATGTAAACAGGATAATTCTGGTATGAAACAGTGTTTCCTCTTTCTGAAAAGCAGCTTTTACTAGTGAACTATTGGCCAGGGTTGCCACAATTAGCTTTTTCAATGACCTTATTTAAGACTGTTGTGAGTAAAGCCTATTGATAAAATGATAATGACTATGGGTCACAGTTCAACAGATTCTAAAGTTCGAGGTAAACTGAAAAGCCTTACAAACAATAATACTAAAGGGTTTGTATGTCCCTGGTTTTGTACCTCATCTGGTTACTGTCCTTGAGATTTTAAGGCTTCCTTCAAATTTTGGAAACATAAACAGTTGCCCTGTCATGCTTCATGCCTCAGTGCTCAAGTTTCTGTGATCTGTCAGTCAATTAGAATCCTTAGAAGCACCAACTGGCCCCACTTGGCAATGAAACTGATGTAGATGGAACAATTATGCTATATCCTGGGCCTCTCTGTCAACCTAATAAAATTTCCAAAACACCATCCCCATTGTACCCCACATTTTCTCCCCACAATCTTACTCAGGAAATTCAAATGTCATATAAGAGAAATGTTAAACATAAAGCTCTGTGATCTAAATAAGAATTACTCTCAAGATTCACCATTTGGATTTTTTCTAATAAATGTCTAATCTGCCTATGAAGTTATCCTTGATTAATATAGTGATTTAACATGAAATCTGCCAAAGAAATTAAGTTTATTCCTTTACTTTAGCCTTTTAAAAGATACGGCCAAAAGGAGTCTTGTATATATGTTGTATAGAAAGGGAACTGTTTTCTTTTTGTAATTGAGGCTAAAAGTGGAAAATGAGAAGAAAATTACTTCCTTTCCAAAACAATCTTCTATCCTATAACCCTGATTCCTTAGGCCCGCCTTCCTACGCTCACATCTCTGAGTTTTATCTAGAGCAGTCTGAAGCTTGGTGAAATGCCTTTCTTAGCTTCTGGTGTGTTTTCTTGGAGTCATAATGCTTGAATTTTAGACAGTTACTGCTGCTTTCTTCACCTCAGCCAATTGTCAGTGACACAGATATTTAAAAGACAATCACTTTAGTGTCATGAAGATCATTGCCAATTAAACTCAACCAGACTATTTGCTGACTGTTTGGTGTCTATCTTGTACTGTACATTTTCCTAAGATCTTCTTATTCCTAAGTGAATTATACCAAGAGACAACAGATTGGCTGAGCCTCAGGGGGCATTTTTTTCCCCAGTTGGCATTTTGTTTTGTGGAATAATTTTCTTATAGCATTACTGTTGATCATTTGTTGAAGATCGTATCTCAAAAAGACAGAGTTTACAATGGAAGTTTTAAATGTTGAGAGGACAGGTATTAAATTGACACTTACTAAGTGGTATGAAGTAAATACAGATACATAAATGTGCTTTGCATTTACAGAGGCATATTGCATTTAACCCTGGAGGTATACCAGAAGGCTTAGAAGAAACTTACAAAAAGAAACAAGTGTTTTATCAATGCATTTGAGTAGCTACTCATATATTATATGCTTAGGAGAAATATAAGAGAAATATAAAGCATGGGCCATGCTCTAGGAGATCATATATTCTAGTTGAGTAAAGCCAAATCTTCTGCATTTCATGGATCAAGAGCATTTCTGGGGAAAAAATTCAGAAGGGCAGATAAAATATTGATGTTTACTTTTTCTTTTATTTAGCTAAACAATTAAAATGCTTAACAGTTGCAGAGTACACTCTGTATGTCAGGTATGGTTTTAAGTAATTTATTTCATTTAGAATTTAAAGCAGCATTCTGATACTATACATATATAGTCTGTTATCCCTAGCTTTTAGGTTAGGAAGTGGAGGATCACAGAAGTCAATGTGGCCAATAGCAGTGGGAGGGTTGAACACAAGCAGTCTGATCCTTCAAATCCTTACCCACTATACTCTCTCTATTAACTAAAGTTATCTTTTCATTAAAGAGAGATTTATCTTAATACTAAAGGAATAAAGAAAGATTAACTAAAATGTAAAGATCTGTAAGATGCAAGGCATTTAGCTTTATGATAAGGCATTTTAGCTACACTGCACTCACACGTGTCATTTTGTATGGATCTGTCAAGATTAGCATTTGTCAGCCACAGAACTACTGTGAAGACACAAGATCTACACTATGAAGCAAAAGTAAAATATGAGCAAAAGTGTGACCTAGCTGAACATTAAAGACCAAAATCACTAAAGAAGCAGAGGCCATCATGGATTGAAAAGTTAGATGACAGAAAGGAGTAGGGAGCGGACACAAGCAAAAGCCTAAGGATGGAAAAAAGAGAGGTCTATGAATGGTGTATACATCAGTTTGGCTCAGTCAGAAATTGGACCCAAGGAATTGGACCCAAGATAGACTATATAAGGAGGTAGACCCATGAACTCTAGAAAACTTACATTTTTTGGTCTGTGCAGTATTTTATTTTAATTCAGTAAAGAGGGACATCTGTGTACACACACAGGAGAAAAATGTATCCTCAACAAGATCTCATCACATCATGATCCCCTTCCCACAGCCCTCTAGCTTGTCAGGATCTTAGGCACACTTGCACTCAGTGTGTTTTCTGGTTAGCGAGGGATCCAAACCCGTGGTTGGCCATGTGGCATCCAGCACTGCAGTTCGGTGCACTACTTGCTTCACCACTGAGGAAGAGCTAGGCCTGCACAGTTGTTTTTTTGTTTTTTTTTTTTTTTTTTAATAAATAATTTTTTTTCAAATAGAGCACAATTTTTAGAGAAACTAACTATATGTATGCAGCTCCATGAATTTTTAGAAATTTTGAACACACTTTTTTAATCTCTCAGAGATCAAGAAACTTCCTAAGTCCTCCTCATGCCCCCTTGCTGTAAGTAATCCCCAAGAGTAATCACTATCTTCATGTCTATTATCATGGGTTCTTCTCATTAGTCTTGTCTATTTCTGAACTTTCTAAAAATAGAATCGCAGTCTATTTTGTGTTTATTTTGTGTTTATTTTTGTGTTTATGGGATTTACTCATGTCGTTTCATGAAGCAATCATGCATTTCTTCTCACTGATGTGTAGTATTCCACTATATCAATATACTACTTTTTAAAACATATTTTGTTGCTAGTGGACATTCATGTTGCTGCCAACTCATGGCTCTTATAAATGTAGCTTCTCTGAAGTTGTATATGTCTTATATACTTGTCTGATAAAAATGAAATTGCTGGGGCCAGCCTGTGATGCTTAAGGAAGCTGGATCCCACCTGGCCAAATGTGTAGTTCAAGTTCTGAATCCAGCAACTTGAGAAACATGCAGGTGCATGTGCATGTGTATCCAGAATCCCAAAGGGAAGCAAGATGGAGAAGAAGAGCATGGCCATTACCCATTAGGAATGCTTTCTCACTTTCCCCCTCTCATTCTCTTTCTCTGTTTCTCTTCAGCAAGTGTACACACTCCCTAGCAAATAATTTTTTAAAAGAAATAAAATTGCTGGATTATAGTATAGGTGTATGCATAGCTTTAGTGGATAATACCAAGCAGTTTTCAAAAGTGGTTGCACTTCTTATACCTCAATCAACAGTACTGTTTTGTTTTTTTGTTTGTCTTTTAAGAGACAGGATCTTGCTGTGTTACACTGCCTGGCCTCAAACTTGTGATTCTCTTGCTTCAGCCTCCCAAGTAACTGAAGTTATAGATGTGTTCCATGACACTTGACTTTATTGTACTTTTTTCTTCTAGGCTTATTTCTTTATTTCATCCATGAAAGATAAAGATAGAGAGACAGAGATACAGGCATTCCCGGCCCCACCACCCCAGTAGGGTCTTCATGCCACAGTCCCTCCCCAGTCTGAGCAAGCCTAGATCATAGGTGTGCACAAATGCCTAGCATGCACATGGAGGCCCTGTGATGTTACTTTATCATAGGAGGCCCTATAATGTTACTTTTGTCATAAATCCAATAAAAAGTATATATACTTTTTTGTATTTGGACTCTGTTTAATTTCATTACCACTGTACCACCATATGGCCCCTACGCTGTATTTTTAATGTTCCCCTAATGATTTTAAGGTAAACATCTTTTCAGATGTTTACTATTCATTTAGATATCCTCTTTTATCAAGGTCATGTTTTGAGCCTATTTTTCTATTGGGTTGTATGCCTTTTACTTACTGATATGTGGAAAAATTTATATATAGTCTGTGTATGAATCATTTGTGAAATATATATATCTTACATATTGGGCCGTTGGGAAAGTCATGATGAATTTTATATAGAAAAACATAGAAAAATATGTCATGACTTTCCTGACAACCTAATAAATAACCATTTCCCCCTTATTTATATCTTTTAATAGACAGAAAGTCTTACTTTTAACCTAATGGCTACTTACACAAGTTGCTTCTAATTTAAAAAATTAGTGGATTCCCCAAGGCCATGAAGATATTTTTCTGTGTTCTCAATCCATTTGGAATTGATTTTTGTGTACTGTATAAAGATCAGAATTTACTTTTTTCAAATTAATATTCAATTCTCCCAGAGTTGTTTCATTTGAAATATTATCCTTTACCCACTATATTATAATGTTACTTTTGTCATAAATCAAATAAAAAGTATATATACTTTTTTGTATTTGGACTGTTATATTTGTCCATATCCACATCCTTGTAACACTTGATGATAGTGTGTAAATCCTGCAGCTTTGTTCCTTGTCTTCAAGACTGACTAAATTATTCTTGACTTTTTGTACTTTCAGATATAGTTTTAATTGACTTATAAAATTTCATATACACAAATAAATGGAATTATATATAATCTACAGGTCAAGTAGAGAAGAATTTGAAACTTTATAATATAGAATCTTATAATCTATGAACATGGTATATCTATTTATTTAGATCTTCTATTTCTTTTAATATTACACAGCATACTTCTAAAATTTTGAGTCATTTGAAAATATGAAAACGTCATGTATGAATAAGGTTTTCAGCTTTTCTTAAAAATGTAAATATTTGACAGAACTAGTCCAATACTCCTATGTGATGGCAATAGAAAGGAACTGCCTATTGTAACTGGGATATGTGTTCTTTAATTTGTCACATTTTTCACCATATAAAGCTGGGTTCACAAATCTGACTTCACTCATTTATTTATCTGTTGAACCACTACCAGTTGTGAAAAAAAAAAAAGAAAAAGGAGAAAAGAAAAACAAGAAAATAATGTGAAATATGAGAAATAAAGCTCATTAACTTATTTTTCAAATAATTATTTCATGCTTACTATATGTCAGCCACTGTGCTACATGTTGAGATATGCCAATGAACAAACATACATTTTTATGTTTTAACCCAAGACGCTGTAATACAATTATTTTAATCAGTATTACAGCAACACTGAAAATTTTTAATAGGATAATATTTTGCATAGCAATCTTCATTTGGCCAATTTGGGTTGAGGGTGATAGATGAGTGTGCACAAAGAATTAGGCACAGGGAAAAACCCAGAGGGTCATAGACAAAGAGGCTGCAGCTGTTCTGGCATATTAACAAATAAGTTCTTAAATACACCAGAGCATCCAACTACCCTTGAGCTCACAATATCCTCAGGGTCAAAATGAAAGACACAAAATGCCATAATGAACAATGTGGGCAGTCTTTGCACCTGGGAAGCTCCTGTTCTAGTGATTGCAAACTTTGGTCAGAATCAAATAGGAAAGCTCCTTACATTTTATGCTTTTATAATCTGACATTATTTTCTGGTTTATGTGCAATCATTGGAATTTTGCTAACTTCTATAGGTTTCTTAGCACACTCACAGAAGGCTGTTTCTTCAAGGCTGTTTCTTCACCAGATCTCAGGTTTGAAATAAATGAGTCATGACCTTTAGGTCAGTAATTGGGCTTCTGTGAGTAGAATGAAAATAAAAGGGGAAGGGGACAAAATATCCCTGTCCAGCAGCCTCTTAGAATAGAAAGACACAGTCTAAAGTAAGGTGTGTTTGTTTCTTTTCCCAAGAACTCAAAGCACCTTTTCAATCATTCAGCAGTTGGTTTCCCAGTCTAGTCAATAATACCAAGAGGTGGGGAAGAGAAGCAGTGACAGAGAGAAAGAGATTGGGTGGAACAGGGGGTGTGAGAGGAAAGTGCAATCCAGTTGTTACTAATGGCTCACTAAACTTTTCCTCATGTAAATATTTTTTTAGCCCTCTTGTTCTTGAATCTTACATCATGTCTTGGCATCCAATCAGCTATACCAGAGGCAGGTCCATTAACTCTTTCAGGTCTCCAGGGTACCATTCATCCCATTAAGTGCATTTTTGGTGCTTCACTAAGTATGCCATACAAGGATGCTATTTAGTTCAATACACTCATGATACATAAAGCAATTCCCTGAAGGCCTGAAAGAGTTAACCTGAATCCCTCCCTGAACAGTTGGCTTAGGACAAGAAATGAACTGGGAAACTGTAGACAATAGCGCCCAATATCTCATCAACTGGCACAGAAGTCTAGTGACATAAGCAAAACAGACAATAACATCTTTGGTGTATAAATGGAAAAACTGAGAGCCCCAAGAAGGTTTTGCTCATTGTCACATAATAAGTCGGTTTCAGAGCCAAAACTGTTTCCAGGTCTCCAAATGTCCTGCCTGGAGCTTGGCCTATGATTTCCTTCAAATCTGAACTCACGTAGGGAAGGGCGGATGGAAGTATGTGAAGGGGCAGGGATTAACACAAGAGCCCCTGTGAGTTCCTTTCAGGTCTAAAATTCTATGCTGGCCCTCCCCCTCTCCTTTCATTCTCCATGCCTCTGAAATGCAAATGCTAGTCTGTTCTATTGTAATTCCTCTTTGGGCTGAAACAGAATTTCAGTAGAATCTCTGAAACCATCCCTTCCTGATTTCCTTCCTGGACAGTGGTACAGTCACCTCTGACCACACCAAACCTAGCAGATTTTCCCTATTTTACCCCAGTTCTCGTAAGAATATCTGCAACTTCCCGCTGTTTGTTTTCATCTCTCTTTAGCAAACAAGCCCTCTTGAGAAATGAAGAAGACAGAGTCAGGACGCACACTCTCCTGTGGGTTAAACAGAAAGCACCACAAGCCAGGATGCCATATAGCTAACTTGAACCACTGGTGCTACAGTTGAATTCCTTATGAAACAAAAGTCTCAAGTTTAAATCCCTCTGTGATTGGAGAGGGAGGTGGCAAGAAGGAGGATGAAGAAATTTTTGACTTTGGAATAGGACTTCGATCAAGCTCCTTCATATCAAAATTTAAGATAATAAATTCTGGGGCTGAAAGTGAAATTAGACATCATCTTGTCTAACCTTCATTTTATGACTGAAGAAACTGAGATAGATGGTGGAGGTAACCACTTCAGGCCACCCAACTCCTTAGTGGCACAGTCAGTGAACAAGCGTGTTAGATGTCATAAGGAACAGAAAGAGAAAACCTCACGCTATAATACCTAAGGAGGACTTGTTTTAAGGCTGCTCAAGGTGGGAACATCAGCCGTAACAACCAGCTTCACCAAGCACTAGACACTATAGGCACAGAATGTAGCTCTGTACAATCAATGCCCATCTGCTTCTTTCATTCTGGAACATATATACTCCTAGGTATAGGCTCCAGGTCTTTGCTTTTATGGGTAATAGATACTCTCTGTTTTGCTTTTAATGCTCTTATTCATATAAACTCATCTCTCTTTACTTCCCTTCTCCTCATTCTTAACTCCTGCTTGCCAGAGTTTTTGCCTCCTGTAGAGGTTTTTTTACTTATTTTCTCTGTATCTTTTGCCTTCTGCCCATCTACTAGCAAGTGGCTCCCCTTGGACAGACTTAACATTCAAGTTCTGGAAGGAAGGGTCTGATGAATTTATGTAGTAACACCACAGTAATTCCTCAGAGCTCTCCCACCAGACATGATCATTATTACAGGTGACAGATAATAATGATAGCATTATAACAGGTGACTTCTAAGTCCAGGTAAGAGAAGAGGTGCCTGCTTTAGCCAATCAGGATGAGTTAGAGGAATAAAGTTGAATGATCATCTTTTCTCAGAATGGAGCGTTTAACATAGAGAACTCCCCAAATAGTGTTTTGGGCCAGATCCCACATCTACTCAGCTCTAGTGCAGTAGACAAAGTAAATAAGAAAATATTTCTGGAGCCAGGATGCCTTGGTTTTAATCCCATGACCATTTCTTTCTAACAAGTTATGCCTAAGACAAGTTATGTGATTGAATATTCCTCATCTATAACACAGAAATTATAATATGACCTATTTTATAGAGCTGCAGCAAGACTGGAGTAATTTACGTAGTGTTTAGAAAATGACCCAACACTATGTGCTCAATAAATGTTATACATTATTATGTTGTTGTCCTTTCCACAGCACCTGTGATGGTTTTAAAATATGTTCGCACATTCTTTGATATGTTTCCAGCAAACAATGGAGATATCTCCTACATTGAATATAGTCCACCTTAGTGACTTGCTTCTAATGACTAGAACACAACAAAAGTGATGCTGCATGACTTCTAAGTCTGGGTAAGAGAAGGTGATATAGCTTCTGCTCTGTTGGGGTTCTCGTCAGTGGAACCTAGACACCATGTGATGAGAAAGCCCAGAGTCTATGAAGAGGCCATAGACAGGTATTCTGACCAAGAGCCACAGCTAAGGTCTCAGCTGACTACCACCTGTTAAGAAAAGAACCTCAAAACACCCAGATAAAGACTGTAAGACTCTCACCTGGATATCATGGTAAAGAGTTAGTGATTCACTTCAAGTTTTATTTGAATTTCTGATCCTTACAACCTATGCAGCATTAATGGATCATTTATGTCATTTAGTTTGGTCGTAACTTAGGTTACCATAGCCTCTATTCTTCGTCTCTTTGAGATCACTGTTGGGATTCTTAACAGTTTTCAAGAGATAATTAGTTATCTCCACAGTTTGACTTAGTACACTGCAGTGCTTCTTTACAAGATAGTGGGTTGCAGTCATTTTAGAACTTTTTAAAAATGCCTAGCCTCAGACATACTTACTCAGTACCAGTTATAGGGAACTTAAACATGTGAAATATTGGAATTTGGAAATGTTCCTCATTTATGCCCACAAGGGAGACCACTGACATACCTGGTCCCACTTTGAGTTTAGAGGGCGATAGGTGAGGACTTCTATTCATATTCATATTCATTAGGGCTTTATATAAGTCTATAAATGCAGGACCAGCAGGTGGTAGTGTGATAGTTAGGGCACTGGACTCCCACAGGGTCAACTGCAGTTCAAGTCCCAGGCACAGCAGCTTGAAAATCATGCCAGGCATGTGTGCATGTATGCCCAAAATCCCAAGAGGAGAAGGGAGAAGAAGGGACTGTGGTGTGACCATCCCCCTGGGTGGTAATTTCTCACTTTCCCTCTCACTGTCTCTCCCTCTCTGTCTTTCTCTGGTGAGTGCACATGTCTTATAGTAAAAACATTTTTTAAAAAGTCTATAAATGTCTGGATCTTCTACCTATTATCTTGATGGGAAGACCACACTTCATTCTGTGAATGATTTAGAAGCATATTTGGTACTGGGCTAGCAGGTAGTGTGGTGATTAAGGCTCTAGACACTCCTACTTGGCTAACCATGGTTTGAGTCCCAGACCTGATGCTTTGCTTTCTCACTTTCCTTCTGTCTGTATGTCTGTCTTTTTCTGGTCAAATTAAATAAATAAATGAACAAATAAAACTAAATAAATAATTATTTTTAAAAAGAAGTATATTTGGTATTTCAAGTGTATAAGCATCTCCTGATGGAATCCAGGCCAGGAATAAGAGATACCAAACTAAAACCTTCAATAGTGAATTCCCAATATATTATCAACTCAGTTCTTCCCTTCAAAATCTAGAGAACTGGAAGTAAGACAAGTATGTCTGCTCTTGTCACTTCCCTTCTCTCTTTTTAGAATTATTTTATTTAAATGTATATATTTATTTATTTATTTAAATTTGACCAGAGAGGGACAGAGTGAGAGAGAGAGAAAGACGGAAAGTGAGAAAGAAAGCCACCAGGTCCGGGACTCGAACCACTGTTGGGCATGTGAGAATCCAGCATCCTTAACCACCACTCTACCTGCCAACCCCTATTGTCACTTCTATTCTACATTGTACTGGATGTACTACCCATTTTATTTTTTTCTCCAGAAAATGAAAAAAAAAAGACATTCCAATTGGAAAGGAAGAAGTAAACTATTTCTATATCTCTATTTACAGATGACATGATCTTATATACAAAATATGGAGAATTTAATGGTACATCCTCCTGTGCCATGAAAATCAAAAGTTTTCTGCTCGAACCTTAGATCAGAATTTTTCAAACTTAAGTGTACCTAGAGCTGTTAAACAAAAATTCCTAGGCTTGACTCCCAGAGAGGCTGTTATACTGACCTAGTAAACTCCATATTAAGAAGCACTCTAGGGGGCCAGCAGGTGATGTGATGGTGGAGACGCTGGACTCCCACATGACCAACCAAGGTTCAAGTCCCAGACCTGGTGGCTTGCTTTCTCACTCTCCCTTTCTCTCTGTCTCTCTCTGGTCAAAACTGAATGATAATGATAATAAATAAAAACTAAAAGTAAATAACTCTTTTTTTTTTAAAGGAAGCACTCTAAGGCCAGCAATTAGAAAGGCGGTTAAGGCACTGGATTCTACCTGACTGACTCCACAATTCAAGTCCCAGACTCTGCAACATGAAAGACATTCCAGAGCACTTGTACATACACACATGCCCAAAATTCCAAGACTGGAGGAGAAGGGATTGCAGCATGGCCATCACCCCAGAGGGTAATTTATCACTCTCTCTCCCTCCGTCTTTCTCTGCCAAGTGCATGCATCCAATGGCAAAAATCTAAAAAACAAACAAACAAAACAAAACAAAAAGACACTCTGTAAAAGTGATGCAAGTGAATTTCAAACCAGACTTTGGAGAACACATACTTAAATCTTTCAGAAGTAATTTCTCACAATGGCTAGGAGAATCGTGACTAGCACTCGATTGCCTGGGCTTCCCTCTTGGCTCTTCTACTTGCTGCATTAATATGAGTATATCACTAAACCTAACCATGCCTCGGCATCCCCACATACAGAAAGAAACTGATGATAGTGCCTACTTTTCAAGTTTGATGTGAGCATGAAATTCATTACTATATGTGAAGCAGCTAGACAAGTAAGATGTATTTATTTATTAGTGGTGGGAAAACTTGGTTGTTTTGTTAGCTAGACCTTGCCTGTAGACAGCTACAGCAAAACATAGTGACAAGTGGGGGGGGGGGGGCACATTGGGTGCCAGTTCTCTGTCCACCTCTTGTTTTTTTTTTTTTTTTTTTTTTCTTGCTCTCCCCTGCGACATTAGGAAAGCTACAGCAAATAGCTATGTTTTGTTAGAAATCAAATGAAGGCCTGGGCCAGCCTGGTCCCTCTACAATTCAAGTCCTAGTCCTTCTCTGTGTCCTTCGAGACACTTTCTATTCTCCAGTTTGACCATCATCATATTTGGCATATCACTAGATTTTCAGTTTTCTCCATTATTTTGAGTGATGCTATTAGTGGATTTGAATTTCCATGTTTTTTTTTTTTTACAATGCATTTTACCATGAGTTCATTTCTAAATGCAAATATGAATTCTAATGCTTCTAAAATTATATGACTCATAGCATGTAGTACCTCCCCCCGCCCACGTTCACTAGCACGATAGCAAATCGTTAACAGATTGCCTTGCACCTAGGGAGGCAGCTCTCAGTGCTCACATAAATAATTTATACTGATCAACGCTTCCTCAAATTAATGGAAATGATCATGTAAAGAGAGCCTTTTACTCTGTTTTCAATTCTTTTCACCAAAGGAACATTATTGGTATTCTTAGATATGCAGAGAACTCATCCAATGGATGTCAGTACAAAAATCACAGATAGAGGCTTTATTTTTAAAATTTTTTGGTAGTCAGCCAAGAACAGAGTTTTCTTACAGTGTGAGGTCTATTACATATCAGATACTGTTAGTACTTTACTGACAAGGGAGCAGAAATAGATCATGTACGGTGCTGCTGCAATTTTTCTATCAGCCAGCAATTGTGGTTTCCTGCAGCAGCAAAAATTAAAAAAAAAAAAAAAAGGAAAAGAAAAGAAAGAAAGAAAAGAAACGGTTTAGAGAAGGAATCAGAGTGGGCTGATGATTCATGCATCCTCAGGAAGAGAGTTGGACATGACCTCTTTAACACTCTTCAACCCTGTTTTTTGGTTTTTCTACAATTTGACACAAATACTAAGTTATACTCAAATATTATTAGTTGTACCTGAGAGACAAGCAAGCTTTCACTGACCCTCCCTACGCAGCTCCCCTATGTTTTAGCTTCATACTTTTATCTAGAAAACTTAACAAACATAGACACAAGTTAAGCTTAAGGTACTTCACTGATGTAATTCTTCAAAGCAACCGTCAAAGCAGTTATAGCACGGGTTTGGGTAGCATTAAAGAAGAATTCCAAACCAAATATAGCTCTGGAATTGAAGTCAGTAATTCACCTCAAGCATAAGACAACACTATTTGCTCCTTGGAGAGAGAAGAAAGAATATATCCTTGACCTTAAGTGACCTATTCTTGACTCTCTCTGTAAACATGAAACGCTGGCTGCTAGGTATCTGTGTATTAAACTCCACCCCCTCATCCACATACCTTGTTTGGAGAAACTCAGAGGCACTTCCTGTTTGGGGTCATGACCAAGGCCAGAGATTGCTTCCTAGGCAGAATTAGAACAAGATGTCTGACAACAGGATGGGCTCCTGTAAAAGCCTTGTTCACCTCCGCCCCGCCACCCTACCACCCTTAGAAACTTAGAAATTAAGTCTGAAAAGAGTGCACCAGGGACCTGAGGAACTTCACCAGACATAGTGGTGGCATTTCTTGCCATTTGCCTCACCTTCACACATGCTCATTTCTCAGTGCCATCACACATACGCTGACCTAGGGGGTGGATCAGATACAGGATTGCAGTCTTTGAAGTGGTAACATCTGTTACAGGTCTCAAGTCACGTTGACAGAACTGTCAGTACGGAAAAGAAACCCAATGAGTTGAACTTCCTAAATTAATCCATCTAGAAACTACACAGCAATAGAGGCATAAGCAGGGGATACCTACTATAATCTTGAAGGAGACTTTTTCTAGTTTCTAAAATTACCTAGTTAATTAATTCAGGCATTGTAGTAATTGAACTAATTTGATACCAAAATACCATCACAGAACATTAATAGATCTGCTGTTTTTATAGAGGTAATTACCAGGATAATTGCCAGACCTCCCCTTAGTTTTGTTCCATGAAAGTCAAGCCAAGCCTGCTTGCTTACACACACTTTTACATATACATAAACTTTCATGTTAATAAACAAGTATGTTCTGGGACCAGCAGTTAGTGTAATGGCTATGTAACTGGACTCCCATGTTGTCGACCGTGGTTCAAGTCCCGAACCCAGTGGCTTAAACTCACGCCGGGCACGTGTGCATGCATGCCCAAGATCCCGAGAGGAGAATGGAGGAGAAGGGACTGCGGCATGGCCATCACCTCTGAGGGGTGATTTCTCGCTTTCTGTCTCTCTGTCTCTCTCTTGTCTTTCTGGCGAGTGCATACGCCCTATAGCTAAAACTTCTCCCCAAAAAATAAATAAATAAAAATAAACAAGTGTGTTCTGAGGACATTTATAGTCAGCAACTTCCTTCCCAGAGGTAAGGGTAGGAAAAATAAATAAATAAAAGACTACGTTTCTATCTAAACTTTCAATTTTATGTAAATAAATAAAACACTTATTTAAAAATCTACGTCCTTATAGTACCTGTGTTCAGTCAGTTTCTTTTTTTATTATTGTTATTTATTAATTTTATTGCCAGAGGGCACATGCATGCAACAGAGAGAAAGAAAGAAAGGGAGAGGGAGAAAGCAAGCTCCAGTGGGGCATGGTCATGTCATAATCTTTTTTCTTCCATTTCAACAATGATCAGGATTTGGGGTAAGCATACACACTTTGCCTGGAGTGCTTATTCAAGCCCTTGGGGGAGAAATTTTAACTGAGGTTGTCCACATTGGATCTGGCTCTTTATGCAAAATGCTTAATTTCTGCACTACAGGGCTGGCCTCTTTATACTTTTTTTTTTAAAAAAAGAATTATTTTATTTAACTTTATTTATTTTTAATTTGACCAGAAAAGGGCAGGGCAAGAGAGAGAAAAAGAGAGAGGGAAAGCAAGAAAGCAAGCCACCAGGTCCGGGACTCAAACCACAGTCGGCCATGTGAGAGTCCAACACCCTCAACCACCACACCACCTGCTGGCCTTCTCTTTATACATTTTAATAAAACCTCTTTACTAGGAAATACCAGCAAAACTATCAACTGATCAATGAATGAAAGTTAAGACTATCACACAATTTCAAGTTAATTCCAAGGATGATGGAAGTTTGACAAATTGCCTTTTTCACGCTCATGAAAGGATATAGAAAACCTTTGGCCTCCTCAGGACTTGTCAAGCTGTCCTCGCCTCTTCCAAGGTGACTCTTTATCCACATGAGTCTCAATGAGTTGAGCTGTTAGAACTCCTCAACAGGTGGCCTCCGTTATACCCAGCCATCTAGCTGGCCTGAGACACCTCTAACAGTTCTTTGTGAGAGCATGTCACCTATCCACAAAGTCATTAAGCAATTGACCATGTTAAAAAGAAATCCCAGAGAGTCTTCTTTAAAGCAAAGGCCTGAGGTCCAAATATCCACCAGAGCTGGGTGGGTAATGGACACCAATAAGGGGGAAGGAGATGGTGGGGAAGTACAGGCCTCGGCACAGCAGGGACACATGGTGCTCTGCGAGGCTAACGTGCAGGGGAGGGTTCTGTCTATGATGCTGGGCTGGTGGAGGCTGGAGACATATTGGAGCATCAAGACTCATTGGGGACACTGTTTCTCTCTTTTTCTCTCTCTCTCTCTCTCTGTCTCTTTAATGCCTGGAAAAGATAAATATACTTTAAAAAAGAAAGAAAGAAATTCAGGTCCTAGTTATGTCTGCGGTTCTGACTTTTGCAGTGAGAGTTTATAGGCCCAAGGTTGCCACAGTTCTTCATTTTTAAGAAATTGTAAAAAATCTGGTTTTGGAGGCCAGAAGGTGGTATGGAGGTTAAGGTGGCTGAATCCCACATGGGCAACTGCACAATTCGAGTCTCGAACTCAGTGGCTGGGCACATATGAGTGCGTGCGCAAAATCCTGAGAGGAGAATAGAGGAGGAGAGAGATTGTGGTGTGGTCATCCCTCCTGAGGGATGATTTCTCATTTTCCTTCTCTCTCTTCTCTCTGATGTGCACACATGCCTTATAGCATGAAGAAACAAACAAAAAAAATCTTTTTTTATTTTCTAATTTACAAATGTAGTACATCTGTGAAAATAAGCACCAATTCATGACCTGTGGTTTATAGCATCAGCTCTGCATACACACAGTTGGGTACATCCACGTGAATATACCTACCCACAAACAATCCTCAGCCTTAAAAGCGAGGGATTCTAGGAGCTGAGTTTGTCAAGTTTTCAATCCTCTTTGGAACTATCTTGAAATAATCCTAACCTTGATTCCTTTATTGATTTATTGATTTGTAGATTTTTCCAGTGCAAAGGTTTTAATACCATTTATAGATACTGTAATAAGGACATAGGACATAAACGTTTAAGTGAGGTTTTCATTCAGGTGCTAAAATGCAAAATTCCATAAAGAACATTCTAAAGATGAGAAGTTATATAAACATATTAACCAAAAAAGCTTGCATATATTCACCCAATAGCAAAACATTAATGTTCTCTCATCCAAAATTTTGTTTATTCTACACAATTACTAGAGTCAGAGTGTGATTCATAGAGCCAGAAATAACACTGAGAGAGGTCAACCTCCTCACCTGTGTGAGGTGAGCAGTTACTCAGCCGTAATTGCTAGGGTGTGTCCATAATGACAAACTCTTAGATGTGTATTACTCCACAAGGATACAAAAAAAAAAAAAAAAAAAAAAAATGAAGAGTGAGTGAGTCAACTTCCATATTATTTTTCATATTAAAACTTCTAGGTAGTATATTATATTAAAATTGTCAAGCCAAAAGAAGTTTTCAATCATCAGTGAAGCCACTATTGAACCAGAATAAGAAGGGATGCTTAAAATAAAATAGGGACTTCCTAAAACAGGCAAATAGGCGCTGTCCTGATTGTTAATTAGACACAGCATCTACAGAAAGTTGTCCTTTAGGAAAAGGAATACACCTAATGTACACTACATATTCAATGTGAATTAAGAATAATATACACATAAACAATATTCCATAGAGTGTTCATTATCAAGTTGTACAGACAGTGTGTAATGATGGTATCTTTATTCTCTCCCTACAAACGGCACACTTCATTTTCCTGTGGAGTTTGCTGACAGGTTTTTTTAGTGTTCTGAGAATTGGGAGTCATTATGGGATGCACATTGAAAATAGTTGCTTATTCAGAATAAGCTGAGAGCAAAGCACTATTATTTCCAGTCTAAATTGTTCTAATGGGATTGCGTCAATCAGTTTCTTTCCTAGATCTTTGTATTAAAAAATGTTTGAACACTTCTGTTGTTTAACAGCATAGTAACTGTGTTTGCAAACTCCTGATGATTAACCCCATGGAAGCACTATGATTAGAAGCTGAATACTAGACTTCAAGGCCTTATATATCACAAAATAGCTGCTCCAAATCAGACCGTGTTCAGATTGAACTGGAGAGACGCAATTTTGTTTCCAAATTTACTGTTTTGATTGTTTCTCTGTGCATACCCATAAATCAGTTTGCCTCTTTGATTGTGAAGCAATTACTACTATTTCTGTGTAAGGAATTTAGGAAGAATCTCTGCTACAGAGACGTGGGCTTTGGAATCTGAAAGATTTGGAATCATGTCCTGCTTCTGCCCCTCAGTAGTTGCAAATCCCTTAATCCCTCTGTGTCTTTGTTTCCCCATCTTGAAATGGCATTACTATCTATTTTTCAGTGGGCTGGCTTATTGTCACAGTGGTAAAATGCTGCTGGGTTCTAGGTGGAAGATCATGGTGGGTTAGGTTCCTGAGTTGACCTGTACATAGCCATGTCCGTATCAGAGTCAAAATTAAATAGAAAGGAAAAAGCAAAAAGATAGTAAGGCAGAAAGGGAAAAAGGCAGAAAGGAAGGTGCTATGTCTTGCATACCTTAGTTGTGGGCTGAAGTCGAGGGACACTACTTTATGTACACCATGCTAAAATGACATTATCTTTATACCTCATAAAGAAGATAGTTTCTATTCAATAGCTACAGAGAAATCAACCTCAGCCAGAATAATGATTTAATAGCTGCTATTACTAAGAATCTACTCGGAGCTTCAGCTACATTATTTAACTTTATCTAATCATCGCAACAATTGTACAATCCTGGTTTTAGTATCTCGGTTTTAGAGATGAAGAGAAAAAGGCTCGAAAACAACTTAAGCTCAAAAGTTTGAGTAATTTGCACATGATCACACAGAGGTTAAACGATGGGTCTGGGATTAGGGATCATGTCTGTCAGGTGTCACAGCCTGTGCTCTTTCCTCCAACTGCCCTGCCCTCTAAGATGGGGCACTAGTCAACGCGCAGTAACTAGAATGTTTATTATAAATTGAGTTTTACCTCAATTCTTATTCCCTTTGTTCTTCAAGCTTTCCCAAAGACCAACTCTCTTTTCCTTCTATTTATGTTCCTTCTATTATGCTAATTCAGTATCTGACCCTGACCGTAATCCCCTCTTAACTCATGGTCCCCTGTCAGCCCTCTACTTCATCTAACCCCCGCCCATCCTGGTTTTGCTTTTGTTATTCCTGTGTGATGTTGACAGTTCCTTGGGCCCACACCCCACTGTGGGACCCAAAGGAGATAGTAAGTGTCAAAGCAGCCATGCAGAACGCAGTAATCATCTAAAGGAGCTGGATGGGAAGACATCATTGGATTAAGTGGAAAAGAGAGAGAAGACCATCCTATCTAAAAAGGAAGAGGATAAAAACATGAATATAATTTAGACATTAAACAGACCGCAGTGAGAGGAGAAGAGAATTGATCTTGATAATAGTATATTACTTTGGGAAGGTGAATTGGAGTTAACTGTGAATGGTCTAAATGCTGTAAGAGTCAAATTTATCTGTCAATATTCTATAGTATATAGAATAGAAAAACAGAAGACCAAAACCAATGATTGTCACTGAGAAATAAGTAGATCCAAAATGACTCCACAGATCCAAGCTGTGATAACTAAGAGAATGACTGTGACCACTAGAAAAAAAAAAGGGGGGGGGGGGGAAATTCAATGACAGAGACTGTTTATAGACCAAAAAAAAAAAAAAAAGACTTTTCATGTAACCTTGATAATTCTGGTGTAATTTGGAGTCAGGTAAGATTCTACACTGTCGACGGAAAAAAATAACCAACTGTAAAATTAATAATTAATAATTAATGAGGTTTATTTCCAAGCCAAATGTGAGTGATCTAGGCCTGGAGAAGAGGCATACATGCCTTTCTTGGGGTGATCATATACAGAGGGGTTTTTTTTATTTGTTTTTGAGATTGACAGACAACATTTAATAAAAAGATTTTCCATTGGTCTGGCCCAAAAAGGCGGGACATG
This sequence comes from Tupaia tana, assembly GCA_026018925.1. Classification (NCBI taxonomy): domain Eukaryota; kingdom Metazoa; phylum Chordata; class Mammalia; order Scandentia; family Tupaiidae; genus Tupaia; species Tupaia tana. The sequence continues at coordinate 28,922,507 of JAKSZU010000013.1, forward strand.
TAAAAGGGGGGGGCTTGTAGGTTATAGGTGGGTTCCACAATTCCTAGGTTGGTGATTGGAAGGGAAGATCTGTGTCTTGGAAAGAGATTAAAGAAAGGCTTAATCTGCATCTCAAGGAAAAGGGAAGTTCTGTGTCTTAGGAAGAGATAAGCACAAGAATAATCGATTGAAATATACATCTCAAAGATACTATGCCAGGGACAGAAAGTAGGAAGAATCCTGTTAATAGAAAATAAATGGTCTGTTAATGTTTGTGGGCATGACTTCCCCAGTCCCTTTTGAAAAGATTTTGGAAAATAGGAAAAGTAGTCAGACTTCTGTCCACACACACACTAAGGTGAGATTTAATTCCATGAAAACAGGTGAACTATCTAAAGCAAAAGCAAAGGCAATATCAGAATTGATCAGCACAGCTTTGAAAACGTTTATATTCCCAACTTATTAATGACATAGTAATCCTGGAAGTAGAGTAGATAAAATAAACATCTTTTGTTTGTTTTAGGTTTTTTGCCATAGAATATGTGTGCTCACAAGAGAGAGAGTGTGAGAAATCACCCCACAGGGGGAATGGCCACACCACAATCCCTTCTTCATTCTACTCTCATAATTTGGGGCAGGTAGACACAAGTGACTGGTACGAAATTTTCAAGCAACAGGGACCAGGACTAGAACCACAGCTGGCCATGTGGGAATCGAGTGCCTTAACTACCATGCCACCTGCTGCTAGCCTCAATGTTTTCATTTTTAGAACAAACATGCACACTTTGTTAAATAAAAATTAAAAAAAAAAAAAAAACTTTAAAAGTGGCTGACTCTGTGGCACTGAGATAATGTGCTACTCAAGAGAAACTGGATCCCCCATGGCGACCGCGGATCAAATCCCCTGTCAGCATGAACACACCAGACACACATATAAGTGCCCAAGATCTGATGACCTGGAGGACTAGAAGAAGAGGATCCCAGTAAGACCAGATTCTCTAGAGGATGCTTCTTTCTCTCTTCCTCTCTCTCTTGCCCTCCTTCTTGTGCATACACACATACTCTATCATAAATTTAAAAAGAAAAAAAAAAATCAACCGTGGTAAAAAAATACCTGACATAATACTTGCCATTTAACCATTTTTAATGTAAAGTTCAATAGTACTGTGTACATTTGCATTATTATACAACTCTCACCAATATCCATAACCAAAACCCTATTCATCTTACAAAACTGAAACTTCTTACTCATTAAACAATAACTCCCTAATCCTCCCACATCTTACTCAACCCCAGTAACTATCATTCTACTTCCTATCCCTATGAATTGAAGTATTCTAAGTATCTCATGTAAGTGGAATTATATAGCATTTATCTTTTTGTGACTAGCTTGTTGCACTTAGTATAATGATCTCAGTGTTCATACATGTTGTACTATGTATTCAAATCCTTCATTTTAAGAACTGGATAATACTCTGTTATGTATATGTATGAACCACATTTCATTTGTCCATTCACCTGTCAGTGGACACTTATGCTGCTTCCAGCTTTTGGCTATTGTGGATATTGTTGCTCTAAACATAGGTGGGCAAATATCTCTTTGAGACCCTGTTTTCAATTCTTTTGGGTATATACTCATAAATATACCTACAGTAAGGTCCAAATTTCTCCACATTTTTGCCAACATCTGTTATTTCCTATTTGTTTGTTTCTTATACTAGCTATTCTAATAGGCGTGAAATGGTATCTTATTGTGGTTTTAATTTACATATCCCTAATGATTAATAATGTTAAACATTTTTTGTTATTGGGCATCTTGTATCTTCTTCAGTGAAATGTCTATTCAAGTCCTTTGCCCATTTTTAATCAAGTTTGTCACCGTTGTTGGATGGTAAGAGTTCTTTATATATTCTGACTACTAATCCCTCATCAGATATATAATTGGCAAGTAGTTTTTCCTATTCAATGAGTTGTTTTTTCCACTCTTTGGATAGTGTCGTTTGGTGTGCAGAAGTTTTTAATTTTGGTGTAGTCTGATTTATCAAATTTTTCTTTCATTGCCAATGCTCTTAATGTCATATCCAAGAAATTCTTGCCAAATCCAATATCATGCAGTTGTAGCTGGTTAATTTTCTTGAAAACCTTTATGAGGTTTAATATACATGCCATAATATTTACCCACAATAAGTGTATAGTCCAATGATCTTTCATTAAACAATTAAAAAAACCATCACCACAATCGAGTTTTACATTATGTTCGTCATCTCAAAAAAGTCCTTGTGCCAGTTTATAGTCAGTACCTGCTACGATCCCCAGCCCCAGGCCACTACTAATCTGTTTTCTTTCTTTATAGATTTGCCCATGTCTGATTAAAATTCAAAAGTTATTATTAAGTTATCTTTTTAAAAACCAGCATTTCACAGAATTTGGGGTGGGGGATGTTAGGGAGTATGCCACATAATCCCCATCACATTTTATATGTCTCACACATTTCTTTTCACTTATCTGCTATTTTAATATCATGTTTTATTTTAATTTAATTTTGTACTAATCTTGTTGGTAAGTAGCATATTTACAGTATGTTATTAGAATGTTATTTAGTCCCTAAAGTGTATCTTCTATCACTGCATCTAATTTCCTTCTAAAATAAGGAATGACATTTCCACTAAGGCACCCAGGTGAGTTATATGCCTGTCCTAATCAACAGCCACCTGTCATGATCTAAATAGGTTTTAGATTGTTTATAATCTCTCTTCCTCCCTCCCTAAACTAAGACTGAACCTCTCACTGTTCCATACTGATCACATGTACTTTGTACACACTACCACCTGCATTGGATGGAATTCGGAGGCCTCAGCTGAACCTTTGTAAGTAAATTCCTTGAGGTCTTGGTATGTGGAGGCCCACACCCAAGTCATTTTTCACGTAAGATTCCTTCCAAAACCAATTTTTAAAAACAATGTTAAAAAAGAAAGAACAGGACTAAAAAAAAAAAAAAAAATAGCAAGGTGTTTTGTTTTGTTTTGTTTTGATGAGCAGATAATACCTCTGATACCTTAGTCAAATTCAGAAAAGCCTGGTTAAAAAAAGAGAGAGAGAGTGTATATGGAACACTATAAACACCTTGTAACCCTAATTTTTGGAGGCGATGAGATCAAATTCGGAGCCATAGGTTTTTTTGTTTTGTTTTGTTTTTGTTGTTATTGTTTTTTTTTATAAAAAAGGTCAACTTCAAATAAAGAGCGTTCTTTGCACTGTGCTAGTTCATGTGTGATATATATGCCTTAGTGAGTTTCAACTGATGATGATGCCTTTAATACAGGGAAACCACCTAATTTTAGTATAAAGATTAACACTTGAATCATACAATGCCAGAGCAAGATAGTGTAGAGAGTATTATCACAGAGCAGGTTATATTTGTGATTTGACAATATATCCCACACCCATATCATCTTTGCATGTTCAACTCAAAGGGTGCTGACTAAGTAATAATCATATTCCTCCAGAGGCCGAGGAATTTCCTGGGAAAAAAAAATGTTCAAATCCAGACTCCAATGATTTACGTAATATCTAATGGTCCAGATTGAGATCAGTGGGTAGGACCCCAAGGATGTTGCCCAGAAGGAGGAACTCTCCCTAAGAGAGGGGCCATAGGTCTGGTCCCAACATCATTACCTAAGTAATTCCCAGGAGAGTTCTAAATACAGTGTGCCACTGAGACAACTGGCCTAGTTTCTTGAGCACTATAGATATGCTTTGATGAGCAGCTCTGCTTGTTAACATAACAGCAAGTAATTTCACTGAGTTCCAGGCATAAAATGATATGGAGCAATCACAGCCAAGTATAACTCTACAGGGGAGACTTCTCTACTTCCCTCTCTTCCAGTGAAGTTATTGCCAAACCATTGCAGTGACAGGATATCAGGGGACTGTAAAAGGCTGGCTGTTTTCAACAGAGCCCTATGAGTTTGGCTTCTTCAATTCTCTCTCTGTGAGGCCTTTGGCAACAAGTTAGGCAATGTTTCTTCTCTGGATTATCTACCAAGGCGTTTTTTAAAAAACAATAGATGAAAAGATAACTTATAAAGGTTGAAACATTATGACATAGATTTTTTTTTTTTTTTTATGTTTTAAAGGGAAACTGTTCACTTTGCAAGATAACAATGTTAAAAAGCAGGTTCTTATTCTATGCATCTTTGATAAAGCAGAGTTTCCTGCAGGTAATAATTTAACATGTATTAGAAAGGACAGTAGACATATACTCGTGTTTCCTTAAGTCCTTTCTGATGGTTCTTTAAGCTTCCCAATGGGAAGAAAGAGCAGAAAGTACCAATTCTTTTTAGAAAGACAAAAAGTGAAAAAGGGGATCCTAGAATTCAAAAGAGGGATGATGGTTGTCATTTCTGAGACAAAAAGATACCTAGAGATACTTCAGTTGGGTGAATGAAGCTATAGGAACACAATTATGTGAGCCCCTGAATGGATGAGCATTAGTAGCCTTGGGGCCCAAGCAAAGGATTCTCATGAATTATCAGAGCAAATTGTGTTCTCCTTCTGTGCCACTTTCATCAAAGTCCATACTACTCAGTACTAGCAATAAATGGTATGACAGGTCTTAAAAAAGAAAGCAAATACTGTGAGAAAAAATCATGCATGGATTCCAAAAATTTTTGCATCAAAATAAACTTGTACTTTAATTTCATTTTATCATGAACTTTTTGATGTATCTTCACATAAGCTGACACATTCCTAATGCCTGAGGCAGCAGGACTAGAAGTATAGTAGAAACCTGCCCCTCTCCTCCTCCTCCTCCTCATCAAAGCCTAGACAGGGAAGGCTAAAATGGACAGCGATTTCCTAGGACCCCCAGTCACCTCAGGGTGGAATTCTGCCATACTATGTTTTGCTGCAGAAGTCCCTAGAGATCTAGACGATCCAAGAGAAGAGATCGGAAAAAAGCAGAAGTGTGAATAATGGATTTCCCTCAATTCTAGAAGTGGGCCTATAGCCAGTTCCATTTTAATCTGAAAAGTAAGTAAACTGGCATGATACCGATCACAGAGTGTGAAGCGAGTGTAAAGCCTTTCATATCTTTACATAATCCATAATGTTCAGATTTGGAGTTTCACAAATAAACTGCAATTTGTTTCCTCAATTATTTATTCAATCAGTATCTAGTAAGGGGATTATTTATTCAGTCAGTATCTAGTAAGGGGAGACAGATAAAGTGTTCTCTGTACTCCTACAAGCTACTGGGGTGCAAAGCTCTGGAGTAGGTAGGTAGCACTACTAAAGTGAGATAAATTCTGAAATTGAGACATTAACAGTGAGCTGTGGGAACACAGCACAGTGAGGGTCCAATTTGAGCAGGAATTTCCAAAACAAAAAAAGTTTAATTTGAAGTTTAATTTGAGTCTCCTTGTTTGCTGTTTCTCTCATCTCCAGTTCAGCAATGGAGATACCATCAGTCAATGCAAGTCCACACCAAGAATGTATCTGTGAACTCCACTGTTTTCCTTCATCAGACAGAAAATATCCTGTTTTCATTATTTCCTAGCTCTCGACAACCATTTGACCTCATTTATTTCAAGTGATTCTTACTATTAGGTAAGAGTTCTACCCAGGACTGGAATTTCTTACTCTGGCAGCAACCCAATAGTGGCCTTTAGTCCTCCTAGCCCTTCTCAGTCTTACGTACCCCTCCTCACAGAGTTTACAGCTAGATTATTTTAGCTGGGCCTCTTGATCCAACACAGGGATTAAACATTGGTAGGTAGAGAAAGGGATCTAATAGCAAATAACCATGTGTCTATCACACTTCTGAGATCCATTCTTACTACACTTTTCCTTATGACCTCTGAACAGGTCATTATTTAGCTCAACACGTATTCCCTGAATATCCCTAGCAAATATTTTGGGCAATGAAAGGTGGAGCTACAAGAGTATAAGGGCTTAGAATACAGGTTTCTGAAGTCAGGTTTAAGTTTAAAGTCTAGATTCTCCAACTCATAGATTCTCAAGTTTCCTTCTAATCTGCTCTTTTCAAACTAAGTATGGGTCATTAAACCATGGTTTAGAATCAGCTACTTTTTATTTACTTATTTAGAATTAAGTTTATTTGTTATTTTATTTATGAGACAGAGATTGATTTTTGATAGGCTCTCACCACATCTGGATACTCCTGCCCCAGCCTCCCAGCTAAGTATGACCACGGGCACATGGTACCGCACCTGGCCTATTTTAGATAGGGCTAGAAATCAAACCTAGGCCTCCTATGTGGCCTCAGTAGCAGCATCTTAGCACTGTGGGTCACTGTGGCTGAGCCTGGGAGCTACCATTTCTAATGAGAAAGTGGCATATCCCTCTCATATATAAAGGTTAAAAAAGAAAAAAAGAAAAAAAACCCTGAAGGGCCCAAATGATAGTGCAGCAGTAAAATCATGATACTCTGGGAGGCTGACCCACATGGGAAGCTTCCAAATTCATATACAGAAACTTCTCTGAGTATACCAGGCATATGTGTACCCATAATCCAGGACTGGCGGAAGCTGAGGCTGAATTGCAGCATCAAAATTCTGATAGGGGTAGTGTCTCTCTGTCTCTGTCTCTCTTTTATGGGAGAAATAGATAAACTTGAATATATATATATATATATATATATATATATAGAGAGAGAGAGAGAGAGAGAGAGAGAGAGAGAGAGGCAGAGACAGAGAGAGAGAGAGAGAGAGAGAGAGAACAATAGAGATGATTTATGAAGGTCCCGGCACATGCCTGGCATATTGTAAGCATATATAAATGGCTGTTTTAGGAACCAGAAAATGTGCGTTTTTGGTAGCTGCTCTTTCTTGCCTGGGATTTATAGAGTCTTCATAATGAATGCATACACATGTTATGACATGCACATTTAAGACACATTTTCTATACTTTTATATTTACTAAAATACCAATTAAGTGTTTTAATTTAGTGTTTAGGTTTCTCTTTTCTAAAATAGTTCTAAATCTAATACATCTCAAAAAAGTTATTTTCCTCTATTTTACATTCTAGATTCCCCCAAGCTATTAATTTGCAATATGAAATTGCTATGATTAAACTTTTTTCTTACTAATTTTTCTGAAAACATCACAGTTGGGTTTGCTTGTATATTTTGTCCTCTCCCTCTCTCTCTGTGTATGTATATATATATATATATATATATATATATATATATATGTATATATATATATATATATATATATATATATTTTAACAGTGAGCTTTACATTTTTCCATCTGTCAGATATTTCCTCCCCTTGCAGCTCACACTCACCCTCTACTATCCACTCGCTACCATCCAATCTCCCCCCTTACAATCTGTAGTAAGCCCCATCCTCTCCATCACACTTTCATGTCTCTCAATCTCTGCCATAGCATGAAGTACAAATTGAGTGGGGATATACAATGTGTATCTTTCAAAATCTGGTTCACTTTGGTCAACATTAAGTCTTCTATATTCATCCATTTTGAGTCAAATGTTAAGATCTCATTGCTTTTTATAGCTATGTAATATTTCAAAGTATTTATGTACCACAGTTTTTCAACTCAGTCATCAGTTTTTGGACACAGGTTAGTTTCATGCTTTAGCAATTGTGAATAATGCTGCAATAAACTGGTTGAGCAAATATCTTTCTGACTATTTTCCTATTCTTTAGGTAAATACCAAGAAGTGGGATAACTGGTTCATATGGAAATTCTATCTGTAAATTTTTGAGAAACCTCCGTATTGTTTTCCACAGAGGCTGAACTAATTCACATTCCCACCAACAGTGTAAGAGGGTTCCTTTTTTCACTGCAGTCTTACCAGCATGTGCCATTTTTTATTTTTTTTATCCTAGCCATTCTTACTAGTATTAAATGGTATTTTATTTGGGTTTTAATTTGCATTTCCCTTATGACAAGAGATTTTGAACAGTTTTTCATATTTGTCTTGGACATCCATAAATCTTTCTTGGAGAGTTGTCTAGTCAATTCATTTACCCATTTTAAATTGGATTATTGATTTTTTCGTGTGCAAGCTGTTTTAGTTCCCTTTATTTTCTGGATATCAATCTTTTTTTTTGTTTGTTTGTTTGTTTCTTTTTTTTTTTCTTTTTTGAGAGGTTTTTCACTATAGGGCGTGTGCACTCGCCAGACAGACAGAGAGAGACATAGAGACAGAAAGCGAGAAATCACCCCCCCAGAGGGGATGGTCACGCCGCAATCCCTTCTCCTCCATTCTCCTCTCGGGATCTTGGGCATGCACGCACACGCTCCCAGCGTGAGTTTTAAGCCACCGGGTCCGGGACGCGAACCACGGTCGACTACGTGGGAGTCCAACGACATAGCCATTACGCTAACTGCTGGTTCCCGTAGATATCAATCTTCTGTCTGAGGAATAATTTTCAAATATTTTCACCCATTCCAAGGATTATCTTTTTATTCTAATTATTGTTCCCATTGCTGTGAGGAAACTCTTTAACTTAATGTAATCCTACTTGTTTATTTGGGGGACTATTGCCTGTGTTATAGAGTCTTATTTAAGAAATCTTTGCCCACATCTTCAAAAGTTTCCTCTATACTTTCTAGTACTAGTTTTATAATTTGAGGCTTTACATTTAAATCTTTGATCCATTTTGAGTTAACTGTAGTTAATGGTGAGAGATTGGGATCTAGTTTCGTTTTTCTGCAGACAGATATCCAGTTCTCCCTACACCATTTGCCAAAGAGGCTCTTTTCTCTACTGCAGTGTTTCATACTGTTTATTGAAGATCAGCTGACTGTACAATTTGGGGTTTATATCTAGATTCTCTATTCTATTCCATTGGTCTATGTGTCTATTTTTGTGCGAGTACTATGCTGTTTTGATTATCACTGCTTTGCAATACACTTTAAAGTCAGGCAGTGAGATGCTTCCTGTTTTATTTTTTGATACGGTATTGCCTTGGTAATATGAGGTCTTATTTTTTCAGGCAAATTTTGTAATAATTTTTCTATTTCTGTGAAGAATGTCTCAGGTAATTGGATTGAAATCACATTGAACATGTAAATTAATTGGGGTAAGTCTGATATATCAATTATGTTGATTCTTCCAATCCAAAAGCATGGGATGTCTTTCAATTTTTTTGTATTATACTCAATTTCTTTTTTCAGTTTTTCATAGTTTTCCTTGGAGAGGTCGTTCATCTCTATGGCTAGATGTTTTCCTAGGTATCTTACTTTCTATGACTAAACTTTTGCTTAAAGAAGAAATAAACTTCTTTAGTCATGAAATTGGAGCTCAGTTCACATTAGAGACAGAATTTCTCCCTAGAATATTGAAACTGAGCATATGTGAGATTCAAATTGGTTTCACCAAAAAATGTAATCTTTACAGGATCACAGACTATAAATATGAGATATATACCCCTGCTAGTTTATGCCTCTCCCATAAATTGCTTTCATTCGTGTCTCAAGTGCCAGTCTGTTTTCATGAATTTTAATTATAACTGACACCAGATTGCTGCTGGGGACCAGGGCTGAACTGGGAAGGAGGGGAGGATATTTTGACATCTGCCGGACCTTGTAAATTTTGTGAGGTCTGCATTTGAGACTGGCTTCTGGAATGTAGTAGGAAGCTGGTGTGAGACCAGACTTTGCAGCTAGTGGAGGAGTAGACATCAGCCTCTGATGTTTTCTGCTTGAACAACTACAAAAAGCAAAACTTCTGCAGTTAGTCTAAAATTGGCAGAGGAATCAGAAAACTACTGGAGGCAAATGCGAACTTAATTTGAAGAAGAAATCCTGTGATCTAATGAAGAATTAAAGACAGTGTTGACCAATGTCTGTCATACCATTACACACTATGTTTGTTCCCAGATGGAAAAATTTTGAATGAACACAATGATTGAGATGTAAAATTCTATCTGTTTAGACCAGAGAAGACATAGAAGAGGCATTTCATTTCACACAATTTGTAATATAAAAGTGGGTTCTTTGTATATCAACAAATACCAAATAAATTTAAGTAGTGGGGGCAGAATTTTTTCCTAAGGGAAGTGCTTTATGCTTTGACATAAAGCATATGTCAAAGCATAAAGCAAAAGTTAATATCATAGAAACCAACCTTCCCTTGACAAATATGCAACATCTGCCAAATGTACCCATTATATATGTAAGAAACAATAAAATTCAGTAATATCTGTAATCATACAACACTTTCTCCAGAACAAAAGCAAACAGACACTAGCAGGGGAATTAATTAGCTAGCTTTCTATGGAAGGTACTGCCCAAGGCATATTTAATTAGTAATAGCTCTAGTATTTAAAGAGCTAGAAATAAGGGTAAATAACACGAATGTGCAAAATGTAAAATATATGAACAAGCATGTGTCAATATAAAATAAATATTTATACAGAGGTGCATGCAGATGAGTTACAGCAATGTGTCCCACTCTGTGCAAGCCTTCAGAAGATCAAAGGACCTCTGGTCAAAGGAAAGATCAGGCACCAAAAACCCTGAAATACGCCCGTAGAAAGGTTGAATCCTTACATCATGGTCTGAATCAGTGACTTCAAAATTTTTAAACCATGAACCAATGAATAAAATAAATTTTAAGCATACACCTTCAATATATCTAGATGTATATTATACACACACACCCCTGTGTGTGTATACATGTACCTATAAAGTATATATTCACAATTCACATATACTATTTACACTTTTATATTATAGTATATGCAAATGCTATTATCCTACCATATTATATATAGTACATATAATATATATATTTACATATATATTTACACACACACACACACACACACACACACACACATATATATATATATATATATATATATATATGTAAAAGGGCTTTTTGTAAAAGGATGTGATAAAGAGGGCTAGCAGATGGAGTGGAAGTTAAGACAGCTAGATCCCACATGGCCTACTGTGTGGTTCAATAGTCTCAGACTCAGAGGCCTGAAAAAGATCCATGTGCCTACATGCCCAAAATCCCAAGAGGAGAATGAAGTATAAAGAATCGCAATGTGGCCATTCTCCTTAAGGGTGTACCCCTGCACTCTCCCCCCACACCCATCTCTGTCTCTGGTGAGTGGTGATTGCAAGTGAGCTATAGAAAAAAAAAAAAAAAAAAAAAAGAAAGAAAGAAAGAAAGAAAGAAAGAAAGAAAGAAAGAAAGAAAGAGAAAGGATGAGATAAAAATAATATAAACAGTGGTTTATTACATTGTTATTCTATTTATTAATTTACAAAGAAATCTTCTGTTCCCTAAAAAAATCATTAGTACTACTAAAAACTTGTGTAAGTCATGTGATTTAATAGATTTAATTTTCTTTCTTTTTTTTTTTTTTTTTTTTTTTTTTTTTTTAAGAGAGATTTTTGCTATGGGGAGTGTACACTTGCTGGAGAGACAGAAAGACAGGAAGCGAAAAATCACCCCCCCAGGGGGGATGGCCATGCCACAGTCCCTTCTCCTCCATTCTCTTCTTGGGATTTTGGGCACACACACACACACACACACACACACACACACCTGGTATGAGTTTCAAGCCACTAGGTCTGGAACTCAAACCACTGTTGACTACATGGGAGTCCAGCAACGTAACCATTACACCATCTGCTGGTCCCAATATTTTTAATTTTTTAAAAAAATCTTTATTATTCAGTCTGGCATTATCTTCATTTTTTTTTGTATTTAAATGATTGTCACAGATGAAAGTTAATTCCTAATGATACAAGAGTCCTTATCATTACCTTGTCTACTAAATCATGGTACACGTTTTTTAATCCGATCCATCAATTATGTAAACTTTTTCATTTAAATTTGACACAGTGAGTCGGGTGGATCCACATTCCAGGACCTCTATGAGCAAAGCAAGCTAGCATGCATGTACTCCTGATCCAGGCTGACTAAGAATGGCAGCGAAGCATGAAAAGGCTGTTGGGATCACTTAGCTCATTTACTTTTCTCTTTCTCGCATGTAAAAAATAAATACAAAAAAATAAATACATACATACATACATAAACTTTAAAAATAAATGAATTAATACATTTGGCCCAATATTCAATGAGGATAAGATCTATGGTGATAAACAAAGTAAGCCCATATATCATCTATTCTCTACATCATTTCAAAATTTAATAGAATTTATGAATTCATCTCTTACCTATGAGTTGAAGAACTGATTCTATAGAATTAATAGAAATGTCGACTTTGCCATTTTTTTCTTTTACTAAGCAATGCATGAATTATTATCTTCAATCTCAGATATTTTTGTAGGAATCTTTTCATTCATTTGTCTGTTTTGTCAAGTAGATGATGAGAACCCTAAGCCTTATTAGATATATGCAAACTAAAGTTTGTATCAACACAATGAAATCAAGCAAGAGAAAACACAGCCAGCCCTGCAAGGTTAGGCAATTTTCACTTTTCCTTTAAGACACCTCAGATAACTGTCTGATACTTGTGCAGAAATTAGTGCCAATCTCTGTGTTAGTCGTTCGTAAAGCTTAATTTTTTTCTCTCTATATTTTAATGTAAAAGCATGCTATCATCTTTCATACATCAGTGAATGGACTTGTTCACACCCTGATGAGCACATTCTAAACTTTGAAAGGAATATCTCTCCATAAAGGCCTGCCTCCTCCCTCCCTACGGAGTTAGTGAATGTGTGATTTATGGCCCATAGAGTAATGCTGGAGGTGGTGGGGTTACAGATTAGCAACTGTTAACACTTCTCATGGCTTTGAACTTCTGAATTAAGTTCTTTTATAAAGAGTCCAGCCAAGAATATCATCATTCATTCATTCTATAGTTGTTTACTAAAATTTTGAAAAGCCAAATAATTTAGAACCAAAATGATAATTTCTGAATTTAAACCAATGTCAGAAACTTCTGTAAAGGCCCAAGTAGGAAATAGTGCTGTTGCCTGTACCACCTCTTCTGTAACTTATCAACTCTGCCATTATAGAGTAAAAGTAGCCCTGGATATTAGGTAAAAGAATGTGTGAAGCTATGTTCCAATAAAACTTTATTTACTAGGGCCGGCAGGTGGCGTGGTGGGTAAGGTGCTGGACTCCCACATGGCCAACCTCCAGTACCGGACATGGAGACTTGTTTTCTCACTTTCCCCCTCTCTTTCTCTCTCTCTGATCAAATTAATATATAATAATAATAATAATAAAGTTGGACAGATAATTCTTAAAAAAAAAAACTTTATTTACAAATATAAGTAGCAGAAGGGCTTCATATGAGTCATAGTTTGCCAATCTCTTTTCTAGACCGTTCTTTCACTTCCCTATCTGATTTTACTTTAGTGGTAAGCAACTGAAATTTTACTTATCTGATTTTTGAGTCGTTTTTTTATGTGCATGAATAAGAAAATTAGGAAAAGATACTCATTTTCTTTATGCATATTCAGCTACTTGTTTTAATTTCTTCACTCGCTTTACATTTTGTCCTCATATGCACTAACCAAACAAGTTAGTCCTTTGTTTATTATAAAATTAATATGACATAGAGCCAAAAGAACAACTTAAAAGCATGACCTGTGAGAGAACAAAGGTCTCTTTGAACAGTACCTTCTGGCTGGAAATTTCAAGATAGATCTTGTTTGGTTTAGTGTGTTAAAACATACAAATGCTACAGGAGCTTGCCAGGAAGAGGATTAACTTCCGCTATAATCAGTAAAAAGCTACCTAGTGATGACTACAGTGTACTACTGATAATACAGAGTTTACTTCTTAGTGTATTCTAAAATATGTTCTACCTCAGTAATTATTCATTGGTTCTAAAAATGAAGGTTCCAGTAGTTCCACCTAGAAGATAGTTAGAATGTTGATTGTAGGTTTTCTGTGGTGAATCCAGGACTCTGGTAACAAGCACTTCTATTGATTCTTATGGAGCTGGTTAATAGAACCCAGATGCAGATGGGCCCAGCTATGGTGGCATGCACTGGGAGTTCACTGTGCCCAGTGAGGTGGCCAAACCAGCTCTACAGGTTTGATTACTAGTTCAAACTAGACTGGGTGCCATGGCGTGGTGTATGCCTGTAATCCAAAGAACAGAGCAGCTAAGATGAGAAGATCGTGAGCTCAAGGCTAGCCTGGACAGCAAAGCAAGACTGTCTTAAAAAAAAAAAAAAAAAAAAAAAAAAAAAAAAAAAAAAAAAGGACCAGAAAAAATTTACTTAGTTCAAAATTACTCCTGCAAGGTTAAAGATTAGTGAAAATATTTCTATAGTGGTTAAGTCAATATTGAGCTGATACTGACTTAAAAGACCTGAATAATTATATAATTACTATCATAGTATAATTATTTTAAAGATAAAGAGAGCTATCTATCTCTAGAAAAATTGGAACACAAACCACAATAACATGGCACTAGGAAAGAGAGAAAATTTATAAATCTTCAATACCAATAATGAATGCACTATGAGAGAGTCAGAAACGGCAAGGGTTAGAAAGAACGGCCATAACCGATGAATCATTAGGTAATCATTAAACCAAACTAGAGACAAGAAATGAAGGAAAGGGGAAGATGGCTTTAATCACTATTTGCCTGTATGTCACAAAATTGTAGCAAAGATGTGTTTATTATATGGATCATCTGGATTTTATCCGTAGTTCTCTAATTTTATTTACCTCAGTAAATCTAAATTTAAGGCAATAAAATCAAGAAAGTAGTGGAACATAGGGACAAGAAAGAGGTTCAAACTTTAGTGGAAGTCAGAGAGCCACTCTAGACTAAAAAGATCTCTTATCAATAAGTCACCCAAAATGGATGGTTTTACCATTTGCTTAGCCCATGGCAAAGGATACTTTGGATTGTTTCAGGCCAGGCTAGTCCTAGTTCTGTTATTCATTTGTTCATTAATTAATTTGATCAATATTTAATAAGCTCTGACCACTGCCAAGTGTTGCTCTAGGTACATAAGTGAGCAAAACAGATAAAGATCCTCACCCTCCTAGAACTTACATTCTAACAAATTCTAACACAGATAAGAAAAATAAATGCAATGAATAACTAAGTCTTGTAGTATGCAAAGGCAAAGTGGCAGGGTAGAAGAGACCATGAGCTATGAGTGGCAGTCAAGACAGGTCTTATAGGGAAAATGGATTTGAGCAAAATCGGAGGGAGGTGAGAGAGCCAGAGAAGCACCTATGGGAGACAGAGACTTTCCAGTGGTGTGAACAACAAAGGTCACAGGAGAGATAGGACCTTCGTAAAAGAATACCAAGGAGGCCTGTATAGGTAGAGGAGAGTGACTGAAGGTGATAATAAGTGAGAGAAGAAAGTAATTGAGAACCCAGATCATTGCAGAGCCTTGTAGGCCATTTATTTTAAGGACTTTGGCTTTCACTCTGAATGAAATGAGAAGACTTTGGTTTTGACTACAGGGGTGACATAAGCCCACTTTTACTGCTGTGTTGAGAGTAAGCTGTAGGACAGCAAGCATAGCTCCTGCCTGCAGTACTCATGGTCCATAGCTCATTGTCTCCAGCAATAGGGCTGTCCACATAGGGGCTCTTGGAAGCTTCCTCCAAATACTGATCTCTTCCTGTGCTTGATGGTTGACCTGTAACAGAAGGATCTTCTTGCTACTAGGTTTTGACCTCCAGCCACCATGTAATCTAATTACATGGTTCCAGCCACCCTACTGTTCTGTCAAATTTGCCTTAGCTACCCTCAAATGGTGCACAAAATTCAGTCTTTTTCATCCTTAACTTCATTACATTAAAAACCAATTGTAAATAGCAGCACTTGAAACTCACTTTAAGGGATAAGTATTATATTTTTAGTTTTTACTATATACCAAGTGCTATGCTTTACGTATATTACAGTTAATCCTCTTACCCTGGGGAACTAGAATTATTACTGTAATGTTTCAGTGATAGAAACCATGTCTTGAATACATTAAGGAACAAGAGGCAAGACTCAAATCCAGAAAAAGATATGAGATTCTTTCCCTAAAATATGTAATAAGCTTTGAAATAAATATTTATACCTCCACTGCCTCCTTTAAAAAATGTTCTTCAATCTTATTCACATTATTCATTAGTATAGAATATCCTCGTAATATTGAGAGAACAAAGGAAACTTTAACCTGGCTCTGACCTCAATATGACAAATTAGAGAAAAATCCTTCTAATTGGACACAATCAGGACTGGTTGTTAGTTGGCTAATCAAAAAACTACTTGAAATGAAGAAAGATAAGCAATTATACAAATCTACGTAAATCATTGACTTTTGCATCAATCATGTCTTTGTGCACTCATTCATCAATTTTTTGCTGTAGAACATTTTCTTACAGTATGGAATTCTGTTACTTTCTTACATTAAAGCACCATCTTTGATCTCCAGTTTCAGTTTCTTTAAAATGGAATAAGGAAATAAGGTCAGATGTAAATAAACATGAAAGTAGACTTCTCTGGGTCTGTGTAAATATTTTCTAATTTCCTATAATGTTTTGTCCATATCTTACTATAAGATATGCCCTCCACTTTATAGATGTTATCCAAAGCACTTGATTTTAATTCTCATAGAAACAGATCTCTTTCTTTTCACACTAGTATTTCTTTGGCTTTTATTTGAGTGTCATGCTACCACCTAATGACGTTTTGGGCAACAGCGGGCTACATATAAAACAGTGATCTATTATGATAAGATCCATTATGATAAGGTCACAATGGAGTGGAAAAATTCCTAGAGCTGTAATACGATAGCTAACTTAATGTTCTTGCACACTGCATTATTCACACATTTGTGGTGATGATGGTGGAAATAAACTTATCGTACTTCCAGTTGTATAAATGTAAAGCACATGCAATTATGTACAATACATAATACTTGATACTGATAAGAAAAACTTATGCTCTGGTTTACATAGTTTTTCATCTTAGTTTTACAATGTAATCCTATGGTTTATCAAAATAAAAGTATAAAACACTATGCCCTGTTACACCAGCAGTAGCCCCATAAGACTTGGGCTTACCATAATGCTCTCTTGTGCTTGATTTAACTTCTTGTTTTGTTCATCATAGCTCTTCCAGTGGGACAAAATGTGAAGGAGGAAGACAGTGATATTAATACTCCTGGCCCTGTGTAGATCTAGGAAAGTATGTTTGTGACTTTATTTTTAATAAAAAATCTTTTAAAAGTTTAAAAAATTAAAAATTAAAAAAGATTGTAGAATAAAGATGCTAAGAAAGAAAATATTCTTTCTTTTTTTTTTTTTTTTTGAGAGGTTTTCGCTATAGGGCGCGTGCGCTCGCCAGACAGACAGAGAGAGACATAGAGACAGAAAGCGAGAAATCACCCCCCAGAGGGAATGGTCACGCCACAATCCCTTCTCCTCCATTCTCCTCTCGGGATTTTGGGCACGCACGCACACATGCCCGGCGTGAGTTCTAAGCCACCGGATCCGGGACACAAACCGCGGTCGCTACGTGGGAGTCCAGCAACATAGCCATTACGCTAACTGCTGGTTCCCAGAAAGAAAATATTCTTATACAGCTGTACAATGTTTGAAACTAAGTGTCATTACAAGAGTCAAAAAGTTAAAAATTTTGAAAGTTTATAAAGTGAAATGTTAGAGTAAGCTTAGTTTATTCTATTACTGAAGAAAGAAGAAAATGTAATAATTCAGTGTAGCCTGGGTTTATAAGGTCTACAGTGATAGACAGTAATGTCCTTGGCTTTCACATTCATTTACCACTTACTCCATGACTCACTCAGAACAACTTTCAGTCCTGCGAACTGCATTCATTGCAAGCACGTATACAAGCATATCATTTTTATCTTTTATATCATATTTTCACTTCAGTTTTCTATGTCTAGGTATGCAAATACTTATCATCATGTTACAATTGTCTACAATTATATTTAGCATAACACTCTATACAGTTTTATAACCTAACAGCAATACACAGGGTCTTCAAAAAAGTTCAAGAAAAATATGTATTTTTAAAAAACTATGCATGGATTTCAAAATTATTTTGCACCAAAATAAACTCATACATTAATTCCTATTTTTGCAAACTTTATGAAGTCCACTTTTAGACTGTAGTCCTTCTGTTTCCAAATGTAGTGCAAAAAAGATTTCTCTCATCTAAGAATCATATTTTTATTAACTAAAAATGTTATAGATACTTTACTTAAAGGCTTTCAAGTATTATCATCTTTTTTTTAAGTAGCTTTCAATGTCAGTTATATGAAATTAGTGTCTAAGTCTTTCGAAACATACGAACTCAGGGCCAAATTTTTCCTATATATGTGACTCATTGTATTCCCAGGGACTCACATTTGGGTACTGGTCAGGGTCTAGAAAATAACTGGAGAGAAAAAATAAAAGTGACTGAAATACTAGAAAGACAAAAAATAAACAGAAAAACCAACCTCGCGGTTGACTTCTCCAAATATTTTGCCAAGATGCCTAAATTCACTGGTAATGACTCAGTTCAATAACTATCAAAAATATCTGCACTAAAAATAGATCAGAAAATTTAATATTGACTTTGCAAAAAGTACAAGGCTTGTGTGATGATACTCATGCATATTTATAAAAATAGGTCAAATATAATGTAATAAAAGTTTAAAAATGGAACTGTAAAATTGGAACCAGATTCCATATTTTCCTACTCTTATTTTTCTTTCTTCTAAAAAAATATCTGTACAAAATTGATTTGGCATCAATAAGTGTGTGGATGTATTAACTCCACCGTCAACATGAGCCTCGATCCTCTAGTAAGAACGAGTTACTTTTAAGCACTGTGTCTCTGGATTATTCCCCACAGAGATGTGGTGGGGTTTCCAGTTCTCTTGGGGGAGCATCGCTGTTCCTGTCTTTCTCCTTTCCTCTCTACCTGAGAAGGCTCAAACTATCTGGAGGTGAGGGGTAACTTGGGTAATTGTTCTAAATTCACTTTTAAATACTTATTCCAAATCTTCTATGACTCTCTGTCCCATTGACTTTTCCTACTTTTTTCCAAATCTCTTTGATTTTTTTGTTTTCTCACAGATATTTTTCCTTCATTTCATCATTAAATATTGGGATTTCTCAGCCTTCCACTGTTTTTCCTAGGCATCTCTTCTCTTAAGTGACTACATTCCTTCTCAGAATCATAAATATCACATGCTAGAGAGTCCCAAATCTCTGGTTCCAGAAGAGGCCTCTCACCACTTGCTTGAGTCCATTATTGCATTGCTAACAGAAATATCAGAGACTGGGTGAGTTATAAGAGAATAAATAAATAAATAAGAAGTTTATTCGGCTTGCAGTATGAAGGTCTGAGGTCCAGGGGATAACTTGAGGCTGTCCATAAGTATTCTTTGCACTAGTCTATAACCACGTAGGCTTTGCCTACTTCATTCCCTCTCCTTATAAATTCACCAGAACTCAATCGTGGGTGCCTCAACCTAATAACCTGATCCCCAAAGGCCCACCGTGGACATCATGAAAGGATGAAGTTTCCCCTTAACACCTTTACAATACAATCAAGTCCCAACACATACGTTTCTGGGAATATCCAATCACTGCCCACTAAGACCAAATTCCAAAACAGGAACCTATAGGTGGCAAATCATTATTCAAATTGTAGCACCAGGTAATGAGAGTCATGTCAAATTCCCATTGAACAGTTCTATCCATTGGCCCTTTGGCACCTAAAGTTCATCTTATCAAACACTGAACACCCAATTTTTAGTTCTCCTCAAAACTTCTCTGCCTCTACCGTATGTTTTCTTTCTCTCATCTAGAAGAATACCTGAGAAAACTCTCAGCAAGAACCTCTCAAATGAGTGTTTACCTTCAGATTGGATTTTTTAAATTATTTTATTTAACTTTATTTATTTATTCATTAAATTTGATCAGAGAGAGAGAGTGAAAGAGAGAGTGAGAAAGCAAGCCACCAGGTCCAGGACTCCAACCACAGTTGGCCATGTGGGAGTCCAGCGCCCTTCATCACCATACTACCTGCCAGTCCCCAAACTGGATTTTTACAGTGCTTATAGTTACAAAGGCTTACGTCAATGCTAGTCCTATTTAAATTAATAATTTACTGTACTTAATAATAGTTTGCTAATGAATTAATACACCAATGGCTTTTCCTAAGCTGTACCCAACCACCACCACCACCACAACCCCAGGCTTCATCATACCTCATTTTTTTCTCCCAACTAAGACTTCGAGCAGACTTACAGACATAATTATGCATTGAAATTCTTAGTCTGGGGAGTCTTGTCAATATATAACTACACAAAAACAGTCAATAACATAGATGCATGTGCTTTTAAATAATGGGTCAGCCAGAAGTGGTGGTTAAGGTGGCTGGATCCCACATGACTAACTGAGCAGTTTGAATCTGGAACCTGGTAGCTTAAAAAACACACCAGGCACATGTGTGCACATGCCCAAAATCCTGAAAGGAAAAAAGGGATTACAGCATCACTATTCCCCATCAGTGGTGCTTTCTCACTCCCCCTCCCCTTCTCTCTTTGTGACTCTCTCCAGCAAGCACACATGCTCTCTAGCAAAACTTAAACAAAACAAACAAACAAAACAGGCCCAGCCACAATGGCACAAACAGCAGGATGCTACTGCATGAGACTGGGACCACATGAGAAATCTGGGTTCTGATCCACACACCATCCCAAGCAGAGCAAACATGGTAGTACATGACTCTTCTAGCTAACCGGGAGTCTAGGGAAAAGGATCATAATGGTAGACTCTGCTAAAAACACCTGTCTTTTTCTCTCACTCTCCTTCTCTTTCACTCTCTTTCTCATAAAAAAATACAAAAATAAAAGCATGCAGAAAAAAATCAAAACAATAAAACACACAAAACCCCAAACTGAGTATCCAAGTATTGTAGCATGACATCATTCCTAGACTTATTTGCAATTTTATTCCCCAGAACTAAGAAGTAAGGAGAGGGGGAAGAGTGGGCAAGCAGAAATACTTCCCTGAGGATAAGTTCCAAAAATAAAAAAGACAGGGAAGAGATTGGGTAGGTAAAGAGGTGAAAAAGACTGATACGTTTTCCACTTACACTAATTAAATCTAATCACAGTCGCCAACGATTGTGCTGTGAGTTTATAAAGCCAGCTTAAAGGCGTCTTTCCTGATTAAGTCAGGTACAAGCAGTACTAAAGGCGCTAATAATAAAGCAAGCCCCATCAGACTGTTAAAATATAACGTGGATCCACTTTCACAAATCAACGTATTCCTGTGTAGCCGGAGCTTGCCACTCTGAAAAATAACGTCAGTAATCATTCTTTCTTTCTTGATCTTTGGCTACTTTCTTCAGGGCCCCAGTAAACTGTGGAGGTGGAACAATGAAGTCTTTCATGTGGAAAAAAAAAAAAGAAAAGAAAAGAAACTCTGGATGCTTTGCTCTCTCCCCCTTTCTTTATCACAGTGACCTTACTGAAAGAAACAAAAGGAAAGGATCAACCCCCTTTCCAGTGGTCAAAAGGTATTTCAGAAATAAAAGAAGAATCCTTGAGAATGGCTTTGTGTCTGTCTGTCTTTCAATTGACTGTCACTGATACTATGTGTTAAACCTTTTCAGTGTCCAGAATCGAAGCCCAAAACAGACAAAGTGTACACTTGAATTTTCTCCTGAAAACCAAGGAATGGCATGTGGTTATGGCGACTTAGAACTCTTGAGATTATAGAGAATTCTACAAGCAAAAAAGTCAGCACCCTTGAGCATTTTGAATGTTTAGAGAGACAATAGACTAACTTTCTAAGTTTGATCTTACTTATTGTGTATAAAATAATTTTATAAGATGAGCTGTGAGACTTGGAACTTGAATTTAACATCAAGGTTAGGAAAGAAGCCAAGTAAAAATACAGAGAGCTTTGAAAGACTAGACTTGACATTAAGTCAAGACCTTAGCTATCACCTGTTCTTTAATAGAAAGCAAAAGAAAAGGCAGATTATTTAAAAGTAGAAATGTATGTACAAAAGATCTAATCAGGGCATTGACTCTAATCCACAAGCTACTCAAGAGGAAAGGGATTCAGGAGTCCCTGGATCTGCCATTTTCTAATGGCCCTCACTAAATTTTTACTCTAATAGCTCCTGCCTTAACAGAGTTAAACACTATTTTAAAATAGTACTCCTTTATATTTATATAATACTTTATAAACTAGAGAAGCCTAACGAGATTTTTTTTCTTCATTTACTCATTTTATCTTCACTTCAACACTGGTAGTATTATACCTATTATTAATGAGCCAATGTGAGTGATAACAACTCAGTTGTATAAAAGGGGAGTCAGAACATTGAGGAAGATCAAGGAATTAGACAAGAGTCATATACTTTGGAAATAGTAGAGCCAAGACTGCAACCCAGTTCTCCATCCAGTGTTATGTTACTATATTGTCTTAGTCCATGTTTTTTGTTGCTAACAGAAATACCCAAGACTGGGTATTTGCAAAACTCATGATTTGCAAAACTCATGATTTCACTGGCTTGGAAGTCACAAACCATCACAACATGGCAAAAGGCAGGATTTTCAGCAAAGCATGGCTTGTATCCATGAATTTTTGTCTCTTGATCTGGTCTCACTCTCTTTGCTTATAAACCCCCCAAAACTCAATTATAGGTCCCGATCCAAATGACTATGAGGGATTAAGTTTTAACTTAATACCTTTACAATTTAATCAAGTCCCAACACATGAATTTTGGGTGACATCTAAACTATAACACACATGAAAAAATTATATTCAAATAACATAGAAAGCTGTATTTTATAAGAGGGAAGTAGAGTCTTAATCCAATTTAACTCATCATACACCAAAGCAAAAGTATTTATTTAGGAATGTTCAGTCACATAATCAAGATACAGCCAAATTCATTTGGAATGGAGAATGAGTGGTGCATGAATAACTACCCATTGATAAACTTTATTATTAACATCTTCATCTATTTTAACTCAGAACCATACTAGGGGAAGCAGGAACCCCAGCTGAACTCCACTTTTAAAACACTTCAAATGGTAACAGCTAATACAGGTTTTAATATTGCTGATTTATACGCTATCATAAATGTGTTGGTTGCTCTTCCCTGAAGGCCTATTTAGAAATGAAAACAAAAGGACCGGTCATAAAGATTCTCTTTGTTCCCAGCTTAGTAAAGAAAGCAGAAAATCACTGGAGAGAGTTACATTTGGGGCATGGCGCATAATATCTTTGGCATGCTATTAGGATTCAATCAACTTTAAGGCATAATGCAATGAGATGTTCTCCTATCTGTATATTTTAAATGACTAATTTTTATTGAGCAGTTAATATTCAGAATGAATTAAGAAAGAAAATACAATAATGTACAAATGGAGACTATGACATCTTAGATCTGGCTTACATTTATATCCTCTTCCTTTCAAACTCATTACAACTATATCAAGGGAATACCTTTCAGAAAAAAAATGGACAGTGGATTGAACACAAGAATTAACTTCGCTCCTACTGAAAACCCCTGTGAAATCACTGCTACAGACGGAATAGATAAATAGACAGATAGATAGATGACAGATGTATTACAAGATAAATATCCAAGGAAAATTGAAGACAATAGAACAGCACACAAGGTAAGAAGTCAGGAGAACAGATACGTGAGTATTAATTAAAGGTCATGCAGAACCAAGAAAGCCAAATACTAAACCAGCAATGAGGAAAGCTGAAAGATAAAACCTTCATTTCAAAATCACTGAAAGCCTCAGAAATTGGCACTACAGATACCTCTGAAAATGGAGACTAATAGGGGTGAGGGCCCAAAATGAGAAAGATTATTTAGTCAGAAGCTTTAAAAAAGTAATTGGGTCCTTTTCCCTAGATTCTCTTGTTCCCTCTTTTTTTGTTTTTATTTTTTTTTTTGAGATGTTTTTGCTATGCGCGTGTGCTCGCCAGACAGACAGAGACAGACAGAGAGATAGAAAGCGAGAAATCACCCCCCAGGGGGGATGGCCACGCCGCAATCCCTTCTCCTCCATTCTCCTCTCGGGATCTTGGGCACGCACGCACATGCGCCCGGCGTGAGTTTAAGCCACCGGGTCCAGGACGCAAACCAAGGTCGACTACGTGGGAGTCCAGTGACATAGCCATTACACTAACTGCTGGTCCCTTTATTTTATTTTTTTAAGCTAAAGGACATGCACTTATCAGAGAGAGAGACAGAGAGAGATAAGAAGAAAGCAACCCCGAGTGCAAGTCATGCCACAATCCCTTCTCCCCCGTTATTCCATCCCATTGGGATTTCAGGAATGCATGCACATGCACCGGTGTGTTTTCAAGCCACTGGTGCTGCTATTTGAACTGTGTAGTCAGTCATTTAGGATCTGGCTCCTTAGTCACCAGGCCATGGGACCAGCCCACTATAGATTCTTATTGCCATTCCATGTTACTGGTACTTCTCTTCCCCCACAACAGTAAAAAAAAAGGAAAGTTAAAACAAAATCTCTACTCTAAGCAAAAGAAGCCATGCATATAGTTGAGAGTGTGAGTTCTAGTCTGAAAATGTGGGGGTTAAGTGAATAACTACTTACAGGATTAAGTGAATAACTAATTAGCTACCAGGATGCTAGTAGACAAGCCTTATACTTCGGGCATAAGATTAGAAGGCAATCAGTCCCACTGTGAAGATAATCAGTCCAAGTGTGAAGACTGAACGTGATGTCAGAGGTTCCCCCAATAACAGCACAGCCAAACTGCTTTACAGGGAAATTGAGCATTTATAAGACCGCCTTTAGAAATTCCGATTAGAAATCAAATCTCCTATCCCTGAATATAAACAGTCTAGTAAAGATTACCAGAAATTTGAGGAAAACCTCTAATTTGGAACAAAGATATAAAAATAAACCAAATAAAAAGCTTGCAGAAGATTGGCTAAGCAAAGAGGGAAAAAAAAAAAACCCATCTCACTCATAGATATAGATTGCTAACAACTAACTAATATCCATTTTAAAAAAATTAGATGGTATAAAATACACTTAGAGAAGAAAAGGAGTGCTTAGAAAATTAAATCTGATAGCAGAGGGAAAAATGTAAAAAGGAAAGTTAAGAAAACCTTTAAAAAATTATAAGCTTGAGAGACCCAGAATTAATGCAGAATGTGACAAAACAATCTAACAGCATTGTAAATACATGAAATAACCTCACTATAAGGGAAGAAGAGAAAGATACCCACTTAAGTTGTATCAGAAATGTATAAAGACTATACGACTAATGGTAAATATATATATATATATATATATATATATATATATATATATATATACACACACACACACCTAAGTTCTGAACTCTAGTTAATAAAGTTATTTCCTATGAAGGTACCAGTTAATAATTTTGATACTGTGATGCACGTATATTAGAATGGAATCATCAAGTAAGTGGATGGAGATGGTATGAGCCAGGATTCTCACTTTTGGGTGGGAATTTACAGATAAGGAAGAGAGGCAGCACAATAATCCATGTGATAACAGAGTTGGAGACATCACTATGAACTCCTGTTTAGCTTAATAGTGATACAATTGTCATTAAAGAAATACATATAGCTATGTGTGCATACATGAGTTGGTATATAGACATGTATAATATTTTTTGCTCTGTCAGAGAGGGCCTAAAAACAAGACTCCAGTAGAAACAGCCACACCTAGTGATCAGATCCTGGTTAGTAACACCATTTTCCAATTAAAATAAAAACAAAAACCAAGTCTTCTTAGAGTGATGCCTGCTTCTAAGGCTAGGGCAAAAAATATACAAGATGAGTCCTGGAGTATCTTAGAATTCCATAAAGTAGGGAAAATGCTCCAAAATAAATAAATAAACACATAATGTTTCAAAGAGAACTGAAAGTCAAGTGAAAGAAGGTATAATGGCCAAGCGTGGAACAATTCCAGCAACAAAATAAAGAAAGTAGTATTTGATTACAACCAAAAGTATAAAATAAATATTCAGGAGCCCATACTGCTATTAAAAATTACTGAATAAATAAGTGAGGGAGAAGAGAAAAATCTCCCATTCAGAAAAATTTCAAATAGTGTATATAAAAATACTATATGGACTACATAGAACTTTTCCTTATACTCTGGAAGGGGGTAAAAGAGTAACTTTATTAGTTCAGAAACCTGATAAACACCATGGCCAGGTGATCAAGGTTAACATCAACAGTGAAGTCATATTCATAGTATATAACCTTGACGAGAATCAAAGTCCATAACCCTAGTTTTATCACGAGAAAAATATCAAGCAAATGCTGATTAAGAGACATTCTATGAAACACCTCATTAGAAGGGGCCAGCAGGTGGCATGGAGGTTAAGATGGTTGGATCTCACATGGTCAACTACACAGTTCAAGTCTTAGACCTGGCAGCTTAAAGTTCATACCAAGCTTGTGTGTGTGCATGCCCAAAATTCTCATAGAAAAGCAGAGCAAAAGGGATTGTGGCATGGCTATCCCTTATATTCTGAGAGATGATTTCTCACTTCCCCCCTCTCTGCCTCTCGGTCTCTTTCTGGCAAGCATACTCACCCTTTTGCAAACAACAACAAAAACCCTCACCAGTATACTGCAAAACTATGAGAGTCATCAAAAACAGGAAAAGTCTGAGAAATTGTCACAACCAAGATGAACTTAAGGGAATATGACTATAAATGTGATGCGGTGGTATGCTAGATGGAATCCTAGCATACAAAATGACATTAGATAAAAATTAAAGTAATAATCCATGTGGTAATAGAGGTGGAGACACCATGTTTAGGTTAATGTACCTACAAATGTCATTATAGAACTATATACAGATATATGCATATATGTGAGTTAATGTACACACATGCCATTTTTTTGTTCTGTCAGAGAAGGTTTACTATCAATCAACTCTTCTAGGAACAACAAACACATCTAGTGATCAGACCTCAGTTACTCAGTTACTAATACGATTTTCCAGTAAAATCCGGAAAAATATGGACTGTTGTTACTAAGAGCATACATATAGTGTCGTTAATTTTAACAAACATTTCATGTTAATACAAAATGTAAATTGTAGAAGAAATTGAGGGTAGGACACATGGGAACTCTATACTGTTTTCCTAATTTTTATGTATGTCTAAAACTATTCTAAAATAAAAGACTATTAAAACACTTTTAAATTAAAATAAAGGTAATAAAGTACTTGAAAAATTAGAAAAGCATTACGAACATAGAAAACATGAGAAAAAAAAGTAAGAGCCATGGAAGATCTAAACACAATGTCCTGTATTCAACAAAAAGTGTTTCTGAGAGAGAAAAGAGAAAATAGTTATCAAAAAAAAAAAAAAAAAAAAAAAAAAAAAAACTAGAAGAAGGCCAGTAGGTGGCTTGGTGGTTGAGGCACTGGACTCCCCCACATGGTGACCATGGTTCAAGTCCTGGACCAAGTGGCTTGAAACTACCACCAGGTGCATGTACATGCAGGCCCAAAATCCCGGGAGGAGAATGGAGAAGGAATTGCAGCATAGCCATCTTCCCAGGGGGTGATTTCTTGCTTTCCATTCCTCTGTCTTCTGCTGTCTCTCTGGTGAGCACATGCACCATACATCAAAAATGTATCAAAAAAAAAAAAAAAGATTATAAAGGCCCTTTGGGTAAACAACATACTATGTATAGAGAGAAATAAAATGTACACTCGCTCATATCATTTCAAAATATTAGAACATTGGGGACCAGCAGTTAGTGTAATGGCTATGTCGCTGGACTCCCATGTAGCCGACCGCGGTTCGCGTCCCGGACCCAGTCGCTTAAGCTCATGCCGGGCGCGTGTGCGTGCGTGCCCAAGATCCCGAGAGTAGAATGGAGGAGAAGGGATTGTCATGTGGCCATCCCCCCTGGGGGGTGATTTCTCGCTTTCTGTCTCTCTGTCTCTCTCTGTCTTTCTGGTGAGTGCATGCACCCTATAGCAAAAAAACCTCTCCAAAAAAAAAAAAGAAAGAAAGAAAGAAAGAAAAATATCAGAACATTAAGAATAAAAGGTATGATTCTAAAAGGTTCATAAACTGATAAATAAAATAGGTCACTTATAATGGAAAGACAACTGAATGCTAGATGATGGTAAACCAGTATTTTTGAAGTCAAGTAAAATGTTTTCATTCTAGAATTTTTACCAAGCTAAATTACAAATCAATATAAGGGCAACATACATTTGATATGCAAGGACTTAGAAAGCTTATTTTACATGTACACTTTCTTAGAAATTAACATTTGGACTTTCTATTTCTGTAAATTAAATGAATCAACAGAAAAGAAGGAAGACAGAGAATCATGATCAGAGTAGATTAAAATCAAAGGAGTAATGAATAGAAGTACCTGAACAACAGATTTGCAACTATTCTCAAAAGCAACCAGCCAATGTTAGAACAGAAGTCCAAAGAGAAATCCAACTATTTGATAGACAAAAGCAGACAATGCAAGAAATATAAAGGCAATTAGAAACCCTAGAAAAACAAAAACCCAGACAAGTAAATATTACCAACAAAAACATAACAGTACAAGCAGAATTTACTGGCATTTACCTTTTAGAATCTATTGACAAAGCATGGAAGACTGTTGTAATATTAGGAAAGAGTGCAGATGTTATCAACTTTAACTATATAAAAGTAAAAGTATCGATGATAGAAGTTAGAAAGTAAAAAGATTAAGAAAAGCTAAAGAGAAGAGTAAGTAGACTAATGTTCCAATTTTATAGTGTAGGGAATCTAAAGACATTACATACAATAAGTAGAAAAAGTAGAAGATTTGTTTGTTATATAGAATTGTAAAGTTAACCAATAGAAGAATTGAAAAGAGATAATTATTTGGAATACAGATGAAATGTTAGTTTACGTAAGATCATTTTTTTGTCAAAATAGGAACGCAAATAATCTTACAGACTGGAAAATGTTAGTATAAACATCCTTTTAGACAAATTGAAAGGATACCAGAATAAGTAAAATTTAAAAATATTCAGAATTAGATATGATTTTATGAGAGTTGTATTATTTGGGTTTTCAGTTAATATATTCATGTATTACTTTAATAGATAAAACAAAAATACTTTTTAATTACTAAGATGTCATTCCTGTCCTGGGAGGCATCGGACAGTCTAGCATAGAAAATTGGTTACAAAAGTGTAAGAAAAGGGAAGGGGGCTAGCAGGTGATGTGGTCATTAAGGTGCTGAACACCCACATGGCCAACCCCAGTTCAAGTCTTGGACCTAGCAGCTTGCTTTCTCATTTTCTCTCTCTCTGGTGAGCACATGTGTCCTTATAGCAAATTAAAAAATACTACTACTAATAATAAATAAAATTAAATAAATAGGTCTTTTTCTTTTTCTTTTTTTTTTTGGGGGGGGGGGGGGAGAGATTTTTGTTATAGGGTGCGTGTGGTCGCCAGAAAGACAGAAAGCAAGAAATTACCCCCCCAGGGGGGATGGCCACATCGCAATCCCTTCTCCTCCATTCTCCATTCTCAGGATCTTGGACACTCACACACACGTGCCTGGCATGAGTTTAAGCCACCAGGTCCGGGACTTGGTTGAACCATAGTCAACCACATGGGAGTCCAGCGACATAGCCATTATGCCAACTGCTGGTCCTGGTCTTTTTTTAAAAAAAAAATAAATAAAAAGGTAAGAGAAGAAAGGAAGAAAAGAAAGGAGGAGTGACCCAGCCTGGTGACGTGATGGTTAAGGTGACTCCATCCTACACGGTCAACTGTGAGGTTCAAGTCCCAGACCAGAGAGCTCAAGAAATATGATCAAAATCCCAGAAGAATGGAGAAGAAGAGATTGCAGCATGGTCATCCTCCCCTAGAGGGTGTTTTCTTACTTTCTCTCTCTCCTTCTCTTTCTGTCTCTCTGTTTCTCTCCTGCAAAGCACACATGTTCTAAAGCAAATTTACAACAAAAAAAAAAAAAAAAAAAGAAAGAAAGAAAAGAAAAAGAAAGGAGAAAGGAGGTGATAAAATTTTCATTGTGTGTCTACTTTTTGCTGCATATTTTGCTGGATGATTGTACACATTACCTTATTTAATCCTTACACACTCCAGTGATTTCCCCCATTTTATTTTGAACAATGGAGGCTTGAAAGGTTAGGTAATCAAGATCACAGAGCTCCTGCATGCCAAAGCCTGAATCAAATCCAAGTAAACAAGTCTAAATTCATGTACTTTCTCTCTCTCTTTCTTTCTTTCTTCTTTTTTTTTTTTTTTTTTTTTTTTTTTTGAGAGAGAGATTTTTGCTATACTGTGCATGTGCTCACCAGAGAAAAGAGAGAGAGAAATCACTCCCCAGGGAGGATGGCCATGCCGTAATCCCTTCTCTTCTATTCTTCTTCTAGGATTTTGTGCATACACACACATGCCTGGCTTGAGTTTTAAGCTGCCAGGTCCAGGACTGGAACCATGGTCAACTATGAGGGAGTCCAACAATATAACCATTACGCCATCTGAGGGTCCCCATGTACTTTCTCTTATAGAAGGCAGTCATCTAAGTTCTAAAGATTTGGATATTTGTAAGAGTGGAGTTGCCTTCCTGCTAGAAGAAGTTACAGTGAAGGATAGAATTGCCTTACAGAGCTAGGACACAGCAAGACAAGGCAGGCTTCAGCTCCTGGGTGAGATCTTCTCCAGAGAAGCAAACTGCTGAGGTTCTGTGTTTGATGTCTGTGTCCTACCTAACACATTCAAAACTCTGAGCAGCTGGAAAGATGAATGATTCATCTAAAGCCATCCCAGGAGTCCTGAAATCTTTCCCTTTGTTGCAGTTTGCATTCAGACACATGATTAACCTGGAAGAGAGATGGCCTTTCGTAAACGTCTACCACAGTGAACCCTCCTGTCTTCCTAGTCTACTTCACAATCACTCACCTATGGGTTTTGAGCCAGGCTAATTGTCTCATACTATTCCTCAGCTGGGACCTTCTCAGAAATCTTTTTAGGCATTTTTTGATCATCAACTTATTCCCTTTCTTGGAGTAATTTTGTTAAATTCTCAACACCTCCTTAAATTCTTAATCCCATTTTCCATTTTCCTCCTCCATTTTTTCTCCTCCGCCTTCTTCTTTTTACTCTTCCTCTTTTTTCTGTTTCTCTCTTTTTCAGCTGATAACTGTGCCCACCACTTCTCCAGGAGACAGAGATCATCAGTTTTATAATCTATAAATCCAATGAGACTCTATATCCAAGCATTTTTCCTTTCCTCCCATGTCAGAAGAGGATTTATTCTTCCAGTCAAAGCTAACTTTCCTTTTCTTAAATTTTTTTTTGGTCCTAATCATTATACTTTCATTTTTTGTACTGCTTGCTCCTGCTTCTGGAATCTATACCATCTCTTCTTTTTCTCTGTCTTTGCACTCCTCCATGGGTATCTTTCTTTTACTCGAAACTGTTATCTAACTCACTCCCACTGATGAAAAACCTTTCTTTTAGGCCAACAGATGGCGTGGTGGTGAAAACGCTGGATCACACATGGCAGACTACGTGGTTTGAGTCCTGGACCTGGAGGCTTGAAAAACACCAGGCACTTGCATGCGCATGTCCAAAATCCCAGGAGGAGAAGAGATTATGGTGTATCCATCCTACCTGGGAAGAGATTTCTCACTTTCTCTCTCTCTCTCTCTCTCTCTCTCTCTCTCTCTCTCTCTCTCTCTCCAGTGAGCACACATGCATGCCCTATGGCAAAAATCTTTAAAAAAAAGAAAGAAAAAGGAAAAGGAAAAAGAAAATCCTTTCTTTCTTTGCAATTTAATTCTTTTTTCCCCAGATGTCTGTGTAGCACTTGTTATATGCTAGACACTGTGATGGATGATGAGAATACTTTGGGAAATGATACAGGCATGATCCCTGCTTACATGAAGCTTACAGTCTAATGAGGGAACAGACGATAAACATACAATTATAAATTTACAAATTTCCATAAATAGAGCACAGTAACAGAGAAAAAAGGAGGATCTATTTATCCCCCTTTTATTAGGGTAGCCAGGAAAAGACATACTGTGGTCTGGGTGTTGTGTTCCCCTGAACCTCATTCTGTAATTTGATGCCCAATGCAGCCATGTTGGAAGGGGTGGGAGTGGAGGTAGTGGGAGGTACTTAGGGGATAGAGGTGGATCCTTCCTAAATAAAACCATCTACATCTCTGAGAAGGTAGTGAATCCTCACTCATTAGTTTCTACTAGAGAGAGCAGTTATAAAAATAAGATAGTTCCCTGCAGAAATAAGGTAGTATCCCCCCTACTTATGCCTCCAATAGTTTCTCAATACCCGAAAGCCTAGGCACTTGAGTCCAACCTTTAAAAAAATACTTAGTTGGGAACCAGCAGTTAGCATAATGGCTATGTCGGTGGACTCCCACGTAGTCGACCGCGGTTCGAGTCCCGGACCCGGTGGCTTAAAACTCACGCCGGGCGCATGTGCGTGTGTGTCCAAGATCCCGAGAGGAGAATGGAGGAGAAGGGATTGCGGCGTGACCATCCCCCCCTGGGGGGGTGATTTCTCGCTTTCTGTCTCTATGTCTCTGTCTGTCTGGCGAGTGCACGTGCACTATAGCAAAAAACCTCTCCAAAAAAAAATAAATACTTAATTGACTTCAGACTTTCTTCTATGAACAAAGAACAGTGCTATGAGGTATGTTTGTGTTGATTATCCACATCCAGAAATACCTTGGGCTTGTTATTTTTGCCAGTCACTCTATATTATGATTTATTTTTTCTTTAAAAAACAAAAACCGCTGGGGCCGGTGGGTGACATGGTGGTTAGGGTGTTGGACTCCCACATGGTTGGCTGCTGTTCAAGTCCTTGACCTGGTGGCTTGCTTTCTCATTTTCCCTGTCTCTCTCTGGTCAAAGTAAAAAACATAATAACAACAATAATAATAAATAAAAGTAAATAAACAATTCTTAATTAAAAAAAAATAAAGAATATCCGATGGAAGACCTACAGCAATAGCATTCTATGCCAGAACTATTGAATAGTTCTAAAAGATGGTTGGCCTGTGGAACCTGCCAAGTGAAGAAGGAAGTGGATGAGACTGGAGAAAGAAAGGACTACACAGAGCAGGGAAAGCAACTCCACAAGACCGGCAGCAGGAAGGGCATGTCAGTGTGGGCTCCTGGACAAACATTTAACACAATTCCCTCTTTTGTAGTCTCTTTCCTCCAGCTGTTGCAGAAGACCAAATCTAACATTGTTTCTTAAAATGTTATTAGAAAAATTTGTCAACTGAAACACAGTAAAAAATAAACCCATTGAATTTCTCACTTGATGAAATGACTTTTTATGAATTGGCCTTGAGTGAGAATTTTTTTAGGAGTCTAGGAGATTTGGACATTCTGCCTATTTGAGAGATTCCATGGGGTAAGAGGATGGGGGAAACTATGCGAGTCAAGGTTAATGCCATGGGCAGAGCTTCTACCCCACTTCCTCTTTAGTCTTTAGTCTTGGGAGGATATTGTCACTGGTTGCCTCTGCAATAACTTATGTAAAGCAGACGGTGTAAATTTAGCTGCCCCTGAAGGGGAACAGGAAACTTAGTGGACAGTCCGATCAGAATAAAACAGACTTAATAAAACAGACTTGTAACCTGTCAGTAGTAGGCCAGAATTTGTTCACTGGTTCAAAGATCAAACTAATAAATGATCAGAAATGTTGCTTGTCAGCTATTAATCATAATAATTATTAAAAATTAAATTATTTTAAATGTCTCTAAATAAAATTAAGTTAAATTATTAAAAATAAAAACAAGTAATATTCAAAAGTATCACTCCATAGTTATTATTCTACACTTTACTATTATTTATGAGGTTATTTACATCTATTGTATCTGTAATTTGCATCTTTTTTCAACTTAACATTTGGTGACATCTCATTGAAATGCCAAAGTGAGGAAACAGTAGATGGCATAGTGGTTATATTGCTGGACTCCCACGTGTCCAACCATAGTTCCAGTCCCAGACCCAGTGGCTTGAAACTCATACCAGGTGTGTGTGCGTGCATGCCTAAAATCCTGAGAGGAGAGCAGAAGAGAAGGGATTGTGGCATGGCCATCCCCCCTGGGGGGTGATTTCTCACTTCCTGTCTTTCTGTCTCTCTATCTTTCTCTGTCTCTCTGGCAAAAACACGTGCCCTATAGAAAAAATCTCTCTCTAAAAAAAAAAGTGGGGAAAAAAAGAAAGAAATGCCAAGATGAGAATGTCTGTATGCCAAAAATGTGCAAATGTCACTAATGAGAGCACCCTACTCACCCATCTGGAATCGACTGTTAATCGTTTGTACCACACATTGCCTGTGGTCTATACTACATATGTCTTCTACAAGAATCGAAGGGAATCACACTAAAGCTCTGCAGCACTACAAAATAGGGCCTTATTAGCAAGGACAGGAATAGTCCATGAGTTATTCCAAAAGCAGACCTTGTTATAGATTCCAGAAGAATACCCCAGGAGGCCACCTCTCTATGGTCATGAGTACAGGGAGCAACTCAGACCACCTATGACAAAGCAGAGAGCAGCAATATCTGAAGGTCATCAAAGACACCATTCCCCCTGACCTTCTACCATCATGAGATTACTTAAAGCTTCATGTTCGGATGCTATCTTAGAAAAAAAATAATAAAGGGAGAGAGCAGAAACTTGAAAACTTGAATATTTCATCAGAAAGAGATGAAGAATTTACTTAAAGAAATAGGTTCCTTTATAGAATTGAACAAAATCTTTCTGGTGGGACTGAAACTGGTTTTATCCTCCAGGCCAAGCTCTATGGAGTGGGGGTGATTTAGTGAGGATGATCGTTGGTGAGGATAGACCACTTATAAAGAACAGCAGCCATAGTTGTTGGTGTTCTTTGTTGTTTTGCATATACTTTTTTGTTTTGCATATATAAGAACAGTATGTATAAATTTACTGCCCTGCTACAATGGTGATACTGAACTTTTATTAAACAGTAAGTACTATCAGGACCAGCAAGTGGCTAAGGCACTGGACACTCCCACATGACCAACCACAATTCAAGTTCTGGACCTGGTGGCTTGCTTTCTCACTTTCTCTTTCTCTCTCTCTGTGTGTGTGTGTGTGTGTGTGTGTGTCTGTGTCTAGTCAAATTAAAAATAATTAATTAATTAAATTAATAAAAAAATAAAATAAATAGTAAGTACTATCAATATTTTCGATATGCACATAAAGAAGTAGAGGCCCAGAAAGTGTCTGTAACTTATAAGAGACCACACTGCCAAGAAGGGGATGAGGCAGGCCGTGAGAGAAAGGTTAGTATGAGTGCAGAGGGTGAGCCATTCTGTTCTACTGCCTGTCATCAGTTCTATTCAGGCCTTTCTTGGGTCCTTTCAGCTGTGTAGCTGTGAGACTGGGACAGAAGAGGGAGTCTTTCCATGGAAGCCTCTAGAACAGATTACCTGGGAACCAAATCAAATCAAGAAGGTTGGTACTATAGAGGCTGACCATGGATACTTCAGGGCCTTGGACAAGAAATGAGCTATCACTGGAAAGAAAGCTGAGGCCAGAAGCTAAATGCAAAAATTCTGGAAAAAATAATAATAATAAATGGACAATAGGGTTGGCAGCCAATAGAGCTGAGAGGCTGGAGTGATGACTGAAATGTGAATATTTCTTGTTTTATTTTTAATAATTTGACTGAGAGGCTGGGGTGATAACTAAGAGACTGCACTGTAAAAAAAAAAAAACTAGATCCAGGAATCCTGAGCAAGCGTTCCTTTTATACAGCATCCAGCTCATCCTGCCAGAGCAGCAGTAGCCTCTCAAGGAGCCAGCCCAGCCTGAAAACGGCCTGTCTCCTAATTGTGACTATTACTCATGCATTTCTTCCTACTGCCTGGCCCTGTATGCTTCAAGACTATCTCCATCTGACACTTAGCTGTTCAGAAAAATAAGCATTTTTACCAGTTTTTTAAAGTAATTTATGCATATAATTTCATGAATTAAAACAATATAGATTCTCAAGAAAAAGAAGTCATCTGGCCCTACACCCCTCCCTTTCCAAGTCCAACTCCCACACTTTGCATTAAACTTCTGCAAACTTCCAAATGCCCCATGCTCTCCCACATGTCTCACAAAGCAGCATACGCCAGAACCTGTCCTGATATTTCTCCCCTGGTTTCATTATCTAGCATAAAGGTCACAAGATTCAGAACCTTGGTGAATACAAACAGATTGATATCCAGAGTGGGCACCGGAGAGGAGGGAGAATGTCCATCCAAGCCTCTTTTGTTTCACTGATTTCCATGGGCAGATGGATGGCTTCTCCCCATTGTCTGGTGTGTATTATGTACTTCACCAGCTCCAGGGAATGCGTCAGCATCCCCCTTCTTTACTTCCCATCTGCTGACAATGCAGCTCTCAATAACCTTGTTGATCTCTGTTGCTACTTAGATGGTCCTCAAATGCAATTTGAGTTCAAAGACTATTGTTCCTTTTTGATAGCAGAAGTTTGTTCTGGGGTCTGGTGGTTTAAGTTTTTCTCTACTGTCCTAAAAAAAAAAAAAAAAAAAAAAAAAGGAAAAAAAATCGTCCTTGCACTTAGTCATTCAGTCGACAAACATTTCCTAAGCATCCACTCTATGCCAGGCATATGCTCAGTACAGTAGACATAGTTTAAATCAATTTGTGCACTGGGTTTGTAACGGCCCAGGGGAAAGTTAAATGAAAAGATCTCTACAGGTAGTGGTAGTGTGGAGAGATACAGGTTCAGGTTCCCACGGAAATATTCGGAGGAGCACTTCACCCCCGCGTAAGGGGTCAGGGACAGCTTTCCACAATAGGGATAGTGAGGTGACTTTTGAAGGCCAAGTCGGAAATAGGGTATCAGTGGAGGGCACCTTGGGCAGCTAAGTGTGCTAGAGTGAACTTGCAGTGAACAGAGTCTCACACTGCTGATAGGTGTCCATGACACCTTGATAACATCTGCCAATTTTCTGGATGACTTATTTTTTAGATAATGGCACCTATACCCCATCATATTTTGAGTGTAACAAACCAGTTCCCCAATTGGAGAACTATCTTTGCACCCAGATCTCTGCAGAGTTAAATAAACAACTTTGCCCGCATATCCAAGCCTTCCCTGGCTTCCTGAGTCTACCTGGATTTCTGGTCCAGTTTGTCTTCTTTCAGAAACCCAGATCTAATTATTGTCATGAGGATGCTTCCTCCCTCTCCTGAGGGCCCGAGCACTCCCAGGCCCTAAAAGAAGTATAAAAAGTGTTTCTCACAGCTACATTCCCAACTGCTTCAAGAGATTCTATGGAGGAAGAAAGAAGTAGCACTTAGGACACAGAGAAGTCCCAGGATCCTCAGTCAATCTGCTCCTGAAATTCCACCTTAGCATTTATATCCCATTATTTAAAGACATTGGTGGCTATTAAACTGAAATTCACCCTAGAAAATAATATTTGGAGTAAATAAGTTGCAAACAAATTTTTTTTAACTTTAACTTAAAAAGAACCTAACACTGAAGAATAGAGAAGTGGAAGCCACTGAACAGAAGAAACAGTCCAAATCTGAAGGACTGAGAGTTTGAAATTTTGCAAATTTGCCCAGGATTAGACATGTCTTTAAAAAGATGGGAGACAGGACCAGCAGATGGCATAATGGTTCCGTTGCTGGCTCCCATGTAGTTGACCACAGTTTGAGTCCCAGACCCGGCATCTTAAAACTCACATTGGGTAAGTATGCATGTATGCTTAATAATCCTGAGAGAAGAATGGAGAAGGGGACATGACCTTGTGATGTGGTCATCTCCCCTGGGGGATGATTTCTCACTTTCTGTCTCACTGTCTCTGTCTCTCCAACAAGTGTGCATGCCCCATAGTAAAAATCTCTCTTAAAAAAAAAAAAGATAGGAGACAAAAGAGTTAGAAAAAAACAGGAGAGAAAAGAGTAAACACTGGAGACAATAGTAGAAGAAAACAGTAATTGAGCTAAAGAAAAGGGCAGAGGCCTAGATGAGTAGAAGATAAAAATGCCTAAAGGAGACACATATAGTTTTATAGGAAATGGATGTTAAAATGAGTGCTACTGAAAAGAGGCAACAGAGACAAGATAACAAAGTTAAGAGTGATACCAAAATTGGTCCACAGAGAATCATTTCGGCTTCGTCTGACTATAAAAAACTCCAGACAAAGACTCATCAACTGTGCTGTTGCCTCCTATACACAAACTTGTCCAGCTAATCCACAGTATGGTGGCTCCAGCAGAGAACCCATTTGTGACTGGGACAGCAGTCACCTCCCTTCACTTGGTAAATGGCAGGAGAGTTGAGTTCTGCTCATTTTCAAAGCTAAAGTTGAATTTCTTCTGCTTGATTTTGTAAATTCCTTCTGAGTTATGCCTCCCCTCCTCCCTGCCTCATTTTCTGAGAGGAAGTAGTCAAATG
The DNA here is from genome assembly GCA_026018925.1 of Tupaia tana. Taxonomy (NCBI): domain Eukaryota; kingdom Metazoa; phylum Chordata; class Mammalia; order Scandentia; family Tupaiidae; genus Tupaia; species Tupaia tana. The sequence goes on from JAKSZU010000013.1 coordinate 28,960,927, forward strand.
AACAAAGAGTCCGATTATGTTCCATGTGTAGGAGAAAAGGCCTACAGGAACTCTCAGAAGAAAAATAATTTCAGAATTAATCATGGCATGAAAAATTCAATACACACACATTCACTCACACACGTCACCTCCAGAAGCTGCCATCTCAAGAACAGCGTTTCACCAATAATACATTAAAAAGACAATAACGTTTTAGCCTGATGACAGCATATTTTCAGGTTGTCTACTGGGTACACATGGATGGCTCTTTTCGGTGTATTTCATCACTATAATGCCCAACGGGAAACTGTAACTTAGTATTCTAGAGATCAACCCATTGGAAAGGAAATGGTTTGTTCCGGTTGTCCACCCAGAAGTGGTGCAGTGGTACACTCCCATAATCCCAGCTACTAGGGAGTTCAAGGTCAGTCTGGATAACATTAAAAAAAAAGTCATTTTTTTTTAAAGGTGGGGCATGGTGATAATGCTGTATGGTGACACAGTGGTAAACCACTACACTCTGGAAGGCTGACCCATGTGGGAAGATTCCAGGTTCACATCTGGAGAACTCCCTAAGTATACTGGGCACATATGTGCCCTTGATTCAGGGCTGGCTAAAGCTAGGGAGAGATCATGGCAACAAGAGCCTATTGGGGAAGCGCTCTCTCTCTCTCTCTCTCTCTCTCTCTCTCTCTGTGTGTGTGTGTGTGTGTGTGTGTGTGTGTGTGTGTGTCTTTCTCACCCATGGAAGAAATAAACTTTAAAAAAAAAAAGAAAAAGAAAAAAATCATTTATCTAATACTGAAAAGTCTATCTTTTAGATGCAGAAAAAAATGTCAAAGGGAGAATTTTCAATCCATGTGTCTCCCCTGACAAAAATAGAGAAGAAAATATCACTATGTCCTAGGAGATGAGAGTAAAGCTGTTGAGAACATACTCAAGAATTTTTTGAAGCATCTTTGGAGATTACTTAGAGGCTTTAATTTTAAGTAATAAATTCAGGAAACCATGCTACCTTGAAAACATTATTTCTTTTTCTCCAGGAGCTTTGAAAAGTATTGATTTGGAAATATGGATTTATTTGCCCACTGAGTCTTTCAGAAGGCATGTTCCGGTTCTCTTTATGATCCTAGTCTGTCTTCCTGGCTTTATATGGAAATTAATTTCTTTTAGCATCTTACCCACTTCTTGATCTAAAGCATGTATAATATTCAACTAAATCTCCCCATAGCTTTGCAAATGACCTGTACTGAGGTTTTCTGGCAAAGGAAGAACTTTAATCCTACAGAGGTAGGTTGGTCAGTAAGAACTGTAGGTCAGTTTAGCAAAAACAGCAGGGGAGGAGGGGACGAGTGGAACAAGAGTAAGCATAGTAGGAAAAACTTTTTTCGATAGATACAATGTCTAACAAACTCTGAAATTAGCTACCACAGAAAATCTGTTATAGGAAATGCTTGAAATAATTATGCATGTTGTAACTCCATGTCTTTTCAATTGTTTAAGTAGTAAGGAGGTTTATGTTTTGTTTTGTTTTGTTTTGTTTTTTAGAGGTTTTTTGCTATAGGGCGCGTGCGCTCGCCAGAGAGAGAGACAGAAAGCGAGAAATCACCCCCCAGGGGGGATGGCCACGCCGCAATCCCTTCTCCTCCATTCTCCTCTCAGGATCTTGGGCACGCACGCACATGCGTCCGGCATGAGTTTAAGCCACTGGGTCTGGGACGCGAACCAAGGTCGACTACGTGGGAGTCCAGCGACATAGCCATTACGCTAACTGCTGGTCCCAGTAAGGAGTTTTTAATGATGGATGTGCTTAAATATACTGGTGATGGGGAGAAGTCACACTCACAAATCACTCCATTAAGGCTTACTGTAATGTTACATACGAATATGAGCTCACCCAAGACATTCTTCATAAGCCATACTTTCCCTTTAGGTACCAGGTCGGTGATGCTAGGAGATGCTGCAGGTTTCTAATCAGAAGGCGTTTATAACCCAACACCCAAGACTGCCATCCGAGTTCGTATGGCCCATCTTTTCTTGTTCAGCTAACATCCTTAACTTCCAAAAGCAGGAATCGAAATGAATTTTCTGTCATTCAGCATGCAATAAACTTATCGAGTAGAAACAAGCAAAGCTATCTCAGTGTAACAAACCACTTTTCTTCATAAATAGACTCCCTCATTAAATTGACTATAGCTGTAACAGCAGAGTTTTTTCTTTTAAGAAATAATATTATGTGTGGGGCCAGTAGGCAGTGTAGTGATTAAGGTTCTGGACTCTCATATGACCAACTGCGGTTCGAGCTCCAGACCTGGCAGCTTGAAAATCACACCGGGTATGATCCCAAGAGGAGAATGGAAGAGAAGGGACTGTGGTGTGGCCATCTCCCTGAGGGGCGGGGTACGGGGTGATTTCTCGTTTTCCCTCTCTCTAGCTCTCTGTTTCTCTCCAATGAGCACACTGTGTCCCATGGCAAAAACCTAATAGAGAAAGAAAGAATGCTGTGTGGATTATATCAGATTCTACTGGGAAAGCACTGGTTGGGGTTACTGTTTTTAAAAATTTTATTTTGCTACAAAAACATCTAGGATAAATAAGATCAAAAAAGAAAAAAAAAGGAAGAAAGATATAGGCTGCACATGTGGCAATGTATGAGGGGGTCTTCAAAAAGTTTATGGAAACTTTGAATTAAAGTATGAGTTAATTTTGATTCCTAAAATATTGAAATTCATGTCTCGCTTTTTTTTCATAATACATGTTTCTTATGACCTTTTTAAAGACTCCTTATATTAATAACCCAATATTTTAAAAGTGCCTAGTATATCAGCCTGCACTTACGTGACTAAATTGAAATACCTGAGACTGGGTGATTTATAATGAATAGAAGTTTATTTGGCTTGTAATTTTGGTGGCTAGGAAGCCCAAGGGCCTGAGACTGGCATTTAACTGTCATCTAATATACATCACAATATGGTTAGGAGAAGGGGGCAGGCCAGCAGCCTAGAAAAAGGAGAAGAGTAAATAGACTTTTCCACTTCCCCCGTTTGTCCCTCCCACACTTCCAACCAATTAGATGGGTGCTTTTCCATTACCTTCACCCCTTAAAATCTTACTACCTCTGAAAGTCATTACACTAGGGACCAAGCTTCCAGAATGTAAACGTTTAATGGACAAATCATTATCCAAACTATCGCATCTAGTGAACAAGTAATAACAAGAAGAAAAACTTTACAATAGGAAAAATGGCAAAAGGATTTTGTCTTTTGTGGGGGGATGGGTTACTTGGCATCTCAATGTCTATCTAGTGCAGGCCACATTTGGTTGCAGGAAAGAAAGCCCCCATTTTTCACTACAGAAGCCAAGAAGGGCAGACAATCTTGCCCTTCGACAGATATGTTCAGGCATGTGCTTAGGCTCGATCAGGTACTTCTACCTGGCACTCTGAGTCTTAACAAATGAGGAGAAAGAGAGGCAATTGAGAATTTATTCACAGTAGAGCTGAGAGTCCCGAGGCAGTGGCCGTGGTATTACAAAAGATGCCAGTGATGCCATTGTAACTGTTCTGTACGATGGTATTAGACGGCCTGCATGTCCCACTGCCAGACCTTCTTTACTGAGTCTGGTTCTCCAAACTTCTCATCGATTCTGTGGACTTCCTTCCAGCAAAATCTATTTCTAGCTAGGTAATCAGAGTTGGCTTTTGTTGCTTATAACTAAGAATCTGAACTGATTACATAAATGAACTGATGGTTCCCAGATGAAGGGATATATGTAGAGAACAAACAAAGGAAAAGATGCATGACCTCACTAATAATGAAGAAATAGTATAGTGGAATTCAAAAAGTTTGTGAAAAAATTGGGAACCAGCAGTTAGCATTATGGCTATGTCGCTGGACTCCTAGGTAGTCGACCGCAGTTCACGCCCCGGACCCGGTGGCTTAAAACTCACGCTGGGCACGTGTGCGTGCGTGCCCAAGATCCCGAGAGGAGAATGGAGGAGAAGGGATTGTGGCGTGACCATCCCTCCTGGGGGGTGATTTCTTGCTTTCTGTCTCTATGTCTCTCTCTCTCTGTCTGGAGAGCGCACGGCCCTATAGCGAAAAAAAAACTCTCCAAAAGAAAAAGTTTGTGAAAAAATGGAATAAAAATACAAGTTAATTTTGGTGTAAGAAATTTTGAAATCCATGCATAGTTATTTTATAATATGCATTTTTCATGAACTTTATTTGAAAATTCCTCATAAGTGGAGAGAAAAAAATCCTTTTTCCTACATTAGCAATAATTTAAAAAATCATCAGAATCTAATGTTGGCAAGGGTATAGGAAAACAAACAATCTTAACCTGTTAATGGACATACAAATTGATAAAACATTTCCATCCGGTCAAGTAGAAATGTATACAATTTTAAATGGGTATACCCTTTGATCAGAAGTTCCATAACTAGCAACTTATCTTAAAGAGATTGTCAAGGCACAGCAGCCAAGTTTATAATTTAAAAAGTAAACAACCTAAATAGCCATCAGTAGAAAATCATTAAATTATAATAAATCCTTACCAACAATATCATTCAACAATTTAAAAACCCAGGTTGTATCTGTATTTACTGAGAAACCTCACAAGAGCATGTATGAAAGAGAAGTTGCAGAAGTACAAGTATCATGTCATATAAAAACGGTGGTAGATAGCATTCTAAGACGCCTCCACAATCTCTGTCTTTTGGTGCTATACCTGTGAAAATGGGTTTTACAGATGTAATGAAGGTTACTAACCAGCTGACTTCGAGTTAATCAAAAAGGAGATCATCCTGGTAAGCCTGATATAATCACATGAGCCCTTTAATGGCACAGCTGAAAGCAGAAGGGGAAGTCCGAAATTCAAAGCACAAAAGAGACTCAGAGTGCCCTTACTAGCTTGAAGTGGGAGTGATGGAGGAGATCAGAGGGGAACGATAAGACAGTGGCCTTGCAGACCTGACAGCGATCCTTAGTCAACAGCCAACAAGGGGAAAAAAAAAAAAAAAAAAAAAAAAAAAAAAAAAAAAAACTCAGCTCTGTAACTACAAGAAAATAAATAGCCTGAAAGAGCTTAGAAGTTTATTTTTTTTTACCCAAAGTCATCAGATTAGAGCCTAGCATAGCGTGGGTGAGATGGGGTGTGTGGTGGTAGCACAGTGCTCCACGATGTTGAGATGACACGAGGAGGTCCCGGGTTTGCTTTCCCGTGTCTCTCTGTACAGCCAGGTACACATGCACCATCATCCTGACTAAGTATTCAGGTAGACTGTGGTGTGAGCCTCTGTTAGGGGCACTTATCTCTCTCTCTCTCATGCTCTGTCTCTGTCATGGAAGAATATATATCATTTATTGCTGCCTCTAGGTAATAAAATTTGGGTGGGGGGGATATTTATTTTTTATGTAACTCTATATTGCTTATTTTTTCTTCAAAACTAGAACTAAAAACTTAATTTTAATATGTGAAAAAATGGAAACCATGTAATATACCTGGAGGCCATCTGAATGTCTACCGATTTCTCCTGTAGCCTATGAAGAAGGAAACTTTCTTCTTCAGCATCTGAGACCAGAGAAGTGGGGTTTTAGGTCTGCTAAGTTTTTTCCTACTCCAGAATCAGGAAGAATTTCAAGGATAGAAAAGTAGGTGGTACTTAGAATCAAAAAAAGCAAGGTTCAGGTGGGCAGGTGTTGTGGTAGTTAAGGCACCAGACTCCTACATGGCCCACCTTCGTTCAAGTCCCAGACCTGACAGTTTGCTTTCTCATTTTCCTTCTCTATGTATCTCTGATAAAATTAAAAAACAGTAATAATAAGTAGAATTGAACACATAATTCTAAAAAAAAAAAAAGAAAAAAATTCAAAAAAAGAAAACCAGGCTTCAAAAGCAATCTCAACACTCACTTATCAACTTTGTTTTGCTTTGCTCTTTATTTAGGAAATGGACATATATTAACACCTAATGTAAGGCTGTTGCAAAGAGTAGCCATAATATATCTGTGAAAATATTTAACTAAGTGGCAGATGCATAATAATGGCCAACATGCGTTAAATGCTTACAGTTTGCCAGGCACGGTTTTATGGCTTTAGGTCCTTGCTACTGAAAACATGATGCAGCCTGCAGCTTATTAGACATATAGATTCTCAGCCCCCAACCTAAACCTACATAGAATTTAAATTACATTTTAAAAAACATGGACTTCGGGCCAACCAGTGGTGAGGTGATTAAGGTAACTGGATCCCACATGGCCTTCTACACAGTTTGAGTCCCAGACCCAGGGGCTTGAAAGACGTGCCAGATGTATGTGTACATGTAGCCATGCCCCAAATCCCAAAAGTAGGAAGAAATGGAGAAGAAATTGTGCCGAGACATCCCCCATTAGGGTGCTTTCTCATTTTTTCTCTCCCGTCTCTCTCTCCATCTATCTCTTTCTGGCAAGCACATACACCATCTGGTGAATTACAAAGAAAGAAGAAAAATTATCAATCAAAAGAAGAAAAAAGAAACGCAAACTTATTTTAAATAATATGAGAGGGCACAGGAAAAGAAACAATAATTAGAGTAAAGACATACTCCTTAAAATGGGAGAATATGTTTGCAAACTCTGTCCCAGATAAGAGACCAATAACCAGAGTATACAGAGAACTCAAGTAGCTTACCCGAATATATATATATATATATATTCAATTCGATTAAAAGATGGGCAAATAAACTGAACAGACAATTTTCCAAAGAAGACATATAAATAGCCAAAAAACAAATGAAAAAATGCTCCAAATTCCTTATCATAAATGAGATGCAAATCAAAACTACAATGAGATACCATCTAACTCGTCAGAATGGCTAAGATTAATAAAGGAAAGAATGATAAATGCTGGCCAGGCTGCGGTGAAAAGGGAACTCTCCTACACTGTTGGTGGGAATGTACATTAATTATAGCTGCCGTGGAGAATATGGAGGTTCCTCAAAAACCTACAAACAGAACTACCGTATGATTCAGCAATTCCACTCCTGGGTATCTACCCAAAGGTTAGGAATACACTCAGCTGGAAAAATACTTGCACATCCATGTTTATTGCTGCATTAGTCACAACGATTAAGATAGAATCAACTCGAATGTCCAAGAACAGAAGAATGGATTGAAAAAGTGTGACACATATACGCTACAGAATACTACTCAGCCGTAAAAACAATGAGACTGGCATTTGATAGAAAGTGGATGAATATGGAAGATTTGCTTCTAGGTAAAGCAAGCCAGACTACCAAAGAGGGGCATTGCGTCCTCACTTAATATATACTGAGCATCTCCCCTTATGGCAGAAACTGACAGACTGGAAGGTATAATAAGCAACTGTGGCTATTAGAGACAGCATGGGAAGAAGTTGGGTAATGGAGGGTTGGGAGGAAGGGAATCAAGGGAGAAAAGAAAAACAAAATACTTACTAGACACAAAAGTGGAAAATTATCTGTTGAAGATGATGTATGTAGTAATGTCTTTGACTGGACTAATATACAGTGTATTGATGCTGGGAAAAATATTTTGTATGCTGTAAAGATGTACAAGTGGTTAAATGTAAAAAAAAAAAAAGAAAGAAAAAGTTGTCATAACAATAGTATGAGAGTAATAGGTACCTTGGTAGAGACTTAAATGTTTTCCTTCTTTATTTTTATATTATTAATTTGCATAATTAATTTTTTTCTCATAGATAACGTAGCAAAATGGCATTTGACAAAGCAGCTGGCATACAGGAAAAGTTGAATACAAGTTGTTTAAAAAGAAAAAAAAAAACTTTAGCCCAGCACTCAAGCCCAGTCACAAGTTCTATTTCTGCAATGAAATATAATGAAATCCTTTCTGCCATTATTCCAGATGAGGAGAACTACCATGTACTACCTAGACTGAAATGGTGTTCGCATGGACTTGGTGGCCTGCGACCTCGATTCTTTTTGTGCAGTACACAATACACAATACAAATGCAAATCAGTGGTGTTTACAATGATGATCTACCCTGTTTTTTATTTCTCTTTTTATACCAATGTCTTGGAGCCAGCAGGTGGTGTGGTGGTTAAGGCACTGGACTCTCCATGGCTGACTGTGGTTCGAGTCTCAGACCTAGCAGCTTGCTTTCTCACTTCCCTCTCTCTCTCTCCCTCTGTCTCTCTGTGGTGAGCACACATGTCCTATAGAAAGTTAAATAATCACAATAATAATAATTAAATTAATCATTCTTTTTAAGATATCAGTCTTATCAAATGTGTACCCTTGAAAAATTCCAAATACCAGAATTCTTTGCCTAAAACTGATAACTTCTATTATTATCATACATCCACAGTTCCTTCTTGTGCATGCAGGGTCCTAAGTTGAAAATTGCTCTTTAGCAAGCAGTATAGTTCTATAGCAAATTACATCCACACGATGAAGACTCAAGTGGAAAACATTTTCTTTAGACACAAAAATTTCTCAAACTAGAATCACTAAACATTCCGAACTCTTTCTCAGAAGTAAAAAAAAAAAAAAATCTAAGAATGAATATTGTGTTACTATTAATTAGCAATGATGAAGCTAAGGATTTTCTTTTTTTTTTTTTTTTTTTTTTTTTTTGAGAGGTTTTTATGCTATAGGGTGCATGCGCTCACCAGGAAGACAGAGAAGGACAGAAAGCAAGAAATCATCCCCTGGAGGGGATGGCCACACCGCAATCCCTTCTCCTCCATTCTCCTGTTGGGATCTTGGGCAGGCATGCACACGCACCCGGCGTGAGTTTAAGCCACTGGGTCCGGGACTCGAACCACATTGACTACATGGGAGTCCAGTGACATAGCCTTTACGTCGACTGCTGGTCCCACTAAGGATATTTTTTAATAATTTTTAAAAATTATTTTATTTAACTTTCTTTCTGTTTTCCTTTCTTTATTCTAATTTGACCAGAGAGGAACAAAGTGAAAGAGAGAGAGAGAGGGAAAGTGAGAAAGCAAGCCACCAGGTCCAGGACTTGAACCATGGTTGGTCACATGGGAGTCCGGTGCCCTTAACCACTACACCCAAGCTAAGGATCTCTTGAAGTCCTGTTGGTGAAGCTGTCATCCTGCTTCACCAGAATGGCTTTCTGTTATTGAACAGACAGTGAATGGAGCATGCCCTTCTTTAATAGTTAATGGAGAGTAGGTGCAAAGAGAAAATTCCATTGATCTTGGGAGGAGCTTGGAAGAGTTAGTGATGATAACTACTCTCCTTTGCTAGCCAATTTCTAAGGTTGATGGTGTTCACCTTAGACGAGGTCCTATTTATAAGTAGCATGGATGAGCCTTGAATCCAGCCAGGCCAGATCCAGAGTCTGTGCTCAGAACCTCCCTACCATTGTCTCATTTAACTCTCACGGCATGCTCCTTGATTGTTTGAGTCCCATTATATCATCGCTGTTTTTTTTTAAAGAAACAAAAACAAACCATGACTTAGAGAGGCAAAGTGTCCTCTTTTAAGATCACCTAGCTGTTAAGAGTGATAAACTGGAATTTAATCCCAGGCCCAATTGACATTGAGCTTTGGTTCATTAACCATTTGACAATCCTATCACTGAGTTTAAAAATCTAAATGTTACAATCTACTGCCATATTAAGTGACATACATATTGCTTATAGTTAGAATGTAATAGGAGAGGAAAGTATCTGGAAGTCATTGCTGGTTGGTAGAAAAGACTATAAAGGTAATTTCACCACCAGGTTTCCTGGATGACCCAGTGCAGTACACGTGAAATGTTTATCACTTAAAACAAGTATCTGGAACCCCTAAAGACTGTTATTCCAGAATATACTGTTCTCAGTCTTCATCAGAAACCTCTGGGTGGGGGGCAGAGTAGGAGAGGAAGCATAGAGAAACAACACTCCTGAAACAAAGTTAAATAGAAATAAACACTTGGGCCAGAACAGCCCTTCTTCAAGAGACAGTCTGCTCCATGGCTCCTGAGATGTAGACATGCTGGGAGGAAGGAAGAGGTCCCACTCCTAACTGGGCCTCCAGCATACAAAATCCCACATGCCCTTCTTCAAGAGACAGTCTGCTCCATGGCTCCTGAGATGTAGACATGCTGGGAGGAAGGAAGAGGTCCCACTCCTAACTGGGCCTCCAGCATACAAAATCCCACATGCCCTTCTTCAAGAGACAGTCTGCTCCATGGCTCCTGAGATGTAGACATGCTGGGAGGAAGGAAGAGGTCCCACTCCTAACTGGGCCTCCAGCATACAAAATCCCACATGAACAGCCCTTCTTCAAGAGACAGTCTGCTCCATGGCTCCTGAGATGTAGACATGCTGGGAGGAAGGAAGAGGTCCCACTCCTAACTGGGCCTCCAGCATACAAAATCCCACATGGTAGGAAAACCCCTTTCATATCTCCTGTCTCTGAATCAATCTTGGTCTCTCTCTACCTCTCACTCTCTCTCTCTCTCTCTCTCTCTCTCTCTCTCTCTCTGTCTGTCTTTTTTTTAATTTTTGCTTTTTAGAATTTTTTAAGGTGAGGCGTCTTACAGGGCCCTTTGGCCCCTCCCTCCTAGGCCTTTGGTTTGTTAATAATCCCCTCTGCTCCTCCCAGAACAGCCCTTCTTCAAGAGACAGTCTGCTCCATGGCTCCTGAGATGTAGACATTTCTAGCGCGCCGCGCGGTTTTCTAATTTTTGATTTTTATTGAAATTTTTTTAATATTAATTTTTGTTTTTTAGATTTATTCCAAAGTTTTTCTCTTCTTTTTCTCTGTTTCTTGTCTGTTTTTTGTTGTTGTTGGTATTGTTTCCCTCTCTCTGCTTCCTTTTCTGCACACTTCCCAACGCTCGTATTAATCTTCAAAATTTCGGGAAGAAACCGACCACCCACCAGATGACTAGAAATCGCTGCAGGACCACAAGAAATATGGAGAAGCAGGAAAATGCCTCTCCTCCAATTGAAACGGATAGCTCCTCTTCATCCACACACAGTTCAAGGGAATTCATGGAAATGTCTGATAAACAATTCAGATCACTCATAATGGCAAAGCTAACAGAGAGCAAAGAGAAGAGAGACAAGGATCTGCTGAAGGGGAAGGAGAAAAGAGTTGAAGAGTTCTAGGAGGTGAGGAAATTCATGCAAGATCTAAAAGAGGAGTTTCACACTTTACAAAAGAATCAGATGGAGCTGTTAGAGATGAAGGATATAATACAAGAAGTCAAAATCTTCCTTGAAAGTATTAAAAGCAGACTAGATCATTCAGAAAATGGAATCTCTAATGTAGAAGAGAAAATGGCTGGCCTAGAAAGGTCCACCATAAAGACTGAGATAATGGCCCAAAACTTTGAGAATAATATGCAAGAAGTACTAGATACAATTAAACGTCCAGGGGCGGCAGTCGGGGGCTCCGCTCCGCGTGCCGGCGCATGGGGTTGGGGAGGCGGGCGCGGGGGCTCCACTCCACGTGCTGGGGCGCGGGGTCAGGGCGCGGGGGCTCCGCTCCACGTGCCCTTCTGGAGTTCCGGCCCGATTGGGGCTCTGCCCCGCGTGCCGTGGCCGGGGCTCTGCCCCCCGCGTGCCGTGGCCGGGGCTCTGACCCTGCGTGCCGTGGCCGGGGTCTGCCCCGCGAGCCGTGGCCGGGGTCTGCCCCGCGTGCCGTGGCCGGGGCCTGCCCCCCCGCGTGCCGTGGCCGGGGCTCTGACCCTGCGTGCCGTGGCCGGGGTCTGCCCCCGCGAGCCGTGGCCGGGGTCTGCCCCGCGAGCCGTGGCCGGGGCCAGCCCCGCGTGCCGTGGCCGGGGTCTGCCCCGCGAGCCGTGGCCGGGGTCTGCCCCGCACCCCCGCGTGCCGTGGCCGGGGTCTGCCCCGCGAGCCGTGGCCGGGGCCTGCCCCGCGTGCCGTGGCCGGGGCTCTGACCCTGCGTGCCGTGGCCGGGGCCTGCCCCGCGAGCCGTGGCCGGGGTCTGCCCCGCGAGCCGTGGCCGGGGCCTGCCCCGCGTGCCGTGGCCGGGGCCTGCCGCCGCGTGCCGTGGCCGGGGCTCTGACCCTGCGTGCCGTGGCCGGGGTCTGCCCCCACGAGCCGTGGCCGGGGTCTGCCCCGCGAGCCGTGGCCGGGGTCTGCCCCGCGTGCCGTGGCCGGGGTCTGCCCCGCGAGCCGTGGCCTGGGCCTGCCCTGCGTGCCGTGGCCTGCCCCGCGAGCCGTGGCCTGGGCTTGCCCCGCGTGCCGTGGCCGGGGTCTGCCCCGCGAGCCGTGGCCGGGGCCTGCCCCCACGTGCCGTGGCCGGGGCTCTGACCCTGCGAGCCGTGGCCGGGGTCTGCCCCGCGTGCCGTGGCCGGGGTCTGCCCCGCGAGCCGTGGCCGGGGTCTGCCCCGCGAGCCGTGGCCCGGGCCTGCCCCGCGAGCCGTGGCCGGGGTCTGCCCCGCGTGCCGTGGCCCGGGTCTGCCCCGCGAGCCGTGGCCGGGGCCTGCCCCCACGTGCCGTGGCCGGGGCTCTGACCCTGCGAGCCGTGGCCGGGGTCTGCCCCGCGTGCCGTGGCCGGGGTCTGCCCCGCGAGCCGTGGCCGGGGTCTGCCCCGCGAGCCGTGGCCCAGGCCTGCCCCGCGAGCCGTGGCCGGGGTCTGCCCCGCGAGCCGTGGCCGGGGCCTGCCCCGCGAGCCGTGGCCGGGGCTCTGACCCCGCGAGCCGTGGCCGGGGCCTGCCCCGCGTGCCGTGGCCGGGGCCTGCCCCGCGTGCCGTGGCCGGGGCCTGCCCCGCGAGCCGTGGCCGGGGTCTGTCCCGCGAGCCGTGGCCGGGGTCTGCCTCGCGTGCTGCATCAGCTGATGGCCGTCTCTGCTTCCCTGAGCCGCGTTCCTGAAACTGTGTTCCATGGAGATTCACCTACATTTGCGGGGCTGCACGAGACCCACCCTTGGTCCAGCCCTGAGTGGAGTCTACGTTCCCTCTTGTTGGGAACTTTATGATCTGATAATTGGAGAAAAAAAAAATCATGTTTATCATAAAAAATAATTAGAATAATAATAATAATGATTGGGGGATACATAGGAAAGATATTGAATGTTGAAGTGGGGAGATTAATGTCTCTGTACTGACTGACATGTATGGCATTCTCTTTTGAAAAAGCAATGTAATACACTGTAAAGTTATATGTAATTCAATGTAACAAAAAATGGATAATAATAAAAAAAAAAGAGAAAAGAAGAAGAAGAAAAAAAAAAAAAAAAGAAATAAACACTTGGATTATATTTGGGTCAACGTAAAAAAATCCAATAGATTCAATAATACCCCCCAAAAGCTTTTCTGACCAAATTGCTTATGATAAGAGAACTAGAAGATGTTTAAAAAAAAAAAACTAGAAAATAATTATGGGAAAAAATTCACCCATGCATAATTAAATTATTATCATAGGGTTATTAAATTATTATTATAAGCTTATTCAATTATTGGGACCAGCAGTTGCCATAATGGCTATATTATTGCTGGACTTCTATGTAGTCAACCACGGTTCGAGTCCTGGACCAGGTGGCTTAAACTCATGCCAGGCGTGTGTGCATGCGTGCCCAAGATCCCAAGAGGAGAATGGAGGAGAAGGGATTGCAGCATGGCCATCCCTCCTGGGGGGTGATTTCTTGCTTTCTGTCTCTCTGTCTCTCTGTCTCTCTGGTGAGCTCACACACCCTACAGCAAAAACCTCTCAAAAAAAAATTATTAAATTATTATTCCAGTGTGATTTTTCCCCCTACTTCTTAACATTTTTCTAAACTTTCTAGTTTTTATGGTAAAAGTACATTTCTTTTAAGATAAAAACTAAATTTCTAAACTTTAGAGAAAATAGCTGGTTGTAACTTTAAAATGAAAATTGAAATATCCAGTGGTATAATGCAGTTTTTACTTATCAAGGCCTTGCTCTGGATTGGGCTTTGGATAAGGGAATGCTGTGGCTGGTTTGATATTCTACCCAGATCACTGAAACATTATCCATATCAGAAATAAGCTTGCTTCGTTTTCTTATCTTTCAGATGTTTACTGGAGTAGCAATAACTTTTCCTTTGCATTTATAACTTGACTAGTTCTGGTGCAAGAGGCCTAGCTTTCAGCCAGTCTTTACTTTTTTTTTTTTTTTTTTTTTTAAAGAGATTTTTGCTATAAAACATGTGTGCTTGCTGGAGAGACAGAAACAGGACATGAGAAATCGCCCCCCATGGGAGATGGCCATACTGCAATCCCTTCTCCTCCATTCTCCTCTTAGGATCTTGGGCAGGCACACATACATGGCCGGCATGAGTTTCACTCCATTGGGTTCAGGACTCAAATCACATGGGAGTCCAGCGCCTTAATCACTACACCACCTGCTGACCCCTCATCTTAACTTTTAACCTCCCTTCCACACTAAGCTTAATTATTTCTACCTTTCAACCAAAAATGAGAAACACGGAACTTTTTTTCACTTGAATATTTTTAAAGACATTGTAGCGTTCTTTTATTTGGTTAAAGTTACATGTTTGTGTGTCTCAGGGAGCAGGGAGGCCTGAGGAATGGAGAGAGAGGGGAATATCCAGTGGGTGGAGCAGTCAGAACATCCAAACATGTATCAGTTAAGTTCAGCGTCTTATAGGGGCATCATTTAGGGGAGCCGGAACAATCACAATAACATCAGAGAACACAGAGCACAGGTCACCGTGACAGTACAATGATCACGAAAAAGTCTGAAATACTGTGAGAGCCACCAACACATGACATACTTACTGACACAAAACAAGTACCTGCTATTCAAAAAAGGAAACTGATAGATTTGCTTGACACAAGGTTGCCACAAACTTTCTTTTTGTAAAAACACACTATCTGTGAAACACAATAAAGTGTGCACACTAAAACAAGGTATGCCTGTATAGCCAAGTAAATGGTATGTTGCTTCTTAGAGCTTCCATAACAGAGTACCATAAACTGGACGGCTGAAGTGACAGAAATTTTGGATAGGCCCAATAGGCTAGTACTCAAGGGAGCCAGAATCCAAATGGCTGACTGGTTAAAATCCTGGTCCCCCAGTGTCTCAAGAAACATACCGGGTACATGTCTGCACACCAAAAACTGGACAGAGTGGAGAAATAAAGGATTTGTGGTGTGATCACATCCTATGGGGCGGGGGGGTCTTTCTCTCTCTCTCTCTATTGGTCTCTCTGTCTCTCTCTGGAGACCACACGTATACTCTTACAATTAAAAAAAAGGAAAAGGAAAAAAATTATTCTTTCACAGTTTTGGACACCGGAAGTCCAAACTCGAGGTGTTCTTGAGTCTTCTTATTCCACAGCAGCTGGGAGTCCTCGGTGCTCATTGACTCGCAGTTCCAGTGCTCAATCTCTGCCTGTCTGCATATAGCATTATCTTTTGTATGTCTCTGTGTCCAAACTTCCCTCATCATATAAGGACACAATTCATATTGGATTAGGGCTATCTCATCAGTATAGCATCATCTTAATCAATTACATCTGATGACCTTATTTCCAAATAATATTACATTCAGAAGTACTAGGAATTAGGACTTCAACATATCTATTTGGGGGAGCTCAATTCAACCCAAAGTACTGGGTTATGTGTATTATATTATTTAGAGTCCTTTCCTTCCAATGCTTTTGAAATCAGCCTTCATTAAATACCTATTCCTTAGTACCTAATCACTGTGTGCCAGGCACTTTTGTTGATTGTGGCTCTTAATGCTTAAGTTTACGTGTTAACAGATAATTGACAGATAAATTAGCGACAAATAATTATTGACTATGTCTCTCTTTCTATAACCCCTCTTTTTGTAAGAAAAGGCTTAAATACACTAAAGAGGTTGTTATCTGAAAACACACACACACACACAAAGAGAATATTTTTGAAATATAGATAAATGGACTTAAAGTTGAGGTTCCCTGGTATCAGGACCACATGTGTAGCATCAGCATAGGATGATACTATCAGCATTTATATCTGCATCATTGTAAGGGAAATTCAGACCAAAAGAAAATCCGTTCCTTTGGGTCCCACACCAAGGCCACGATGGGGAATGAAAATAGCTCACGGGTACTTTCCAAACACACTTATGGAAAAATAAATGATTGTGGTTGAAAAGCAAAACCCACCCCACCCCCAACCCTTGAGAATCTACAAGCTTGGCAACACTCTTCCAACTGTAATTAATTTTATACACTACTTAGAATGATTCAGTTCCCCACTTAGGAGAGGATAAGAGCCAAAAGATTAGAAAATCTTTCCCATCGTTTTCCTTTGCACAGTTTACGGAAAGAACCCATAGGCAAAGTTGTTTGCATTTGAGGTGTTCCTCCAGTTTGCTTCTTAACTGAGAACCTAGAAGGGAATGTAGGATAATACCCTGAAACTCCTGGTTTGGGAAAGGTTGGAAGAAGATAAGTTAATCTTGTTTTGGTCATAGTTGCATAACAAGACTGAGACTCCTTTCTAACCTAAAATAATTTCAGGCCAAAATACACATACACACACACACACACACACACACACACACACACAATTAATGGGAAACTTTTCTCCATGTCTGTATGCCTAGTTTTTTCATCTAATATGAAGACATTATGGATGTAAAACATGCCTTTGCTCTCTTACTAGAGAATGTAGCTAGTGTCCACTCAGGCAGTAGATGAGCACTGCAAGCATCTTCAGGTCAAGGTCATAGTTGCACATATGAATCTAATAAAAATTATATAAGCATAATATCCAAAACATAAAGAATATATCATAAAAATAAAAGACAGAATGTAATAAGTTTATAAGGAGCACAGTTATCATGTAGTAGAAAGAGTATTAGCCTAACCAAGTGTTTGAATTTCTGAGTCCGCAATTCACTAGTTGTGGGATCTTTAGCAAATCCCTTAGCCTCTGGGCCAGAATGTCTTCATCACTGTGTTGTTACAGGCACTGCATGAGAATATGTAGAAATTTAACACCTAAAGCTTTGTCCTCTAAGTAGCTTCTGATATGACAACAGAAAAAACAGACATGAAGTCAAGACTAATTGCAAGGTATGCCTAAACAAGAGTATGATGCTTGATACATACGAATAATAATAACCATATTTATAGGATTATTTTGAGAAATAAATGCAATAAGGTACACGAGAATGCTTAATACATTTTAAAACAACTTTTGAAGATTTTATGCTATGACTACATTTCCAATAGGCCAGTTCTGCTATTTTTATTGCACTATTTGATTAAAACATTCACCATGTCATTCTCACAGCAAGGCAGTGTTGGGACACTCGTATTCAATGTGTATGAATCCCAAGATGATTTAGACAAGTATTTTTGTGTCAGCTAAGAAAGATTAAGTTGCTTTCCTCTTCTGCCCTCTACCATGAACTATGATCCAGATATGCAACAACGTGGTATCACATCTGAGAGATTTGCACCTACTCATACCTATACCGTGGCAATCTCTTCCTTATGATGAAAGAAAACACAGTTCAAAACCTATGTTGGACTGAAATATATATTTTTTTGACTAGTTGAATCATAAAGTTCCTTCTATCCCCAATTATTTTTTTTCACCTTTACCATAAAGACCATATAGGATATGGAGCTTAGAAAGATTGTAGAATAAATAACAAGGGGAAATTAGCAGAAAACACTGCTAATAGATAGATACACTGAAGTTAAGCTCTTACAATAGAACTATGCATGATTGCAGTGTGAGTTTTACTTCTTTGGGTTATGTAGAAATGTCTCAAATTCTATTCATTTTCCCTGAGCGAGTGTAACCATGTGTTGGGTACATAGTGTAAGTCTACCAAATTCCAAAGAACCTACTAGCGGTTGAGCAAAGGGAGGGCTTACTGAAGCTAATAGGCATCTCTGTTCACACTTTTCAAAGACACAAATAGGGGATCACTTTATTTGATTTTATAATGGAGGAGCCAGGGAAAGCCTACTTGTGGAGAGTAAATGCTATGCCTTAAATAACCATAAAACAATGATCTGTGTCAGCTCATGGCAGGCAGAAACCAGATTAATTTTGGAACACAGCATGTTAGGAAAAAAATCTATTAATTTTAACCCCCTAAAGACTGCTGATGCCACTTTTCTTGGGCTGGAAGTCCTCCCTCCTGTTGGGCAGCAGTAAATTAGTGCCAGTAATTTCAACTTGCGGATGAAGTCTGTGGCTGAGAACCAGGAGTCACTGCTGGGAGACAGGAATCCACAGCTCAACAGCTGTGCCTCCTAATGTGTGTTCAAACTTAAATAACTGCAATTCAGGTAGCTTACCAGGAGCGTGAGAGTCATTTCAGCCTCGGAAACTTGAAATTCTATTCATAAATATAATAAATGGATTGAATAGCCAGCCCACCTTTACTTTAATGACTGACATTCCCATGAAACAAAAACCTGAACCAAACCAAAACCTTGGCCACAAAATGCATTAAGGCTGTCCATAAAATATATGCAGATAAAATATAGAATATAAATATAAATAAAACACAGGATGTGAACATTTAACAAGACTTGAAATGAAAGTATGTGATGTCCGTTGAGAACAAAGATTTAGGTCAGGAAATACATTAAGTATGTCTTACTTTCATGATTAATGAACTTTGTAAAACAACAACAACAAAAACACAACATTTTAGCAGCAAAAAATGAAGGTTTGTCTCATCTGAGCTTGGCTGTAAGCCTTGGACTGGGGCTAGGTCTGGGCCTACCAGTATTTCATTCTTCTTGGACCAGCACCGAAGAGCTGATCTGCTCACTTAAGGGTTACATTGGTTGAAGCAGGTCACGTGAGCTAATGTGAAGTCCAAAAGTGGAGAACATACTTTTCTCCCCATAGTTCCAAGGCAAGAATATAAATGGATCTTACTGTGTCAGAAGAGTGAAGGACTGCAACCAGTAATCCAGACCACAACACTCTGGGTGTCAGAAGCAGAGCATGTCACTTTTGTCCACATTAGCGCCTCTGTGTCAGGAAACCATAACACCACAATAAGAAAAAAAGAGTTCGTGATCATTGGAGCTGGAAAGAACCTTAGTCTAATTCTCTCACTTCGTAGATGAGGAAATTGAGGCACCAAAAGAGGAAAGGCCTTGCCCACAGTCACATAACTGAGCAGCGGGCCTACCAAGTTTGGGCAATTCACCTTCCAATACACAGCAGCAGAACGCACCAGGGGAAGGAGACTAACCTTCTCCACAAGCAACAGGTATCAGTTCCACTTTCATCAAAAGGTCATAAAGATGGAACATGATTTATAAATTTCAAATGTTTTCTGAACATAGACTTGCTGGGCCTCCTGGAAACCTCTACCAATAATGCACATTTTACATATTTACACATTAGTTGAACATAAATTTCAAAACTAACTGTTATGCCTAACTTAATAAAAATGATGCCGTCTGCCTGTACTCTGTAATCTTTACCCCTCCTCAAATGGAAGCAGGAAGATAGTAAATTGTTGTCAAATTTATGCCAGTTTGTTATTTCCCCTGAAGATACCAACCAATTCACCCTTGGAAGTCTCCAATGCTTCACTCTCCACCCAGTGAGTCCACACTTGGAGCCCTCTCATGACACCCAAAAATATCCCACTTTTGGGACCAGCAGTTAGCGTAATGGCTATGTCGCTGGACTCCCACGTAGTCGACCGCGGTTCGAGTCCCGGACCCGGCGGCTTAAACTCACGCCGGGCGCGTGTGCGTGCGTGCCCAAGATCCCGAGAGGAGAATGGAGAAGAAGGGATTGCGGCGTGGCCATCCCCCCTGGGGGGTGATTTCCTGCTTTCTATCTCTCTGTCTCTCTGTCTGTCTGGCGAGCGCACGCGCCCTATAGCAAAAACCTCTCCGAAAAAAGAAAAGAAAAAAAAAATATATCCCACTTTTTTCTCTATAGACCTTAATCCTCCTTTCTTCATAAAAATACATTTATACAATATTACAAAGCTGTGGTAATAAAGACAGCATGGTATTGGCACAGAAACAGACATGTGGACCAATGGAACAGAATAGAGTCCCCAGAAATAAGTGCCCAAACATACAGTCAACTGATCTTTGACAAGGGGTACCAGTCAATCCAGTGGGAAAATGAAAGCCTCTTCAGCAAGTGGTGCTGGAGAAACTGGACTTCCATTTGCAGAAAGATGAATCTGAACCCCTACCTCTCTCCTTTGACAAGAATCAAGTCAAGGTGGATCAAGGATCTAAATCTAAGACCTCAAACTATAAAGCTGCTCCTGGAGAATGCTGGGGAAACTCTGGGAGACATTGGTGTAGGGAAAGACTTCCTAAAGAAGACCCTCAAAGCAGAGTCCATCGTCCACAAAATAGACAAGTGGGATTACATCAGACTAAGAAGTTTCTGCATGGCCAAAGACACAGTAGTTAGTGTGAATCGACAGCCCTCAGAATGGGAAAATATTTTTGTAAATGTTGCATCAGATAAGGGACTGATAACCAGAATACACAAGGAACTAAAAAAGGTGTTTGGAAAAAAGATGAGCAACCCTATTAAAAGATGGGAGAAGGAGATGAAGAAAACACTCTCTAAAGATGACATACGAATGGCCAAAAGGCATATGAAAAAATGTTCAACCTCCCTCATCGTAAGGGAAATGCAGATAAAAACAACAATGAGGTACCACCTAACCCCAGTCAGATTGTCTAATATTAAAAAAACAAAAAATGATAAGTGTTGGCGGGGGTGTGGTGAAAGGGGAACTCTTTTACACTGCTGGTGGGAATGTAGATTGGTCCAACCACTGTGGAGAATAATTTGGAGATTCCTCAAAAATCTACAGATAGATCTGCCATATGATCCAGAGATCCCACTCCTCGGTATCTACCCAAAAGACAGAAGAATCCTTCATTGGAAAAGTGCTTGCACATCGATGTTTATTGCGGCACTATTCACAATTGCTAAGTCATGGAACCAACCCAGATGCCCCCGTATGGAGGAATGGATTGAAAAACTGTGGCACATATACTCTATGGAATACTACTCAGCCATAAAAACCAACAGAGCCCTGGCTTTTGACAGAAAGTGGAAGAATATGGAAGATGTACTGCTGAGTGAGGCAAGCCAGGCTATGAAGGAGAGACATTGTATGTCCCCACTTAACATATACCGTTTGTCTGCATTCTATGTCTGAAACTGATTGACCAACAGTTGAACAAACACAAGAGATGGGTGTGAATGTCAGATGAGGTGTATGTGGAGGAGTAGGGCCCAACGAAAGACATTTGGAGAAGGGATACAGAGGAAGAGCATTGACGGGATGGGGAGGTGTGGTGTTATCTGTTGAAGATATTTCGATCAACGGGTCTGGGGAGAAATGTTCACATATCGAAATGGTCTCATTGTAAGCCAAACAATATGATTGAAAGTATATACAAAAATAAATAAAGTAATTAAAAAAAAATACATTTATACTAGCACATTTCCTTCTTTTGTTGTTTTTAAGTTGTGAAAGCATAAATGATTTTTCTTAACAGTTTAACACCCGAGCCTAACCAGGACCACACACAAAGCCAATGTCCTGAAAAAAAGTGAACTTGAATAATTAACTATGAAAACTGCACAGAGGTGTGTTTACTGTTCCAATCAAATAAACCCTAAAACAAAACTAGTCTTTCATATGCACAGTCATGTCCTTCTGGGCTAATAGGCACAAATAATAAGCAGCTCACAGGAATGAATGCAAATGACTATCACATTTAGAGAATAAGATCCTGCATTTGTATTGAAAGAAAGGAAAGGAGGTTGGGGTGTAGTAGTAGAAAACTGTTCCAAACTCCCTGGGCTCTTCAAATATTTAGAGGATTGTCCATCAAAAGAAGAAAAGTCTTATATGGTAAGAGCTCCAGGAAATAGAACTAGGACAAGTAGGTGAAGTTAGGAAGAGAAATTATTTCTGCTCAAAATATGAAAACACTGGGTGACAATCATTGCTATCTAAAAATGTACAGGGTGGCCTCATGTGGCAGTATGTTCCAGGTCATCAGTAGTGTCTGAGAAGAAGCAAAGTGACAACTTGTCAGGGATGACATTCAGGGAATTCTTTCTTATGGTGGGTGATGAGAAGGGATGATGCTGGGAGGTGGTTTTGACTCTGATCCCATGGTTCCACCTTCCCAGCCTCCTTCCACTTCAGTGAGGCTTCCTGGGAGATAGCAGCAGTAAGGTAGGTAAGAAAAAGGACAGGGAGGGAACCAGCAGTTAGTGTAATGGCTATGTCGCTGGACTCCCACGTAGTCGACCGCGGTTCGCGTCCCAGACCCGGTGGCTTAAAACTCACGCCGGGCGCGTGTGTGTGCGTGCGTGCCCAAGATCCCGAGAGGAGAATGGAGGAGAAGGGACTGCTGCGTGACCAACCCCCCTGGGGGGTGATTTCTCGCTTTCTGTCTCTATGTTTCTCTCTGTCTGTCTGGCGAGCGCACGCACCCTATAGTGAAAACCTCTCAAAAAAAAAAAAAAAAGAAAAAGAACAGGGACAGGAATACTTGAATTTGAATCTCATTCCTACTATTTCTTTAACTAAATGAACTTGACCAAATTACTTAGCCTGGTGATTTTTAACTTCTCACCTATAACGTGCAGTTTCTACTACTACTCGTTATGAGGAATAATTATGGTACTCCATGTGAAGAGGCTAAGAGCAACAAACATGTTGAACGCCATATGGAAGGGATTCTTTTTTTTATTTTTATTTTTTTTCTTTTTTTGGAGAGGTTTTTGCTATAGGGCACGTGCGCTCGCCAGACAGAGAGAGACAGAGAGACAGAAAGCAAGAAATCACCCCCCAGGGGGGATGGCCACGCCACAATCCCTTCTCCTCCATTCTCCTCTCGGGATCCTGGGCGCGCACGCACACGCGCCCGGCGTGAGTTTAAGCCACCGGATCCAGGACTCGAACCGCGGTCGACTACGTGGGAGTCCAGCGACATAGCCATTATGCTAACTGCTGGTCCCCATGGGAGGTATTCTTATGACTCAAAGTAGGAGAAAATTAGACTTCTTCAATTCTCTTTCTTTTTCCTTATCAGTTCCACTTTTATCAAAAGGTCATAAAGATGTAATATGCTTTATAAATTTCAAATGTTTTACTTAACACAGACTTGCTGAACCTGTCTATTCTATCCATAGAATAGACATGTAATATGCTGGTGCTTTGATCTTGGACTTCCTGGCTTCCAGAACTGTAAGAAGGAAACTTCTTTATAAATTACCCCCAGGCTCAGGTATTTTGCTAGAGCAGTATAAACAGACTGACAGGCTGCCTTCAAATGACAAGAAAAAGAGGAAATCATGGCCAATGGACTGTTTCTGAGTTCTCCTGGTGCATGAGCACATTTGATTTGCCTCACTGTGTCCCCTTTTGCACCACAATCACTATTTCATTCCACTGAGAAATCTTGAGCACAGACTTGCTCCTGCCTTCCCAGTTCTAGACTCTCTGACTTTGAATGGCTCTTTTCAGACATCTTCAGCCCACAGTCCTAACCTGACCTCTCCCATCGTATCAGCTCAATTATGTACTCCACTCTATGCTGCATACATCTGCTCAACAATGTATATGTCTGAGCTCCACGGGGAAAAGACCTTGTCATTTCCACTTTCACTTTGCAGATACCACGGGTATTCCCAGCACTACATAAACAATACAAGCAGGTTAAAGGTGAGTATACTATGTGGGCAAGTTGATAAATGAAAAATGGTACCTTCTGTTTCTGACTTTAACATCTGCATTTACTAATACTTTATTTTATTTTCCTATTTGATGGAGGAAGAAAATGTCTCATTTTAATTTAAATCTACTCTGGTCATCTTTTGAAATGAAGGTCACTCTCAAGAGCTTAAATTTAAATACCAAGTTACTGTACAAAAATTTTAAAAAGCCTCTCCAGTAATCATTTATTTTAACCATTCAGTGCTCTTTCTACTAATATGTAGTGTAAATTTGATAAATGCTCGTTCAGTAAATAAACAAATGATATCCAGTGACCTTGATGACAAGACTAGGAAATAAGCAGGACTGGTGATTTGTCTCAAGTAAAAATGTATTGACTTTACATTTTTCCTTAAATTAATACATTTTGACCTGTATTATAATAGCTATTATATATATATATAATCCAATATGCATTTAGTGTATAAACACTTTTACATAGCCTGCCTAATTCCTAACTTATACCATCTGCCCCTACACCAACAACCCCACCTCCTCTAATACTCTCATAATCCTCAAATTTGAAAGCAACTGGTAGAAGTAACAAGGCACTTTCTTACTTCTGTCACTTCCAGGTCTTGTCAGAGACATCCTCTGTTCACTGGGCATTGAAAAGACCAAACAAGCCTTGACCTCAAGCTCTCCTCATGAACTTGGATAATGAAAAGTACAGTATTTGCAGTTCCAGCTACTGAGACTGCCTTGGTGCCAGCAGTGGGAAGCTCTTTCCACTGCCAAATTGTCGGTAGTGGGCGTTTGAATCATGGAAGCCTCTCAGAGAAGGTCCATAACTGCCCTCTCTCCAAACATCTCTTTCTTTCCATCCCCTCTGTACTCTCTCTAATTAAGACCTTTATCTTCTCATGCCTGGATCTCTGTCAGAACCTCCTAAATGGAGTCCCAATTTCCCGCCTTTCTTCCACTCTGTCCGCATTTCCTAATCTTCTGCAAAGCTGCTTTGCAATTACTCCCCTGCGTAGTGTCTATAATCATTTGCCCCAACACCCACCCACCAATCACCTTACTGTTAAGAAAATAATTAAGACCCTAGTAAAGCCAGAGAATGGGAAGTTTGTAAGCTCTCCCTGCTTGTGCTTTGATTATAGCACAGTCTAGGATCCCTTATTCCATTTCTGAATGATTGAACTCAATTTTGTGTTTTTAAAGTTTTTACCATAGGGAGTGTGCACCCTTTCTCTAACTTGAGACAGAGTGAGAGAAAGTAAGAAATCAGCCCCCAGGAAGGATGACTGTACCACAATCCCTTCTCCATCTCCTCTGAAGATTTTGAGCAGGCTTGCACTTATACCTGGTGTAATTTTCACTTTTCAACCACCCCTGGACTCCTACTGCTATTAGCCATGTGGGAGTCCAGCACCTTAACCACCACACCACCTGTTGCCTGCTCACCCCCCCTTATTTTTTATTGAACTCAATTTTAGCAGTGACTCCAAAGAAGACAGACTGAACTTTATGCATTCAAAAATTGATGGGTTTGGGACCAGCAGTTAGCCTAATGGCTATGTCGCTGGACTCCCACGTAGTCGACTGTGATTCGTGTCCCAGACCCAGTAGCTTGAAACTCATGCCGGGTGCGTGTGCGTGTGCGTGTGTGCCCAAGATCCTGAGAGGAGAATGGAGGAGAAGGGATTGCGGCGTGGCCATCTCCCCTGGGGGATGATTTCTCGCTTTCTGTCTCTCTGTCTCTCTCTGTCTGGCGAGCGCACACACCCTATAGCAAAAACCTCTCAAAAAAAAAAAAATTGATGGGTTAATGCCTCATGTTTTTCCAACATGGACATTTATCTGGTTTGTCCTGGAATGATTATACTGGTTGCTAAAGTATGATAATATTTTTTCTATAACTTGGCAAATAACCACTACTTCTAATCCCCTGAGTCTCCGTCCTCTGTCCCAGTGGACCTGATTCTTCATCTGCTTGTATTCTAACAACTAAATCATATCAGGGAGCTCTCAGTGCCTTGCCTAAACTGTGGCTAACATCTATTCCAATAGTCTGAACCTGTGGCTGACAGGTTGTTAAGTATTTTGATACCATTGTTATGGCCTAAATTGCCCCCCCCAAAAAAAAATTAAATGTTGAATACCTAAGAGGTGATTGTGTTTGAAGACAGAATCTTTCAACAAAGGTAATTAAGGTAAGAGGAGGTCATATAGGTAGACCCTAATCCAATACACCAGTGTGATTACAAGAAAAGGAGATTGGGACATTTGTAGGCAGATGTACACCATGTAGTGATACACGAAGAAGACAAGTGAAGGAGAGAGGTCTCAGAAAAAATCAAGTCTGCTAACACCTTGATCTCATATTTTTAGTATCCAGGACTGGGAAAAACTAAATGTCTACTATTTAACCCACTCAGTTCATGATACTTTTTTTTTGCAGCCTTAGTAAAACTATACAATCACCCTTGGGTGACAATTGACCAGGTAAACTTGGTCAGAAGTTGAGAAGGGCCCTACTGACTCCCAAGGTGGGTATTATGCATATTCAAAGGCAAGCTGATGATTGCTCACTACAGAATTTTTAAAAGAACAAAACTTTTAAGTCACGGCACTATAATCTTGATCTAATAACCTAGGGATTCCTTGATGTTCCAACTCACACACTCCTCATAATAGAAAAAACAATTTTGGAGGCCCTCAATTCTAATTTCATAGGACAAGTTGTTCTTCTTCCTTCCTTTGTTCACATTCTTGTAAAAGAAGAACCATCATCATGGGGGCTAGCAGATGGCATGGTAGTTACATTGCTGGACTCTTACATGGCCTGTAGTTTGAGTCCTGGACTCAGTGGCTTGAAAATCACTCTGTGAGTGTGTGCCCAAGATCCCAGGAGGAGAATAGAGGAGAAGGGATTGAGGCATGGCCATCCCCTCTGTGAGGGTGATTTCTCTCTCTCCCTCTCACTGTCTCTGTCTCTTTTTCTCTGTGGTGAGTACATGTGCTCTAAGCAAAAACCTATTTAAAAAAAAAAAAAAGAACCATTATCATGGTCTAGCCATGGTGGCATAGCAGTACTGCACCCCAGTGATGCTTAAGCCATATGAAGGATCAGGGTTCAGCTGCTGGGTTAATGGAAACATGCCAGATGCAGGCATATGCCTGTGATCTTAACTAGCCAGAAAGTCTGGAGAAGGCTGTGAAAATTTTTATTTTTCAGTTAAGAAGTAAATATTTTTAGTTGATGGCTATCTTGATTATAATGTTATTAGACATTTTAAATAAATAAATTATTCTCACAAACTAAAAAGAAGATATTTAGCAGGGGACTTTTCATTATGGGACTGAGGTCTCAGGGCTGGCTTTGCTGCTTGTCATCTGTTTGAGCTGGTGTACTCCTAACCTCTGCAGGTCTTCATTGCATCATTTGCAAAAACATCCTTCATTTATTTAATATATATGTAATGAGCAAATCATATGTCCCAAGCCTGTACATGGGACAAAGGATACAGTGGCAAATAAGGCTTATAACCTTGCCGGGAACAGACACACACAACTATGCAAATGAGCATTTAACTAAAATCAAGACAAATGCCCTGAAGGAGAAAGTAATGAGCAAGAATCAAGTGTAGGTGACATTGGAACTAACCTGTTGGATGGAGGACTATGAAGAGGACAGAATTATTCCAACAGTCACTTCCTAGAGAAAGTACCTATTAAGAGTGAAATCTGAAGGCTGAGAGTCAGATAGGAAGAAGAAAAAGAAAAAAATGTTTCTTCTCATAGGCAAAGAAAAAAAAAATGGTGTGGAAAGGAACTTAATAGCATATAATGAAATACAGCCAGCCCTCTTTGTCCATGGGTTCTATAATAGATTGCAGGTTCAATCGACCACAGATTTAAAATATTTGGAAAAAATAATTCTAGGAAGTTCGAAAAAACAAATGTGAATTTGCTGCATGCTCAATACTATACTGACTCCACATGGATGAAGTGCTGTGCAAGCATTGTAATAAGTATTTTAAGTAATCTAGAGATGCTTGAAAGTATACAGGAGAATGTGGGAAGATTATACATGAATATTATTCCATTTAATATAAGGGACTTGAACCCCTGTGTATTTTGGTAACCATGGGGTTCCTGAAACCAATCTCCAATTGATATCAAGGGCTGACTGTACTGAAAGACCAGTGCCACTGAGAAAGGGAAGAGTTTTAGATGAAACTAATAACATAGGCAGGGCCCATGTATACATTTTGTTAAGGAACTTAGACTTTAATCTAAGGGCCATAAGAAGCCATTCGTGGGGACCAGCAGTTAGCGTAATGGCTATGTCGCTGGACTCCCATGTAGTCGACCGTGGTTCGAATCCCAGACCCGGCGGCTTAAACTCACGCCGGGCGCGTGTGCATGCGTGCCCAAGATCCCGAGAGGAGAATGGAGGAGAAGGGATTGCGGCGTGGCCATCCCCCCGGGGGGTGATTTCCTGCTTTCTGTCTCTCTGTCTCTCTCTGTCTGTCTGGCGAGCGCACGCGCCCTATAGCAAAAACCTCTCCAAAAAAAAAAAAAAAAAAAAAAAAAGAAGCCATTCGTGAATTTCAATCAGGAACAAGCTGAGAAGATATTTAAATTTAAGTATATCATATGTCTTGGAGATGGCAAGTGGCATGGTGGTTAAGGGCGTTGGACTCCCACATGGCCGACTGTGGTTTGAGTCCTGGACCTGGTGCCTTGCTTTCTCACTTTCCCTCTCTCTCTTTTTCTCTCTCTCTCTCTCTCTCACTCTGGTCAAATTTAAATGAATAAATAAAGTCAAATTTAAAGAAAAAAAAGAAAGAACACGCTGTAAAGGAAAAAAAAAGAATATCATATGTCTCATTATAGCTCATAAGAATGCATGTAATGGGTTTCATTGCTAATTAAATAACAAATTCCACATTCTCTATTAGCATTCTCATTTGTGGCTGATCAGTGATTTCTTTTCAAGGTCATAGTGTCTCTTCTGATCTGGGGGAAACATCATGGGTGGGGATGAAGGGTGGAATGAGTGAGACAATTATAAAAAAATAAAATAAAAAAAAAACTACTAAAGGCAACCAAAGCTAATATTTTTGTGTCCAATTTATAAATAAAAGAAACTAAGAAGTCATTAAGATTAAGGAACTTACCTGAGGCCACAAAATTTACAAGTTACAGACAACTCTTGGTCTAGAACACAGGAAAATGTAAGAGATTCTAAAGGAGAGAATGAAGAAGGGATTAAAATAAAAACAATTATTGGTTTAACTAACAATATTGAACACCTACACGATGCAGATGCTCTATGTCCATTATGCTATTTTATTGTCTCAAGACAATACAGAAAGTAGGCATTTAAATACATCCATTTTCTAGATATGAAAACATTTCATTTTATACCCATGTCAAGATTCTTTTGGTTTCTATCTCAGTAAACTTGCCGATGTACTGCACTGCTTCTTTCATAGCAATGCAAGGCCCTGTGGTCAATCAAACTGCAAATATTGCTTTCTTTACCCTGATGCAGTGAAAGAGAAGAGGAGATCATAAAAGTATACTTTAAATTTGGTAGTAAATTCTCCTATTTTAAGATTTCCATGGAAAAAAGACAAGAAAGATCATAAGAGGAAAAAAAGGCTTTTGTTTACTTCATTTATTATTTCAAACTGCAGCTGTCTCAACTGGGGATATTATTCCTCAACTTGGACCAAAAAATATTGGTCAACGGATAATACTATTGTTTGCATATGGTTTGTCCACCAAAGGTTTGTGTGCTGGAAACTTGGTTCCCAATGTTACGGCATAAAGAGGTGGTGGGATCTTTAGAAGGTAGGGTCTAGTGGCTGGTATTTGGATCATGAGGACACTGCCTTCATGAATAGACTAATGCCTTCTGGCAGGAAGGAGTGAAATTCTTGTTTTCACAGGAATGGGTTTATTCCCTGGAGAACTGTTTGTTATAAATGTAAGATGGTTGTCTGCAGGTCTCTTTTAATCTTTTAGTCTCTCTCTTTCCATGCACTTGCTTTTCTTTCTACTTCTCTTGGTCATGTTGTGGTGTAGGACTAAAGATCAGCCAGAAGTTGGTCCTGTGTCTTGGACTTTCCAGTCACGAGAATCATGAGGCAAATAAGCCTCTATTCTTTATAAATCACCAAGTCTCAAGAATTTCTGCTTAGCAACATTATCATAGACTAAAATCAATCGACATATATTTTTAGAATCCTGTTGAGAATCCTATCTCCTCCTTTTAAAATTAGGTTTACCCTTTACTTTACTGGATGTTAAGCCTAAAAGTTAGAACATAATTTAGTTGTTGTGTATGTAGCATTGTGTGAAGTGATTAAATCCCAGTCTCAGGTGTCAGCTAGCCTAGGTTCAGACTGTCACTTTCACCACTTTGAACACTGAGCAATTCAAGTGAAACTCACCTTCTTCATTGATAAAATGGAACAGAACCCTTATTTCACAGAATGTTTAGAAGAATAAAATAAAATGATCTTAGGATAAATAAGCATGATTTTTATGTTACCAAATACTGAACTTATAGTTACTTTTTGTTTTTAGTAGGTAGGCTAAGATGCAACTTTTTAAAAGACTAATTACATAAAGATCATTACAGTCAATTTACTGCTCTGAAAATCTGCATGAGGAAATTATTTGCAAATAAAATCTTGATTTCATCTTTATAAAATATTCAACAATGCTATGATATAAGCACCAATGAAATTCTCCTGATAGTGTTTTAAATAAACGCTCTGAATTAAAACATCTGCAAGAAAGAAGTACAGCCTCTGCTGTGTTGTTTAAGACATTTTTTAACAAAATTTTTAAAACATTTTTATTTCTACTTTCAAAAAGCTTAAACTTTAGTATATTTGAATTTGTTAAAAGAGTAGGCGCTCAGTCTTGCCCATCTCATGCTTAGGTATCTATATTTATTTTCTCTTGTTACTATAACAAATTCTAATACTCTCTAGTGGCTTAAAACAACACAAATTTGGAGTCAGGAGGTGGCATGGTGGTAACATGACTGGACCTACACAAGAAAGGTCCTGGGTTCGCAGCCTGCAACCTCCCTGAGCATGCCAGGCACACATGATTGTGATCAAGGCCGACTGAAACTATAGGTGGATCATGGTGTAGAAGAAGCTGTTGGGGGAATCTGTTTCTTTCTCTATTTCTCCTCACTCTTTTTCTCATGGAAGAAATAAACAAAACTTTAAAAAACCCACAAATGTATTATCCTATAGTTTGCTAGGTTTCCTGGTCTCAATAAGAAAACAAGACTCTGCTGTAGAAGAAAAATAAACTAATAGAAATAAAATCTCAAACCTATAATATATGTATTAATAATTCAATAAATTCATATATTTAGAGTATAGATAAGATCTAATTTCCACAGATGTTTGAAGGAGCCCAATCTAAAATTTCTGAAGCCTTAGACTATGTAGGGAACCATTCCTGGCCTATCAAACTACAGGACAGCCAGAGGCCTGGAGGGAAACTGGGAGGTCAAAAGGTCAGTGAATTTTTATGTCCCGTATCAGGTTCTAAGCAATCCTGACATTAGAGATTCTACCGTATTGGTGTGTTTTCAAATAACATTTTTGTATTGTATAAGATTGGTCTTCTCAGGACCAGCAGTTGGCATAATGGCTATGTCACTGGACTCCCATGTAGTCCATTGGGGTTCGAGTCCCGGACCTGGTGCTTAAACTCATGTTGTTTGTGTGTGCATGTGTGCCCAGGATCCCAAGATAAGAATGGAGGAGAAGGGATTGTAGTGTGGCCATCTCCCCTGGGAGGTGATTTCTTGCTTTCTGTCTCTCTGTCTCTCTCTGTCTTTCTGGTGAGCACATGTACCCTATAGCAAAAACCTCTCAAAAATGAGATAATGAAAGAGAAAAAATGTGCTAACACTATAATTTTCAGGTTGTTAACAGAATACACAAACTGCCTTGATGTCCCTTTGCTGATGTGAATTGTCATTTTAGTACACTGTTCTAGCATTCAATAAGGCTGGAAAGAAATTTTGCTGCTTAGTGAACCACACACCGCTGGGTGAACAACACAAAAAATTATTTTGGGTCTAAACTAGGAGTTAGCAAATATTGTGTAGAGTCAAATAGTAAATATTTTATGCTTTCTGAGTGTGTTAGTCTGTTGTATGCTACTATAACAGGATAGAAGTTCATGTGGTTCATAGTCTGGAGGTTGGGAAGCCCAAGGTCAAGAAGTTACATCTGGTGGAGGGCCTTCTTGCTACATAAGATGGAAAAAGTCATCACATGGCAAGGCAGCGCGTATGCAATAGAGGAAGGGGGCTGAACTCATCCTTTTATCAGAACCACTTGCTCAATAATGAGATTAATCCATTCCGGAGGACAGAACCTTCATGATCTAACCATGTCTCAAAGTTCCCACATCTCAACTTTGCTTTGGCGATTAAGTTTTGAACACACAAACTGTTTTATTTTTTGTTTTTGTTTTAAGGTTTTTGTCATAGGGTGTGTATGCTCACCAGAGAGCTACAGAGAGACTCTGAGAGGGAAAGTGAGAAATCACCCCCAAGGAGGGATGGCCATGCCACAATCCCTTCTCCTTAATTCTCTTTATGAGATTTTGGGCATGCACTCACAAATGCCCAGTGTGAGTTTCAAGCTTCCAGGTCCAGGACTTGAATCGCTGTCAGTAATGTGGGAGTGCAGCACCTTAACCACTATGTCACCCCCCAATGCACAAACTTTGAAGAACATATTTAAACCATAACAGTGGGCCACTACCCAACTTACCATAATAGTATAAAGGCAACAATAAGTGGAAAAATGAGCATGCAATGTTCCAATGAAATTCTCTTTACAGTCAGTGAAACTTAAATTTTATATAATTTTCAACTGTCACAAAACATCTTTCTTTTTTGCAATTATTTTCAAACATTTTAAAATGGTTAAAGAATTATTTTTAGCTCTCAGACTACTAAACAGGCAGCAGACTGGACTTGGCCCACAGGACACAGTTCACAGATCTTTTCCATAAACAACAGATCTTGAGAAATGATAAACTAGTGAGTGAAAAACATTCAGCTTATCTCTAATATAGAAATATTCAGTTCTATGGTAACCCAGACAGATTATTTTAGTTGTAGAAATGATTGATTTTACTGATTCAGATAAATACCAACATTTAAGTCACAAATTCAAAATAGCTTCATTCATTCATTCATTCACTTCTTCAACAGATATCTAAGTAGTCACGATATCCCAGGCACTGTGTGAGGTGTGAGGATAAAAGAGCAAACATTCTACAAATTCATTCCTAAAGGAAAAATTTGAAAATTGCTTTATAACTTTCCTTTAATCTGCTTGGAATTTTGAATTTTTTAAAGTTAAAATGCTTTAATTTATCAAAATGTTGGTTTTGGGTTTTATTCATCCTACCCAGGCCTGCAAAACTACAGTCAGTGATTCAGATGGAGAGATGAGTTCAGTCTAAGTATTTTTGCTATAGGGCGTGTGCGCTCACCAAAAACACAGAGAGACAGAAAGACAGAAAATGAGAAATCACCCCTCCCAGGGGGGATGGCCATGCCACAGTCCCTTCTCCTCCACTCTCCTCTCGGGATCTTGGGCACACATATACATGTGCTTGGCATGAGTTTAAGCCACCGGGTCTGGGACTTGAACCACAGTCGACTACATGGGAGTTCAGTGACATAGCCACTATGCCAACTGCTAGTCCCTAGTCTAAGTATTAATAACAACATAAATGATAGCAAATCTTTATATTCAAATGAGATGAGAAGCCAATACATGTTTTATCATGTGCATCAGGCATAGTTTAATTAGAAATAACTGTATCTATGATGGTTTCCATTAGGGGATGGGATGTTTTATATTATCTTCCCATCTTTAATAAGGTAAAGTTAATTTTTAGTTACAGTAATTAAGTGTAAGTTTACATCCATCAGGAAAATAATAGTCATAGCACACTAATCTATTGCAAATCAGAAACTGGTGTATTAGAGGGACCATATGATTATCAAAGTATATTTACCAACCACTTCTTAATTGCCTAAGAAAATCAGTTAGCTCCTCATTCAATCTGAGTATGTTTGAATATGTTTGTAAGCTTTGGTGTGACTTGACATTCATCATGGCACTATCCATCAACAGTGGCAAATTAGAAGTAACGTAACTGTCCATCATGAAGGGAATAAATACATAATGGCAATATATTTGGGGGCTTTTGTATCACTGAATGTAGCCATTATAAGAGATTATTCTAAATCCACAGCCACTACTGATGAATGGTATCTATAATATATTAAGGAGTTTTTGAAAAAGTAGTTTACAAGACATCCTTTATAGTATGATCTAATTCATAATATGAGACTACATGCATTAGAATACTAACAACAAAAAGTTTATTTGCCAGTGGTTGCATGCACTTACCAGACAGAGACAAAGAGACAAAAAGAGGAAGAAAGCACTCCCCCCAGCTCCCCAAAGGGACATGTTCATGCCACGATCCTTATTCCTCTGTTGTGCCACATTATCAGTATTCTAGACATGCATGCACATATGCTTGGCATGTTTTTTAAGCCACCAGGGTGGGGATTTGAACCACAGTCAGTTATGTGAGATTCCACTCCCTTAATCATTAGGCCAGGGCACTACGCCCTAACCAAAATGTTGTAAATGATTATTTCTTGGTGGCCAAGATATGAGATGATTTTTACAATTTCTTTTTATTTAGTGTTCTCTATTACTTGAATTTCTTTTGAGAGAGAGATTTTTGCTATAGGGCGAGTACACTGACCAGAGAAACAGAAAGTGAGAAATCACCTCCATGGTGGGTGGCCATGACACAATCCCTTCATCTCCATTCTCTTCTCAGAGTTTTGGGCACACATGCACACACACCCAACATGAGTTTCAAGCTGCTGGGACCAGAACTCAAACTGTAATTGGCCACTTGGGAGTCCAGTGCCTTAACCACTACTCCACCCGCTGGCTCCTTATTTGAATTTTTTACAATGGGCACGTATTGGGTGTTTATTTAATCCTAAATGAATAAATAAGCCTTTTTATTTTGTAATCTACAAAATTAATAATCAGCAAAAGTTTTGTAATTAAAACAATCAATAAGTCATTTCAGGAGGAAAAGTAGTGACAAGTGCACGGAGCTCATCATGATGGCAAGATTTTATTCCCACCATGTGGCTTTATTACGCTTACTGAAATTTACACCTAGTATGAACTTCTCCGAGAACGTCAGCCCATTCCTATTACCCTACACGTAGCAATTTGCAGCCATCTATCAACAAAGAAGTAGCATTCCAAACTGAAGGAGTAGACTCAGTTCTGAATCATATAGAGAGGCAAGATGAAGGCTTAAGTCCAAGAAAAATATTCAGTCAGCTGTAATCAAAAATACTAACAGCTAACATTTATTGAAAACCTATTATGCACTTTACATAAACTATTACCCAAAACTTTCATTACAAGTCATAAACTTTCACTCTTCAATCCATATGGCCTCCCTTTTTGGACAAGTCAGTGACAAGAGAAGTCCTCGATTCGCATCATGGGAAGACAATGATAAAGAAGAGGCTGAGCTGGCCAGTGGTGTGGTGGTTAAGGCCCTGGATCCCAAAAGATTGACTACATAGTTTGAGTTCAGGACCGAGCAACTTGTATGTGCAAACCCAAGGGGCTGAGAGGAGAAATAGAGGAGAAGGGCATTGTGGCGTGACCATTTTCCATAGGGGGTGCTTTCTCACGTTCTCTTTCTCTCTTTCTTTCTCTAGTGAGCACATGCGTCCT
Source organism: Tupaia tana (assembly GCA_026018925.1). Lineage (NCBI taxonomy): Eukaryota > Metazoa > Chordata > Mammalia > Scandentia > Tupaiidae > Tupaia > Tupaia tana. Next base: position 28,996,422 of record JAKSZU010000013.1, read on the forward strand.
CTTGCAAATCAAAATTAATTAATTAATTAATTAATAATCTTTAAAAATATAAGGAAGGTTATTAATGTCGAGTGGTACTCTGAAGTTTACAAGAATACTGTGAAAAGCCATTGGATAAGTTGTGCAGGACATTTTCAGTATCCTCTTAGAGTTTTATTCTCCCTTCTGTCATGTTACCCTGAAATCTAATGCTACTTGGCTAACCAAATTTAATCACTGAGATTGAGCCTACAATGAGTGTGCTATTTTCTGGAAGTAAATGATTCATCTGTATGAGGTAAAGGCAATTTTCCAGGAAAAAGAGTTGCTGTTTAGCAAACACCATTAAGCTTATCAGAGTAGTTGTGATCATTTATTGACACGCATTCCCTCCTTCTTTCAGTGAGGCCGATCTATACTGTCTATAAACATGCTCTGTAAATCATTATGCATTTCTTCCCCATCACCTGTCCCTATCTTCTTGCCCAACACAATTGTAGGTTGTTTGCAGAAAGACTCAGTTACAAGAATCAACAACAGGGTGTGACTCTGGCAAGTTTCTCTACCATTAGACTAGCTCTGAACTGCTTTTTGTAATGCACATTCATTTTCATATATATGGGTTGTTGGAAAAGTCATGACACATTTTAGCATGGAAAAACGCATCATGATTTTTCCGAAAACCCAATAGTTTATAAACTTGTGATCATCATTTCCCTTTAAGTATTTTGGTCATTCCTGAGACCAGCAGTTGGCGTCATGGCTATGTCACTGGATGCCCATGTAGTCGACAGCAGTTTGAGTCCCAGACCTGGTGGCTTAAATTCATGCCAGGCATGTGTGCATGCATGCCTAAGATCCTGAGAGAAAAATAGAGAAAGGATTGCGGCGTGGCCATCCCCTCTGAGTGATGATTACTCACTTTCTGTCTCTCTGTCTCTCTCTGTCTTTCTGGTGAGCACACCCGCCCTATAGCAAAAACCTCTCCAAATAAAAAAGTAGTTCAGTCATTCCTATTTTCCTACTTTTCTCTATTTACTTAATATCTAGGCTTCTGATAACATTTATTTCAATAGATCATTCTCATAACTGTGATATCTTCCACATCCATTTAGAGGTTAGAAACTGCATATTTTTCCAAAGTGTATTACAGTGACATTACAGCTTACATCAGCACTGTCCAAGAGAAATAAAATGTGAGCCATACACAGAGTTTTAAGTTTCTTCCAGTTGACATACTCAGAAAATTAAAAAGAAACAGATATAATAATGTTCAATAATATGAAGTACTATTGTTTCAGCAATCAATATTTTATTTATTTTTTAAAGTTTCTTTCTTTTTTCCATGAAAGAGAGAGAAAGAGAGAGAGAGAAAGAAATAGCACCCCCAATAGGATCTTCAACCCACCATCCACCCACAATCTCAGCAGCCCAGATCTCGTGTGCCCAGCAGGTAAAAGAAGGCCCAGGATGCAAACCAAGGAACTTTCCATGTGGGTAGAGTTGCTTTACCAAACACTACCATCTGAGCCACATACTCATTCAACATTTTTACCTTCTTTTTAAAAAGAATTATTTATCTTATTTATTATTAGCATTCTCTTTTAGTTTGCTAACAGGCACATGCACTCACCAGAGGGAGGGGGAGTGAGAAAGTGAGTGACCAGGTCCAAAACTTGAACCACAGTCTGCCATGTGGGAGTCCATCACTTTAACCACCATGCCATCTGCTAACCCCAATTTTTGCATTAAGGGAATATTTTACAACCTTTAATATCTAGGTTTTCAAATCCCATTGTGTATTTTACACTTACGGCATGCCTCAATTCAGATGAGTCACATTTTTCTTTTCTTTTTTTTTTTTTTTGAAAAGTTTTTGCTATAGGCACACACACTCATCAGAGAGACAGAAAGGGAGAGATCATCCCACAGGGGGGAAGGCCATGTTACAATCCCTTCTCCTCCATTCTCCTCTCGGGATTTTAGGAACACACACATATACGCCCAGCCTGAGTTTCAAGTTGTTGGGCCCAGGACTCAAACCACGGTGGGAGTCCGGAACCTTAATCCCCATGCCACCTGCTCGCCCCCAGATTAGTCATATCCTGAGAGTTCAGTAGTCACATATATCTAGAAGCCACCCTATCGGAAAGCATAGGTCTAGATCCTGAATGTTGGTATCACATACATAAGATCGAACGTTTAGCTGAGCTCTCTGTTAAGGTTCTTTCGATTCCCATCTCCCTCCTGCTGCCACCACTACCCTAAACTAGCAATACAGTCCTTTCTCAGGTCTAGCTTCCCAATTAAATTAGTAAGAACTCTATCTTAGATGTTCCTGTGATCTCTTTCACTCCTTACACTCCCCATCTCAATCTTCTCATTTCACAAATGAAAAAACGAGCCCAGAGAGGTTGATTATTGACAGTGGTTGGGAGCAATGACCTAAACTCAGTCTCACTAACAACTAGGTCAGAGCTCTTCTGAATACTTCAGGGACCTAAACATCTCTCCCTAGTTCTCCCTCAGGGCTGAGTCACTCTTCCTTTTATACCTGCCACTAACAAAAAGTTGATCTTACTTACCCTCCTTCTTAGGCAGAGAAGTCAGACTAACTTAACTGATCTTTCAAATAAAAGAGATACGTAAGAAAAGCTCACTGGTTTCTCAGGTTGTTTTGTTTTGTTTTGCTTTGTTTTTTTTGTTTTTTGTTTTTGGTTTTTTGAGGGTTTTTGCTATAGGGCGCGTGCGCTCGCCAGAAAGACAGAGAGAGACAGAGAGACAGAAAGCGAGAAATCACCCCCCAGGGGGGATGGTCACGCCGCAATCCCTTCTCCTCCATTCTCCCCTCGGGATCTTGGGCACGCACGCACACATGTCCGGCGTGAGTTTTAAGCCACCGGGTCCGGGACGCGAACCGCGGTCGACTATGTGGGAGTTCAGCGACATAGCCATTACGCTAACTGCTGGTTCCCTTGTTTTGCTTTATTTTGTTTTGCTAAAGAGTGCATGCACTGGCCAGAGAGAGAGAAAGAGAGAGAGGAGAAAGCATGCCCGACGGAGCATCACTCTGCAATTCTTTCTCTCTCTCTCCCTCCTTCTGGGATTTTGAGCATGCACACTCCGTGCACCCCACATTTCTCAAGTTACTGAGTCAGGAATTTGAATCATGCCATCAACCACATGGAATCCAGCTGCCATAACTACCAGTCCATGGGGCCAGCATTCCTTAACTGTAAGGTTAATAAAGAGAGTAAGGGTTATTCACTAGCTAACTTTCTAAGTAAGAATTCTGTTACATACATTCATTTATTGTGGCAATCTCTCCAAGTGCCACTAGCAATGTTAGTGTTGTCTACTTGTGGTTTGAGATTCTTCTAGAATGAACACATACATTTTTTGGTGTGTGTAAACAATATATGTAAATAATAAATTATGTGACTAGTACTCTTTTTAAAGAGACAATCAGATCATTCAATCTGGTTTAATTCTCCTATAACTACAAATGAAAGTTGTTTTGGTTTTTTTTTTTAACCATTTTAAGTAACATTTCTCAGGGGTGGAAATGGAGAGACAGTGCAGCTTTGTACTCTGAGCCTCCACAGTTTAAAACTCACTCTTCAGGCCAGCAGATGGCATGGTAGTTAAGGCACCAGACTCCCACATGGCCAACCACAGTTTGAGTCCCAGATTTGGGAGTTTGATAATCACACCAGACGTGTGCGTATATGTGCCCCAAATCAGGAGAAAAATGGAAAAGAAGGAATTACAACATGCCATCCCGCCAGGGGTTGCTATTTCACTTTCCCTCTCTGTCTTTCTTCTGCAAGTGTACATGTCTTTTGGCAAAAACCTTAAAAAAGAAAGAAAGAAAGAAAGAAAGAAAGAAAGAAAGAAAGAAAGAAAGAAAGAAAGAAAGAAAGATTGCTCATCAGTACAAAATAGCTTAACAGTGATTCCCATTGAATACTCAAAGTGTTTCACTTAATTTCTACCAGTGTAAGTTTATGACCATACCTTTAGCAATGCTAAGGGTAATCATTTGTTAACCTTTCTCCCAACTGTAAAAAAAAGTAAAAAATAAAGTAAAAAGGTAGCCAAGAGTAAGCTCCTCACACTACATGACCATTTAAACAAAGTTTATTGATTTGGTTTTTTAAATGCATAAAATGTGCTTTTTCCCATTTTCTTTGTTCATGTAGCATGAAGAGTTTACTGTTCGCTACCTGTTTTCTTTTATTTCATTGATAACTTTCAATAAAAAAGTAGTATTTCTGAAAGACTCATCAATCTTTCCTGAATGAGTCTTATGTCATCTTTCAACATACAGTGGGTTATATATTGATGTGGAGGTGTGAAAATGGGAAAAAAAAATTGTATTTTCCTAAAACATTTTCCATGTCACAGGAAAATGAAGGCTGAATTTCCATAGACAAATTATAATTTATGGTTTTTTGGGGTACAAATATTGCAGAAAACCAGATGCCGCGGAATGGAAAGCAGCACTTGGAGAGATTAGGAGAACTGTTTGTTATGTCAGCGGACGTGGAGGAGTTAATACTCAAAATCTCCAGCCCCAACTGGGGGTTGGACACGATCTTTTATGGGGGAATTGGGGAACAGGAGGTCTCAGGGTGGGAACTGGGCTCAGATCCCGCCCTAGACAGCATCAAAGGTCAGAGAAGCAGAAGTCTAATCTATTCAAGGTACCAATCCATTCAAGATACTAACCCACCCAAGGTTTCCAGGTTACCCTGTAGCTCCAGGGAGTGGCAGTAGCTTGCTGGAGGGCAGAAACCTTAGACAGCTATCAGCCCTGAGTTATTAGTCAGAGGAATTTTACAGTTTATAATGGAGATGCTCCTCCAAGATGGAGTCGCTCCTCCAAGATGGAGTCTTGCCTGCTTCACTGCTTCACAAATTATATATATATATATATATATATATATATATATATATATATATATATATGTGTATGTGTGTGTGTGTATATATATATATATATATATATATATATATATATATATATATATGTAAAGGAAAAGCCTTTAGAAAAAGCCATGATGCATTTTTTTTTGCCTAGAAAAAATACAGCATGACTTTTCCAAAAACCCATATTACACTCCACCTCACCTAAATATTGTTAAACCAATCACAATGAGTTATTTCAGAGATTTTTAAATTCATATTCATATGCTCCCTACTTATTCAGTCTCCTATACTCATCAGGAAATAAGTAATAAAAGATGACAAAGATTTTTAAACAATGTTAAGGATAACTTAATTATAAAAATTCCATATTTGCTCTCTTCTTTGCTAAAATTAAGATAAGACCAACATAATTTCAGATCATCTGTGCCAGAGCTGTGCTTTCTGGGAGCCCAGTTTGTTTTTTTTTTGTGAGGATTTTAAGTGAATTTTTATTTAGTATAACACAGATAAAAAATTTGAGTAACTATTTTTGTTTTGTTTTCAGCCCACTGTGCTAAAATCATGTGGTTACTGTGCGTACCTTATGTTCTTTAAAAGATGGGTTTAAATGAAAGTGTTTAGAGAATATAAGCCATCTTAGTGTTTTGGGGCAACTTCTACAATCAAAACTGCTTTTGAAAAGTACTGGATTAAAAAGCAATTAAATGTGAGGGAACCAGCAGTTAGTGTCATGGCTATGTCCCTGGAGTCCCACGTAGTCGACCGCGGTTCGCATCCCGGACCCGGTGGCTTAAAACTCACGCCGGGCGCGTGTGCGTGCGTGCCCAAGATCCCGAGAGGAGAATGGAGGAAAAGGGATTGCGGCGTGACCATCCCCCCTGGGGGGTGATTTCTCGCTTTCTGTCTCTCTCTGTCTGTCTGGCGAGCGCACGCACCCTATAGCGAAAACCTCTCCAAAAAAAAAAAAAAAATAGCAATTAAATGTGAACAGCAACTTCTAAAAAGACTTTAAAGACTGAACATGTTGACTTTTGTAAGTTTCAAAAGTAAAGTCATTGGTATATAAGGGAATTGTCCATGATATAATTCTGAGAGAAAAGAAACCTGCAAAAAAAAAAATTTCTATGCAAACTAAAGAAAAAGGAGAGAGGCCTGGAATAAAATGAAAATTTAACCAGTTGATCTCCTAAAGGTTCGTGTTTTCAAATTTGATCCTAGTGGGCAGTGATTGGATCATGGAGGCATCAGCCTTGTGAATTGATCAATATTGTCTTGTTACGGTTCTAGCTTTTGTGAGAAGTGGTGAGTTCTCAGCTGTTAAAAAAAAGAAAGCCGCATGCAGCTCTTTCTATACATGACTGCCATCCTGTCTGCTCTGTTCAGCCATATTGTAGGTCAGGCCTTACAACTCTGGACTTTCCAGCTACCAAAACTGAGTTAAATAAGCATTTCTTTCTTTCTTTCTTTCATTTTTTCTTTCTTTCTTTTTTTTTTTTTTTTTTTTTTTTTTTGGAGAGGTTTTTGCCATAAGGTGCATGTGCTTGCCAGAGAGACAGAGTGACAGAAAGCAAGAAATCACTCCCCAGGAAGGATGGCTACACCGCAATCCCTTCTCCTCCATTCTCCTCTCGGGATCTTGGGCACGCACTCACACGCACCCAGAGTCAGTTTAAGCCACCGAGTGCGGGACTCAAACCGTGGTCAACTATTTGGGAGTCCAGCAACATAGCCATTACGCCAACTGCTGGTCCCTTTATTTCTTTATAAATTGTCCAGTCTCCGGTATTTTTTGTCAGCAGCACAATAGTGGACTAACTCAGTTCATTCCAGGTGAGAAGGAAAGAAGTTGCCATTTTTATTTTATAAACTTCCATATTATTTAACTTCCAATATTATAGAACATGTACAGTTTTACATTTTAAACCAACAAACTTTAAGAACCAGCAGGTGGCATGGTGGTTAGGGTATTAACCATGGTCTGAGTCCCTAACCCAGTGGTTTGAAATTGGGGCCCAGCGTGTGTGCATGTATGCCCAAAATCCCCAGAGGAGAATGGAAGGAAAGGGATTTCAGTGTGGCCATGTCCTCTAGGGGGTGATTTCTCACTTTTTCTTTTTCTGTCTGTCTCTTGTGAGCACATGCACCCCCTGGCAAAAACTTAAAAGAAAAAAAAAAAAAAAAAAGAAATTCAGATGTAAGACAGAATTGCCTTTGTTTAGCATGGCTAGGCGTTGTCTAATTAGAAGCCACGGAAGGGATAACTGGTAGTTCAAGGTTGTTGCTACATTATGCAAAAGGGAAGTTCAAGTGCATCCATGTTTTTTTTTCATTTTCAAATCCAGAATTTTTAGTAAAAGAGTGTCATTTTCATAAGCTTGAGCCACCCCTCACGTAACCATTTCCATTATTACCAATGCTCATAATTAAAAGCAGAAAGAACAGTGGGGATGTGACCCCTCGGAAGCATGGTGCAATTGGGCAGAAGACAAAGGAAAGAAAAGTTTCTTAGGAAACTAAAAAGTACTGCATTTTTCTATTTCTGGCATCTAAATGAGGTTCTAAGAAGAAAAAGTATGAGGTGAACTCATAAGATATTCTAGTCCCGGTTTATTGATATAACATTAGGCTGACCTCTACAATAATACTTATTAAAGCATCACAATAATAATCACAGACATATGAACTATTTACAGTTATAACAGCAGGTTGGACCAAGGCACCTCTAGGCAAATATTTTGGAGAAACGTGATCCTCTCCAAAATTCAGTTGCTAAAATATTTGGGAATTTGGCTTTCAAAAAGCAATTTTAGAATCTAAAACTACTTTCTTCCACTTTTAAAAAATGTGATTGAGAGAACAGGCTAGAGAGCCCCCCACTAATTCATGTGGCAGCTTTTTCTTTAAGCATGGGTTTAAAGAAACTCATTGTTTCTATTGGGTTCCTTGTATGGTGACCCATACAGGGACACAAAAATGGATAAAACAAACAAACATGGTTCAATGATTACTTTATGCCAGTTCATGCTTAAAACAAATTTATGAAAAGGACACATTCCTAAGGAGATATACGCTTTTAAAAGTGAATTTCTGCCTTTGGCCTAATAGAAAGTGCAGTTATGTACTCACACACAAAGATCACATTTTAAAAATATGAATATAATGAAAATATGCATATATTTTGGTCTTCAAGAGAGAAGTGTTATGACTTAAAAGTAACTATGTATTGAGTGCCATTATTGGACCTGTGTGTGGGATTAATTCTAATCCTCGAAACAGCTCTGAAAGCAGGTGCTATTTACATCTTATAGATGACTAATCATTTGTAGAATCATAAATTTATGTATTAACATGTGAACTAATAAATTAAAAAGCTCTCTTCAGGATAAGATCCTGATATTCTTAACAATCTGCAGTTCCAGAGCAACGGTGGCAGCCCAGTTAAGGAGCAACAGTGACCATTTAATGCACCTTTACCATGTCCTTGCATTGACCCAGCACTTTATTTTTTATTTTTTTGGAGAGGTTTTTGCTATAGGGCATGTGCGCTCGCCAGAGAGACAGAAAGCGAGAAATCACCCCCCAGGGGGGATGGCCACACCACAATCCCTTCTCCTCCATTCTCCTCTTGGGATCTTGGGCACACACGCACATGCACCCGGCGTGAGTTTAAGTCACCGGGTCTGGGACTCGAACCGCTGTCGACTACATGGGAGTCCAGCAACATAGCCATTACACTAACTGCCTGTCCCAGCACTTTACATTTATTGTTTAATTTAATTCTCACAATTCTCCAGGAGAGATAATTATGTCCCCCTAATGGAGAACCAGAAACTGAGACTCAAGGAGACTAAGCAACTTACCCCAAATCATATAACCAGTGAATGGCTGCCTGGCAGGGCTACCAACCTGAAGCTGTCTGACTCTCAAACTCTTTACTCTTCTCTAAAATATCCCCCATAAGCCACTGACACACACTTCTCTGTGCCTTTTTTCAGGCTGTGCCCTCTCCCTAGAAAGACCTGGCCCTGCCTCACCCCTCCTCAAGCTTCAAGGTCAAGCATAGATATCACTTCTTCAGTTCCCCTCCTCTCAGGCAAGTGTTATAATCACAGCACATGTTTTTGCTACTAGTCTAGCACTTACCACATAGTATTGCAATTATTTGTTTGTATTTCTCTCCTACAAGAGGTAAAGAAGACTTTGAGGACAAAATTTATTTCTTTTTTGCTTTTGAGGTCCTAATATCCAGTACATGGCTTGGTACAGAGTTTGGCCCCCAATCACTTAGTTGGTAATAGACCTAATAACTCACATCATCATGCTATAAACTAAAAGAATTCCCCCAAAAAGTGATCAAATCAAACCTGCTGTCTCTCTTTGGGAGCCACTTTTTCGCTTATTTTTGTTTGTTTGATGTTTTAAAGACCCTCAGAAGAGTGAACGCTACATCCTCCCCATTTTCTTTACTTGTGATTCTTCTAACAGGTTTTTCTAAGTCTTATTTGTGAATGTTTTTTCTCTGAGAAAATGCTCCCTTCTTCTATTTTAGAAAACACAAAATGGAACTTTCACAAAGTCTGTCTTAATGGTGCCTGTTTCTTGGTTTCTTGCCTGTGCCTGTACACAGCACAAAAATTTAGTTCTGGGACCAGCAGATGGTGTAATGGTTACATCGCTGGACTACCACATCATGAACCGTGGTTCAAGTCTGGGACCCAGCACCTAGAGGAGAAGGGATTGCTGTATGGCCATCACCCCTTGGGCGGGGGGAGGTGATTTCTCACTTTCTGTCTGTCTCTTTCTGTCTTTCCAGCTAGCACATGAAGAGCAAAAATCTCTCCTAAATAAATAAATAAATAATAAATAGCATTCCATTCTCACCACAAATATGGACATCTTCCTTGCCAGTGAAAGATGTGAAGGCCACTGGGGCATATGCTGGTCCTATAGGAAGAAGTAGACAGAAAGATGGTGCTTGGCTTAGACCTTCAAACAGAACAAATGGATTTGCACTGATTGGTATCTTCAAATCAATTACTAGTGCTTTATTTTCTCAAAAGAAGGGAGGTAAATGTTTTGATTCTCATTTAACATATTGGAAAAATAAGATGCAAAGAATAAATGACTTGACCTGAACCTGACCGTTCTAGGACTTGGAATTAAATCCAAAAAATTTTACCTCTATACTGTGCTGAAGTCCAAGGCCAAATTTTTAGAAAATGGATTGCAGCCATATTATTTTCTAGATGAAAATAATCAAGTCATTCCTTTAAATAACTTCTTTTTTTGCTTAGAAGTGGCATTAATATACAATTACCCTAAAAACTCACATGCAAAACAGGCCAATAAAAAGATGGGCTTTTTTTGTGGCTGCTGTTATTTTTGTAGTCCTTACTGATAGGGATATTCACAGATAATTGGCAATGCTGTCTAGGCAAAGTATTCATGATCTAAACACATAGCCTGCCATCCAAATTAGCTCAAGAAATTTCCCATTTCTGAGAGCTGGCTGCCAGCTCTTTAACAAAGAAAAATACATTCTCTTAGAACATGAACTTGTTACATATCACATAAAATGTGCACACACATATACACACAGAAGCATTTTTATTTATTATTTATTTATTTATTTATTTATTTTTTTTTTTTTTTTTTTTTGGTGTTTGGCTATAGGGTGTGGCACGCACTAGAGTGAAATAGAGACAGAGAGAAAATGAGAAACCACCCCCTGGGGTGATGGCCATGCTACAGTCTTTTCTCCTTCATTCTCCTGGGATTTGGGGCACATATGCACACATACCCAGCGTGATTCTGACCATTAGGTTCGGGACTCGAACCATAGTCAGCCACGTGGGAGTCCAGCACCTTAACCACTATTCCCTGGTGGCCACGACACAGAGTCATAGTAAATAATTGTGCAAGGCTTTTCAAAACATCCCTTGATACACAAGGTGTACATTTTGTCAAGCAAGATTAGGTTGTGCTTTTCTTACTCATGCTATTTACCAGGAGCATTGCTACATGAGAGGCTCAAGATGTACTGTAAACAGGGATGCCAAACACACAGAGCAGATGACTCAGAGCTGATTTCAACGTAGAGTATATACCCTTTAGATTGAACTTAGTGCCTGCAGCTGCTTATTTGTCCGCCCTGTTTTAAAAACAGATTGGCTGACCTTTATGCTTATAACTAGTTATATTCTAAAACCCCTACCTGAAATACAACCTTCTTAAAGAAAGAAGGCTTAACCAGTGCCTTTGGTATATAGGTGGGCTAGAAAGTTCATTCTTTGGAAAGATGGATTGAAAGTGTGAACAAGGACAGAAGTGAGCCCACCGAGCCAAGCACAAGGCAAAACCAGTGGCTACTTGATCCTCCAGAAATGAAAGCACACACGTGGGTGGCGCCAGTTGCCCTTGTAAATGAGCACAGTGAGCGTCTTTATTCTTTTATTGTCAGCACTCAAAAGTAGCAGATAGAGAGTTAACCATTGAAATGAAAACAAAATAGTTACAAAATCTAAAGGCAAAGGAATCCAGCTGTCTGGACATACTTTCCTAATAAGCGAGTTTAAAGTACATGATAAAGTGTAAAAAGAAAACTGCTTTGATTTATAAGAATAATTGATTGATTCACTTCTTACCCGCCTTAGGACAACAGATTCCTTACAATACTCACTCACATTTATTTTTCTACATTAGCTAGGAGATAAAAAATAACTACTGAGTTAGAACAAGATTTTTTTTGCCCTTTCTAAAAATTTATGATTTTATCATAAATGTTATGGCAACACTGTGCAAAGGTCTCAGAGTTTTAAGCCATCATAGTTTTAGTAGTTAATTTAGATGTTAATTAATTTCCCGTTATTACAGAGGAAAATTTAGCCCATTACATGACTGCTTCACTGCTTCTCCTCTCAATTTCTAGCTGTTATAGCACTACTTCTTAATTATTTTTAGAGGTTTTTGCCTTAGGGCACATGTGCTTGCCAGAGAGAGAGAGAGACAGAGACAGTGAGAGGGAAAGTGAGAAATTACCCCTAAGGAGTATAGTCACACCACAATCCAGTTTCTTCCATTCTCCTCCCAGGATCTTGGGCACACACACACACACACACACACACACACACACACACATACACACACCCCTGGAGTGATTTTCAAGCCACCGGGTCTGGGACTTGAACCAAGGTCATCCATGTGGGAGTCCAGAGACATAACCACTATAACATCTGCTGGCTCCAATGCTATTTTCAGTTTCTCTATTGGTTACCATTATGTAAATAATTTCCTTAAGCCACTAATTCCCTATATTTCAATCCTCCTTTTGGTTTGTACAGTAGGTCACATATTAAAAAAATACTAAAAGTAGTTTAGCCTCAGTGGCACAGTCAATAGCATACCAGCCCTCAGCCCAGGAGACCTAAAACACAGGAGGCAAATGCCCAGGTGAAAAGTTGAAGGGCTGGGAAAATGGGGTCACAACATATTTGAGACCCTGTCAGGGTGCTTCTCTTTCTCTTATTTTCTCTCTCTGTTTTGCATGCACACACACATTTTCTATCATGAATTTAAAGGGAAAAAAAAAAGCATAGACGTATCCTGAAGCAAACTTCCCTGTAATGGCTCCCTATGTCAAGGCGAGCAATGCCAGCACCCCCATCTCTAAGGCCTAATTCACTCCCTTTTCACTCCTTTTTCCTTAAATGTCAAAGTGTCCTGACTTTTGTGCCAATCACTTCCTTGCTTTTCTTTATATTTTTGCCATCCAAGAATATATCACTCAACACTATAATTTTGCTCATTTTTGAATTTACTATAAATAGAATCATCCAGTATATATTCATTTGCATAAGGTTTTTCTTAGTTTTATATTATTTTTGTGAGATTCATTCATATTATAGCGTTCAGTTGTAGTTCATTCATATTCACTGCTATAAATAATAGAATTCCATACCATAATATGTTTACCCATTCTGTATGGGTATTTTGTTTGTTCTCAGTCTTAGGCTTTTATGAGTAAAGTTGTTATAAACTGCCTTATATAGTGTGTATCCTGGTACACACAGATATATAGTCAATATTTCTTTTGGGTAGATAGCACACTTTTTTTTGGGGGGGGAGAGGTTTTTTTATTGCTATAGGGCACATGTGCTCGCCAGACAGACAGAGAGAGACACAGAGACAGAAAGCGAGAAATCACCCTCCAGGGGGGATGGCCACACCGCAATCCCTTCTCCTCCATTCTCTCTCTCGGGATCTTGGGCACGCACACGCACCCGGCGTGAGTTTTAAGCCACCGGGTCCGGGACGCGAACTGCGGTCGACTACATGGCAGTCCAGAGACATAGCTATTACGCTAACTGCTGATCCCTAGATAGCACACTTAAGAGAGGAGCTGCTAGGTCATGAGGTACAGTATTTTAAATTTTATTACAAGGGGGTCTTCAAAAGTTTCATTGACAGTGTGTATTATGACAAAACCATTCACGGATTTAAAAATTTTTTGCACCAAAATAAGCTCATACAAGCTTTTCCATGAACTTTTCTGAAGTCCCCTCATAGATAAAGCAAAACAGCTTTCCAAATTGAGTAACTACTTTCCATCCCTACCAGCAGTATATGTGAGTCCAAGGTGATCTATCTCCTTATCAGTCATTGATATTTTCAATCTTTTTAAAATGTTAGCTATTTTGATGGTTATGTAGTAATATTTTCTTGCAGTTTTTAAGATTATCTTTCACTTTATTTATTATTATTATTTTCCATTTTGAACAGAGAGAGAGGAAGAGAGAAGGAAAGAAAGAAAGCAAGCCGCCAAGTCCAGGACTTGAACCCCAGTCGTCCATGTGGGAGTCTAGCTCCTTTAACCACCATGCCACCACCTGCTGACCCCTTCCTTTGCAGTTTTAACTTGTCTTTTTCTGATGATTAACAAGATTGAGCACCTTATCATAAGTTTAGTGACCAATTAGGTAGATCCTACCTTGAAGTGGCTGTTGAATCTACTTGCACATTTTTCTATTGAGTGGTATTTTCTCATTAATTTGTATAGGTTCTTCATCTATTTTAGATATGGGTTCTTTGGGGCTATAACAAATTCTGTTAAATATATATTTCAAATCTCTAAATCTGTGCCTTGCCTTTTTAATATTCTTTATTTTACTATATTCAAATTCATCAATCCTCATCTTCAAGGTTAGTGCTTTTTAATATTCCATATGTTTAAAAATCATTCTTCCATATAGAGATTATGAATTTATTTTTCTATATTCTCTTCTAAAGGCTTACTATTTGGCCTTTCATATTAAAAGGGCCTACAATTGATCTAAAACTGTTATTTTTGTTACAGTGTGAAGTGCTTTGTTTTGGTTTTTTTTCTAGACAGAATATTTCCTTCCACTCTGCTCTGCAGGGTCACTTCTTGTTGTCACTAATTCCTCCATCAGTTTTCAACACTTCCTCTTGATTCCTCATTTTGTAAAATGAGAGTTGCACCTGTGCCATTCCTCCTCCTCTTCTACCTACTTTTCTACCTGCTTTTCAGCTTCCCAAATCTGTCAGCTAGAACTTTAGCTTAACATCATCAAAGCTGAAAATGTTTGCATTCTGTTTTTAATCATGATTAACTCCTTAAAGCTTTGCGCGTGGGTTTAATTAAAAAGCTGATAATCAATACATACATTTTACCCTGGTAAGACTATCCATCACATTATTCATCACAGAGCCAGAAGTGCTAATAATGCCATTCCTTTGTTCACATTTCTCACAGCAAAATCCTTGTGCTTCTCAAAGTAAAATGTATTAGCAACAAACAGATTCTCCTCTCTTACATTTTACCAAGTGCTAAAAGAAAATCATGTTTTAAAATGTCTCCTATTGGGAACATGACATTCTGATAAAGTAGTTTGGTTTATCTAGTTTCTGATTTTTTTTTTTATTCTGTTAAGATTCATAGACTTGGGGCCAGGAGTAAGCGTAATGGCTATGTCACTGAACTCCCATGTAGTCGACCGTGGTTCAAGTCCCGGACCTGGTAGCTTAAACTCACACCAGGCACGTGTGCATGCATGCCCAAGATCCCAAGAGGAGAATGGAGGAGAAGGGTTTGCGGTGTGGCCATCCACCCTGGGGGGTGATCTCTCGTTTTCTGTCTCTCTGTCTCTCTCTGTCTTTCTGGCGAGCACACACGCCCTATAGCAAAAAAAACCTCTCCAAAAAAAAAAAAAAAGATTCATGACTTTTCCCCATTATGTTCTAATATCTTGCAAGTTTTCATTAGTAACAGCTATTATCTGAAATAGATTCCATACTTTGCCTTGACACTATTCTTCTGTAAGGCTGCTGATCTCTCTCCTAAATTAGACTAATTTCTTGCTCCTTTCCTTTTCAACTGTTTTCCTTGGATACTGCTTCATTATTCCTCCAAACTAGCACTAAGACGTTTGTACAACCCTGAGAAGAGTTAGACAACTGTGGAGTTATGGGATTGCTGCCCACACAGAATCACTCACATTTGTGATGTCAATCGCAGATTTGGGGGTCTCTCCAAAGCGCCCTCAGTTCCGGTCATTTGCTTGGACTCCGAGAAAGCACTTGGCCACTATGCTCAGAGTTGAGAGTTACAGTAGGGAGGGGCCTGGTGGAGGCACGGCAGTAACAGGTGCTCTCATGCTGGACCCACAGGCAAGGCCCTAGGTTCCAACAGCAAGGACTCCCTGCACATGCTGAGTGACTGTGATCAGGCTGGCTGAGGCTGGGCATGGATTGTGGCGTTAAGCCTCCATTGGGGTGTCTGTGTATCTCTCTCATAGTAAAAAAAAAAAAAAAAATCTATTGCAAGGAAAGGAGCTATATTAAAATCAGCCAAGGGAAGCAGTGCATAGTCAGGGGAAGTATCAAAAGCAGAGGTTCCATTGCCCTCTCCCCATAAAGCTAGGAGGCATTATTTTCCTAGACCCTTAAGAAAGTCTCAGCCGAGCCTCCATGTTGAATGTTTTTATTGAGACTCCATTACGTCAACATGATTGATTAATTGCCCACATGGCTAAATTTGGTCTCCAATCTCTAGCCCCTCAAGGTGTAACCCAAAGCCTAAATCACATGTTACTATTTTGTTGACACAAAGTCTTCACTCTAAATTACATTTCTGGGGAGGATCACATCTCTACCCTAACACACGTTGCTATTGTCTGGCCAGCTGAAGGTCTTTAGGCATACAAAAAGAATTCAATCAGGCATTTCAGGAGTTTAGAGGAAAACCTCCCAGGGCCTCAAGGAAAAAGCCAGACTTCTTTTGGAACAAGGTGGAATCCCTTACTACCACATCTTGTTCTTTCCTGGTTCTCGCCTTCATCTTACTGGCATACATCCTCAAGTAATTAATGATGTACAAAGGTAAATTCCCATTTAAATATTTTGTTATGTTTTTTTTTGTTTGTTTGTTTGTAGTTTTTTGAGAGATTTTTGCTATAGGGCACATGCACTCACTGGAGAGACAGAGAGAGAGAGAGAAAGACAGAAAGCAAGAAGTCACCCCCCAGAAGGATTGGCCATGCTGCAATCCCTTCTCCTCCATCTCTCAGGATTTTGGGCATGCATGTTCATGTGCCTGGCGTCAGTTTTAAGCCACGGGGTCCGGGACCCGAACCATGGTCGGCTCTGTGGGAGTCCAGCAATATAACCATTACACCATTTGCTGGTCCCAAATTCCCATTTAAATCTTTGGTGTGCTGAGATTGTATGATAAATTCTCAGAATATGGTCTTTTTCCTTTTCTCTACTTGGTTCTTGTGGATGCTTTGAATTTTAAGAGCTCCATTTAACTCTACAGATACTCTTCCTTTAAAGATTCTTTTCCATCTCTCATGATTGCTTTAGCTTTCTAGTACTCTTACTAGTTAGCTATTAAGGTGGCATGGTGGCTAAGGTGTCTGGTCCCACATGGCCAAGCTATTAAGGTGGCATGGTGGCTAAGGTGCCTGGTCCCACATGGCCAACTGCACAGTTCAAGTCTCGGACCTAGCAGTTTTTAAAAAATGCCAGGCTTTTGTGTGTTTGCTCCCAGAATTCAGGAAGGAGGGAAAGGATAGAGGAGAAGGGATTGAGGTGACCATTCCCCACAGGGGTGCTTTCTCATTTTCCCTTTCTATAGCTCTCAGGTGAGCACACATGCCTTCTGGCAAGTTAAAAATAAGCTATTAGGTCTCTTGGACTGAAGCTCAAGCTCTGACCAAGATTCCTCAAAGCAACTGGTGACTTCTATCCCTGCCGTCCCCTGCTCTCATATTCTGGCGCACTGCTCTTTCCTCGTCTTCCTCTCTGCCTCACTTATAAACCTTTTGCTCTTCATTCCATAGCTGAATAAATGTCACTGATGATTCAATATATGCTTAAAAAAAGGAAACTATTGGGTTGTCAGAAAAGTCTAACACATTTTTGCTTAGAAAAAATATGTCATGACTTTTCTGACAACCCAATAGTAAAACTATTACTGAATGCGTACAGACTTACGGGCTATTCGGTGTTGAAGAGGATGCATAGGTCTATATCCTTGAGTCGCTTATTATGCACTATACGCATGCTGTGAAAAGCCGTATTATACCCCACAAAAATGTACAATGATTATTTATATAAACCAGGAATCATAATTTAAAAGTTTTGTTTTTTCCCCAAAGCTATTCCTGTCTAAAGAGAAGCACAAGAAATAAAGTAAAAATTCATGCCAGGTTCCAGATGGCAGCTGTGGTGTAGAAGGAAGAACACTGGCTTTGGCATCAGAAGACCTGGGTTTGAGGCTCGCCTCTGCCATCATTGTCTCCATAATTTTGGTTGAGTCACTAAAACTTTTCTGAGTCACGAGTGGCTCATCTATAAACAGAATGATTATACATATGTCTCACCACTGTTTTGAAGCTGGGAAGAATTTAAAAACAAGTGAAAACTTTATGTATTGCGGAATAAATAGAAAATAAAATACATTTGCCAAAGGACTTCATTCTTCCAGGGAAGTTTTGTGCAGAAGTCATTAATTTCAGGGGAAAAAAAAATGAACATCTCTGTGACCATCTTCCCCAGATAAAAAAGAAAAATGACACAGATGCCATCTCAACTTTCCGTAGGCTTCCATAGGTTCTATTAAACAGATAAATATGCCCATCGAAGATGACCAAAAACAGTCATAAATATAAAAATGGTATATAAGGCGGGTTCCTAACCTTTCATTTTCTTTTTCAAGCTTTTTTATGTCTTCCAGAAGAGAGAGAGGCAAGCCCAACAGGGTCTTCATGCCATAGGCACCCCTAGTCTGAGCTAGCCCAGATCCTGAGTAAGTACATGCATCCCCTGCTTGCACAGAATGGCCCCCAGATGCGAACCCAGGACCCTCGCCCTGTGGATCCAGTTGTGCTACCGCTCGGCTATTGTCTGACCTGAAGTTCATTCATTCATTCTCTCTTCCAGTAAATATAAACTAAATGCCAAGGATATTCAAAGGAAATAAAAAACAACGGTTAGAAACAATCCTTCCACGTACCCAGAAAGCTTCCGGTTGGTAGGAGGAACATGCATATACTTACATTTCTACAACACAATATGGTGCATAGCAAGTGACACATGCCTGGTACAAGTTCAAGAGAAATGGCACTTTAGTTGAGCCTAAAAAAAAAAAAAAAAAAAAGAGTAGGATTTCAATTGGCTAAGATAGATGCAAAGACATTCCAAGAACTGAGAAGTGTATTCACAAAGGTTATAAATATGTAAAAGTAAGGCTTTGATCTGAGAAGCAGGCTGCCTGAAGAAGAGGTTCCTTATGGAAAGTATGGAGGAGGGGCCATACTGGAGAGGACCTCTTATAACAAGCAATTATTTCATGTGAACTTCATTCTGTAGACAATAGGTGGCTTTTGAAGGTTTTCATTAAGGAGAGGAGTACATAATAAAATACGGCTTGATAACAATATTTTATTTTGTATGGATCTTTACACTTTACGAATTGTGTTTACATATATGATGTCATTTGATCCCCACTACCATGCTACCGTGAAGGTGTTAGTACTTTTTATCAGTAAAATAATCTCTAAACCAGATCTGGAATCCAAATCTTTTGATTTCAAATCCAATCCTCTCCAAATCTTTCTAGTGAGACACTAGAAAAAACACTAAATAGTAAACACACTACGAACGCAAATAGATCCTGAAGCAGTATGGCAGCTCCTAGAGAACAAGAGAACTGCTGAGACAGGACTGGTGTTCCGGAGCCAGTGTTTAGCAAAATAATTCAAAACTGGAATGAACTTCTCTTTCAGCATGTTTGACGCTGTCGAGAAGGCAACAGGAACAGGATGATGTAACCTCCTATTTCTTTAAACTCCCACTCCGTCCTCCCTCCTCTGTGGTACTTCACACTGCTCCAAGCTCACAAGGAGGCCAAGCAGGTGACTGATGCATTCATTCTCCTCAGCCGGACACCAACACTATGAGTCTGGGCTGAGTTGGTCAGGAGTTGTGGAGACCAAACAGAAAACAGGTGCCAAGGACAGGGAGTACCTTAACCCCTACGGCGCACTGAGCTGTGAGGAATACTCTCATTGCCTAGCTCAAACCCAGGATGCCTCCCCCGACATGACAAAGACATGTTTGTTTAAGTGACAACTGTAGGATTCCCCTAAGGACATGTAGCCATGTGAAACCTAGGAGCACAGAGCTCACAGCTGTTCATTTCAACAGTCAACAGTGGACAACTGCTAAGAATCCAAACAATTTTTTATTGTTTAAATCTTGGGCACTGATGTTCTTCTAATAGCTTCCCTGCTGATGATGCCAATTTGATCTCTGAAAACAAGAATTTTTCAAGAAAGATCTGGCATATATAAACAAAAACTTGTATTCAATTCAACTTCTCTAACATAAAAATATAAAGTGATCCAGGTGAAAATTGTCTAATATCCTATTACCTTTAAAGGTTATTTTCTGAAATACTTAAAACATGGAACTCCTCCTTTCTTGTATAGTTCCCCTCCCAGGGTCTGTATGACCGTAAAGTGACCTTTATAAGACTAAGGCTGACTCACTCACCTAGTTCGAACACTTCTTCCTGGTTCCTGAGAGATGATAATGGAAGTGATGAAGCAAAAAATTCACATCCTTCACTCAATCACTAAAAATATTTTCTCTTCGTTTGTCTTGTTTGTTGTTTAGTTTAAGAAACGTTTTCATGTTTTATATTTCCTTCTTTTTTCCATGAGTAAGAGAAATTGAGAAAGGGGGAGAGAGACAGAGGGGCAGGCACCCACAGCAAGGTCTTCACTGATCCACCACCCACTTTGGCTAGCCCTGGGCCCTAGGCATGCACACCCAGCATGTTCAAGGAAGGTCTCCAAACAAGAATTGGGAACTTCTCATGGATTGGCCTTGCCTCACAGAGCACTGCATTACCACTGCACCACTATCCAATCCCCAGAGAACTCCATCTTCACAAAAAAATCAGGTGTAAGCCCACTATATACGACTCCTACAGGAGAGTTGTTGCAGTTGAAGGATACAAGAGGAAAAGAGGTTGCAGGGAAATGGGCCTGATCATTTACTTTCACCAAAGCCTTAAGTCATTTGCTATACACAGAATAAAACTATTAACCTTAAATCGTTCAATGACATTTAGAATTAGGTTCATGATCTTCAGGACTTAGGGACATAAAAACCCTGAGTTAGTCCCAGCTTCTGTGAGGAGTGGAGTAGTCCATTTGACCACTTCATTCATTCATTCTTTCCACAATTACTCACTGAGTATCTGTGACATGCCAGACACTATTCAGTGTGCCAAGGCTACAGGAAAGAACAAAAGAAACAAATGTTGGGACCAGCAGTTAGCGTAATGGCTATGTCGCTGGACTCCCACGTAGTTGACCGCGGTTCAAGTCCTGGAGCCAGTGGCTTAAACCCACGCCGGGCGCGTGTGCATGTGTGCCCAAGATCCCAAGAGGAGAATGGAGGAGAAGGGATTGCGGCGTGGCCATCCCCCCTGGGGGGTGATTTCTCGCTTTCTATCTCTCTGTCTTTCTCTGTCTTTCTGGCGAGCACACGCGCCCCATAGCGAAAACCTCTCCAAAAAAAAAGAAAAAAATAAAAAAAAAGAAACAAATGTTCTGCTTTCACCTAGTTTCCATAATAGAAGTGAAGATGCTAAGCCAATAAAAAATATATGTTTGATGTGATAATAAAATGAGTATAAAGAAAAGTAAAATAGGATAAGACAATAGTAAAAAGGTATGTGTATGTATATATATATATATATATCTGAGGGGGATGGGGTGTGCATGTGCATGCTCTTTTATATGGTAAGTCTGAGAAGATCCACCTGGCGAGAGTGAACTTTAACCAGAGGATGAATTTACATTTTCTGGGGCAAGAGCTGTTCCAGAAGAAGAAACAGTAAGGGCAAGAGTGCTGAAGAAGGAGAGTACTTGTGGTATTTGAAAAAAGAAAAAAAAAAAAAAAAACAACAAAGAAGCCTGAGTGGCAGGAACCATGTGAGCAAGCGTGGGAGTGGTGGGTGACTTCTGATAGACATAAGCTCCTTTAAGGAAGAGGCCAGATCATCTTCAACATTGGTCTCCAGAGGCTACCAGAAGGTTATATAGTAGATGTCTTTATTTATCTATCTAGACTTATTTTATTTAACTTTATTTATTTATTTATTTATTTTAATTTGACCAGAGAGGGACAGAGCGAGAGAGAGATGGAAAGTAAGTAAGCAAGCTGCCAAGTCTGAGACTCAAACCGTGGTTGGCCATGTGGGAGTCTAATGCCCTTACCCGCCATACCACCTGCTGGCCCCTATAGTAGATATTTAATATACACATGGGGACTGCAAAGTTATTCATGAAACATGGAATTGACGCGTGAGTTCATTGTAGTGGCAAACAATGTTGGAATGAATGCACACATAGTTTTTTGATAACACCTATTTTTCCATGAACTTTTTGAAGAACTTTTGTCTGGGTGAAGAGAATCAGAAAGTCCATGGTTTCAGCAAACAGAAGGCAACAAAGAATGTATCTTATTTCTTAGCTTTCCCCATCACAAAGTCTGAGGTTGCAAAACTTGTAACTTACTTGTCTGATTATAGTTCAGAACATCTTACAGAGAACACCGTCTCCCTCCCTAGTGACCCTTGATTTGGAGACAAAGTGTCCCCAGTATTTTCAGGGTCACATCTCCCACCCCATTCTCAGAGTTAGATTTTGATATTCGTATTGCTCAGATTACACAATATGGCATGTTCCAAAGAAAATGATGACTAGTGAAGGATGAATGCCATCAGTAGATTAGATTCCTGAGCACATAAAAATCGCTTTTTGTTTTAAATCTGGAAAGGAACAGCATGTTGCAAAATCGATGGCCTCCCAGTGTAACCCTTAGCTTCACAGGACTGCTGTCAGTGTGGTTTTGGTCACCAGGGTCACTGACTGTGCTACTTAGTGCTGTGGTTAAGCACAGTTTCAGAGCTAAAGGGGCATGATGAGGTGATAGTTTACTCTCATATTTATATTTCTGGGAGGAGGCCATTTTTAGCAGCATTTCTTAGGAGGAGCAATTTTTAAATGAGATTATTTTTACATCAGGGTTTATAAAACAGCCGGTGAGTCTGCTTGTGTTTTCTTCTGGAAGGACAGCCATGCTCCCATCGCTCCTTTTGGCTTGCAGTATCTGCTAAGAAACATCACTGATCCCTACTTTTCTGATCCCCTTTACAATGTGTGACTGAATTTAAGAAAAAAAAAAAGTCAACATTGTCAGACTATTCAAACCACTGCAATCTTAATTTTTCAAGTGTTCTGTTTTTGCTTTGTTTTTTTTTTTATCTTAAGGGACATTTTCTTTGGTGAAATCTGATTCCAGATCTTTCTCTCTCACACACAGATATACATAAACACACCCCTAAATTTGTACAGCATTGATCATGTTGTAGCTTGGATTATTGGCTGTAGAAGAAACAAGAAAAAAAAAAAAAAAAAACAGGATATGTTGTAGGTATATCAGAGAAAAAGGCAGGACATTACATTTGAACTACCTGATGTTAAAAGCTAAAAAGGCCAGGAACTTTGCCATGGGAGATTTAGTGCAGTTAGGTCCCTTTCAGCATTCTTAGTTCCCTGCTGTATTAGAACACACACTAAGTGGTAGGGCTCTTCTCTTTTGTTATGTTCCTATCTCACCAGGGATACCCCAGTGATAACTTAGGAGAGAAGAAGTCAACGACTTTGATCTTACTATTTATGTGGCTAGATTTATTAAAATATATTCACTTTAGTAGTTTACAGTGAAGGTACTGTCAATGCTTTTGAATGACCATGAGACAAGGGTCTCGCCTACCTTTCTCAAAATAAACACTATTTGGGCTGAAGTGGTCACCTAGTTTCACCCAGGACTGAGGGACTGACTAGGACATAGGACTTTTAGTACTAAAACTGGGAAAGTCTTAGGCAGAAAATGGGGTTGTCACCCTGACTCACACCCCAATGAAGTATGGGGCAGTTCCTGACTGGGAGCTGGAGACATGGCCTCTGATCCTTTTACCACAGGAGGAGTAAGGTCAGGTCTAGGCCTTTGAGGTACCCATATGAAGGTTCTCTTACTCTTCCACTATCAGGGTAGCCTCTGACAATTGCCATATTAGCAAAATGTGGATAATAGCTGTGCCTACTTCTTTTTCTTTTCTTTTCTTTCTTTTTTTTTTTAGAGAGATTTTTGCTATGGGGCATGTGTACTCACCAGAGAGACAGAAAAACAGAAAGCAAGAAATCACTCTCTGGGCAGATGGCCACACCACAATCCCTTCTCTTTCATTCTCCTCTGAGATTTTAAGCATGCACACACATGCCCAGCATGAGTTTCAAGCCACCAGATCTGGGACTCGAACCATGGTTGGCAATATGGGAGTCCAAAAACATAACCACTATGCTGGTCCCAATAGTTGTGCCTACTTCTTAATTCTCCTCTAATAAAGTTAGTATTGCTAAATATAAAATGCTGAGGTATGCAAATTATAACACAATGGTAAATATTTGCATATCTAAACATAACAAAACACAAAAAAGATACAATAAAAATAAGCAGGATTTGAAATATTGCCTGTTGTTATTATGATGACTCCTTTATGGTTAGAGGAGGGAGTCAGGAATTCTCTGCTTTGAGGTTAATTGCTTCTAGGGAATCTTAAAATATCTTGCATATATTACCTTTTCAAAAGCTAAAAAGAAAAGAAAGGAAGAAGGAAAAGAGACAGGGAAAGGAGGGAAAGCAAGAGAGAGGAAGGAAGGAGTGAAAGAAATTAAAAATTATGGTCAATTAGGTCTATTAAGGTGTATTGTCTTTTAAAAATTAATTCTATCCACATGGACCAACATTTGAGCATAGGCAAAGCCTATGTAAAAAATGTTTTTAAAATGCAAATAATTAGTATTAACACACTCTGCATTTTCAGGATCAGTGACTGCTCTTATCAACATTGTTTATCATCACTAAGAAATGCAAACAACCTAAATATTCATCAACATGGTAATGATTAAAATAATTACCTTACACCCATACTCTACAATTTGTTAAAATGAATAAGGTAGATTTATATGCACTGACATGAAAAGATCCCTAAGGCATACTGTTGCAGAACAATAAAGATAGCAAAATCCCATGTATGTAAATAACAAATCACAAAGATATCTCTTCCTAGATGTGTACATAAGTAGGAAAATATATAGAACAAGGTTGGAAGGAATACATACATAATTACCTAAGAATTATCTCTGGGGAGAGGAAAAGCGCACTTGGGGTGACTTAAAGAGGAGACTTTGGGGGCCAGCAGGTGGCATGGTGGTTAAGGCGGTGGATCCCACAAGGCTAACCGAGTGGTTTGAGTCCCAGATCTGGTGACTTGAAAAACACACCAGACACGTGAGTATGCATGCCCAAATTCTGGGAGGAGAATGGAAAAGGAACTGCAGCCTGGTCATATCCCCTAGGGGTGTTTTCTCACTTTCCTTCTCTCTTTCTTTCTACGTCTGTCTTTCTCCTGGCAAGCACATACACTCTATGGCAAATATAAAAATAATAATAAAATTTTTAAAAAGAAGAGATTTTGACCTCAAAATCATGTATGAAGTTTTTACAAAGAGAGCATATTCATGTATTATTACTATTTTGCATTCTTTTTAAAAATAACATAATAAAACAGCTATAGGAGGGACCAGCAGATGGCATAATGGTTATGTTGCTAGTCTCCACTTGGTTCAAGTCTCAGACTCAGCAGCTTGAAACTCGCACTGGGTGCCTGTGTGTGTGTGCCCAAAATCCTGAGAGGAGAATGGGGAAGAAAGGATTGTGGCATGGCCATCCCCCCTGGAGAGTGACTTCTTGCTTTCTCTCTCTCTAACTCTCCATGAACGTACACACTCTGTAACAAAAATATCTCTAAAACAAGCAAAAAACAGCTAGCTATAGGAGATAATTCACTCAAAAATTCTTTCGGTTTTGTTTTGTCCCTCTTCCATCTCTCATTCCCAGCACCCCATTGAAAACAAAATAGACTGTCTTGGTGACACATGCAGCTAAGACGCAGTGCTCCAGAGACTGGAACCACAAGGGAGGCCCAGGTTTTATTCCAATCTAAAGGCCTGGCACACGTATGCCTATGTGGTCTCATTACTTGGAAGGCTAGACCATGAGGTCATGACACAGCAAGACCTTCTTTTAAAAAAAAAGGGAAAACAAATTTGCTATAAATGCCAAAGTATCCAGATAATAAGGTATACAGCCTATCATTCACTGATAATGAGAGTTGACCATGGTAAAGTGGGCTCAGACTTACACCCAAGTATTGTACAAATTAAAAGAAATAGTTCAATAAGGTTTTGAAGAATAATATTTGTTAGCTGTTTCTAATCAACAGTATCTTGATAGTCATGGAAAATATTTAAATGGCACACTAAAGTTTTATTTTTATGAAGTCTTTCAAACTTGATGATAATCTGAATTTATTCCGGGGGGGGGGGGTGGAAGGGATTGCCTCGTGATCAAATCTTTTCGCTGTAGTATTGGTATTAGAGGAGAAGTGGAACACTAGAGGTGTTGTTTGGAGCATGCTGGGTAGAAGACTGGAGGGAACTCTCTAGGTTTCATTACAAGTTTACAACCCTGCAATTCTCACTGGTCTAGGAGAAGTACATGCTACATTGGAAAGAACTCAAGTTTTAGAGTCTGTTCACCTGCATTTGAGTTCCTTCTTAGATACCAACTACAGTATATGATTTTTAGACATGCCACTTACCTCCTCGTACATCAGCTCTGCCTCTGGGAAAGAGGATTATCATCACTACTTCAAAGGATTACTCTAAGAGTTAGAGATAATGCATATAAAAACACAAAGTAAGTACTAAATAAGTGCTAAACACTATTTGCATGTAACTTCTTTACAGTTGTATCAACAATAGGGATATGTTCTGAGAAAAGCATCCTTAGGTAATATCATTGTTGTGCAAATATCACAGAGTATACTTATACAAACCCAGACAGTGTAGCCTACTACACTCTCGGGCTATGTGGTATAGCCAACTGCTCCTGGACTATAAACTCTATAGCATGTTATTGGACTGAACATGGTAGGCAAGTTGTAACACAGTGGTAAATATTTGCATATCTAAACATAACTAAACATAAAAAGATACAAGAAAAATATGACATGGAATATTAAAACCAAGTATACCTATATGGACATATTTCATGAACGGAGCTTGGAAGACTGAAAGTTGCTCTGGGTGAGTCAGTGCGTGGTGAGTGAATGTGAAACCCTTAAACATTACTGTAGACTACCGTAGACTTTCTGAGCACTACACACTTACACTACATTAAATTTATAAAAACTTAGTTTTTTCTTCAATAATAAACTAACCTTATCTTACTATAACTTTTTTACTGAATAAACTTAATTTTTTGTACTTTTTTGACTCTTTTGTAATAACACTTAGCTTAAAACATACATTGTGCCGCTTATTTCCTCACTCCATAAGCTTTTTTATTTTTTACTTTATATATTTTTTTCTTTTTAAATTTTGTTAAACATTAAGTCACAGGGGCCAGCAGATAGCATGGTGGTTAAGGTGCTGGACTTCCACATGGTCAACTGTGGTTCAAGTCCCAGACCTGGTGTCTTAAAAAATCATTCTGGGCACCTGTGCATGTGTGCCCAAAATCCCAAGAGGAGAATAGAGGAAAAGGGATTTTGGCATAGCCATCCCCCCAGAAGGTGATTTCTCACTTTTCCTCTCTAACTCTCTCACTCACCCTATGGCCAAAATCTAAAAATAATAATAATAATAATAAGTCACAAACATATATTAGCCTAGAGTCAGCATCATCAATCCCACTATCTTCTACCTTCATATTTTGTCACACTGGAAAGGCCATGATGTACAAAACAACATGAGATTAAATCAAGCACAGAAGAAAATGATGCAGTCGAGAGAGAGACATGATACACGCATGATTAATAAAGCTGGTGACTGTGTAACATGGCATACTATTTTCCAGTAACTTGTTTACTTATCAGTAGAAGGTGTATACTCCAAAGTAATGATGAAAGTCATGTGTAGTAAATACATAATCTAGTAATCTAGTCATTTATGATCATTATGAAGTGTTATGTATGGGACATAATTACACGTACTGGAGTTTAATACAAACAGCAGGGCACTATGTTTGTTTATACCAGCATCGCCACAAAAATATGGGTAATGCATGGCACTAAAATGTTAAGGTGGTTACAACATCAGGCAATAGGAATTTTTCAGCCCCATTATACTCTCATGAGAACACTTCTATGAATGTGGCTCTTCGTTGACCAAAAAGTCTTTATGAGGGGCATGACCGTAGTTTCTTTCATCTTTATGAACTGGCATTGTTGCATTGGTTTCTATTTTTTAAATTAATTTATTATAATTTTCTGGCTTATCTCTTCTTTACCAATTTTATCTTAACCATAAGGTGAAATAACTACAATAGAATCAAATTTTTATAAACATGAAATTAGCTATAAATTTACTCAGTTAAATAAACACTCAAAGAAATCATGGTGTCATCATTGTCAGAGCCTTTTGAAGTCTTCCAGTTGAATCTAACTCCTATTGTAGGAATTGTTATTTTATCCTCCCCTCCTGAAGCCTGCTGAAAAAAGAGCATGCTCTTAACCTCTTCGCATGGAAAGGGTGAGAAAAGAGAACTCTTGGAAAGAAAGAAACTGGACTAGAGGAGTCGATACAAGTGTGCCTGGAGGTCAACACCACTCTATTAGACCCACTCAAGCACAGTACTCTGCACAGGCAGCAGCTAATAAAGCAATCCTCTCTTCTCTGATCTTCTCAGGGAAGTTGAGGGTGGGGAAGAACTGATTTGGACTGTCCTTCCATATCTGATTAAATGTATTAGGTTGTTGGGAAAGTCATGATGTGTTTTTCTGTCTCTCCATGCAAAAATGCATCATGACTTTCCTGACAACTCAATAGAAGAGAGCTGATTCAGTCCCATAGCCTAGTGGTTAAGGGAAGCTCGATCCCACATGGCCAACTGCAGTTCTAATCTCAACCTCAGCAGCTTGAAAAACACATTGGGTACATGCATGCATGCCCAAAATCTTGACAGGACAGAGAAATGGAGAAGGGATTGTGTATGACTACACACCAATGGAGGGTGCTTTCTCCCTCTCTCTCCCTGACTCACTCTCATGAGTGCATGTGCCCTCTGGCAATTTATAAAAAGAAATGTACAAGAGAGCATTGGTTTTCAGGGAGAATAACATGGATCAATCATGATGATGAGAGATGCTGAAATTATACTGAATTTCCTCTGTGCCAGTGTTGAGTATCTTGTAGTCTACAATGTCAGTCTAGCCCTTGCTCTAAAATAATATTCTTGAATTTCTGGAACCTTCTGTGTTGTCCATTGAACTCTACTTTTATTCTTTTGTTCTCCAGGCTTTCTCTTCCATTGTTTTCTTAAGGTATTCAAAGAAATCACTGTCTGCTGTGTAAGTGGAAAGTTCTGGAAACAGTCTTTCCAGTATGAAAAGCTTCATAAAGTTCTAACAATTTGGGCTTAGCCTTAGACACATTTCAGAGACAGACTTGAGAGTGTTGCTGCTTGGTGACTGAGGTAGCATATAAGACCCAGGTTTGGTTCACAGCCTAGGTGTACACCTGTGATCCTGAGAGGCGAAGAGGACTTTGACAAAAATAAAAAAGGCCCTTAACAATCTCTGATTTTGTTTTTGTTTTATTTGACGGGCATGTGCACTCACAGGAGACAGAGAGAAAATGAAAAATCACCCTCCAGGGAGGTGGGCCATATAGCAATCCCTTCTCCTCAATTCTCTCATGATTTTAGGCCCAGATACATTTGTGCCTGGCGTGTTTTCTAAGCCCCTAGATCCAGGACTCAAACTGCAGAGTCGGTAATGTGGGATCCAGTGCCTAACTACCACATGACTTGCTGGCCCAATCTCTGATTTTTTTTTTTTTTTAACAACTTTATATTCTAGCAGTAAACAGATAAGGCCACTTTTTTTTTTCTTTCTTTCTTTTTTTTTTTTTAACTTAGTGAGATGACCTTAATTAAAATTTTTCTAAATCTAGGAGATTCAGGTTTTTGTTTTGTTTTGTTTTGTTTTGTTTTTATTTTTTAAGACAATTTTAGGTTCACAGAAAAATTGAGAGGAAGATGCAGAGATGTGCCACACATGCCTAGCTCCCACACAGGCCACAGCCTCAATGATTCTCAATAATCCATAAAGTAGAACAACTGTTACAATTGTTGAACCTACAATTGATGACCCATTATTATCATCCAAAGTCTGTAGTTTACATTAGAATCTCTCTTGGTGTTTTACACCCTATGGGTTTGGACAAACTGATAAAGACACATATCTACCATTATGGTGTCATGCAGAGTATCTTCCATAAAAGTTCTCTGTGCTCTGCTTATTCATCCCTCTTTCCTCTCAACCCCAAGCAACCACTGATTTTTTTTAAGCTGTTTCCATAGTTTTGCCTTTTATAGAATGTTCATAGTTGGAAATAAGAGTATGAAACCTTTCAGACAGGTTTCTTCACTTAGCATACATTTAAGTTTCTTCCATGTCTTTTCATGACTTAACAAATTACTCATTTTTAGCACTGAATAATATTCCATTATCTCGATGTACCACAATTTATTTCTCCATTCACCTACTGAAGGATATCTTGGTTGATCCCAAGCTATAAATACAGTTGCTATAAACATCTTTATGCAGGTTTTATGTGGAGATGTCAGCTCTTTTGGGGAAATACCAAGGGGAGTGGTAGCTAGATCATATGCTAGGATAGTTATGTTTAATTCTGTAAAAATAAACAAACAAAAACAAATGGCCATACTGGCTTCCAAAGAAGCTGAACCATTTTTCATTTCCACTTGCAATAAATGAAAGCTCCTGCTGCTTCACAGCCTTACCAGCATTCAGTGTTGTCAGTGTTCTGGATTTTTAGCCACACTAAGAGGTGTGTAGTGGTATATCATTTTAATTTGCATTTCTTGATGACATGTGGTGATAGAACATATTTTTATTTGCTTATTTTCCATCTATATTTCTTCTTTGGTAAGAAGAATATTTTTATTTCTTTATCCTGCTTTATCACTTTTAACTTTGGAATAAAAATATTTTTCTTTACATGTTTGTAGGCTTCACATTTAGAGCTAACCATGATGTTATAAATTATATTGCAACAAGAGTTTAAATTAGACAAGTAACAATAACTGAAGCACTTGCTCTAGAATTCCAAGGTTCTAATGTTCTTGGCCACTCTAGAGCTATTGATCTACAAGGAATATATTTAAATTCATCCCTCTTTCTAAGCCCTCCCACTTATTCAGTAGTCAATAATAGTGGTAATGCACTATGAATTTCTCTCCCAATGACACAGCATAATTTCTG
The DNA here is from genome assembly GCA_026018925.1 of Tupaia tana. Taxonomy (NCBI): domain Eukaryota; kingdom Metazoa; phylum Chordata; class Mammalia; order Scandentia; family Tupaiidae; genus Tupaia; species Tupaia tana. The sequence goes on from JAKSZU010000013.1 coordinate 29,027,344, forward strand.
TTTGGAAAAAAAAAAAAGAAATGGGTTAAACTGAAAAATGTTTATAAGTAAAATTTAAAGTGGATATAGCTTTGTAAATAAGAAATAAATCAATTAAGCATTTATAAGTCAAAAAATAAGTACAGATAGCACTGAAATCTAGAGAAGTGGGTAAAATTGCTCTGAGTGTATACAACAACAACAAAAAAAGAGTATGGACTGGCAGGTGGCATGGTGGTTAAAGTGCTGGATTCCCACATCACTGACCATGGTTCAAGTCCTGGACCTGGCAACTTGCTCACTTTCCCTCTCTCTCTGTCTCTGATGAGAGCGTGCGCCCTATAGCAAACTAAATAATAATAATAATAAATAAAATCAAACCAATAATTCTTTTTAAAAAAAGAAAGAAAAACAAAGAGTATGCTCAAAAATTGAATCTGAGGGATGCCAATGTTTAGAAGCTGAACAGAGAAGTTGGAGCCTGCAAGAGAGAAATAGAAGAAATTGCTTGTTAGAGAGCTTCTATTCAATATCAAGTGTAAATCACAATACCGAGTGAAAGAGTAACATAAAGATAATGTGGTCAACATTATGAACATTTTTAATTGCCACGATACATGCACTCACCAGAGAGACAGAAAGAGAGAGGGAGAAAGCACCCTCCAATAGGGCATGGTCGTGTCACAATCCCTTCTCCTCCATTTCTCTAACCTGTTGAGATTTGGGGTATACACACATAGACACCCAGGATGGTTTTCAAGCCACTGGGGCCAAGATTCAAGCCACAGTCGGTTTTGTGGGATCTGGATTCCTTAACCACTGGGCTATGGTGCCAGCTCAAGAGTAGTTAACATTATAATGGGAAATATAATTTGAAGTAAATTAAAAATGGGAAATGCTCCTGGAGAGACACCAGAATTTTGAACCAAGGGACAGTCTGACTGTACTTACTCTTCCACAAGAGCAGGGATGATAATATTTATTTAAAAAAGCTATTGTGAGAATTTATCAAATTAGTGCATTTCAATTTACGCAGGAAAACATTATACAAATTAAGGGCACTTGTTTTGGCTCTCTGCCTAGAACGTGTATTCTTCCAGGACATAGGCCTGCCCTGCCCACTTCTCTCTTGTCAGTTCTCTGCCTGAATTCTAACCTGTCCGATTGCATCTACCTATTTTCTTTCATTATTTTCTGTTGCTTGATAGTCGAGGCTTAGGGCCAATAGTTCACTGCCCAAGCTTTATTCCATCTTAGCTTCTGACTCCTGCTGAGTCAGTGACTCTGCCTGACTCTCCTCCTGATTACCCATGAGCCCACAGTACTACATGCTCCAAAGCAGTATTTCCAAACCAATCCCAGAGCTAACTACTGAACAGAAAATATGATTAACAACCTATGCCTAGTTTGTTCATTCAAACAAATCATTCTTTAAGTTATTGAGACCAAAGTACATTAATTCTCTTTTTTTTCTTTTTGTCAGAGTATGCACACTCACCAGAGTAAGAGAGAGAGGGAGAGAGAAAGAAGTACTCTCTAATGGGGAATGTTCATGCCACAGTCCTTTTCTCCATTCTTCCTTCTTATCAAGATTTTAAGTACTCACACACATGTGCCCAGCATGTCTCTCAGTCACCAGGCTGGGATGGCAGGCCACATGGGATTCAGCTCCTTTAACTGCTAAACTTTGGGACCAGCTGAAGTACATTATTTTTTAAAAAGTGATAGCCACAGTAAAGTATATACACATATTAAATCATCAGTTTCTGTTATCTTAAGTTCTTTTTTTTTTTTTTTTTTTTTTTTTTTGGAGAGGTTTTCGCTATAGGGCGCTTGCGCTCGCCAGACAGACAGAGTGAGACAAGAGACAGAAAGTGAGAAATCACCCCCCAGGGGGGATGGCCACGCCACAATCCCTTCTCCTCCATTCTCCTCTCGGGATCTTGGGCATGCATGCACACACGCCCGGCGTGAATTTTAAGCCACCGGGTCCGGACACGAACCGCAGTCAACTATGTGGGAGTTCAGCGACATAGCCATTATGCTAACTGCTGGTTCCCTTAAGTTCTTTATTTACATAAATAATGAAGACTTGTGTTCTTTTAAATAGTCCCAAACATTGTTTATGGCTGTGTTGACAGCATTTGGATTGGGTTAGAAATTCGTCTTTTCTACTCTGATAAAATAACCATGCCATTTATTTGAAGATTCTTTGATCATGTTTCCATTGAAAATAAGTATGGCTTTTTTTTTTTTTTAAGAGTAAGTACTTGTTTACTCATTCCATCTTTGGGTGAGAGAGACAGAGACAAGTCCCCAAAGGTTTGTGACCCCACAGTCCACTTACAGCCTCAGCTAGCCCCAGCTCATGTGTGCCCAGTGTACCCTCAAAGAAGTCTCCAGACACAAACCCAGAACCTTCCCAGGCAGGTCACCTCCCAAAGCACTGTTTACCACTATGTCATCATTGGCTCCTAATTATGGCTTTAAAATTACTAAAAGGTCTACAGAAATAAAAATGCTATTTGCATTATCAATTTCTTGGAGGAAAAAAAAAAAAAAACAGCTAATCACTTGTTGAGTTGGGTCCAAACACAATCCATTATTGGATTAACTGATACTTGAATTATTATTTATTAATTATCAAAGACAAAAACACTTTAATTAAATACTTGCATGGTATAATTGAATTCAATTAGTCAATTTGGTGTTCTAAATACAATTCCATATTTTTTGGGGGGAGGTTTTTTTCTATACAGTGTGTGTGCTCTCCAGAAAGACAGAGAAAGAGAGAGAGAGACAGAAAGCAAGAAATCACCCCCCAAGGGGGATGGCCTCGCCGCAATCCCTTCTCCTCCATTCTCCTCTTGGGCTCTTGGGCACACATGCACAAGCGCCCAGCATGAGTTTAAGCCATCGGTTCCAGGACTTGAACTGTGGTTGACTACGTGGGAGTCTAGTGACATACGCCATCTGCTGGTCCCGATTTCATAATCCTTTTAACTGATCATTTTGAAAAAAAAAAAATTGAGTTGCCTTTGCCTTGATCTTTGATTTCAAAGGGGCTGAGGAAGAAAGAATGAACGTTATATGGACATCAAATAACATCCGAAGGTTTTAAAACTCTAGTAAAGGCTTTGTGCTTCACCAAGTTCTACTCAAGCACAGAGAGAGAATGAATAGCTATCCATGTCAGGGCATTATAGTAATGACACAGAAGCAATTCTTGTCTCCATAACGGAAAGCTACATGTCAAGATAAAATAGACTTTTTATATTTTACAGTGATGTAATAACTTATAGTACTATTTTTAAGAGATGTCAGTTTCTAAGTTCTAAGAAATTTAATTACACTTGCTCTTTCCAAATCATTAGTCTCATTTTAGACCTATCCACAGTTTACAAAGACTAATGTAGAACCTGCAATCACTTTACCTGAGAGTTTAAGCGGACTATAAACTATTGCAATCTTCTCCTATGATACAGGTTACATTCTTCAAAGAGGTAGCTTGGCTTCATTGGCAATGGAGATATTTGGAAATCAGACCTTGGTGTTTTTAGGATTTACCTTGATTGGTTATATGTCCTCTTTGTATTCTGTACTTTTCTTTCAAAATATTTACTAGTTCATATATTTGTATAACATGGGACCAGTAGGTGGCATAGTGGTAAAGGCACTAGACTCCCACATGGTCAGCCATGGTTCATGTCCCAGAGATGGAGTAGCTTGAAACTCATGCGGGGATCCTGAGAGGAAAATGGAGGAGTAAGGATTATGGTGTGGCCATCCACGTGGCAAAAATCACTCTCTTAAAAAAAATTAAAACATATATTTATATAATACAAGGCTCTTCAAACATTTCACGGAATATGTGTAGCATGAGAAAACTACGCATAGATTTCCATTATTTTTGGCACCAAAATTTGGCACCATGTAGTAATTTTTCCATGAACTTTTTGAAGTCTCCTTGTATGGACATCTTTTTCCCCTATATGACAGTGAGATCCATGAGAATAGGGTAATATCTATATCTTAGTCCCTTATTGAGTGGCGAAAAGAAGTACTGAGAGTGGATGATTTACAAAGAAACAGAGGTTTATTAACTCATGATTCTGGCTATGTGAAAGGTCCAAAGGATCCCAAAATGGCAGAATGCAGAACTTTGAATATAGTATAGTGTGGTCTATTTCCATATAACACCCGCCTGTCTCATTTCACTCCCTTATAATCACACAGAGGTACAATCATAAGGGCCTTGCCATAACCACCCAATCATTAATGTTTTGCTGAAAGAAAACCCCTTTCAATACATAGTTGGGTCATGTTTTACCCTCTTAATTCCTTTATAATAACAACACATGAATTTTGGGGGGGACATAAACAAACTACAACAATCTGTTTTCTAGCATCTAATTCAGTGAGTGCTTGGACTATGGTAAATGTGTATATCAGCTTTGTTTTGTTTTGTTTTAGAGAGATTTTTGCTATAGGGCACATATACTCGCCAGACAGAGAGAAACACAAAGTGAGAAATCAATTCCCGGAGGCATGACCATACTGCAATCCCTTCTCCTCCATTTTGCTCTTGGGATTTTGGGCATGCATGGAAACATGCCCGGCATGAGTTTTAAGCTGCTAGGTCTGGGTTCAAACCGCAGTGGACTACATGACAGTCCAGTGATGTAAGCATTACACTACACCAATGGTTGCACCAACCCTCGGAGTTGATGATTTCATAGGTTTGGTGTAAGGGCCTGGGGATTTGTATTTTTACAAATTCCAAGTGATGCTGATACTCTGGTGTGGAGCACACATCTTGAGAACCACTAGGAAAAATAGTTGTTGGGAGAGAATCCTACTACGTTTAGGTTCAACACTAGCAAATTTCTTGGCTGAAACTGTCTTATAAAGAAAAATGTAAATGATTTGAGAGATGAATTATTAAAAGATGCTACATAACATATATATACTGGAATGAACACATTATTAAGTAACATGTATGCCTTATTATCCTTAAATTCTTTTTTCAATTATGCTTATTTAGGAATTATCTTGTTTCACTTATTATAACAAGGATGTCTAAGTTATTTTTGGTCCTCAGTAATAATCACCTCTACAGCCTCCCTGCCCTTCAGTGCTCTGGGTAAGTCCTTTTAGTAGAAAGGGCCTTATTGTGGAAATAGACATGATAGTACGATACTATCTCGGCAAATTGCTGTAAGAATGAAATGGAATCCTAAATGGAATACTTGGCACTAAAAATGGCCTGTAAACAGTAGCTGGTATATTTTTACTAAGTTATCTACTAATAAAATAAATTTGGGGTCAGCAGGTGGCATGGTGGTTAACATCACTGGATTCCCCCAAGGTCAACTGCTGTTTGAATCCTGGACCTGGCAGAGTGCTTTCTCACTTTCCCTTTCTTTCTGTCTCTCTCTAGTAAAATTTTTAAAATAACAATAACAAATGGAATTAAATGAATAAGTAATTCTTTTTAAAAAATAAATTCCAGTGGTCCCGAGATCCATGATCCAAACTACTTGTCACTAATACATTATTCGTTTACAGCAGTTCCCTGAAATCACAGAATGAAAAAGTCCAGTTACATTTTAGTACTCCATTTACCATAGTTCAGAACTGTCTGGTTAGGCAATGTAGCACAGGTCACCAGGGCAGGGTTCGCCTAAATATACAAAATTATAAATAAGAATCACCTGAAGCATGACTTAAAAACACAAGTTCCTGGGCACCACTCAGGCCAAGGAAAATCTTATTCAGGGAAGTTAGGGAGTGACTGATTATTCCTGATCAGCAACTTCGGGAAACACTGAAGGGTTCTTCCACTGTCCCCATGGTGGCGAAGAGAGGCTCTAAACATCATTCCCATTGTTTACTAGAACATTTCAGACCTTTCTGACTTGGTAACTCTGCTCTTTTGAGTTGAACTAAAATCACCTGGAGAGGTCAACTGGAATTGGAGTTTCTGTTTGTCCGTTGAGAAAGTTCTCCGTATTTTGAGTTCACACCCTGTCCTAGTAGATGGGCCAGGAACCTCACTTCTGAATTGCCAGCACGTCTCCTCCTCCTGTTTCGTCTCTCTCTGATCTCAGCCTCAGGTCTAGCTTGTTTGTCCCTTCACTGCATTTCTTGAGTAGAACATTTGGTGCTTTCCCATTTCACGACGCTTTGCTGGAATACTCAATTTCCAGGGATTTTACAGACTGGCCAAAACACTTTGTTCAGAACAGCGACGCTGGGCGAGGACTGGCTGCCAGTCGGCGGGCGCAGTGCTTCCGGACTCTGCTCTGCACAGCCACCCATGACCTTGGGCGAGCAAGCCAGCCCGCGAGCGCTGGCCCGCTCCTTCCTGGCGGCGTCAGCGCAGTGCTCAGACCGGACTCTGGAACTGAAGGGGGGGGGGGGGGGAGTGTGGTGGTTTCATAAACAGAGAAGCCTCAGACGCTATAAAGCAGTTCCTTTTCTGGAGGCGAATCCCTGTAACAAATTCCTGGAAGTGGCAGGTGGGGTGGGGGTTCTGACCAGGGCTCGAGACAAAGCGTGAGAACGACGGCGAAAAGCGGGCTCGAGTGAAAAAATCGGAAGGAGGGAGGCTGAGGGCGGACAATCAGGTTAAAAATAGAAACGCACCCTCCACTGGACTCGCTCTCTCCAGCTCCACCCAGGGGCCAGCCGCCGACCCAGTGACTCGGCTCCGCGCGACAGCAGCGCGGCCAAGAGCGGCCCCGCCTCCCGGACCTAGTGACTGCGAGCCGAGGGCGGGGCCTGGGGTTCGTGACGTCACCGCGCTCCCGCCGCCGCCGCCGCCGCCGCCGCCGGGGTTTTCGCTGACGCACAGGCCCCGCCCCCCCTTCCCCTCACAGCCCGACCGCGGGCGGAGAGAGCGCGTCACTCGGCCGGATCGCGGAGCAGTCTGCAGCTCGACCGCGGGCTCGCTAGCTCCCGGGAGCCGCGCAGCTTCCCCGGCGGCAGCAGAGGCGACGGAGAGCGCCATCAGCGAGCCCTCACGGCGCCCGGGCCTCACTTCGCGCGCTCGGCGAGCCCTCTGAGTCGGCCCCGCGCGGCGCCGGTGGAGGCGTGAGGCGACGACGAGCGAGCGCCTCGAGCAGCGTTAGCCGCCGCGGCCTGCGGTCCTCCCTCCGCCTCCTCCTCGCCCCCCCCTCGCTTCCCTCCTCCCACTTCCCGAGCTTCGGCGTGTCCCGGCCACGCTCGGCGCTGCTGCAGGAACAAAGGAGGACCCCGCGGCGGCGGCGACGCCAGCTCCGCCTGCGGCTCCGACCCGTTCCCGACCCGCGGCGGCGGCTCCAGGGCGTCCGGCTCGCCCTCCCCGGAGGCCTTGGCCCGGCCCCACCGCGCCGGCGTCGCGCGCGAGTTCGACTCTTGCTTTCGGGCCCGGCAAGGTGAGAGCAGTGCGGGGTCGGGGGCGAGCGCCTGGCTGCTCGTGCCGGGCCGGGAGTGAGGACCGGGACGGACTGGGACGCCATGGGCCCCGGGCGAAGCCGAGCGGGCCGCGGGCGGCTGCGTCGGGGGAGGGGGCCCGCCCGTCAGGTCAGGAAGCACAAAGACGGAGGCGTCATCCTGTCGTCGTGGCCCGAGGCCCGGCTCCCTGCACCTCTTGCTCGCTCGCGCACGCACGGTCGGGGGAACAATGCCAGCCGTGTGGCCTCTGCAGGGCCGGGCCACGGGCTTCCCGAGCGGCCGTCCGGGCCGCCCTCGGCGGCGGCGCTCGGCGTGGGCATCCCGGCCCGGAGAAACAAAGAGGCGGAGGCGGAGGCCGCGCCCCCGGCCCCTTGCCCGCCGCGCCCCCCGCTCTCCTCTTCCTAAGACAAACCGTTCAGGGTTTGGGGGTCGGCGCGGGGTGGCGGGGAGAGGGGCGGCCAGGCCTGCAGAGCTGCTGTTCTGCATGACTCAGTGGTTTTTGGAGGAGGCCCTGTTAGGCTTTCCTGAGTGAGGCCTTTGCTTGAAAGGCGGGGGATGGGAGACCGGTGGGATCCGAACTTGCTCTAAAATCCGCTGGAGCACGGGGCCGGCGATTCTCTGTCTTGGTGTCTTCTTTACCCGACGTCGCTGCTTTTTTTCCCCCCCCAAGATCTCTTTCAAGGAGGAAGTGAAGCACCTTCTCCTTTGTTTCGTGCATTTTGATGGTGAACGTGAATTTTTTTTTTTGCTCGGTTTTCACGCAGTCTGTGGAGCTGTGTTTGGAGGGGAGAGTCGGATTGTTTTTATTGATTGAACTGCCTTAAAGGATGTCGCCTAAGGAGATATAAAGATAGTATATAGGTCACAGAGCCCTTGTTATTTTATACCTGGGATTCAGGTAATTTACAGTTTCCAAAATTAAATTTTTCTGCTCTTTTTATAAGTTTTTTTTTAAAAGATTAAGATTTCAGAATTCACTTGGTTTTAAAAACTGCAGTTTTATCTTTCAGAATTTTTCTTAAAATATACTTCCCCCGCTCCCAGTAAAGGGTTATTTGTTGTAGCTTTTTCTCTCTCATTTTCTGTTTCTCAGGCCCAATATTAAGCCTGGAAAGGAGCCTTTAAAAGTCAGTCTCCATTTGCCAGAAGGAACTGAAATTAGAAGAGTAAGGACTTACCCAAGGTCACTGGCTTAGTTAGTGGCAGATTAGAGAGTAGAACTCAGGTCTCAACTCTCAGAGTGGGAGTTCTTGCCATTTGCCAACATCTCATACCTGAAAGAACTACAGCACATAGGTGGGAAGTCCTTTGCAATTTTTGGTTTAGAGGATTTAGTTCACACCCAGATTTTTTTTAAACCTATACATTTTTGAAGAAGCCACCGAACTTTATAAAAATACATATTCCATCTATACCTGCTAGGAGTGACACAATTTCTAACAACTTTAAAGATACTAAATAGTAATGATACTGCTTTTACCTAGTATTATTGCTAAGAAAGAGGGAAATGATGCAGCACATAATAGCAAACTCTCACATACTTTACCCCCAAAGTAATTGCCACTGAATGTGGATTCTTTTTTCTGTCTCCACTAGCTTTGTTTTTTTATAAACAACCCTGACCATTTTTGGCTTCAAGACTGATTAATGACGCTTAAGTCTTTTAGATTGAATTTGAGATTGTTCTTTAGTCCTCCCTACATAAGGGGGGAAAACTAGCAGCCTTAATTGCATTTTGTTTGGTTTTCTTACTATGTTAGATATTTGAAAGCTGCATCCTTAGTTCTTCGGGTTGTGTAGGAGTTGGCAGGCTCTGGGATATAAATAGAAGCTGATTTCAGAGGCCCCTGTTGACTAGGCTTTATGTGAGAGCCTCCATCCAGCTCAGCCTGTCACATTGCAGCCTTGTGACAGGCTGTAGCACCCTCCCATGTGATCTAAGCTTCTGAGAAATATTAAGGCAAGCTGTGCACATGTGATGGCATTTAAAAGCTGGCTTTCTAGGGGGGAAAAGTCTAAAAGATGAGAAGCCTAATGTCCTGGTGCCTCTTGTGTGTCTCAGTTGAAAAGTTATTTATAATTAATTGAAGGCAAGTGTGTTCTCTTGAGGAAGGAAAGGAGGAATACTTTTTATGTCAAAGTGGGTGAAATCATTATTAGATGGGTCTCCTCCATTTTATTTATATAAAAGGATTGGAGAATCGGATTAACTAAATGAATGTGCGTTGATCAGTAGATCTTAAATGTAGGTCAGTTTGCTTATAAAGCTAGTCAGATGACACAGGAAGTGTAGAAAGTGTGAGCTAGCATAATTCTTAACCTGGCTTCAAGGAATAGCCCAACTTTTTGCATAGAGCAAAAATTTACACACACTGCATTGGTGGGCATGTAAATAAATTATTATGTATTTTTTAAAATTATTTTTGCCCTTATACTCAACATATAAAAACACAGCTGAAAGTTTATTAATAAACTTCAGAAGGGATGTTGAAATGTTTACACTACTCTGCTCCAAAATGAGTCAGCTAAATTCCACTTACTATTTAAAGAGACAGTGTCAATTAAATTAGTACTATTGTTTGAAGTCATTTGTAGGTCTTGGTCACTCTCTACAGACAAGCTTAATGGGGTTGAAATGTTTGGTGTCTTTTGGTTAACAAAAAATTACTGTCAAATTTGAATGTTTTGGGGGAATAATTGTCAGGATTCTGGCCAAGTCAAAATCGGTTAATACCCTTTTTGCCTTTTATAATTATGGTAAAGATAATACTTGTTAAAACATTTTTAGTAACTTCCTAAAGAGCATACTCCAATATATGGTAGGTAGGAAAAAATAACAAAGCACAAGTTTTGTAACATGATTTTCCTTTAAGCAGATGCTCTCTGATAGACGTTTTGTACATTTGTACGTGTTTTAAGATGACATGAAAACACTTCACAATTTGCTTCAATAAGTAATTTTTTTAAATGATGAGTATTTTTCCCCAAGGAAAATTATCAAATTTAGTACATTACCGTATTTGTGCTAATTTAAGCAAGATTTCTGGAAAAGGGAGACTATGCTTGCTATATAAAGTTCTTCCTGGTAACCTAGCATTAAATATTAACCGTTACTAAAGATTATGTATATATATATTGCTTTACTACATTAAATTTGAGCTTTGAAGAGTTTTATTATTTTTCTGATATGAATAAGGCAAACACTTGTTAGAATAAATATTGTCTTTAACTGAGAGATCTGTGGTTGATAATTTTTATATTGAAGGTTTCTAGGCACTGATTGTAAAGTACTCTGAAACAGATTTTCGCACCTCAGATGTTGAACGTAAAAAGTTTTCTTAGGCAATTGACCTCTGAATTAAATAACTTCACTTACTCATGCCACAGCAGCAGAATAATGTTTTCATTCCTTGATTAAGAAGTTTCTTCATTTAAAAAGTACACATGCCTTGCCTTATAGCAGACTAAATGATTGATGGGACCTATTCAAGTATGTTTAGGTATTAGTTTTAAGAAAGCTTTAGGACTGCATCCAGTATTCAGCCAGCTTAAGGATCTATTCATAAATATCAAGAGTCAGTAATTGTGATTATTGTACCTCTTTTTATTTGCAAATTCCGTTTAATATTTTTAGCCAGTGAAGTTAAAAACATCATTTGAAACAGTCTGCCTGTAATGCAGAAAGTAATCTAAAATTGCCAGTTTCCCAAATTGATAAAGATTTAATCCCAATACCCAGGACTGATCTTTTCAGAAATTGAAACCAAGAATAACAAGTAAGATAAGTGTTTTTAATATTTAATGATAGAATTTCTTATTCTGGGTTCCAAAAAACTTCATACTCTTTACAACAAAATATTCATAATTATCTCTGGCCACTCTTTATGATTAACAAAATTTGAGCTTTTGTTAGAAACAGACTTGGTATTTAGAAATAACACAGGTAATAATGGTGATTATATCATAATAATTTTATGTTGGTGACAAAACTTATTTCTAAAATTTTGTTTTGTTTTCTTTGTAGCAGAAAAATATGGCTCAGGAGACTAACCAGACCCCAGGGCCTATGCTGTGTAGTACAGGATGTGGCTTTTATGGAAATCCTAGGACAAACGGAATGTGTTCTGTTTGCTACAAAGAGCATCTTCAGAGGCAGCAGAACAGTGGCAGAATGAGCCCAATGGGTAAGTTGTTTCCAAGGAAAAAAACAATTGAAGAACTGATGGACAGAAAATTTAGAATCAAGAGATGGGCCCCAAGATTGAGAATGTTGAAAGGCCAAGGAGAGAAGACCTGACAAAAGCTTGAAATTAAAGCAACAGCCCAAGTACTTGATATGACCGTACCATGAATGATTATCTACAAGGATCATCTAGTTTTTTTGTTTGTTTTTGTTTTTGGGTTTTTTTTTTTTTTTTTTTTTTTAGTTTTCTTTTTTTGAAGTTTTATTTCATTCTTGTGTTCAGTGGATATGATTTTTTTTTTTTTTTTTTTTTTTTTTTTTTTTTGGTTTGGATACTCACTTAAGTGTAGGATTGCAGCACAGTGAAAATGCTTAAGTCACTAACCTTATTAAATGCAAGAATTTGTTACTTAAGGCTTGGTACTAAGTGAATTTTTGTAGTTTTGATTTGTTTCTTACAAATCCTTTTTTTAAATAGGGACAGCTAGTGGTTCCAACAGTCCTACCTCAGATTCTGCATCTGTACAGAGAGCAGACACTAGCTTAAACAACTGTGAAGGTGCTGCTGGCAGCACAGCTGAAAAATCAAGGTAAGAGTGAATATTTCAGAGTTTTTATGACATCTAAAGGAAGAAATCAAGATGTTTGTGCTATTCATATAGTAGTAAAGATATTTAATATATCAGATGCCCTTGGCTTTGCATGTGTTAAACAATCAGGGATTTCAGTACCTTTTAATACGACTCTTAGGTCATTGGGTAAAGATGTATATTACAACATACTCCAAAACTCTGAGGAATTATGTTGAAAATGCTGTGCTTTTATTTCCTTGTAATTTGAGGTTTAGGGATCGAAGAGCATGAGCTTCTGGAGACTGTATTATAGTACCACACGAGGTGTTTCGGCAAAGCTGCCCCTTTTGCCCTTAAAGAAATTACAGGCACAGCTAAAAATTTCTAGATGGTTATAATAGAATGTGGTACCCCATACACATATGCAGCCTTGAGTTGATGAGACATTTATCAAATTGCTTTCTTCAACCATTTATGCTGGGCATCCAATATCCTTTTGAAATTGTAGATTATCTAGCTCCATTTGGTCATGTTGAAATATAATTTAAAGTTGAACTGACAACATATTCATTATCTCAAAAAGAAGTACCCTTAACATCTTTAAAAATAATTGTTTGCTTGAACTCAAATAGAAATGTGCCTGTGGCTGCCTTGCCTGTAACTCAGCAAATGACAGAAATGAGCATTTCAAGAGAGGACAAAATAACTACCCCGAAAACAGAGGTGTCAGAGCCAGGTATGATTTTTGTTTAATACTAGTTCAGTTCTGAATTTGGCAGTGTGAGAAAGGGTTGGTGGGGGGAATTCTTTCCTTCCCATTGAAGGACCAAAAAGGAGGGAGAGTTATGAAGTAGTACAGGCCAAGCAAAGAACTACTATATTAAAAGTGTAAAATAGTCATACTCTTTATTCCCTCCTTTCTTCTTTGGCCATCTCCTTTATTACCTTCATAGCTGCAAATGAGTGACATTTGTAGTCTGGAGAGAGAAAGCATTTAGAACTTAATGAGCTTACATTCAAGGCCTTTAATTCATAATCTAAAGCAATTAATATTCAATCTTGATATTGTCAAAGTTGTGGGAAACATTTAATCAAAAGAATATATCAAATACTTAAAAGTTGAAGTATAGGATCCCTTTCATATTTTGTTAAACTTGATATGGAAAAGTGCTTTGACATTGTTACAGTGACTTTAAGGCTGTACTTGTATAGCATAACCAGAAGTACCCTGATGTTTCAAGAAGACTGGCTCGTTTGAATTACCTGAAATAGGCCCTAGAAAAGGAGTCTGCATATCTTCTATAGGGCACAGAAGTGGTTTATTTGATTATTTTGATTAGCTTATTCTTGACAAAGTAACGGCTCAGTGCAATATGAAATTTTATTGTGAGAAAATTGCCAGGGGCTATACACACTGCTTTGGTGAATTGCTTTTGCTAACACCGTAGCCAAGTTTATATGTACTGTATTAATCTTAAAAGTTAAGGTATAATTCTTAAGTTTAGAAGGTGAATTTATTTATATTTGATCTTTTGTAATAGTCCATCCTCCTCAAAAAAACTGACCAGATAATGTTTGTGACACTTTTGTTTTCTTATGCAAAATTGTTGACTTTGGGAGAATAGTTTTATGTTAGATATGTTGTCTACTACTTAGTAGCCATTCTGTTATTCACAGCTGTTTACGTTTTCTGCAGTATTTTTCTTTTTGTTCCTGTGTGCTACCCTTTTTCTTAAATGTCTCAGGAAGCAGTGTTCATCTTTTTACTTGTGGCCAAAGAAAAGGCTGACACCCTCCACCTGCAGCTGTTTTCCCATTCCTTCCCTTCATGCCATTAGGAAAAAATTATATTAAGGTTGTTTTAATAACTTAGTAGGAATAAGTAATGGTTGGGATATTTTGTTAGTCTAATAGTAAAGTTTGATCCCAGTAGATATATTACTAATATATATGAATTATAAATTTAGATAGAGTTTTACAGTAAGTTGTCATCAAACCAGTCATTTTGCTTCAGGAGCTTGGACATGTACAAATAGCATCGGTGTTAGTATATTATTTAGGCAGTAGTTTCAGCAGTTGGTTCATTAATTTGCTGTTCTTGGGGTTTGGATTAATATTAAAACTTAAGAGTCTGTAGTGTTTCAGGCATATTTGAATTTTTAGATGTACAAGTAAATTTTTATAAAGAACTCTTGGTAATGTGAGCTTTAATACAATAATCTGTAACTTTTTATTGTGACAAATTCTGTTGATAAACTAAAACTAAACCTAAAGTCCTTTTATGTGAAAAAAAAGGTGAGCCTTTTATAGATTGGTATCACTGACCAAATTTGATACTTGTTGTAGATAAGTATCCTGAAGTGAAAACTTCCTGTGTACTTAAAAAAAATTTTGTTCTGCATGTGTAATCCTTAATATTCTAAAATGAAAACTTCATAAGTACTAAGTATCTTGAAATCTTTGAAATTTTTCTACATATGACAATGTAGTATACTTGTGAAAATGGTAAAATAGTTACTTAAAAACTTTAGCATGTAGAGTTGATTTATAGAGATTTTTTTCCTATTGGATTTAAGACCAAAATACTTTTTATAGCCAAGTACTTTAGAAGCTATTCACAGCTTTATTACTGAGAAATAATGAATTTGGCCTGCCATAACTGAGAAGTTTTCATTTAGGAAATTGCAATGTGGAAAAAGTCGAGTATATGACCAATGTTTTCTGGGTCTTTAAAACCTCAAATTAGGTTTTTCTATGAGTTTAAAGTGATAGAAGTGAAGTGATCATGTCACAAAATTTAGATAAACAAGTAGTATGGTGATGAATTAGTTTTCACGTCAAAATGGAAGATTCTTGTTAAAGTTCACAGTTTTAAGAAAGGTTTCCTAAACATTCTCACTAAGAATCTTACTGTTTCTCTTTGATTTTTTTTTAAATTTAGATAATTGTCAACTAGTGAATTTTTGACAGATTTCTAATTTTTACTCTTGTTTTTCAGTTGTCACTCAGCCCAGTCCATCAGTTTCTCAGCCTAGTACTTCTCAAAGTGAAGAAAAAGCTCCTGAGTTGCCCAAACCAAAGAAGAACAGATGTTTCATGTGTAGAAAGAAAGTTGGACTTACAGGTACTACACAATACATAAGCTATATGTTTCATTGATTGAAGTTATTAACAGGGAACTCTTGATAACCCCCTAAAGGCCTGGTTGGTGTTACACATTAAAAGCTAATAATTTTTTAAAAAATAAAAAGCCTGACTTTGAAAAATAGAAAGTTTCCATAGTTGGTGTTGGGGTGGGACGGAGTTAATTTCTGTCTGAACTGTGTAAAACTTTTGGTTTCAGACTCTCTGAGTTACTCTTTACTGATTGATAACATTCACTTATGATTTTTTCTTTTTACTGGATTGATAACATTCATACATCTTTCCTTTAAATCTCAAAACTCCTTAGTCTTTCTCTAGTTTTTCACTTGAGGAAAACATTGCCCATTAGCGCATTTTAGTACTGTGTTTTCAGTCCACTTTAGCCTGATTCCAGAGACCGTAGATTCTATGCTGTTGATATGTACAAGAGTTGACTGAAGGAGTGGAGCACTTCGTAGAATCACTTGGCAGTTTAGCCCATTTTGTTTTCTTTACGTGGCTTGGCTTACCAAGTACTTGCCTTCAGTAGTCCCTGTCGCCCATATAATATCAAAAGAGGTTAAAATTTTCATAATTGAAAATGATATGCAATCAGGCTGGCCCAGTAACAGTGATTAAGCCCTGTGCAAAGGAAGGCAGGTCCTACATGGCTACTGTGGTTTAAATCTCAACCTTGGCTACTTGAAAAACAGGCTGGTCCTTGTAGATACGTGTGTGTGTGCCCAAATTCCTGATAGGATGGAGAAATGAAGGAAAAAGTATTGCAGCATGACCACGCCCATTCAGGGGTACTTTTTTCTCTCCCTGGTGAGCACATATGCCTTCTGGCAATAAAATAAAAGACTTAACCAAGTAGTGGAAATCTGGTTTTATTTTCTATGGCTATTGAGGCTTTTGTTTCTTTTTTAATTGCGGCAAGTTCCCAAATGACTCTCTGTCCTTTCGTCTGTGCAGGGTTCGACTGCCGATGTGGAAATTTGTTTTGTGGACTTCACCGTTATTCTGACAAGCACAACTGTCCATATGATTACAAAGCAGAAGCTGCAGCAAAAATCAGAAAAGAGAATCCAGTTGTTGTGGCTGAAAAAATTCAGAGAATATAAATTACTACTTGTGAAGAGACTGAAACTTTGTTTTTATTTTAATATATCGTAGGAAAACATTAAAGAGCAGATGCATGGCCATTTTCCTTTGATGTTCTCCAGAGTTTTACTTTACACTTGTCTGTCTTATAATTGATATTTTAGGATGTTTGGGTGTTTGTTACAGGCAGAATTGGATAGATACAGCCCTATAAAATGTATATGCCCTCCCCTGAATAAAATTGGATGAAAATCTGCACAGCAAATTGAAATACACAGATAACAGGGACAAAATTTAGTTCCCATGTGCCAAACAAAACAAAAGAAATCTCTGCATGTTTGCAGCATATCTGCCTTTTGGGAATGTAATCAAGGTATAATCTTTGGCTAGTGTTATGTGCCTGTATTTTTTAAAAAATGGTACACCAGAAAAGGACTGGCAGTCTACTTCTACCATAGTTAAACTTCACCCTCTTAATTTCTACAACATGTTCTTTGGAAGCAGGAAGAAGGCTATAAAGAGGATCTGACCTTTTTGTGAAACCAGTATTTGGTGCCATATGTAAGCTTGGTTAAATTGGTTTTCTAAAAGCTGTCAAGTAAGACAGTCTGAAAGGTAAACATCACCACTGGCTATAAGTAAAACTGTCAAGCCAACAACAGGGTCTTGAGATAATCCTTGAAGCTTGTGCTGGCCTGCACCAGAAGATGTCTGCATTACTCTCATTGCTAAAAATGCGTAGCACAGAACTGCACTAGGATTAATTTGTTTACAAGAAGAAATTAAAACTACGTTTGGTTTTCACATACAGCAGCTCTATTGAATAACATGCATCTGAATTTTAAGTTGCAAAGGTATCTGAACAGTTAATTTTTCATGTGCATCTTTTGTTGAATGTTTTGGTTCAAGAAAGAATGTTTAAAGCTTTTTAAAGACTTCAGTTCTTAATGTAACTGTACCCTTCTGCATGGAAAATCATAACCAACATGGCTGCAGTAGACTTCTTAGTGGTATCCAGCACCACTTGCAGAGGGCTGCTTTATCATATTAATTGTACTTGGGTGTAGGACTCTAGTGTTCTTGGGTGTATTGCATGGGCTGCATTATCTACAGCATTGTACAATAACAACTAGAAAAGGCAGTATACTTCACTGATGCTTGTCTGGTAATATCACTTCTGTGTTATAATGGAAGGTTTTTTGTGATGTATGAAACTTGTGTTTTTTATATATAAATGAGTATAGTTAGATTAGTGTTGTGGTAATGCCTGTTTTCATCTGTAAATAGTTAAGTATGTACACGAGGCACTACTTCTGATTTATTGCAGTGTTCAGTCATAGTTTTTACTTTAATTAAAGCATTCGGTTTTGCTTTCAATTTTATGTACCTTAGTTCTGAGTTAGATCTGCAGATGTGTACAGATAGTTCATATTTATGTATTGCACATAATCATGCTATTCAGCATCGATACTATATTGTATTATGTAAATAATAAAGCCATGTACAGAGGGAAACTTGCACTTGTCCATTGGGTTTTTAAGCCTTAGTTAGAATCATAAAGTAGAGTTAGTGTTTCATATTCAGCTTTATAGTTGAGTACAGACTTTGCATTGATACATTGAGTTTCAGTCTTCCGAAATTAAGTGGGAACTGTGAGATGAGTAGTTTAAAACATTTTCAAGTACACGACAGGAAATCTATTTCCAAGAATTAAGTAAGAACTTACAGGGTCAAATGAGCACGACCTTAGGAGACAAGAATGACCTTTAATTTGAACAATTATGGCCTGTCTTCCTTTTTCTGTGTTTTGCTTCATTGGATGGCATAAAATTCTGGAGAGGGAAGTTGTCATATATGACTATGCAAAAATGGTTATATTTCACTTCTGGTTTGGCTTTTCTTGTAATGTAGAAATGGGCCTATGGACTTGGTCATTGCAAGCGTCGTGTCAGATAAAAGCAGTATGTTCCATCCTCACTTTGCCCTGGTGTGACGACGTTAAGTGTGGAATGACTGCTTCTCAGTGGTGGAGATTGGAATGCAGTCACTTATCCTGGTTTACATATATCTGTCGTCATCCTTTCTGTGTTGCTACTTTTGCTTTAAATGGGGAAGTGCATGTGTGCAGAATCATTTGATATTGAAGAGTGATGTGGGAGAGATGAGACTGGATGAGAAGATGATGGCCTCTTATCTCCGGCTCCATTGGTCTGAATATCACGAGAGTGTGGCAGTGAATGTTTCCATAATCACTTTTTTACAAGAAACAATTTAAAACAGGCTTGGACTAAAGGTTTGTCAGGAATATTGTTTGGGAAGAAGAGAATCAAAGGGTAAAGCAACTAGGAAGAGTTTGTAATATGCACTGTGATATTAATCTTATTTTATGAATGCTAATTTTTAGAATATCTCATGTTTCCATATATAAGCATACTTAGATTTTGCACCCCTAGAGACTAGTAGATAGTGTAATTGTTACATCACTGGACTCCCACGTAGTCGACCACGGTTCAGGACCCAGACCTGGCAGCTCGAAACACCAGGTGCATGTGAGTGCATGCCCAAACCCCTGAGGGGAATGAGGAAGGGATTGCAGTGTGGCCATCCACCCGGAGTGGTGATCTCTTGATTGCTGTGTCTGTCTCTTCAGCTAGCACACATGCCCTGTAGCAATCTCAAAAAAATTTTTTGCAACCCTATCACCCAAGAAAGATTGACAGTGATGGTCTGAGCTATGCCTGGGCTGGTCCTTTTTTCATATCAAGAGCCTAATCTGTAAATCTAGAGCCTTGGTTTTTATCTGAAGTGGGTTTAGTGGATTAGTTCGTGAACAAAGGTTGATTGGGCTTTTTTGAGTAGTACCTTAAAGCCCATGACCCTGCAATCAGTCTGTCGTTTTAGTCAAGTGACCTTTAGGTTACATCTGGCTGCTTCATCTGTTAGAGGACAATAACTAAGCTGCTTTAGGAGAGAAGATACAGTGCCAGGCACATGGTATGTATTCACTACAAGTATTTGAGGTCCTAGACTAATGATTTTGAGAACTTAGAAAATTATTCGAAAACTGGTGAGATTGGTTATAAGTAGTATAGTGAAAAGATAAAGAGACGTAACTTTTTAAAAGAGTGACTAAAGTTGAGTAAGGTGCTCTTTGCAGATACCTGTATTAAATGAAGTCTCTAAAAAGGGGAAATGTCTACTGAGTAATAATACTATTAAAATAGTTTTGGTTCAGTAATAGCCATTTCTCATCCTTTCCTCATACCCTCCACTCCAGAGGCACGTTTTAGGCAACTGTCATAACATTTATTTGATCTCATTCGCACAATGTAAGCATTCAAATATATACAGAGGTTTATTTTGACTTGTCTGTTTGAGTGCAAAATTCTTAGTAGTGGTTTTTGTCCATAAAAGCATGTCATTATGGGTAGTGGTGAATATGGTTGATGGTTTTAAGATTATGTAGCCTTAAGTCACCTGTGTTTTGTGGCTGAAGCAGCAGTTAATGAAAAATTAGAAATTTCAGTTTCTCATTTTCGTACATTTTGCTTTAAAAATGAGCATACATATATAATATAGAATATAAGTATTAGGATATTAAATGTCACTTAATCCAGCTATTTTTATGCACAAAAGCTGGGTTTTAATTTATATAAAAGCAAAGAGTACTGCTTTTTATGTTTTCCCCAAGTGTATTTCTGTTACAGTTCTAGAAGTAAAAGTCAACATTTTGTGGCATAAACATTAAGACTCCATTTTGTCTGCAGCTGCTAAGTATTCTGGCTTACATTAGTCCTTATGAGAAAGGTAGTTCCTCCCACCCCCGCCCCAGGCCTATCCATTCGTAGATCTTAGAAATAATACCCACATACTAAAACTTCGTGGCTTCTAGTGTTTTGTGCTAATAATTGCTACTATCAAAATTAATTCTACAGTGAAAACGTGTATCCAAGAATGGATAATATGGCACTCTTAATCCATTAACCTTTGGCATCTATTATATTTAAATGCCTGCTAAAATTACCTATGTTTAAGCTAGTTTTGTTTTATATTGTGGGTTATTTATTTGTTTGGCATGAAAATTAGATTGTTTTGCATATGTGGAGCAGCATAACCAATTTTATGAGTAGGTAGATTATATCAAATGGCAAAAATGCTATAACATGAAACTTCAGAGGTATAATATAATAAAAGCAATGGCACCTGTCCAAAGCAGGTGCAATCCACATCATCAGAATATGATACATTCATATTCAGGCATGGCCCCTTAGCATTCAAGTGATAGGCATGTTTATTTGGGTCTTTTAAACGAACTGAGGCTTTTAAAGTAGATTAAAGGATAGCAAGTTTTACCTTGATGAATTGGTACTCACGGTAACATGGAAAGCATCCCATTTACCACATAATTGTGTTCATTCAGTAGAAAAGATGTAACCATATCTCAATTCAAAGAGTTACATTAGGAAAACAATATAGTACTAAGGTGAGGATTACACTATTGTTCAGGTGTAACATAAAAGAAGATAATTAGCAGAATAGGTTAACCTTTATTTGATCCCTTACCTGGGACCTATCTTCTGTGTCTAATTCCAAATTAGTTTTGGTGAAAAGTTTTTTTAGAACAGGTTTTTCATGTTTTTTTGTTTGCTTGCTTGTTTGTTTTTTAAGAGATTTTTGCTATAGAGCAGATGCGCTCACCAGAGAGATAGGGAGAGAGAGACAGAAAGTAAGAAATCACCCTCCTGGGGAGAATGGCCACGCCACTATCCCTTGTCCTCCATTCTCCTCTTGGGATTTTGGGCACACACACGCACACACCTGGTGTGAGTTTTAAGCCACCGGGTCTGGGACTTGAACCTCATTTGACTACGTGGGAGTTCAGTGACAACCATTATGCCACCTGCTGGTCCCCTACTTGACTCTAATAAGAATAATATAAATTCAAAAGTTTTCACTTAAGGTTTTAATTTTTTTTCCTTTAACACAATTTACTTGATTTTATACACTACCTGCAAAGAGCAACCTAAGAAAATTAAAGATCTGGTTTAGATTTAACAAAGTTAAAATTTACCTAAGTAAATCCTAGAAATTGTATGAGTTTGCTCCTAGGAAACATTGAGAGTAATATATACTCCAATTCTTAATCAGTTTATTTCTTTTCTGCTTTTTTTGACAATTACCAGTGTTCAATTCTTTGAGAGCTGGTAATACATGGTCATGCCTACTTGGCTTTGAGTCGTGTGTGTGTGTGTGTGTGTGTGTGTGTGTATATATGTGTGTGTATATGTGTGT
The DNA here is from genome assembly GCA_026018925.1 of Tupaia tana. Classification (NCBI taxonomy): domain Eukaryota; kingdom Metazoa; phylum Chordata; class Mammalia; order Scandentia; family Tupaiidae; genus Tupaia; species Tupaia tana. The sequence continues at coordinate 29,049,034 of JAKSZU010000013.1, forward strand.
GTGTGTGTATGTGTGTGTGTGTGTGTATATATATATATATATATATATACATATATATATATATATATATATACACGGGAGGAGGATGGCTTATAAAACAACTTCACAAAATACTGTGTCAACATAAGCAGCAAAGTAGTTAGAACGCCCACTCTTTCCAGGCCAGAAGAGTCATGAATGTTCCAGTATTTGACTAAATGCTAAGGTATTTCAAACTACTATTTGTTCAAGCTGGAGGAGTTCTGACAATTTTTCTACACTGGAAGGATATTACTTTTTATTTTTTTTATTTTATTTTATTTTATTTTATTTTTTTTCTAACCAAGTAAGGAGACAGGCAACCTCAACAGGGTCCTCATGCTTTGATGCAGCCTCAGCTGCCCAGATTGTGTGTGTGTGTGTGTGTGTGTGCGCGCGGGCACGCACGTGTTTGTGGGCACACGTAGCCCACATGTACAGGCAGGCCTCAGGACGTGAACCTGGGACCTTTTCATGTGAGGATTACATTGGAGAACGTTGTATTACTGCTATGCTATCATCTGGCAGGAGGATATTTTTAAAAGTTCCCTATTAAATTTTAGAAATTAAGGGAATTTAAGAAAATTGCTAATTCAATCCTCATAAACAGAACCTAAAGTGAAACTGATGAAATATTTTAATAAAATTGATTACTTACCAAAAAGAAAATTTTTAATTACTTCGAAATACTATCTACCAGTGGTTCTTGTAGCAACAGCTGATGCTATGAGTTACCTACCACACCAGTGCTGTTCAATAGATTTTCTTTTTTTAATGCCAGAAGCTGTGTATGCACATAGGAGATAAAGAAAGCAGTCTCCAATAAGACCCAGTCACGCTTCAATCCTTTTTCCTCCAATTCTTCATCTTGTTAAAATCCTAGACGCATGTGCCTGGTACATTTTTCAAGTTGATGCATCTGAGACTTAAACTGTCCAGCCATGTAGGAGAACAGGTTTCCTCTTTGCACCTGTCCCCTGTGCTATAGGACTGACCCCAAGAGAATTTTAATACAAGTCAATATGTACTTTTTATAGCCATATTTTTTAAAGCAAAATATGGGAGAAATGAATTTTAATACATTTAATCCAGTATGTCCAAAATAGTTCAACATGCAACCAATGTAAAAGGTAGAGCTACTGTACATTTTTTCTCTACTGTCTTCAATTTCTTAGAGCAAACATGGCAAAGTAGTCACTTATCAAGCCCTTACTAAGCATACATGACTGTTAGCTACTTTATCATAGTGCATAGCCCTAAACTCTTAAAAAAGGCATTTTTAGGATGCTAGACAATTATGGCGAACCGAATCTGCCCAGTGATGTACAGTCCTTATACTTCTCTGGACTAAATTACAGCATTTCAAACCTTATAGTAAAAGTTATTTAGTGGCATGCACTTGTAAATTGAAGGATCAGTAGCTGAATTAGATGCACGATAGGGAGTAGAAACCAAATGAAACAGACCTGTTAAAGTTGGGAGAAGAGGGTTCTCATGTTGCATCTGGGGCAAGGGAGAGTCATCTTCCAGATTGAGAGGCACAAACAAGTGTTTGTATTTGACACTGAACATCTCCCTATGGCCTAGAAATGCAATGTGTGTACAGCATGATGAGGCATACAGGGTTTCAGCTCTTAGGATGACCATGAACTAGTAAGATAGAGAATAATCTTGATTACTGCATTGACCATATTGATTCTAGATCTGAGAAAATAAATTTTTATTATTTGAGTTTTGTGAGCATGAGTGGTCAGAATTTTAGAATTAAGGTGGAGATTAGTTACAGATCATTAATTGAAGCCTCTTCTCCCAGTAACAGCACATATTATGAAATTTGTAACTATTGTAGGTGAAGATTAAACTTTTCATTCTGTGGTGAAAGAGAAGTAGATTGTGGTTAAATGCTGACTTTAAAGTTCGTGATTCAGGCCAGCATGTGTCATGTGGGTTAAGGTGCTGGATCCCACATGTCTGACTTCATGGTTTGAGTCCCAGAACCAGTGGCTTAAAAATCATTCTAGGTGTGTCTGTGTGCATGCCCAAAATCCTGAGAGGAGACTGGAGGAGAAGGGATTATAGCATGGCCATCCACCCAACCACACCACACACACACACACACACACACACACACACACACACGCACATATACACAAACCCAGAGGGTGATTTCTCACTTCTGTCTGGCAAGCACACACACCCTAAAGCAAGTTTCTCTCTCTGGCAAGCACACATGCACTATAACAAGAAAACAAAAAAACCTTGTGATTCATATACTCTGACTCTGGAAACGTTACTTTCTGAGTGTCCAGGCGCCTTCATCTGTGCAGACTATAATGACTAAAACGATGTATATAATATTAGAAATCTTAAGCACATTTGTAAGCTTGATACAGACTAGGTGTTTTAACATTATTCTTTTTATTTTTATTTATTTATTTTTTTGGTATTGCCAGAGGGCATGTGTACTTGCCAGAGAGAGAAACTTGCACTTGCCAATGGGCCACAGTCACTATGAAATTCTTTTTCCTCTGTTTCTCCTTCTTCAGGATTTGGGGCACACATACACACATGCCTAGCATGTTTCCAAGCTGCTGGGGCCAGGATTCAAACTGAGGTTGGTGATGCTGGATCTGGCTCACTTAAGCGCTGCATCATGGGCTGGCCCTTTACGTTTACCACCACTGGTAACGTCTACCAAAGGCTATCTTCACAGATGTGTAAGAGGCCAGACTCCAATCTGTGGGATGTAATGTTCAGTCATTTTGTAATCAACTCAAATTCATCTGGTGGAATGGAAGTAGAACTCTACTACTAGTTTTCTGAAAAGCTGGCAGTTTTTACGTTGGCAACCTTAAGTCCCTGAAATGTCATTTACAAGTTAGTGTCTTGGTTTCTTAGAATTTTCGGAGAACTGTGACTCGAAGACCTAGGGTCTAAATGGTCTTGTGAGGAGACTTGAGTACTCCAACAGTGAACAAGGTGCTACACAAGCCAGGAATACCAAAACTGCCTTATTCTCTGAAACAATAGTAAAAGAAAAATAATACTTTTTCTCCTCTTCTTAGACACAGCAACAGTGGTTCTATGAGCTGATGGAAGAAATCAGTTGGTGGGCCACAAATGTGGTCTTTAGGTTGGTCTCTAAAAATGATCTTGCCTTGCCATTTTACTTTGCCTTTCTTCTGATATTCCACTCTTACTTCTCCTTTCAAACATATACAAGGGTCTGAACATCATGCTTTGCATGATGCATGTATTTGCAAGCCAAGAAATATAACTTGCAAGTATTATGTAGTGACCACCTCAGCCTTGGAAGAACAAATACCCTTTCATAACTCTGGCTGAATTGTCAGCATACTGTTCTGTATGATAAAGAAAAACTAAACCATCTTTATACTGTCATTTATAAGATTAAAAGAACAGAGAAGTTGAAGTTTAGACTGAGTTTGTTTGGGACAATAGCACTTTATTATGGGATAAATCCTTTTCTGGTTACTTTGTCCCTGAACCTCTATTTCAGCCTGCTACTGCTGGAGGGCTATCTCAGAATTAATCTTTCAAATTTTTCCAGTGCTTACAGTCTTTCCAATCTATTGTTTCAGACACTGAAACTGCATGAGATGTTCCTAAATCGTGTTCCTAAATCAAGAGTGGAAAGATAACCTAGATATTTTAGCAGTCATTCTCAAACCTGTGGAGCACCAAAATCACCTGAAGAGTTAAAAACAAACACACACAAACTGGAGTCTCAATTCCCATCGAATGAGAATATGTAGAAGCATCTACATTTTCACAGAGCTCCTCTAAGTGTTTCTGTTAATTGGACAGATTTGGAAAACACTGCTTTACAATGTACAGTCACCCCTTAGTATCCTTGGGAGACGCTTCCCCAATTCCTACAGATGCCAAAAATCGCAGATGCTCAAGTCCCTGATTTAAAAAATGGTATACTGGGACCAGCAGTTAGCCTAATGGCTATGTCGCTGGACTCCCACGTAGTCGACCACGGTTCGAGTCCCAGACCCGGTGGCTTAAAGTCACGCCGGGCGCATGTGCGTGCATGCCCAAGATCCCGAGAGGAGAATGGAGGAGAAGGGATTGCGGTGTGGCCATCCCCTCTGGGGGGTGATTTCTCGCTTCCTATCTCTCTGTCTCTCTGTCTGTCTGGCGAGCGCACACGCCCTATAGCAAAAACCTCTCCAGAAAAAAAATGGTATACTATTTGCAAATAACCTATACATACCTCTAGATTACTATTTCTTTTAAAATAATTATTTTATTTAACTTTATTTATATTAATTTGATCAGAGAGGGACAGAGTGAGTGAGAGAGAGAGAAAGCAAGCCACCAGGTCCTGGACTCAAACCGCAGTTGGCCATGTGGGAGTTCAGCACCTTTAACCACTATGACACCTGCCAGCCCCAAGATTACTATTTCAAATAGTAGATACACTGCATATATATTATTGAGGGAATAATGACAAAAAATTAGTCTGTACATGTTTAGTCACAAGCAGTTCTAGACATAACTACATATACACATCAGCAACATCAGCAACATTGTAACATTTTTTTATCCGTGGTTGAATCTGCAGATGGAGGATAGGGAGGATCCGGCAGATATGAAGGGCAGTCTGTACTCCTGTGCCACACACTGCACTGGAACAGTAAGAAAGGTAAATTTGGCCGGTCCAGTGGCTCCCTTACTTGAACTTTGTCATATAGCTGTCTGTGTTTTAAAAACCCCATTTCCAAGCACAGATACACTCCTTATTCGAACTGTTGTGTTCATTGCTTTCATCCATGGGACCACATTAGCATTTTGCAAAATGATGACATAGGGGCAAACCCATTTCGATTTTAATCTTATGGTTCCTTGATATATAGCTCAGATATTTCACCTGGAATACTTTTTTAAAAAATAGCCACTTAATCACATTGTTCTTTGGAGTTGGGTGAGACTGGGCAGGAAAACTAACTCAAATAGGTATTCCACCCATTTTACCTACTTATTCAATCCTTTTATTTACCATCTCTGAAGGAAGAGGAAGAGTTAAGGAAAGGCAGCAGAATAAAGAATTTTTCTACTGTAGTGTCTGAGTTGTCTAGAAACTTTTAGCAAGAATCTAGGACAAAGAAATCAATTTTCAGCATATCCACTGTCGGGGCTCCCTGGCACAATTTCAGAATCTTGTTCAAAAGCATTTCAGAACAATAGATGCTCATTTATGTAAATAAGTGAAAAACCAAAAGACACAGATACCAATATTTAGTGACATCAAGCTCTAAATGAATCCAGGGCCAATGTGCCTATACTACAAATACAGAAAAAGTTATTGGAATGGCTTTCTGGTACCAAGAGCTATGGGATGAATCATTCAGAAAAGTAAACCTCATGATTTTGCAGGAACAGGGGAAAGGCACCAGATGGGAGTGAGGCAGAGGTGACCTTCACCGCAAAGGTTGGACATCGCTGCGTAACTATCTCAAAGAGAAATGCAGTAGGAACAAAATCAAGGACCTTGGAATTGGATATACCTGGGCTCAAGGCCTTGCTTCAGTTCTAACAGTTATGTAGATTTGAGCCAGTTATTTAATGCCTGTATTTCCTCCATAGAAAAGTGAGCCTAACCAGACAACTTTATAGAGTTCTCTCAGTTTAATGAAACAGCATTCAAAGAAGGGAGCACTGTGTGTAGCACAGAATAGATGCTAATTCTCTAAACTGCATCCTTTTTTTTTCCATTTCACCTTTACTCTTTCCTCATACCAGGCCCTCTCTGGTCAAAACCTTCTCAGTCAAGTTAAGAATAACCTGTGCTTGGGACCAGCAGATGGCATATTGGCTATGTCACTGGACTCCCTTCCTAGTGGATCACGGTTCAAGTCCTGGACTTGGTGGCTTAAAACTCATGCTGGGTGCGTGTGCATGAATGCTCAAGATCCCAAGAGGAGAATGGAGGAGAAGGTATTGCATTGTGGCCAGGGGGTGATTTCTTGTTTTCTGTCTCTCTCTGTCCCCTTGGCAAGTGCACATGCCCTATAGCAAAAATCTCTCTCAGGGGAAAAAAAAAAAAAAGGAGTGACATGAGCTGAAAAGGAGTGAAAGAGAAAAGCCAGGCTCTAACTAATCAGAGTAGACAGAATGGTTCTTCTCCCTCCTATGGAAAGGAAAGGGCTAAACCATTGAAATGGACTCTGTAAATGAAACCCCTCTGGTTAATATTTATCTAAGGATTACCTGTGTTGCAAGAATAGGTCATCAGCTGTAGCTTGAGATGAAGACATCTGCAACGTGTCCAAAATGACCCATGTGGTCCCTCCTGCGGACGGCAGTGGACAGCAGGAAGTGGCTCACATGGTGGCAAGTGCACGCAAAGTAGGCTGACTGCCATATACCAGATAATAGCGTTCCCCTTGGGATGAGAAATGTAACGACACGAGGGACCTGCTCAGAGGCAGGGGTGAACTGTTGTAAGCTGACATGGCTGGCTAGGGTTAGAAGCCTACTGGCTTACTCGGTTTTCTCTTTTTGGTGCCTTCTGACCTGAGTAATTCCTAGGGGCTGGGCCATTTGTCATTTGCATTTACAGCTCTTCCACAGTGACTCATGTTACAAATGGGCTACAGTGAACTTCCGTGTAACCTGCTGTGAATGATTTATACCTGACTCTCCATATATCCTTGAATAGAGTTCTTCTAGCTCTGGCTTTGTGTGCCAACAGGGGCCAACTCATTAACATTCTCTATCTTTTCTCTCTTAAGAAGATGCATCACACAGTACATAAGTATCTGAACATGACAAATTTAATGTGGCATTTTCTACCTGTACTATCAAAATTGAGCCAATTAGATTCATTGAGTTCTTTTTATTAGGTCAATTATGAGAATCGTAGGAATCGAAACCAACAATCATCTTCTTAAAAAAGTTAGGTCAATAAAGCAACCTTAGCTACATATTGCACCATCATGGAGTCAGGACCCCACTACAACAGCATCGTGGTTCTCCTGCAATGAGCTGACCCTGACCTCATCTCACATTTAGCAGATGTAATAAAAAAAACGAATTTCAAGTGCCGTCAGACAATACCACCGTTGTTATTCATCTGACTTTACTTCCCAGTACATAACAGGAGTTTGCTGACTGTTTCAGTTTCTCATAAGATGACATCAAATTGCTGGTGGTTATGATCTGAATGTTTGTGTCCCTCTTAAATTCAATTTTCTTTTTTTTTTTTGAGAGGTTTTTGCTATAGGGCGTGTGTGGTCACTAGAAGGATAGAGAGAGACAGAGAGATAGAAGGTGAGAAATCACCCCCCAGGGAGGATGGCCACACTGCATTCCCTTCTCCTCCATTCTCCTCTCTGGATTTTGGGCACACACACCCATGCCTGGTGTGAGTTTAAGCTACTGGGACTGAGACTTGAACCACCTGTCGTGAGTTTAAGCTACTGGGACTGGGACTTGAACCACAGTCAACTACATGGGAGTCCAGCAACATACCCATTATGCCAACTGCTGGTCCCCCTTAAATTCATATGTTGAAACATTATCACCAAGGTGATAGTGTTATGAGGTGGGAAGTAATTAGATCATGAAGATGAAGTCCTCATGAATGGGATCAGCACCCTTATAGAAGAGGTCCCAGGGGACCAGCAGTTAGCATAATGGCTATGTCACTGAGCTCCCATGTAGTCAATCGCAGTTCGAGTCTCAGACCCAGTGACTTAAACTCACACTGGATGTGTGTGTGTGTGTGTGCCCAAGATCCCAAAAGGAGAATGGAGAGGGGATTGTGGCATGGCCATCCTCCCGGAGGGTGATTTCTTGCTTTCTGTCTCTCTGGCAAGTGCACACGACCTATAGCAAAAACCTCTCAAAAAAATAAAATAAAATAAAAAAAGAAGAAAAGGTCCCAGAAACTTTTTTTACCTTGTCAACCACATAAGGTTATAGTAAGAAGATGGCCTTTACCCTATGTGCTGGGGCCTTGAGCTTTGACTTCCTATACTCTAGAACTGCAAGAAATAAGTTCTCATTATTTATGGTATTTTGTTATAACAGTCCCTAAACACTAAACATTTGTATTTGAACTTGGAAATCCCATCTCAAACAAACAAACAAATAAACAAAGAAACTGTTTTATTTGACATCAAAAACCAACCTGCATCATAAAGAATGGTTCATTGCCCAGTTTTCCTGATAGAAAATAATTCCCAAGAATTATTGATTACTGTACACTTTTTAGCTTACAGCAACATTCTAAAACATGAAGGTCTTAAGCCCTAAAGTATCAACAGTCTTTTCCTTAAAACTTCAGAATAAACAAATGGATATTTTCTGTGCCATAGTTTGTATAAATTAATAAAATACTTAATCTCTTGAAAGATTACAGTTTAACAATAGATATTCCCTGAACTATAGTAAATATTTTCACTATGAAGAAATAAGGAGTTATAATGTAATCTTTGACATTATGTAGGTTCTCTTTTTAGACTGGGGATTCTAAAAGTCAAGAAGGTTTTCCCACAGTTGAATTAGAATATTTCCGCTTTTACGTCCTTCACCTCCACTAGTTTGTAAGCTCCTCTTATCATCCTGGTATCACCAATGCCTAATGGTGCCTTGTACAAAGTAGGACAAAACCTCTTTTTTAAAGACCAGATTCTTGAGAAGCAGCAGTTAACGTAATGGCTATGTCGCTGGACTCCCATGTAGTCAACTGCGGTTTGAGTCCCGGACCCGGTGGCTTAAAACTCATGCAGGGCACATGTGTGTGCGTGCCCAAGATCCCAAGAGGAGAATGGAGGAGAAGGGATTGCTGTGTGGCCATACCCCCTGTGGGGTGATTTCTCGCTTTCTGTCTCTCTCTGTCTGGTGAGTGCATGTGCCCTACAGCGAAAACCTCTCCAAAAAAAAAAAAAAAAAAAAAAAAAAAAGACCAGATTCTTTGCAAATTTCCTGGGGCTGCTGTAACAAATTACCACAAACTTGATCCCTTAAAGTAACTGGAATTTATTTTCCAATAGTTTTGGATGCTAGAAGTAGAAAATCAAGGTGTCAGCAGAGTTGGCTCCTCCTGGAGGCTGTGAAGGATAGTCTCTTCCATGATTCTCTTTCTAGAGGTTGTTGGCAAATCCTTGAAGTTCCTTGGCTTATAGTTGCAGCACCTCAATACCTCAATCTCTGCCCCTGTCTCTGTGGCCTCCTTCTTCAGTGTCTGTGTGTCTTTGTATCTAAATCTCTCCTCTTCTTTTTTTAAGAGACAGCAGTCATTGAATTTAGAATTCACTCTAATCCAGTATAATCTCATCTTACTTTGATTACGTCTGCAAAGACCCTATTTCTAAATAAGGTCACACTTACAGGTACTGCAGGTGAGGATTGAGCACATCTTTTTAGGAGACACGATGTAACCAACTGCATAAAGGATATACCAGGGCTAAAATGTGTGACCAAGGAGTTTTGCTTTATCTATTCTAATAAGCTCCAGAAAGAAGAATTATGTTGACTGTAACCCAGTCTTTTTGTATGAATAGATTTTTTTTTTTTTGAGAGGCTTTTGCTATAGGGCGCGTGTGCTTGCCAGAAAGACAGAGACAGAGAGACAGAAAGCGAGAAATCACCCCCTAGGGGGAATGCCACACCGCAATCCCTTCTCCTCCATTCTCCTCTTGGGATCTTGGGCACACATGCACATGCACCCGGTGTGAGTTTAAGCCACTGGCTCTGGGATTCGAACTGTGGTCAACTACATGGGAGTCCAATGACATAGCCATTATGCCAACTGCTGGTCCCAGTGAATAGACTTTATTAACAGTATTAGCCACAGATTAAAAGCTACCTGAATGCATACCTTTTTCTTAATACAACAGACTCAGTCAAGTAAAAAATAGTTCTATTTGAGAAGTGCCATGATAATTTTAAACAGATGTAGCTTTTCATGTTTGTGAGTTATATTGACATTCATTTTCAATGTTGATGCCTACTTTGAAAAATTTAGAAAAAGAAATGATGCCTGGCTGGCATCGCAGAAACCATGGTTCATCATTAGCAGAGGCTCTTCTTCACTACACCCTAGTTAGCCCCTCTGAACACTTTTTCAACTAAGCTCCAGCTTTGAGTCTGCTCTCAAGAGCCTAATTTTAACAGAATCCTGCTAAGCTTGTTTAGTATCTAACTGTAAGAAAACAAAGTTGTGTGCACTGAAAGGCCCTGCAGTCAAAAGACTGACCATGACACAATCAACTTCATACTCCCAGCACTTTTTTTTTTTTTAATTAATTTTTTTTTTTTTTGGAGAGGTTTTTCGCTATAGGGCGCATGCGCTCGCCAGACAGACAGAGAGACATAGAGACAGAAAGCGAGAAATCACCCCCCGGAGGGATGGTCACGCCGCAATCCCTTCTCCTCCATTCTCCTCTTGGGATCTTGGGCACACACGCACACGCGCCCGGCGTGAGTTTTAAGCCACCGGGTCCGGGACGCGAACCGCAGTCGACTACGTGGGAGTCCAGCGACATAGCCATTACGCTAACTGCTGGTTCCCTCCCAGCACTTTTCACAGTACCTGATGCATCATATTTGTTTTTCTTTATTTTTTAAGAATTATTTATCTAATTTAATTTATAAATTTTATTATTCTTTAATTTGCTATAGGAAAAATGTACCCACCAGATAGAGAGGAGGGGTTAAGGGGAGTGAGAAAGCAAGCCACCAGGTCTGAGCCTCAAGCAGTGCAGTCGTTGGCCATGTGGGAATCCAGTGCTTTAACCACCAGGCCACCTGCTGGCCCCAATGTTCGTTTTTCCTTACGTCAGGAATTGACCTTCAAAAATCAGCATGAGTAATTTTTTTTTCAGCCTATACTATTTATAATGAAAACCCACTATCTGACTTTTTTTTTTAATTGCTTAAAAGAAAGAGAGGGACTGGATAGTGACACAGTGATAACACTCTGTAAGGATGATCCACATGGGAAAGTTCTGTTTGCCTCTGGACACCTCCCTTAATGTGCCAGGCACACACCTGCCCACCCATTACCCAGGGCTGGCTGAAGCTGCAGGTGGTATGAAGACTCTCTCTGTCTTTTTCACTCATGGAAGAAATAAAGAAAACAAAGTTTAAAAAAAAGAAAAGAAAGAAAAATCGGCAACAACATAAACATAAAAACAGTGAGCCCCTCCATTGGGTCAAGCCAATGTTGATCATATTTACTGTCCAGGAAAAGATAGTAACTATGTATTCCAAACTTGGGGCACTAGCTAATAAAGTTAACAAAACATCCTGTATTGTCCACCAGATAGTAATTGATGATTTTACTCATAACAGTTATCTCTTTCTATCTTTTGAAAAGGCTAGAAGAAACCTAACTAGTTTATATAACATTCTTTAAAAAGAAAAAGCTTCCATTGTACCAGTATAACCTAATTTGGAGCAGTGGCCATTTTATGACTAACCATACCCAGAATGAAATAGAGGGGTTCATGACTGGACATCTTGACAAATCCCATCTCTAGGGGTGACAGTTAGGACAACTGGGGGAGGAGGTTTGATGGGCTGTGTAGCTGGGGGGAACCTTAGCAAAAATGACTGGAGAAATAACAAGAACAATTATAACTGACAGATTGAACAGCCTGCTCAGATAAGCTAAAAATGAGTCAGGTCTTCAGGATGATGACAACTTTGACAAGAATTTTGGAAGTGACAAAGAATGGAAAGCTTTATGCATCCAGATCAACACAACTGTTAATGAGAGCCCCAAGGGTTGGATGTATTTAGTAAGTGGTTGTTTTATGTGCCTTTTAATCTTCAAATGCTTCAATATATTGCCAATAAAAGTCAAATTTCATTTTCATATTCTTAAAATGAAGACACTTTTTTCTTTTTAATTTGCCAGAGGACATGTGTGCCTTCCACAAAGACAGGGAAAGCTAGAAAGCACCCCCTATGCATTCACACTCCCTTCTCCTCCATTTCTCTTTCCTTTGGGATTTTGGTATGCATGCACATGCACCCATCATGTTTCTCAAGTCTCTGGGTCCGGGACTCGAATAGCATAGCTGGTCATGTGGGATCCAGTGGCTTTAACCACCACATCAACAGCTGGTCCTAAAGACACTTCCTTAGAGCTTATAAATTTTCCCAAGTCCTAAGTCCAGAGTTGGGAGAGGTGGGAATACCTTGTGTTTACTAAGCATATGATACTGTGGCAAAGATTTCAAAGACTGCTCCAGCTGCAAACAAACCCTGACCATTCCTTTTGAAAAATACAAAACAATTCTTATGCTGATTATAGTTTATTCTTATCTAGCCTTCCACACTCAATATTTCTTTAAATCTAGTAAACTCTCTCGTAACTATTAAGTCACTTTAATTTCTTTCAAAATAGTCTATACTTTAGACTTCCCTTTGTTCTATTTAAATAGATTGATAGGTATTTAAACTTCGATTTTAATGTTATTTTGCTTGGGCCAGCCCCATGGAATGGTAGTAGTGCGCTACTCAACAGAAGCAGGATCCTACCTGGTGACAGCGATTCATACCCCTGGCTCAGTCAGCCTGAAACGTGCTAGGCATGAGAGTGTGAGGGTGCCCAAGATCCAATGGGTTGGAAGACTTAGAAAGAAGATTGTGGCTGACTAGACCCAGTACAGTATGCTCATCTCTCTCTCTCTCTCACCCACTCTCACATGCATGCACATGTACTGTCATAAAGGCAAAAAAAAATTAATAATATTTTGGTAAATATATACAGGAATTTAAAAAATTAATTTGTATGGGGCCAGCAAGTTTCATGGAGGTTAAGGTAGCTGAAACTTGGGGTCAGCAGATAGCACTGTGGTTACATTGCTGGACTCTCTCACATGGCCAACGACTGTTCGAGGCCTAGAACCAGTGGGTTAAAGATCATGCCAGGCATTTGTGTGTGCATGCCCAAGATTCTGAGAGGAGAGTGGAGGAGAAAGATTGTGGCATGGTCATCCCCTTAGGGAATCATTTCTCACTTCTCCTCTCTCTGTCTCTCTCTCATGCATACACAGGTCCTTAAAGCAAAAACCTCTAAAATAGCTAGAACCCACATGGCTGATCACACGGTTTAAGTCCTGGATCCAGCTGAAAATCACTCTGGGTGCATGCATGCCTAAAATCTCAAGAGGAAAATGGTGAAGAAGGGATTGTGTCATGGCCATCCCCCTACGGGGTTGATTTCTCACTTTCTCTTTCTCTCTCTCATGAGCATACTCTATAACTAAAAAAATAAATAAATAAAAATAAGAGGAAAGAAAACTAAAATAAATAAATGAAAAGCTAATTTGCATGCTACTAGCATTCAAGGGTAATATCACACAATAGGAAAATTTTAGAGGGTAACCATGGTAGGAATGAGAATAATGCGAATCACTAAGGAGTGAGAAGGGAGGGCCAAGACTCTGAAACAGGTTTATGTAAAATGTCTGCTCATCCTGTAGAAATAATAGGGGATTTTACTGCAAAGAAAGAAAAGGCCCACAGGTAGTGTGGGGGCTAAGGCGCTGGACTCCCACATGGCTGACTGTAATTTGAGTCTCAGACCTGACTGCTTGCTTTCTCACTTTCCCTCCCTCTCTCTGTCATGCTCTGGTGAATTAAAATAATAACAATAATAAATAGAATTAAATATTTTTTTAAAAGAAAAAACTTCCAGTCAATAATGAAACCTAAAATGTTTTAAAAAGTTTATTTCTTCCATGAGCGAGAGAGACACAGAGAGGGATTCCCCGCAACAGGGTCTTGATGCCGCGATTCACCCCTAGCCTCGGCCGGCCCTGGGTTATAGGCACATGTATTCCCAGTATACTCAGGAAGGTCTCCTCCCATGTGGGACTGCCTTACAGAGGACCACATTCCACTGCTGCACCTCCCTCATGGTCCCCAGAAACCTAAACTTTTTTTCTGCACTTTTAATTAAATATTTTAGTCCTTTTTCCTCACTCCTTATAAATGACTTAGAAGTAATGGCATGAGCAAGGAATAGAGAATCCTTTTTCACCCTTCTTCATGATTAGAAAAGAAATGGTATTTGTTAATTACCCTGACTTAATATTCTATAATATGTTCATATACCAAAACATCATTATACCCCAAAAATATACACAATTACTATTTGTCAATTGAAAACTTTTTTTTTAACAAAAGAATTAAAAAAAAAAAAAAAAGTAAGGAAAGAAAGGGTTCCCCAGATCAAACAGAAGTGCATTGGCCTCCGAAAAACATTAGGCTGTTCCTGGGTTCGTCATGCAGCAGCTTTGCAACCACAGACGAGTCACTTAAGCAGGCCGCAGTTTTAGAATCTGCTTTAGATAGGATCAGGTTCACAGTGTTCACATTTTGGGATTCCAGAAGAGGAGAACTCTTAGGCAGAGGGGGACTTTCTTCCTTTTGTCTTACGTAGGACAGAATTACACTTGAAGGCTGTGGCTGCTAAACTCTCCTGAGAAGCTCTTGATATTTCTCTGGGCATTTGGTGGCCCCCTTAGGTGTCACATGAGGCTTTCTTCTAGGCTATCAGTGTTTTTGTTTAGACTTTCCTCACTATTACCAAGAAGAGTCTTTTATTTTGTTTCAAGGTTAACTATCAGTTCTGAGCTAAAATTTAAGTATATAGGGGTCGGTAGGTGGCGCGGTGGTTAAGGGGCTGGATCACACATGGCCAATTCCACTATTTGTCCGGGACCCAGTGGCTTGAAAAACATGTCAGGTGCATGTACCTGCATGCCCAGCATCACTCTATCACTCTCTCTGGTAAGCACCTGTACAGTATGGCAAAAGTCTAAAAAAAATTAAAATTAAAATTATGTACCCAGGGACCAGCAGTTAACAATGGCTATGTCGCTGGACTCCCATGTAGTCGACCGCAGTTCAAGTCCCGGACCCGGTGACTTAAACTCACACCAGGCGCGTGTGCGTGCGTGCCCAAGATCCCAAGAGGAGAATGGAGGAGAAGGGATTACAGCGTGGCCATCCCCCCGGGGGATGATTTCTCGCTTTCTGTCTCTCTGTTTTTCTCTGTCTCTCTGGTGAGCGCACGCGCCCTATAGCAAAAACCTCTCCAAAAAAAGAAAATAAAGAAAATAAAATAAAAAAATAAAACAATAAAGAAAATAAAGAAAGAAGAAAAAAGCAAAAAAAAATATTGTGGACTCAGATGGAAAAAGTCTTCAGTTCTCATCCCAGAACCTTCCTAAGTACATTAGGTATTCGCGCTCATGTCCAAAGGCCAGGCCAGCTGAGGCGACGGGTGGATCCCCACACTTAAGCACAGAGACCTTGGGTGTGCCTATCTTCCTGTTTCTCTCTCGAATAGATCAAGTTATGCATACACACACACACACACACACACACACACACACACAAATGTATTTAAATAAAAATCTCTACAGCCCCCTCCATTTCTCAACTGAAATTCTGTGGGAGGGTTTTTATCACTGAAATTTATTCAGCCTAGAAAAAAAAAAGTCATCACATGAACTTCTGGCAAATGATTATACTGAAGCTAGAGGAATCCTGTTTTGAATGCCCCATTTCTTCATAAAGCCTGCGACTTTCTCCCACAACTTTTTTACTGGCAAATGTTCTTTCTCCTCAGACAGAGCCGAGCCCCTAAAAAGGTGAGAAAATGCTCGCAATTGGCTTTCCTGAGAAAGTAAGGGCTTGTTTATTTCACTTCTCTCTGAAGAGAGCCACCTGCTTTTCCTGGACAGGAGCGGGGACAGGCAACTGGTGATGGAATCCATTGTTCTCCTCCCAGCAGAGGCTTCTTGGCCTTTTAGCTTAATCAGCCTCCATTCCTGGACCTAGAGTCCTCCTCATTTGCCCATCAATCCCCACTGTGGAAAGCCTTTCTTTTCCAAATATCTCCAACCCCTGATCACTGATCTCCTCACCTGTCAGTAAGAGGTCTATTAAATGGCCTGGTCTTGAAATCCTTCTGATGAAGACAGCCGAGAAATAAACTTGGTGTGAAACAGCTCCTGGTACATCTAAGGCTCTCAATTCCCTTTACTTTCTCTCGGTCCTGAGGGTTGGCTGTATTAGCATGGAGACTGGGTTTCAGTGACAGATGGCAGAGGATAATCTTTCATGTGGTCATAAAGTTAACCCTCAGAGGGGCCTGAAAAAGACCATTCTCTTAGAAAATCGGTGGCTTCATATTTCCTTGCTTTTACCGGGTGGAAAAAGTTCTTTTCTGATTTTCAAGATAGAGGACATGCATTTCCTTTTAGGTTAAGCCACCTTGCAAGATACTGAGATGAGGCTGCCCTCTCCAATCCTCTGGTGTGGGTGTCTTGCCCATTTTAATTAATGATTTGACTGTGCTCGAGCCCTAGCAATAAATTAAAAAATGGGGCTATTAAAGATAATCTAATAAACAAACCCAAGAAAAGCTGTCTCGCTGGGTTATTTGTTGCTATTTTTAAAGAGGACGGGCGACTAAATGAAATACAATACCAAAATTAGTTTTTTAAGGTTGATAAACAGGGACTATGAATGCGACTTAGAAAATGCCTTTTAAATCTTATACTGGCAAAGAAATCACAGGTTTATATTCATATAAAACATTTATTTTATTCCTTAAACAAGTTCGGGCAAAGGGGGTTATAATTCAACGAGTGAGAGTTCTTGTAGTGTTTGATGTAGCAGCAAAGCAGAGGCACTAGTCCTGAGACCAAATGGTTCCTGGCCTTAATCAATAAATGAAGGAATTAAAAGACAAATTATCCATAGGGAAACATCCTGGGTGTTTTGTAATTATTTAAGATAAAGGAGAGTGGGACCAGCAGATGGCATAATGGTTACATTACTAGACTCTCACATGGCAGACCGCGTTTGAGGCCTGAACCTGGTGGCTTGAAACTCCCGTCAGGTGTGTTTGCTTGTGTGCCCAAGATTTCAAGAGGAGAATTGAGGAGAAGGGACCGTGATGTGGCTATTTCACCCCCCGGGGGGTGATTTCTCACTTCCTGTCTCTCTGTCTCTCTCACTGTGAGCGCACCTGTCCTATTGCAAAAAAACTCCCTAAAAAGAAAGATAAAGGCGAGTTGGGATGGTTCCATGAGAGCAGAGAGCATTAGTGTAGAGGAAAGGGAATGGTAGGAGAAGAAAAAATAAACTGGGCATCTATGTTAAGTCACAGCAGTTGTCATGGAGCACAGCACTACATAAAGGAGAATGGTTTCCCCCCAGAGGTCTTCAATAAGTTCATGAAAAATGCTTATTATGAAAACATTACGCATGGATTTTGATATTTTTTAGAATCATTTATCGAATTTTATTTATTATTATTATTTTTTCATTTGCTATAGGGCGGGTACATTCACCAGAGACAGAGTGAGAAAGTGAGAAAACAAGCTGCCAGGTCCAGAACTTGAATTGTAATCAGCCTCCTGCTGGTCCCGGATTTCAATATGTTGGCACCAAAATAAACTTGTACTTTAATTCTATTTAAACAACTTCTTGCTGTTTAAATAACATGACACTCATTCTCCTTTATGTGGCTTTGCATAGTAGTAATGATGGAGAACACAATAATATAGGGAGAGTTGGATTCCATTAGAATCTTGAGCAGAGACAAGTCGTTTCTGCACATGTTCGCAGTCTCCTCTGACTGGCTCTCTTACACTGAAAGTCTGGTTCTAGAGATATTAAGGAGCAAGAAAAATCCCTTTGTAAGGAATGAGGCAGTGCAGAAGCTGAAAGAAGAGGAGGAGACCAGGGGATGCCTGGTTCACTCGTATCACGTACCATTTCTAGGATGGAGTAATTGCTCCTTCTGTTCCCATGCACTGATATTTATCCCAGGTCTGGGGAATATTGGACTTATTGTTAAAGAGAACAGGCAGTTGAGATAGCAAAGAATAACAAGAAAGGATTAGGAGAGAAATAGAAGGGCTCTGAAACCTGAAGCATGAGATTTTCTCCAAAATCCCTGAAGGCCTTTTTCACATTTTCTCTTTTTCTGGGTAGTGCCCCGAAGACTGGAGACACATAAACCTTCCATGCATGTTTTCATGTCATACTGCTCCCTAAACAAAACACCTTTTTGGGACCAGAGGGTGGTGCAACCGAATGCACATGGGAAGGTTCCAGGCTCCTAACCCAGGACCTCCTCGTATATGCCAGGCATATGTGTGTGTGTGTGCCCAGGATCCAGGCTAGCTGGGGCTGAGGGGCAGACTGTTGTGTGAGAACTCTAGTAGGAGTATCCCCCCTCCCACTCATGGATGAAACAAACATAATTTGTTTTTTTGTCTCTTTGGGTTTTTTTGCCTCTAGTGAAATGCAATTGATGTAGGCCATCTTTTATTTTTATTTATTTTTTAGAGAGAGAGATTTGCCATAGGTGTGTGCACTTGCTAGAGAGACAAAAAGTGAGAAATTACTCCCTAGGGAGAGGGCACACTGCAATCCCTTCTCCATTCTCCTCTTGTATTTTGGGCAATCATGCACACGTGCCCAGAGTGAGTTTTAAGCCACTGGGTCTGGGACTTAAACCATGATCAAATACATGGGAGTCCAGTGACATAACCATTATGCCATCTGTTGATCACAGGACATCATAACATGTTAAAAACTAGACATTCTCATCCACACATCCTTCAGCTCTTTGTGAGTTTTTAAAGAAACTGTTCAGGATCTATAATATCAAGGATCAATTTTTTTTTCTTAATTTTGCCAGAGGATGCAGGTACCTGTTTGAGAGAGGCAGTAAGGGGAAAGTGAGAAATCACTCCCCCCACCCCCCCCAGGAGGGATGGCCACGCTACAATCTCTTCTCCTCTATTCTCCTCCTGAGTACATGCATATGTGCTTAGCATGTTTTTAAGCCGCTGGGGTGGGACTCAAACCATGTAGTTGTACATATGAGATCCTGTCACCTTAACCTACCAGCTCACCAGCTGGCCTGGGAGAAACGAATTTTGAGGAAGTGGCTATGCTCTGTCATCTCATGATACAGAATCAATTAAGATAAGAACTAAGCATTGCCCCCTTCACACAGGTTAAGCACTGGGTGTAGGGAGCCAGATTCCATATGGATGCCTATGGTTCAAATCATGGCCCCTTTGACTTGAAAATGCTGTGAGTATGTGTACACATGAGTGTCCATAGCCAGGAACCTGATGGGATAGAAAAATGGAGAAGGATTGCAGCTTGACCACTCCCCATAAAGGGGTAGTTTCTCTCTCCCACTACCTGCAAACACAGGCACCCTCTGGCAAAAAAAAAAAAAAAAAAAAAGTAAAGATTGAGAAGGGGCTCTGAGATCTGGCAAGGGATCTGTTTGTGATTTTGAAGATAACGATGGTCAATAAAGTGGTTGAAGTTGGAATAATCAGACTCCGGGCAGAGAAAAATGAAGGTATGATAGGAAATTTGCCAGGAAGAGAAAAGTGATAAGATGGATCAAGGTAAAGTTCTTTCAGATGGGAGTGAAATCAAGCAGGCAAAAGAAACAGAGGTACTTTGCTATGTAAAGACCAAGTGGTATTAAGTGTTAGTTGGAAGGGCTGAGACGTGTAGATCTACCACAAGCTCAAGAATGCATAAACTTGGGATTGAAGAGGAATCACAGTCTAGTTTCTGGATTCACGATTCTGCAATAAACTCATTGTTACAGCCCAGTCAATTCAGTAAGTCTCACTGGGTCTCCAACCATCACCAATAATACCAAATATAAAGCATGTACAATATTATATTCCATAACCACTACTATAAGAAAAAATAAGACAACATTTATATTAGGTAGATGGAAAATACTTTAAAAATAAGAGTGATAAAAATAGTTATAAGGAAGTGTTCATGCTTATCAGCAATCTGAGTGTTGCAATGGCTGCTTCTATTATAGATACTACGTTCTACTAATGATCTAATGATATTATACATTCCAGGTTTTTACATTTCAAATGCTGATGCTCTGGGACCTAGTTAATACAAGACTTAGGGAAAATTAGTATTCTTACCAATGTGTCATCCTTGAAGCAAAGGAATCATTTCAGAAATGAAGAGGTCACAGTAGAAGCAGCAGAATAATAATGCCTCAATAATCAGTGAAATTATCTTGAGATAATGAATCCTTCCAAGAGGAGGCAGGAGCAGGGAATGAGAGGAATTAAGTGATGAAAATGGCCCTACCTAGGCTTTCCTGTAATGGGGTTATGAGATAACCTGGATCAATTAGGGTAGAATACAGAGTAAAAGATTTTAATTTTGGGAATGGAAAATTTCTCTTCTCTGAAAGCATCTTTTATTTGTAATTGTTTTAAAGGAAAGTTTGTGTGAGCTTTGGGCATTCTTATTCTTGCCAATTTATTTTTGGAATCTATATATTTAATAGCTACTCAAAAGTTAATGAAGTGGTAAAGTTATAAAAATAAATTGTTTGTGGCCTGTCTGCCATGATGTGGTCAGTGGAGTACTGATCTGCAGTGCTGGAAACCACATGACTGACCACAGGTTTGGATCCCTAGCCTGGTGGACCTGAAACTTCTCAGGCACATGTGCTCAATGAGCTGAAGGACCACTGAAGAGAGATTGCGGCACAAGACCCTATTGAGGGTGCTTCTCTCTCTTCTCTTTCTCATGCATGAACGTGTGCTCTCTAACATGAATAAGAATTTTTTTTTTTTTTGGAGAGGTTTTTGCTATCGGGCGCATGCGCTCGCCAGACAGACAGAGACAGAGAGATAAAAAGCGAGAAATCACCCCCCAGGGGGGATGGCCACACCTCAATCCCTTCTCCTCCATTCTCCTCTCGGGATCTTGGGCATGCACGCACATGCGCCCAGCGTGAGTTTAAGCCACCGGGTCCGGGACTCGCACCGCAGTCGACTACGTGGGAGTCCAGTGACATAGCCATTACACCAACTGCTGGTCCCTGAATAAGAATATTTTAAAAGGAAATGTTAACAACAACAACAAAAAGAAACTGTTTGTGGACAGCCCCACAGCATACTGGTTAAAGGATCTAAATCCTTCATGGTTGACCATGTTTCAAGTCCTGGACTCAGCAGCGTAAGGAACATGCCAGGCACTTATGTGTGCGTGCCCCAAATCTCAACAGGATGGAGAAACGGAGGAAAAGAGATTGCGGCATGACATGCCACTTTATGGGGTGCTTTCTCCCTCTCTTTCTCTCTCTCTCTCTCTATCTCTTTCCCTTTTTCTGACAAGCACCATGTCCCGTGCCAAACTGAAGTGAAAGAAAAGATATAGTTTGCTAAGAGAAAAGGAGTGATGGGGTGGGGGGGGGGGGGGGAGCGTTGAGAGGAAAGGCAGTGAATTAAAGCTTTTTTTCCAAGGCTTTAATAATAGACAATTGAGTAGATAACACTTTGATAGCATTGTGTGCTTATGTGTGCCAGTGTCTTCCATGATTACCTATGAAACAGTTACTATTATTATCTCACTTTGCAGATGAAGGAACTAAGACTCAAGGTGGATCTGCCTAAGTTGCTTAACTAGTAAATGATAATCGAAGATATTCAAGCCCGGACCCCAGTGCACTCATGCTCTTAACCACTGTTGGCCTTGCTTGCCTAATGAACCCTCACTGGGATCACTTTGTACCACCATCGTTTGGTCCACAGAGCCTTTTCCTGTGGAAGGGTCTCAGTGGTCATCTTCACTATGACTCATGCAGCAACACACTGATATTTTCATTGCTGGCATCTTCCCAGTGTTGCCCGGAGATGGGTTTCCTCTTTTTCCTTTAGTGGAAACTAAAAGCTATGGTGGTTAAATGCTTTCACATAGATCTATTCAGAGAAGCGCATTTTCATGAAGGACATATCCCTTGAAAGTCTAACAGAAAGCCCCTCCCCACCACCCGACCTTGGAAACAGAGAGGGTTGGAGGATAGAAGAGCCAGGGAGGGAGGGAGATTCTACTGTCTTGCCGTGAGCAGTGGACTATGTTATCCTTGCTCTCCAAGAATAGACTGCTAGGATCGCAGAAATCCAGCTTGCGGAGTTTTATTCCCTAAAAAAGGAAATTGTGAATCCATATCCACCCCCTCTTTTTTAAGGTATGTGAAAAGTGAGAAGAATAACTAAGAAGAACCTAACAGATAATACCCTGATGAAGAGAGGACTCAAGTCAAATTGCTTGAATTCAATTCTGGTTCTGTCACTGATTAGCCAAGTGAATCTTGGTGCAAATTGTTCACTTCTCTGAACCTTAGTTTACTTATCTGTACAATGGATAATAACAGTGCCTATTTCATAAGATTACTGTAAACATTTAACTTAATGGTCCATATAAATCTGCACCGTAATAAATGTTAAATAAATATCAAGTGTTACTATGTTAACATAACTCGAAGTGGGGAAGGGAGAGTACTGTATTAGCTTCTTGTAGCTGCTGTAACAAATTACCACAAACTGAGAGGCTTTAAACTATAGAAATTTCTTTTCTCATAATTCTGGAGCCTAAAAGTCTGAAATCAAGGTATTGACAGGGGTGTATTCTCTCGAAGGCTTTAAAGAGGATCCTTTCCTTGCCCCTTTCAGCTTCTCGTGGCTGTCAGCATTCCTGCAGCTTCATCTTTCCAATCTCTGCCTCTGTTTTTACATGGCCTCCTGTGTCTTCTACCTGTCTTTGATAAGAACACTTGTCATGGGCTTTGGGGCCCACCTAGGTAATCACAATGATCTCATCTCAAGATCTTTAACTTAATTACACCCCCAAGACCCTTTTGCCAAATAAGGTTACATTTACAGGGTCCAGGAATTAGAATGTGGACTACCATTCAACCCACCCAGGTGTTAAGCATGCCTTTTCAATTCTCTTTCACCTATTTTTATTCCATTCTTGGCTGCATACCCGAAATCCTTATGCCACTTCCTAAATGCTGCTGGTCCACTCTTTTCTCAAGAAATATTTATAAGCATGAACCCTGCTAAGGCTTGGAGCCACAGGGGATATAAAAATAAAACACCTTGGCCCACAAAGTAATGCAAGTCTAAAATGATCAAGGCCATCAAAGAAGTACAGGTGGTGGGACCAGTAGATGGTGTAGTGGGTACATCACTGGACTCCCATGTAGTCAACTGTGGTTCAAGTCCCAGACCCGGTGGCTTAAAACTCACACCAGGCATGTGTGCATGCATGCATGCCCAAAATCCCAAGAGTGGAATGTAGAAGGGATTGCAGTGTGGCCATTCCTACCCCCACTCCCAGGGTGGGGGGTTGATTTCTCACTTTCCATCTCTCTGTCTCTCCAGAGAGAACATGTGCCCTATAGCAAAAATGTCTCTCTAAAAAAAACATACAGGTGGGATGAGTAAGGTTAGTTTAAAGGGGAGGTGGTAACTGATCCAGTTAATGGGTGCATGTGGATGAGGAGGGATGGAAAAATAACATTCAAATAGTACAGCAGAGTGAATGTAGCGAGGTGCAATAGCATGTATATGTATTTAAAATAGCTGACTGTGGGTTGTCTGCATAGAATGGTGGTTAAAGCAGCAAGATCCCAATTTGAATCCCAGTTTTGGTGGCTTGAAAGACACACCCCACCACCCCCAATCTCTACAGAGAAGGGATTGCAGTGTGACCATACTCCATTGAGAGTGCTTTTCCCTCTCTCTCTTTCTGGTGAATACATGAGACTTCTGACAAATCAAAAATAATAATAAAAATGGCAAAGTGTTTTAACTTTAGAATAGGAGTCAAGAAACTGTAACCTACCCAGCCCACCTCCTGTCTCTGTATGCACCACAAACTAGTGGTTTTTATATTTTTAAATGAGTGGTTTCTTAATTGTTGCTTTTCTAACAGAAATAACTGAGAATGGCTGAGTTAAAAGGAAACTAGCGGGGTGGGGGTGGGGGGCAGAGATGGCTTAGTGGTTAAGGTGCTGCACTCCCTCATGGCTGATTGCAGTTTGAGTCCCAAACCTGGCAACTTGAAACTATGCCAGGCACAGGTGCTTCTGTGCCCCAAATCCTGAGAGGAGAATGGAGGAAAAGGGATTGTGGCATGGCCATCCTGCTTGGAGGATGATTTCTTGCTTTCTGTCTCCTGCAAACACATGTGCCCTGCAGCAAACATCTCTTAAAAAAAAGAAAAGAAGGGACTAGCAGATGGCATAGTGGTTACGTCACTGGACATATACATGGCCAACAGCAGTTCATGTCCTGGACCTGGTGACTTGAAACTCATGCTGGCTCATGTGCTTGTGTGCCCAAGATCCTGGAAGGAGAATGAGGAAGAAATTCCAATGTGGCAAATCTTCCCTAGGGAGTGATTTCTTACTTTCCCTCTCACTATCTTTGTCTCTTTCTTTCTGGTGAGTACACGCACTGTAAGGCAAAAACCTCCTTTTTTTAAAAAAAAAAAAAAAAAAAAAAAAAAAAGGAAACTAGGGAACCAGCAGTTAGCGTAATGGCTATGTCACTGGACTCCCACGTAGTTGACCGCGGTTCGCGTCCCGGACCCGGTGGCTTAAAACTCACACTGGGTGCGTGTGCGTGCATGCCCAAGATCCTGAGAGGAGAATGGAGGAGAAGGGACTGCGGCATGAGCATCCCCTCTGGGGGGTGATTTCTCACTTTCTGTCTCTATGTCTCTCTCTGTCTGTCTGGCGAGTGCACACGCCCTGTAGTGAAAACCTCTCCAAAAAATAAAAATAAAAAATAAAAGGAAACTAGAAATTTATTTGCAAAACTCACCATTCTAGTGGATGGAAAGGCCAAAAGCAACACAAAATGATGGAAGGCAAAACTTCTTTTAAAGGTTTTTGCCATAGGGCACATGCGCTCACTGAAGAGGCAGTAGAGAGGGAAAGTAAGAAATCACCCCCCACCCCAGAGAGGAATGCCATGCCACAATCCCTTCTCAATTCTCCTGAGATTTTAGGCATGAATGCACATGCACCCGGCATGATTTTCAAGCTACCAGGTCCGGGACTCCAACTGTGGTTAGACCATGTGGGAGTTCAGTACCTTAAACACTATGTCGCCTGCTGGCCCCAGAGGGCAGAGGTTTTTGCAAAGAAGAGCAGAGCACGATCTGTATTCATGTGTTTCTCTCTCTTGTCTGGTCTTGTTCCCTGTGCTCATAAAGCAACCAGAACTCCATTTTGGAGGCCCATCCTAATGATGTTATCACATTCAAAAGCCCCACCCTCAGGGATTAAATTTTCAATGAACACTTGTATACACAATCAACACATGAGGTTTTTTTTTGGGGGGGGGGGTATTCAAACTATAGTCAGAGGGGAAAAACAAAAGATGAGAAAGGAATTACAACTTGTGAAAATTATATAAAATTTAAATGTCAAGATTCACAATTAAAGTTTATTGAAACACAGCACCACCATTTGCTTATATGTTGCCTCTGAGGACTTTTGAACAATGGCAGAGTTGAGTAGCTGCGACAGAAAACATTTGGCTGAAGAGTCTGTAGTATTTATTATCTGGTCCTTTATAGACAAGGTTTTCTGGCTCCTGCTTTAGAGAAAACCTAAGGGACATAAAGACAAAGAGTGCAAGAAGACATGCTGGTTAGTGTCTTTTCTGGCTATTCAGTCGTTAGTAACACCCCGTGTTCTTGACTTGACCTAATCTTTGCTATCTAACTTTACCTGTCTAAATCTTACTCTCTCAAACACTTATTTGGTTATTTGCTAAGTTACTTACTAGTCAATTTTGCAGTGCTCTTAAGTTATGATTAATTCATAGCAGTTTAATTTATAACTTCCTCATGGGTAAGTATTTGGAATTTCATAGACTTGTTCCTTGGCAGACTGATGGGAAAGATATTTGCAAAGACAAGTCTTTCTTCAATCTTCATGTCACCTCATGTAGGCATCCAAATTCTTCTACCTACCCAGCAAACTTAGTTGGCTGTTAGTTTTGTTATTACCCTTTCAATTGGTTAAGTTAATAGTGCACCATTTGCTGCTAAATTGTCCCTTAGGGGAGGGAAAAAAAAATGCAGGAATGATCTTGCAATAATTGCCAACCACTGAGAGTTGAATCTCTGTGCCCCCTTTAGCTAATAAGGTAGCCCTAGGTAACTCTCATTAAGTTAGAGATTTTTCCATGAAGGAGAAAAGAGCTCCCTGATGAATTGGAGCTGAGATTAGAAAGGCTGGAAGCAGTGTTCTCAAACTTCAGCAGAGGGAAAAATCCCCAAGGGAGCCTGTTAAAACACGGATTAGTCTCACCCTAGAGAACCTGTGGGTTTCCACTGAAACTTGGGAGTTAAAGAGAAAGAGGAGGTTAAAGAAGAGGAAGGCTTCAAATTGCTTTCCACACACCAGTCTTTACATTTATTCTTTACTTGATACAAGAATCCCTAAATTGTCAAAGTAGGAGGTCCTGTAAGAAGGCAGGAGCATCATTTTGCAAGATTTTCCTGTTCTCTTATTCTGTTGAACTAACTCTAGTCTCAGGAAGTAAATATAAATCAGACCTTAGATCAAGTAAGAAATAAGCTGATTTGAAAGAAGAGCTGGGTCTTTGAAGGCAGTGTAGAATGGAGATTTGGTAGGAAACTGGACAGAGGCTGCCTGATTCAAATATCACCATTGCCACCATCGCGGTGTGAGCTTGGAGATATCTTGAATCTCTGTGCCCTAGTTTCTTTGTCTGTAAAATGGGAATGGTAATATTATCTACATATTATAATACTCGTAACCTTCAATGAACTATTTATGGTGCATGTAAAAAGCGTAGACTAGAGACAGGTCTGTAGTGCATTTCAATAAATATGAGCACTTTTTGGAGAAATTCTTCTGTGACTTCCACATACCTCCTAAGAATAGCATACTCGAACAAATGATGTGATTATGCTACCTACCCCCAAGTGAGCCAGGAACTTGTTCCCTAGAGACCACTCTCATTTTCTTCATTTATCCATGAAATTGATCCCTATATTTACAAATCTCATATTCAACTTACTTTTAACAACCAACATGCATTAAATACCATGTCACAAGAACTTTCATAACTACTTCATGTGCTTTATGTCATTTATTTCTCAGAACAATCCCATGGGATAAGTACTACGACGAGCTTGTTTTACAGATGAGGAAACTGATGTCACACAGTTGGTAGGTGAGGTGGAACTGAAAGTAAAATCTGACCTTTTTTCTCAAGAGCAGTGACTCTCAACTTGTGGCAATTTTGCCCCTGCAGTAAGCTAAATATCAGCCCCCAAAATAGGTCCATGTCCTAACCCTCAGAATCTGTAACTGCTACCTTACATGATGAAAGACACTTTGTAGATGTGATTAAGGTAAAGACCTGGACATTGGGAATATGATCCTGGATTACGGAGCTGTGCCCAATGTAATCACATCGGTTCTTCTGAGAGGAAAGCAGGAGATAAGTGTGGAGGGGAAGGCACTGTGACGACGAAGTTGAGTTTGGAGAAATGCATTTTTTTTTTTTTTTTGAGAGGTTTTTGCTATAGGGCGCATGTGCTCGCCAGACAGAGAGAGAGACAAAGAGACAGAAAGCGAGAAATCACCCCCCAGGGGGGATGGTCATGCCGCAATCCCTTCTCCTCCATTCTCCTCTCGGGATCTTGGGCACGCACGCACACGCGCCCGGCGTGAGTTTTAAGCCCCCAGGTCCGGGACGTGAACCGCGGTCGACTACGTGGGAGTCCAGTGACATAGCCATTACACTAACTGCTGGTTCCCGAGAAATGCATTTTTGAAGATGGAAGATGAGACCACAAGCCAATGAACAAAGTTGGCCATTAGAAACTGAAAAAAATGCAACGGAGTGGATTCAGAGCTTTCAGGATGACCTGGCCCTGTCAACTTCTTGGTTTTTAGTCCCATTAAAATTCATTTAAGACTTCTAACCTCCAGAACAGTAAGAGAATAAATTCATGTTGTTTTAAGACACAAACTTGATCATAATTTGTTATAGCAGCAAGAGGAAACAAATACAACTCTCTAGGGGGATGTATGTCAGTGTCTGCAGACATTTTTTTCAGCCATAGCTGGAGGGGTACTAGTATTGAGTAGTATCCAATGGACAGAGGCCAAAGATGCTTCTAAACCTCCCACAATGCAAAGGACAGCCCCCACAATGAAGATTCATCCAGTCCAAATGTCACTGGTAGCAAAGTGAAGAAAACCCTGCGATAGAAGCACAGGACAGAAAATCCTCACTGAATGCCAAACACTTTCGATCTTCAATTATCCTTCTGTCTAGTGTAACTCAGGCTAGTTTTTAGCCCCTCATAGATACATCAGTTGTACTTGTCTGGTTTATTGTTAGTCTGCTCAAATCAATATGATACTTTAGGAAGCTTTTTTAACCTATAGAATACAATGGAGACTCCCCTTTTATTTTAAGTTGGATCCTAACATACTTACTTAGTTTTCTTTCTTATCGGTCCACTTCAGAAACTAAGCAAGGGCAACTCCCTGTATCTTCGTGGCAGGAATTAATAAACTGTCTCCTCAGTGAATCAGCTCCACGGTCTTCCAGCCACAGTATTCCACTTTAGAGTCTAATTCCACAGGAAGGGTACTATTGCTCTAACCTGGTCACACACCCTCTCCTAAGCTAGTCAGCGTGACCAGGTGGAGTCTGTTCTCACTTTGTCTGGAGAGAAAGACTAGAGGTTTTAAAGATAGTGTTCATTGTCTATTTCATCCTGAAATTCTACAAAGCACTCACTCTACTGTCTTTCACATGTAGACATGCAAATACTGATAGGATGAGTGACAGAATGAAAGATCAACTTTTTGGGACTCATAATCTTGACTTTTGTCTCTGTCCCTTATTTTGTAATTATAGTATGTGATTGTGTCATTTCCATGGTAGATTTAAGCTACATGTTTGTGGCTAAAAATTTGAAACAAACAAACAAAAACCCACAAAGATCCAGCTCTGCAAAATCCTATTAAGAAACTAATTATCAGAGCTGAAAAGCTCTGAAAAAACACTACACTCTTTATAATAAAAAATGGACCAAAAGAAACCAGACTAGGACTTACACTCAGAAATGCACAATTTATTAAATAAACTAACAAAGGAATAACTCATAGTTGGTCTGGGCTTACAACACACTTATGTTCAACATAGTAAATATTTTCAGGTTTTTTGACTGATGGCTTTAGACCAAGAGTTAGGCAAAACTATAGTCCACAGACCAAAAATGAGCTACTGCTTATTGTAGTGAATAAAGTTTTATCAGAACATGGTGAGGCTCATTTTCTGTTTTGTTTATGGTTTCTTTGCCGCTGCCATGACAGAGTTCAGCAGTCACAATAGAGTTCCTATGACCCGCAACACCTTAAATGTTGACTCTCTAGCTTTTTATAGAAAGTTTGCTGACTCTAGAATTAGACTATACACACTTCTTTATTGGTGCTATACTTAAGAGAATGCTTCAGATTCCATCCTACCATTTCCCCCTCCAAGAAGGGAAGTTGTGACCTTACTAAAGGACTGATAAAGGTCACAGATGGTTACAGTGGGGCTGTTGTTAGAAAGGGAGAAGGAAGACAAATTCTCTTCCTATTCCTGACTATTCCCTCCTCTCTCATACTTCTTTGGAGATGGACTGCGGAAAATACTGGGACTGAGCCAGGAACTGAGAAAAAGTCATGTGGTTGTTTAGAGCAGTTTTAGGTTAAACTATCAGAGAAATGTCAGGGTGAGGTCTATCTAGTCTTCATGGAACCCAGTCCAAGGCACTGCGGCAGGGCTGGAAACAAAGAGTGAACTTCTAACCAGTATATCTACTGCATTCATTCTCTAGTTCTGTTCCATTACGGGGAATACTAAGGTATTACAAAGTTTCCCTCTCATAGTGAACAGGAGTTCTAGACACTGGTATCAATTCATTCTTTTTTTTTTTTTTCTTTTTACCTTTTTTT
Organism: Tupaia tana; assembly: GCA_026018925.1. Classification (NCBI taxonomy): domain Eukaryota; kingdom Metazoa; phylum Chordata; class Mammalia; order Scandentia; family Tupaiidae; genus Tupaia; species Tupaia tana. The sequence continues at coordinate 29,078,939 of JAKSZU010000013.1, forward strand.
ACCAGGTGTTATAGGGTGAATTTGTCCTCTGAAATTCATATGTTGGAGTCTTACTCTCCAGTATTTCAGAATGTAACTTTACTATATTTAGTGATGTGGTCTTTGAAGAGGCAGAATTGGAAAAAAAAAAAAAAAAAAAAAAACAGAAATGGGAAAATGATTGCACATATTAGATCTTTTTTCATTTGTTATATCATAGGTATCATCACATTAATATAAACCCTCAGCCTTCCTTCTTTCACTGTCTACATACCTCCTGGCCAGCTTTAAAGAATCCGATTGTCATCTCTCTGTCCCAAATGTGCTGCTAAGTGTCCTTTCCCTAGGCTCGTGTATCACCTTGGACATAATTAATAAACTTGTCCATATACAGCTGTGGAGTGATGGCGTTAGAATCAAACTACCTGGGTCAGAATTCTGGTATGTTTGTTTCCTGTTGCTGCTTTAACAAACTACCACAAACTTAGTTGCTTAACACAATGCATATCTATTATTATATGACTCTGGAGGGTAAGAGATCTACAATGAAGCATCAGCAGGGCTGTGTTTCTGTCTAAAATCTCCGGGGCAGAATTTGTTCCCTTTCATATCTTCTACAGGCATCCTTCATTCCTTAGCTCACAGTTTCTTCTCAGTCTTCAAGGCAGGCAGCCAGCCATCTTCAAGTCTCTCTTTCCTCCCATCGATTTCCCTCATCACCTCTTTCTGACTTTGACACTGCTGTCTCTCTGTTTTTTAAATTGCCAGAGGGTGCATACATTCACCAGAGAGAGAAAGAGAAAGAAAGAGAGACAAGGAGAGAGAAAGTACTCTACAGGGCATGGTCATGCTGCGATCCTCTCTCCTAAATCAAGCCATTCTGTCAGGATTTGGAGCACACACGCACATACAACTGGAGTGTTTTTCAACTCACCAAGGCTGAGATTCAAACTGAGTCAGCCATTCGGGATCTGGCTCCCTTAACTGCTAGGCCATGGGGTCAGCTCAATCTTCCTATCTCAAGAGTCTTAAACACACCTACAAAGACCCTTTTCCCATGCAAAGTAATATTCCATTTTACCATTTTACCTTACAGATCATTTCAATGTGAAGTATTATTTACAAGTAGGTCCTGGGGATTTGAAGGTGAACTTCTTGAGAAACCACTATCATACCTACCATACCTAGCAATGTGATCTTGTTAGCAAAAATATACCTCAGTGTCAACATCCATTTAAAACAATAGAGTGAGCATCTCTCATAAGATTGCTATGAGGATGTAGTCAATCCATACATGTGAGTGGTGCCTGGAACACAGGATGTGGTCAGTAGTGGGATATACTGCTCTACATAGTTATCTAGTACCTTCTTTACCATTTACTAAACTGCTAGTTCCCTTGAGAAAAATAACAGGCTTTTATACATTTTCGTATTTGTTCCCAAGGCCTAGAATAAGATCAAGGACATAGTAGGTGTTCGAGAAATGTTAATTGTTCCACTGAAGAAACTATTTTCAGCAAACTAATCGTAATGGAAAATTTGAAATATTATAAAAACATCACCATATTATGTTGCCATATGAAATGACAAAAGCAAAATAAAATCTGTGTACACAATCACATCTATTTTAAATGTGCAGAATGAAAAATTATGCATAAAAATAAACTGGGAAGAAATATACCCAAATATTAACCCATTAACATCAGTGGTCATGAAGGGGTGGAATGATGACATTTTCTTTTTCTTTTTCTTTCTACTTTTACTTTCAGATTTTCTCCATTGAGCATATCCTTTTTTTTTTTTTTTTAAGTTTTTGCTGTAGGGTGCATGAGCTCGTCAGAGAGACACAGAAAGAGAAAGAGAGAGAGACAGAGAGAGAGGAAAAGTATGAAATCACCCCCCAGGAGAGATGGCCACACCCCAATCTCTTATCTACTCTTAGGATTTGGGTATGCACACACATACACACAGACACATCGTGTGATTTTCAATTTACTAGGTTTGGGACTCAAACTCAAACGTGGGATCCAGCCACCTTAACTACCATACTGCCCGCTGGCCCAAGCATATTCATTTTTAAGATGTAGAAATAATTTGCATCTTATTTACACACACCCCTCTTGTTCAGTAAAACATGGACAACATTGTGCATTGAGTTTCCGTCTGGGTTGCAGAACCCAGTGTTTATGAGCTGAACAAACTGCAGTCAGCTGCTGTTGTTGCTTCACTGTCCTCAGCTGAGAGTTGGAGAGTGACCACCCCACTCAGAGGACGCAGTGGGGCCCAGGAGGAGAGCACACATAAAGTGCACAGCCCAGCAAGTGGCACCCAAGCACCACACAAGTGTGAGTGAGTCTTCTGGTTATTTCTGAGAGGACAGCACCGATTGCAACACACGTGTGAAGAGTTAAAAGGAGGCGTTTGTCCAGAGAAAGGACACAGAGAAAACGGAAATGAAACTAATTTGTTGGAGTTCTGGCTCTCTAAGACTTACTTCATTTTAGCCCCTTTCAGGTAAGAATGTATTAAATCTGATAATACAAGGGTATTTTTAAACATTCTGTTTTTAGCAATAACTCCCCACCTCTCCACACACACCCAAAATCTTGTTTAGATCCCCCAAATATAAAACAGATCAAAATAACTGCTCTGCTCAAAGCAGGGGTGAGGCCCTGTGTACTGAGCTCCACGTCACCTTCACAGATCCGAGGCTTCTCAGGGAATAATCTGGAAAACTGTTTCAACACAGACCTAATCGGTTCTCTGCCAACTTCTGTGAGGGGTGCACAGTGTCACGGGCACCTACTGTGGCTTGTAGCGGCAACAGAGGGAGAAGGGCACTGTAGGAACAGCAGGGTCCAGGCTCTGAACTACTCATCTGAGCGTCTGTGGATGTCTCGAGCCTGTTCCTTAGGAACTGTGGCCTTATTTGAGCCAGAACTACACAAAGGGATTGTCTTCAAACGCTGGCCCTCCTCAGTCCTGACCAGTCCTTGGTTTACCCATTTGTCAGCAGGAAGCAGCTGAACGTTCCCCTTGATTTCTGCCACTCAGGCAGCGAAGCGAGCCGAATAAACATCATATCATTTGGCACTGGCAGGGTTCCTGGTAGCCTGGGTCAGGCGAGGTTTAAGAAGGATTAGGTTTAGATAGGAAAGGGATTGAGTTATTTCTTTTTTCTCCCTGTGGTCTCTTAAGTGCATTAAGATTTTGTAAGAGTAGAGTAGGCTGACGGCCTCGGCCCAATTGCTCCAGAAATAAAAGTGGTGAGCTCGGTGTTTTCTAGAATATTCGCATGTGGGCTTTTTTTCTGAGTGTGGTTTCTGCTGTGAGGGTCGTGGACTCTTGGGAATTTGCTGAAAGAGCTAGATTTTTTCTCTAGAGGATTAACTTCATGTGTGTGCGCGCACACACACACACACACACACACACACACACTCAGAAAGGCAGTTGTACCTATTTCTTGAGGTTCCTGAACTACTCGGGCTGGAGGAATTTTAAGAGTCTGTACAACTGACCAGGGGGAGGTTGTGGTCCTCTCCCAGGTGAGCTGGAGGGAGGGGTGCCCTACCTGGCTGCCTTCCCCAGAGTCGCTCCTCAGTGACCACTGGCCATGCTGAGTGGACTAGGCTGTCACACTGCCAGCTTTCCTTGGCAGTCTGGCCTGCCGCGGCTCGTGGCTCGCTAGGGTCACTGGCAGTGGCTCCTGTTTATCACACACAATCTTGCTCCTCTCCCTGGTGACAGTCTGCAGACCACAGCTATTCCATTTCCCAGCAACAAACAGGTTAGAGGAGAGAAGGGAAAAACAAAACAAAACAAAACAAAACATAACAAGGAGGCTACCTCTGGAAAGTACAACTTCTCCTGAGGTTCCCTAAACTATTGGTTATCACTCCCCTGTTCTCCAGCTCTGGCTTTGCTTCAGGGTCATTGTCATTGTTCCTGTCCTTAAGTGAAAGAAATTGTCACTTGAATTTTTCCTCCTGTTCTTTTCCCTCTCAATGGATGTTCCCCCTCGCCCATTAAAAAGGGGGGGGGGGTTTGAGGCCAACTTTTCCCTCGATTAAATAGATGTTCTTATTTTTGACTGATATATTGGACAAAAACTTCAATATGTATAAAGAGGGGTGGACACAGGTAACAAGGAAGGATGAGAGTATTTCCACTTCTAGGAATGAACATCACCTTTCATCCTTACCACCTGAAGTCACAGCTCAGTGCTCTGGCAGCTGAGTGACAGACCCAGGGCGCCCCTCCACCATCTCCAAGCTACTTGACCTTGCTAGGCCTCAGTTTCTCCCCAGACGAAAACAGTCCCAGCTGCCTAGGCCACTAGCGAGAACTCAGCGGCGACACGGACCAAGTTCTTAGCAGCTCTCTGAGTCCAAGTGGACCTTCAGGAACTGTTTACAATTAATCCTGTAAGCAGATACCTGTCATCCAGCGGAACACAATTTTCTCTCCAAAACCACTAGTTAGCACATGAAACTTTGAATCTCCCCTCACCTCCAAATTCATAAGCTTAATCACTCATGCAAAGGTATTAGGAGGTGAAGATTTTAGAAGGTGATTAGGTCATGAGGATGGAGCCCTCATGAATGGGATTAGTGCCTTACAAAAGAGGCCCAGACAGTCGCCTCATCCCTTTCTTCTGTGTGAGAACACAACAAGAAGCCACCTCCTATGAAGCAGAAAGTGAGCCCTCCCAGACACTGAATCTGCTGGCACTTTAATCTTGAACTTCCCAGCCTTCAGAACTATGAGAAATACATTTGTGTTGCTTATAAAGTTATCCAGTCTATGGCAGCTTGTGATTGTAGCCCGAACAGACCATCAAAAGGGCCTTATACACATAGTTTCTCTCCCATTTGCAGAAGGAAGTTTCATTCGCCACACCTAGGAAGGGCAGCTAGTCAGGCAGCAACATTTTAGGACCTAACTGAAGGTCCTAATCCTAAACGCTACTCTCAGAAAGAAGGTAGGGAAACTTGGAATGTCCAACTTAGTCTATAATATAGTAATTTTTTTTAGAGGTTTTTGCTATAGGGTGCGTGTGCTCGCCAGAAAGACAGAGAGAGACAGAGAGGTAGAAAGCGAGAAATCACCCCCCAGGGGGGATGGCCATGCCACAGTCCCCTCTCCTCCATTCTCTTCTCAGGATCTTGGGCATACATGCACATGAACCCAGTGTGAGTTTAAGCCACCAGGTCCAGGACTCAAACTGCAGTTGACTACATGGGAGTCCAGCGACATAGCCATTACGCTAACTGCTGGTCCTAGTAATTTTTTTTTTTTTTTTTAATTCTTGCTATAGAGAGTGTGCACTTGCTGGAAGGAGACAGAGAAAGGGAAAGTAAAAAGTCACAGTCTTCTCCCTACAAAGGGACAGTCACACCACAATCCTTTCTCCTCCATTATTCTCTCAGGATTTTGGGCATACATGCACATGTGCCTGGTGTGATTTTCAATCTACCAGATTTGGGTCTTGAACCATGGTCAGAACTACCATACCACCTGCTGGCCCCATTAATTTTTTATTTTAAACATTTAGACTCTACTCTTTTTTTTTTTTTTTTTTTTTTGAGAGGTTTTCGCTATAGAGCGCGTGCGCTCGCCAGACAGACAGACAGAGACAGAGAGACAGAAAGCGAGAAATCACCCTGCAGGGGGGATGGCCACGCCGCAATCCCTTCTCCTCCACTCTCCTCTCGGGATCTTGGGCACGCACGCACACATGCCCGACGTGAGTTTAAGCCACCGGGTCCAGGATTTGAACCGCGGTCGACTACATGGGAGTCCAGTGACAAAGCCATTACGCTAACTGCTCATCCCTAGACTCTACTCTTTAACAGCACTGTCACATCAGCAGAGAAGACATTACAGATTTCTATGAGAGTTAATATTTATTGCAACATTTTTCATAGGCTAGTAGATGTTCTAAGCAATTTACTAGCTTAATCCTTTGAATAAGCCTCCAAAGAGGTACTATTATTGTCATCATCATTTTATAAATGGAAACAAAGGTGCAGAGAGGTTGAGTAAATGACTGGGGTCACAGAGCTTGTAAGTATGAGAGCTGGGAGTAAATCCAAAGCCTCTTTTAGGCTCCTCTGGTCTCAGAATTTTTACAAGACTGTCACTTTTCTTTAGACCCCCGAAAATAATCATTTGCAGTTGAGAAGTTTGTCCTTGCTCACGTCGATAGGTCTGAGCGTGTCTTCCTAGCTAAAAGTCTCAGATGGCTTAATGCTGTCCAGAGCAAACTCAGCTCTAGATTTATTTAAAGCAGCCTTCGCATTGTTTGTAAAACTGTCGGAAGATTTATTTTTTAACCTCTGTGCAAAGAAAACTGTAAGTGTACACATTTTTCAGTGCTCATCAGCAAGGGGGCCGCGTAAGAGTGTTCACTTACTTCACCCACAGTGTTTGCTGCTAAACTTCAGAAGCAGTTCTTTTTTATTTTTTTAAAGAATTATGAATTTAATTTGTTATTTTTATTTTAAATTTGATATAGGGCATGTGTGCTCACCAGAGAAAGATTGAAAGAGAGGGAAAGTGAGAAAGCAAGCCACCAGGTCTGGGACTCAAACTGCAGTCAACTATGTGAGAGTCCAGCACCTTAACCATCATGCCACCTACTGGGTCCCAGAAAAAGTTCCTAGGGGTATTCATAGGCTCACACGGTGGTGCTTTCCTAAGACCTTATGCCATGATCTCTAGTCTATCTTCTCATTTTCATTGGCCCTGACCACGTTTGGGGGCTGAACTAAACTTTATGCAATGTTTGGGTATTTTCGTCACTGATTATAAAGATGGTATATGTTCGCTATAGGAAATTAAAAAAATTCAGGAAGACTTTAAAGAAGTCAATAAAATAGGGTCAGTTTTCTTAGTGTTAGATCTGAGCCCAGATTCAGAGTTCATTTTGATTTGAGTAATACCTGTGCAGTTATTTCAGTGAAGCACTACAAAGAAAAACCTTTTAATCCTATGGTAATTTTAAGATATTTTACTGTAAATCATTTTGAAGCAGTTAAGTTATAAAACAGTTTTTTCTCTGCTCCTGATTGTTATGGGTGAGTCTCTAGAGAATTCTTGAATATGGGGAAAAAGCCTGAGACATTCTTAAATGTATGATATTATATGGCAAACTGGCTTCTTGCCTTCTTTAAACTTCAAAATGGTCTGGAATCTTGAGCTTTCAAAGCTGTGTTTTAAAAACACTTAGGTAGAAATGTGGTTTCCCACACCCCTTCCTTCCCATGTTCTTTCCTATTTATTCTTTTATTTACTTATTTATCACCACGGGGCACATGTGCTCACCAGAGAGAGAGAGACGAGAGAAAGGGAAGTGAGAAATTACCTCCCTCCTCCCCAAGGGAGGATGGCCATACTTCAATACATTCTCCTCCATTATCCTTTCAGGATTGGGGGGGGTGGCATGCACACACACATGCCTGGTATGTTTTTCAAACAGCTGGGCCCAGGCCCTGAACTATGCAGCTAGTGACGTGGGATTCAGCCACCTAACATCTGTGCCATCTGCTGACAGCCCTTCTTATTTATTAGTGATTGAAATACCTAAAAAAAAGAACATTACAACAGTCAAGTTTTCTATAATCACATTAAGTTATTAGTAGTACTAAATATTTGCAACTTAACTGTGCTTCAAAGAATAAGTAACCCACACATACGTTTCTTTCTTCCTATGGTGGCCATTAAATATTTAATTTATAAAAGTCGTGCTCATGTACTGGCTGCACTTGGTTTCAAAGTCAGATCAGAGGAGTTGATTTTATTTTAAATAACATCATTTCCCATGTTGCCTATAGGCCCAAGTCCTGTAAACCAATTAGTGTTTTCAAATTTACATTCCACAATGTGTGAACTAATAGTTGCTTGAGTAATTATTTATGTAATATTTATCTAGTTGCTTATCACATCGTTTCATCTGAGAACCTCAATGTAATTCATAAATATTAACTTATTTTAATTATGTCTCCTTGGAAGAAAAATATGACATATAGTTAGTTATTAGTGATTTTAAATCATTTTCAGCTTTGTAGTTAACCAAGAAAGTGGAGATTCAGAGGGCTGTGGCTTAGGTCTAACCTCTAGCTTCATCTGTCTTCTTTTTGAGTCAGTGACTGGTTATTACATATTGAAAGAATTCAGGATGGAATTTCAGTATTTCTTTTTTTATTTTTATTTTTTTGGAGAGATTTTCGCTATAGGGCGCGTGTGCTCGCCAGACAGACAGAGAGAGACATAGAGACAGAAAGCGAGAAATCACCCCCCAGGGGGGATGGTCACGCCGCAATCCCTTCTCCTCCATTCTCCTCTCGGGATCTTGGGCACGCATGCACACGCGCCCAGCGTGAGTTTTAAGCCACCGGGTCCAGGACGCGAACCGCGGTCGACTACGTGGGAGTCCAGCAACATAGCCATTACGTTAACTGCTGGCTCCCTGGAATTTCAGTATTTCTAAGAGTGGCCAGAGAAAAAGCTGATTTGAATTTATTCTTGCTTTCTTTTAGATTTCTAGTATTCTCCCTCCAAGATATTAGAAAGATCATTAAAAAAAAAAAAAAGTTTTTCTTTCTTTCATGAGAAAGAGAGAGAAGAATTCTCAACCAATTTTCTCACCGTAATCTCCCTGAGCCTTCCCAGCCAGCCAGGATCATGTGTGTACCCCCTGCACTTACAGGTTGACAGGAGAACCAAATTTGTGATCCTTAATGTGGATTCAACATCGCACAAGTAGTGTATAATTGCTGTGCTACTGACCAGCTCATATTATTAAAAACACTTTGAATTGCTCAAGAAGATTTTATTCTTAGAGTCGTCTAAATAAATGATATCTCAATCCCTAGAGTGACCTTTAGCAAGCAAGCAACCAAGCAAACAAACAAGCAAGAGTGTAGTAATTATAAACATAGCATTTGCCAGGATAAAACAAAACAAAACAAAAAACAAGCAAACCTTATTATGATACCTGGTTAGCCTGGCCAGGCTTGTGACCTTTGCCCTTTGTCTTTTCCACTGAACCTTCTGAACATTTCTGGCAATTTTCCTTTTATGGGAGTCTACTTCTTTCCAACATGATTCATAGCTAACCTTAGTTTTAACATTTGGCCATAATGCTTTTAGATTTCAAAACTGAACCTTTGATCTATCTTCATGTGTTATATTTTGTTATTTTATATTTTGTTAATCTTAGGTGATGGATCTGGGGAACCCCAGTGAAGCGGGCCTAAGAAGGATTCTGGGAGCGTAGAGTGCCATGATTCAACAGCAGGGATGCAAAAGCAAATGCAGAGAGCTGCTCAGAATAGGAACTTGTTTGGACTATAAATCTGAGTCATTGCTTGATCTAGTAATACTCCACTGGTGCCTCTGAGTCTAGTGAAACAGTCATCTTTGACTTTCTGGTCAAAGATGAAGGAGAATGTCTGCTTTTACAAAAGCATGAAGAAGGAAACTCTGTGAACTGCTTTGAATTATGTATTTTTTTCCTAGCAATACGCTGATTGAATAAATCACTACCTGTGTATATCTCGACAGGTCAATACTTTTAGGGATGTTCACGTTAGCATGTTTAAGTGTTGACCACTGCACCATGTTAGTTATTTGGGTTTGTAAGCAAAAAAACAGTTGTGTCTCTATGAGGACATACTTAGATGGTTTTTATCAAAGTTTCTAATTTGGCTACATTTAAATTAATATTAAAAGAAGTAATTACATTATGAAATGATAGTGTCCCAAAAGGTTTTTGAATCCAAATCCCTATTGTTCCAGAAGGTGGCAATTATTTGTCTTAGATAGACCTTCAGCTCTGTAATTTTCATTAAGAGTTAATTTTACTAATTGCTTGGTGGTCCATCCTTACACTGAATAACCCCTTTTCTGCGATATCTTTTTCAAAGGTAATGGAACTTTCTATTGAAGCGAGGTAAGACTGGCTTTTAAAAGTCAGTATTATTCTTCAGCAGTTCCTGGTGGAAACAGAAAAGTGGCCATTTTCTTTTCTTTGTTCTAGCTTGTTTCTTCCTTTATTCTTTTCTTCCTTCCTTTTTAATTTGTACTCTTGTTAAGGAAAAATATATAAATTCCTAACACAATCCAGGTGGCTAGCAAATTAGTGTTCTATTATCAAGGCTGGAGATCTACCCCAACTCTACAAAATGAGGGTCATGAACGAACATCTCATGGAAAAAGTACAGACTTTTGAGTATAGATGCATCGTTATTGGAATATGGCTTTTCTACATGACCTACTGTGGCCTTGGAGAACCTCATCTATATTTTAACAGTGTACAAGGGAAAAAGCAATAGCTAACAAATGGAATGAGGAGGATTAAATCAGATAAAAAGCACAAGTGATGTGGGCCTAAAACTGTGCTGTAACCTGGCAGACACTGTATGTGGACCTATGGTTATGTGCTGATCTCTCAACTATAGTAACAATTCTCATTAAATACCCTCTGTCACCATTCTCTGCAGTAACTTAAGAAAAACAGTAAGCTTTTCTTTATACAGAATACTCCTACCTTTTGGAGCTGGATGATGGCCCAGTGATCAAATGTGATGGTCTGTGAGATTGACTCACATGGAAAGGTTCTGGGTTCACATCTGAAGACCTCCCTGAGTACACAGGCATGTGCATGCCCATAATCTAGGGCTAGCTGAGGTGAGGGGGATTGCCACACTGGGGACCCTCTTGGGGATGATGTTTCTCTGTCTCTTTGTCTGTCTGTCTGTCTCTCGTTGTAGAAGAAACAAAACCAGAAGGCAAATGTCACCTTTCCAAAATAATTTTCTACTTTCCTTATACCATCACCAATCAATTTTTATTCATCTGACTTGTTCAAGCAAAGAAGTATACAAGAATAGAATGAGATGAAGAGAAATCAAGAAACTCTCTTTACTTGCTTAATGATAATGAGATCTGAAGAAGGGATAATATTAAAAGAAGAGTGAATTAGGAGATAGAACTGCAAAAGATCCAGAAAGACAAGATGCAGACACATGAAGATAGTACTTGAAAAACAGAAGATGGAATTCAGGCTAGAAGTTCTGATGTATTGGTAAAATGGAAGGTGCCCCTGGACAAACTCCCAGGGATCACTTAATTTTACAGGTAATTATGGAGCAAGAAATCCACTGAGATTTGTTAAGAAGATAGCTTCAAAGAGGCACTAAAAAATAAAATAAGATTAATGCTATCAAAAGCAATGGGCAGGGGGACCAGCAGTTAGCGTAATGGCTATGCCGCTGGACTCCCACGTAGTCGACCGCGGTTCGCGTCCTGGACCCGGTGGCTTAAAAAACTCACGCCGGGCGCATGTGCGTGCATGCCCAAGATCCCGAGAGGAGAATGGAGGAGAAGGGATTGCGGTGTGGCCATCCCCCCTGGGGGGTGATTTCTCGCTTTCTGTCTCTGTCTCTCTCTGTCTGTCTGGCAAGTGCACATGCCCTATAGCAAAAATCCTCTCCAAAAAAAAAAAAAAAAAGCAATGGGCAGAGGGAACCAGAATAATAATGAGACCATGAGACCACGATTTCACAAGGAAATTTTTTTGTGTGTCATCTTCCTATCTGTTTTTCAGAGCAGCCTTGAAAGACAGGAACCTCATGCATCACCACTATTTTATGAAGGTGGAAACTGAAGCCCAGACATAGGTCACACTGCTGGTATAGGATGGGACCAAGACTTGAACACAGACCTTAGAATTTTAAGTCCATTGTAATCTACTCCAAAGGAGTCTCAAGTATGGCTATTTACTGAGGAATAATGACTTCTTCAATTAGCACCATCTTACAATAGAAGGTTGTGACATTATGATATATAGGAGGAGACTCCAAAAAGTTGGCAGAAAAATGTAAGTATGCAAAAATTTTTGAAATCTATGCATAGGTTTTCATAATACTCATTTCTCATGAACTTTTTGAAGACTGTGTGTGTGTATGTGTATACATTTTGTTTATTTGTTTTTATCCACAGGACCTGGCTTTTTAGTCTCTGGCCTTATGTTCTTTACTCCTGACATGGGTTAGGAACAGCTTCAGGGACCAGCAGATGGCATAATGGTTATGTTGCTGGACTCCTACGTAATCAACCACAGTTCAAGTCCTGGACCCAGTGGCTTAAAACTCATGCCAGGCGCATGTGCATGTGTGCCCAAAATCTTGAGAGAAGAAGGAGGAGAAGGGATTACAGCATGGCCATGCCCCCAGGAGGTAATTTGACTTTTTAAATATGTATACACCATGTAACTACTTCCAGGAAGATACAGAACATTTCTGGCATCTACAGGGCAATTTAAAGTATCTATCAAAATGAATTTTTCAGGCTAGCGGGTGGTGTGGTAATTAAGGCAACTGGAACCACTCAGTCAGCCACATGGGATCCCACGTGGCTGACTTAGTGGTTCCAGTTGAAGACCTGTTGGCTAGAGAAACATGCTGGGTGTGTGCATAGGTATCTAAAATCCCAAGAGGACAATGGAGAAGAAGGGACTGCAGCATGGCCATCCTCCCTGGGGGGGTGGGGGGGGGATAGTGCTTTCTCACTTGCCAGTCCCTCCACTGCCTCATCTTCCTGCCACTCCCCATCTCCCGCCAGCATAAATGCCCTATAGCAAAATTAAAGGATAGAAAGTTAAAAAAAACTCCAAACATCCCCACAAGAAAGTATAAATGGTAAAAGGATAGTCTTTGTCTATATCCAAGCAACAATTTTTAAATTTCATAGAGTTCTTAGATAGTCAAATGGAGACCCTAAGCTGAATATGGGTTGTTGTTTCTGGCCGTTGCTCTGCAGTGTTTTCCTCTGAGGAGCCACTCCTTGCCATGTGGTTTGAGTCAGACTAATCCCACCCTGGGAAAGCCAGGGTTGGATGATGAGAACTAGGCCTAAACCAATGAACATGCTGCATTACCTGCCAGCAAGGATATGATGAGTTACAGGCACAAATGCAAGGCAATGAGATTTGTGTGACTTCTGGGGCTGACACAGGCCCATACTTCCCATTGGTGCAGAATGCTGGAAGACCTGAAGAGTTAGTACAAACACATTCCAACAGTGAGCAAAAGGCATCTGAGTGTGGGCTTGTGTCAGGAAAAACGAAGCCAACAGCCTGAAAGAAGGAAAGCTCATCTGCCTCCATGGCGGTGCACCCTTACCCATGCCCAAAGAAGATCCCTCCCTTGACTTTAAACTATAAGGCTCAATAGATTTTCTTGTTGCAAACCAGTTCAAATTGGGATTTCTGTCAATTGTAGTCAAAGTGACCTGGTAAGTGTCTGAGGCTTAAATTATTCCCTGTAAGAGAACCTGAGACATTTTTCTTGAAAAGATAGTGGGTAAAGGAAGGGGAAATGAAGGGAGAGAGTCTGGCCAGATTGTTGCAGAAAAGAACTGAAAAACTTGCCTTTTAAGGACAAGGATGATGAATATTATATTCATGTTTTTTATATTCAAAATGTAAAGTAACTTTTACCTTCCCAAAACTCTAGTAAAGCTGGCTACATATAACAATATCTTGTGTAACTGTATTTGTGTGTGTGTGTGTGTTGTGTGTGTGTGAGAGAGAGAGAGAAGGAAAAAAAGGAAGAGAGGAAGGAAGGAAGGGAGTCTAGGTTCTACACTGGTTTGACATAGTGCAGAATAGAGGGAAGAAGGGACAATGAAAAGATGATCTTGGACTTAATACAATCAGCAGAAGAGTAGCTGAGAGCCAGAGCACGGGAATGCAAACCCTCTAGTAATGCATGGAATTGTAGAAAATGTCTTGGACTCTCCACAAGTAATGGGATGAAGGCTTTTAACCTATCAGGTTGGACTAAACTGACTGTAGTTCCTATTATTCCTAGGTCTATTTAGATGACAATAACCTTACTTGCTAGTAAGAGTTTTCTCAACCAATGCTAACTTTGGAACTGAAGGAGCCAACAAGTAAAAATCTACACAGATTTTTTAAGAAGATAATGGTAAGACATTTTTGAAATAAGGAACTTAAAAATCAACAAATTCCTCCCACTTAACTGATTTACAAGAAGTCAGTTTCTCAGACATCACATACCCATAGGAAAACAAAATGTGTTCCCATCCCAGTAGTTGCCTATACCTAATGCTAGGTCCTTAACTCACTTGCAGTTCTCTGACATCACTATTGTTAAATAAAAATTTTAGGAGGCCATTTTTGGATTAAACTCCTGTTCTAGGCTCCTGACCAAAATAAAATGGAGTCACTCATGCTAAATTGTCACATCATAAAACCGAAACTTTAAGAAAGCTGACAGGGAAATAGCAGATAGCATAATGATTACATCACTGGACTACCATGTAGTTTGAGTACCAGACCCAACGGTTTAAAAAATTCCCTCTGGGTGGGACCAGCAGTTGGCATAATGGCTATGTTGCTGGATTCCCATGTAGTCGACCATGGTTTGAGTCCCTGACTCGGTGGCTTAAACTCATGCTGAGCGCCTGTGTGTGCGTGCATAAGATCCTGAGAGGAGAATGGAGGAGAAGGGATTGCAATGTGGCCACCCTCCCCCCCCTCCGCCCGAGGGGGGTGATTTCTCAGTTTCTACTCTGTCTCTGTCTTTCTGGTGAGCACACGTACCCTATAGCAAGAACCTCTCCAAAAAAAAAAAAACAAAAAAAAAAAAACAAAAAAAAAAAAACAAAAAAAAACTCACACTGGGCATATGCATGTGCATGCTCAAAATCCCAAGAGGAGAAGGGATTGCAGCATGGCCATCCCACTAGGGCGTGATTTCTCGCTTTCTGTCTCTCTGTCTCTCCAGTGAGTACACACACCCTATAGCAAAAATATCTCTTAAAAAGAAAAAAAAGAAAGAAAGCTGACAGATACCCAAAATAGACTAGTGTTTCCTGAAAACAGGAGGGTCTAGTCTGTTTAAGGCAGTGCTATAAGAAAACAAAATATATGCACAACTTATGGCTTTCCTAAGAATGTATACTTGAAATAGCACTAGCTGCTACTTACCTAAATTCATTGGACTTTTTGTTTTATGAACATCCTGATCAATCAAATACATTTCTCCTTTACCTTCTAGACTCACTGTCTCTACTCCAGGTTATCATAAGGTCATCCTACTTCTCTTATCTTAGAGTTTAGCCAATCAATGCTGTACAGACATCTTTCTACTCTCCTCTTCCATTCATGATTTTTGCCTTTAAAACCATCCTGAGGACCAGCAGAGATGGTATAATGGTTATATCACTGGACTCCTACATAGTCGACCGCGGTTCAAGTCCCGGACGGGACAGCTTAAAACTCACACTAGGCTTGTGTGCATATGTGCCCAAGATCCCAAGAAGAGAATGGAGGAGAAGAGATTGTTGCAAGGCTATTCCCCCTGGGGGGGGGGGGTGATTTGTCACTTTTTGTCTCTCTGTCTCTGTCTTTATGGCGAGCATATGCACCCTATAGCAGAAATCTCTCTCTAAAATAACAATCCTGAAAGTCTGTAACTGTGGTGCCTGGGCAATTGTCCTAACCCCGACCCAAATAAAATCTTTTGCCTTATTTGCTTTGTCCCAGACTTCCTTTTTAGGTTGATACTAGTTAGCCCCAAACAAGTCATTTACACTTAATGTGAAAAACATGTGCATTCTCTACTCCTACCACTCCATGCCACCTTGGAGCTTTTTCCATTCAATTATCATTTATTAAATACTAACTGTACTAGATATCCCATGGGACATAGACTATAAAATAGGCAGGGCCCATGCCCTCAGAAATTCCATGAGGAAAAATCATGTATCTGTGATCAGTATATTCCCCAGTGGCTAATTCCAATTGCAAAAAAAAGCACTAGTATATACATAAGAAAAAAGAGAAGCCAGATAATGTAGAGTGAGTTTCTAGGGAAATAAACTCAGAGATAGAGATTAGCATGCAAATAGTATGTCAGGGAGTGTTCTCAGGATCAAAACCTGTGGGAGGGAAGGGAAGGAAGTAGAATTGGGCAGGGAAAGAAATACAGTAGGCCCTCCCTCTGCACAGTTTTCTAATCTGCAGATTCAACCAACCACGGATCATATGTATTCAGAAAATAAACAAAATCTAGTACTGTATAACAACTATTTTCATAGCATTTACATTTTATTAGGCCACTATCAGTAACCTAGAGATGATTTAATGTACACAGGAGAATGTGCAGAGGTCATATGCAAAAAACCACCCCCTTTTATATCAGGGACTTGAGCATCCATGGATTTTGTTATGGTGAAGAAGGAATCCTGGAACTAGGCCCTCTACAGACTTAAAGGACTGACCACAGCACAATGAGGTGGTCTAAATCAAGGCCTAAATCATGGAGCATAGTAGCTTGCCCAGCCTCTCCGAGTTCTTCTGAGTTAGAAGTTTAAAGTTGGACCTTTGGGACCAGCAGGTGGCATGGTGGTTAAGGTATTGGACTCCCACATGGCCAACAGTGGTTTGAATCCCAGACCCAGTGGCTTAAAAGTCAGGCTGGGTGCAAGTATGTGTATGCCCAAAACCCCAGGAGGAGAATGGAGTAAATATACCTCTGTTCTTTATAAGTTACCTAGTGGCACATTCAGTTTTTAAGCAACAGAGAACAGATTAAAACACTTTGCTTGGGCTAATAATAAAAAATACTGATTTCAGAGCAAGGTAGTTCAGAGTTGGAGTCAGGCAGAACAGTAGTCTTTTCAAACTGGGTGGTCTAAGTGCTTTGCTTATTTTTAGCTCGCTTAGACCTTTGGCTATACAGGGAAACTAAATGGTTGACAATGCTGTCATGGGAAAGCAATTGGGATTCTGCTCAATCCTTACTCTTTCAACTCGAACATCTATTGTAAGTGAAAAGCGCAAGTAACCAAATTTGTGAAGGTGTCCCAAGTTCAAAGCTGTAAGCTACCAATTTAGCCCTGCAACATTTGCGAGTACGTTATTTATTATTATTATTATTATTTATTATTATTATTTTAGAGAGATTTTTGCTATAGGGTATGTGTGCTCATCAGAGAGACAGAGAGAGAGAGACAGGGAAAGTGAGAAATCACCCCCAAGGGAGGATGGCCATGCCACAATCTCTTCTCCTCCATTCTACTCTTGAGATTTTTGGGCACGTATGCACATACGTCCAGCATGAGTTTCAAGCTGCCTGGTCTGGGACTAGAATGGCTGCTGGCCATGTGGAAGTCCAGCAATGTAACCATTATACCATCTGCTGGTCTTGAGTACATTATTATTGCTCAGGAACACAGAACAGAAAGTGAAGCCTTCCTTTCAACTAAAAGAAAATAATAAAATTCTCTTTTGAAAACCTGAGAATCCTCTCTTAACAAAGAACATTCCTCAAGAATCTTTTTGTTTTTCTAATTTTTTCCCTTTATTCATGCTGGAGTATGTACATACATATGAGACACACACACACACACACACACACACACAGATGAGCACTTTCCACAAAATCTGCTCACTCTGTGATCCCCTTCCTCCAGTCTCTCATCTTATCAGACACTGAGCACTCATGCACCTGCCTGGCACTTGGCCTGTCCAGGCTGAGGATTAGAATTACGGTTGCCATGTGGGATTCAGCTTCTCTAATACCACGTTACCTGTGCTCCATGGAGCCAGCCCCCATGAGAAGCTTAATGATACTATTTTGCCCCCAAGTTTTACCCTTAAGTTTAAATCCTCTCTTTCATTCTTCTGATTGAACTACCTGTAGCCACTCAAGAATCATGGCAATAACTGCTGTATCTATTTATTTTGCAAACGTGGCTAGAGCAGGGCACATTTCAGAATAATAGAAATGAGCTTGCTGCCTCATTGCTTAGTTAACTTAGTGGTCTTAACCACTTTATAAAGACTAGCATCTCACAAATACTTTTTCAAAGTGAAAATAATACAGGAGAGACCATCATGGCTAGGCCCTGTGCTAATTCAATTCATAAATACCTAAGAAATAAAAAAGGCATCAGATGCTCTTAATTAGAAATCCTCTCTCTCTCTCTTTCTTATTACATAGGTCTTTCTATGTCATGATCCTCCTGCCTCAGCCTCCGGAGGAGCAGGGAATACAGGTATTCACCACCACAGGTGGGCCCCTTTTTATTTAATATTTAATTGACACAGGAACTTTCTTCTTCATTAGAGAAATATGCCTTGCCATATTTTTATGTAAGAATCACTATGGACTCTGTAGGGAGTTTGGGGAAAGCTCTGTGCGAAGTTAATCACAGCCTTCTCCATTGATTATAGTCTGTCTTCTGTTTGCTTGTCACATGGGTAGAAGGAGCTTCAGTTGCATGACATGGAAGGGCTGGCTGTGCCAGAGTTATGTATTGTGTTATTCACTAAACTTTAGAACCAAAACCAAAGCTTAATGCTGAAAACCTCTAATCAGCATTGGCTTGTTCAGACTCAAAGCTATGTTTATAATAATAGCAGATAGTAGGATGGATGTCTCTTCCATTTGCAAAATTAAATCAAAACATGCATTATAATTGAAAGCTCCTTAAGATTTTCTCAGATGGAGTTAAAAATTAATAATTTGATGAATGTATTGAAAAAGTATTTATTAAAGTTATTCAGTTACTAGAACCCCCCCGTCCCCAAAAAACACTGAGGATATATGAACATAAAGTAACCCACCAAAATGTATCATATTTGTTCATAATAATTGATAAATAATGTCTAAGAAAAAAACAGCTATTATAGCTATTATACTAATTAATAATCACAATAAGCCAAGGTAAAGCCAAAAAAAGACTCCTTTTCTTCCTGCATTACTGCATCAAAATCTAAATCAATTGTTCAGGAATTTTTGTATTTTAGTGTAGTAAAGGATACTTAAGAAAAATGTTGGTTTTAGAAGACCTGAAAATATTGACACAGCTCAGTCTATTTTGCCTTGTCCATAACCTTAGTAGTCACTTTTCTTGACTGAGGTGGGGTTGGGAGGTTCTTCCATATTAATTTTCTCATAGATAATTATTTTTGCCATAAATAAAATAGTAAACAAGCTCTGAAGACAGTTCTTAAAAAATCATCAGCCTGGGGAACCAGCAGTTAGCGTAATGGCTATGTCGCTGGACTCCCATGTAGTCGACCGCGGTTCGCGTCTCGGACCTGGTGGCTTACAACTCACGCCGGGCGCGTGTGCATGCGTGCCCAAGATCCATAACTGGCATACCAGTTATGTCACGGGACTCCCACACGGTTGACTATGGTTCGAGTCCCTGAACCCATGGCTTGAAACTCACACCAGGCACATGTGTGTGCATGTGTAAGATCCTGAGAGAAGAGTGGAGGAGAGGCGATTGTGGAGTGGTCATCCCCCTGGGGGGATTTCTCATTTTCCCTCTCACTGTCTCTGTCTCTCTCTCTTTGGCAAGGGCACACGCCCTAATGCAAAAACTTGTTTAAAAAAAAAAAAAAACATCAGCCTCAAAAAATTCTTCTGGGCTTAGAATATGTATTCCTTCTGCCTGTGTTTACTACTACTGTGCTCCATCTTCTGAGCCACTGGTACCTGGAGTTCACCAAACACAGGCCAAGAACGCTGCTTATAACAGGTGCAGAAGACTATAAAAGATGACAGTGAGACCTGTTTCCATTGATCCTGCTCTAATATACAGGCATGAATACTCTTTTCCCTGCTTCGGTCTGTGGTTTCATTCTTCAGTTCAATTTTTACTTCCTCTTAACTTCCATCTTACTTGACTAAATGAAACAGAAAGCAAATTTGGAAAATCCCAAAATACTTTGATAAATTTAGGTCACTGAAGGCCTAAGCATGTTTTTCTCCTCATTAAAGGATTGAATTCATTCATTTGTGTGTTCATTTGTTCAGCTGACCAATCAACAAATGTACATCAAAATGCCATATATTCCAAGCTTTGCTAGATCCTGAGACATAAAAGGATTACGAAGACTAGCCTCCGGTTACGAGTATAGAGAAATTCCTGTCTCCTCTTTGGCTGCCACAAGTCCTTTATCTCCCCGCAATAACACATACTCAGGAATCAGCTCATACACCTGCTTCCCCAGCCCCATGCAGTGGGAGAACACCACTGGCCCTGCTCTGTTTCATCCAGTCACTGGGCCTCCAGCCAGGCTGCTTAAATCTCTGTCTCAGAGGCCTTCATAAAAACAGCTGCTTCATCATCTGCCTGCAGCCTCTTTCCCCATTAAATGTGGACAGTGTGAAACCAAATGCCATGCTTTGTTCCATATCCTAGCCTCTTCTATCACGTTTCAGGGTGCATTACCCCTCCCCACTGCAGGTTCTTCCAGAAACGACACTGGCACTGATTTCTGGCAACTATACATACTAAGTCCTTCACATGTTCAGACAAATATGAACCCCCCTTCCAGGTTACGGCAGGACTCCCTTCCCTATAAACTCTTGAACTTCCTTCCTGGCATGTTTGTTCGATGAGCGTCTTGAAGGGGACAATGCCATCAGTTGATGACACTGTTCTCTTTACTGCTTGGCCATCCTGGGCTGGTTAAGGAGGTAGGTTCTGCAGTCAGATTGCCAGAGCTTAAATCCTGTTCTGTGACCTTGGACTGGATACTTAGCTTCCTTGAGCCTCAGTTTACCTATCTGGCCTCGTAGCCTAGTGGCTAAGGCAGCCGGGTCACACATGGTAGACCATAGTTCGAATTCTGGCTGTGGTAGTTTGAAAACATGCTGGGCACGCGTTTGTATGCTCAGAATCTGAAAGGCTAGAGAAATGGAGAAGGGATTGTGTTATGATCATGCCCCATTGGAGGGTGCTTTCTCCTTCTGTCTGTCTCTTCCGCTCTGTTTTTCAGTCTCTTCTTGTGAGTGCACATGCCCTCTGACAATTAAAAATATAAGTATAAAATTGTTCTTACCTTACAGGATCGTAAAGAGTTAAAACAATAATACGCATGAAGTGTTGATGACCGTGCTTGGGAAATTTTGGTTACCATTGTCTAGTATTCTCTGAATGCTAACTCTTCTAGGTATTTCTTTCAGGCATTATCTCATTTAGCTCTTAAACAATCCCAGAAGGGAGATACCGTTTTGATCTATTACTTACTTACTTTTTAAAGTTTATTTCTTCCAAGAGGCAGAGAGAGGAAGAGAAAGAGAAGCACCCTAACAAGGTCCTCACACATAATCCACCCTCAGCCTTATTCAGACAGGTCTTGAAACACAAACCCTGGAACTGCCCCATGGGTCCAGCCTCACAGAGTGTCACATTACCATCATGCCACCTTCTGGCCCCTGATCTTTATTTTATAGATGAGGACACATTTCAGTCAGTAGCTCAAGATCTCACCATTATCAAGCTACGGTCACATTCAGACTCATTCATTCCGTTCTCACAGACTATGCTCGGTGATATTTATCAGTCACGATCAATTAGTCAACAGATTTTATATAGATGCTAAATGCACTTCAGTAGGTGGCATGAGAAATACAAAGCTGTGTAAGAAGTAGTGTTTTCTTTTTAGACTCTTATAACCTCATTGGAAAGACTTGATCTAATGTGAAAATAGAAATAAAATAACAAAGCACCAAATGCAAACAAATGGTGGGAATGAACTGTATTATGAGTTCCAAAAAGGGAGAGGAAAAACCCATGGAGAACCAGCATGGTCAGTGAAAGCTTCCTGGAGAGGGTGGGCATGATGCCTGGATCATAAGTGCTTCGCAAACATTCAATGATCACCATCAAGCATTGAAGGATGAGTAAGACCGGGAGAAACTGAGAGGAGGAGGAAGGAAAGGATTTCCAAAAATGAGCACATAAACTGTGAATTAAAGAAAATATTAACATGGGGTGGGTCTTCAAAACATTCATGGAAAATACTTATGATGAAAAAGCTATGCATGGATAACACACACATAAACCTCATATTATAATTCTATTTTCCATGAATTTTGTTTTCTTTCTTTTAGAGAGATATTTGCTATAGGGCATGCGCATGTACCAAAGACAGAGAGACAGAAAGCAAAAAATCACCTCCCAGGGGGAATGTTCATACCACAATCCCCTCTCCTCCAGTCTCCTCCCAGGATCTTGGACACACACACACACCCTCCCGGTGTGAGTTTCGAGTCTTCAGGTCTAGGACTCGCACCATAGTGGCCTACGTGAGAGTCCAGCAACCTAACCATTATACCATCTGCTGGTCCCTTCCACAAACTGTTTGAAGTCCCTGCAAATTATTTGTAATAAATACCACATAGTGACCCTAAATACATATTGCCCAGATATATTCAAAGCAAAACCACTTTTGTAAAGCTCTCTAACCTCTGTAACTTCAGGGACTATTTAGAAAATGGAAAAGTTTGATGGCACATTGGATAAATAAATGAGACCTCTAGAAGACAGAAGTCACCAGTCCTGGAGTTCTGGCCAACCCTGGCCTCTCCAGCTGTTCGAGGGCTGAAGGAAACGAGTATCTTGACACACAAGCCAAAAAGCTCCATTCTAAACAGCTGGAAGGAGACTTTTAGAGAATGGAACTATACCACTGTTTCTCGGTGTGTTTTTACATAATTGTAACCAAAAATGTCTGAAAGACGATAAGCTACGTGTTTCCGAAACAAGCAGAGAAGCTGAAATTAGTTTTACGTTAACCCAGTGATGAAGCTAGTCCAAAGGTTTAAAAATGAGACATGAAAAAGAAAGCCAACCATGATGGTGGAAAACAAAATAAGACTAAATAGTTCAATCAACTCACTCATTAATAATAATAATAATAATAACCCAATTTAAAATGGGCAGTGGGACCAGTAGGTGTCATGGAGGTTAAGGCAGCTAGCTCCCACATGGTCGATCTCTAAGGGAGAATGGAGGAGAAGGGATTACAGCATGGTCATCCCCTTGGAGGGGGGGAACATGTTTATTTTTCTTTCTCTCTCTCTTTCTCTCTCTCTCTCTCTCCCCCAGTGAGTGTATGTGCCCTATAGCAAACTAAAAATATAAAACAAAGTAAAATATAAAATAAAATAGGCAATTAGACCAGTCCAGTGGCATGGTAGTTAAAGTGACTAGATCCCAAATAGATAACTGTGATTCAAGTCCTAGACCTGGCAGCTTGAAAAACATGCTTGGTGCATGTGCACATGTGCCCCAAATCTCAAGAGAATAAAGGAGGAATTTTGGCGTGGTCATCCCCTAGTGGGAGGGCGCTTTCTCACTTTCCCTTCTTCTCTTTCTCTCTCCAGGGAGCCCACAAGCCTGGGTGGGCAGGGGAGGCCATCAGTCTGAACATACAACTCTCCAAGGAAGACATTCAAATGACCAAAACACATGGAAATGCTCAACATCACTAATTATATGGAAAATGCAAGTCAAAACCAAAATGAGGTGTTACCCAATCCCAGTCAGAATGGCTATGATTGGTCATAAAACACAAAAAATGAAAAGTGCTGGAGAGTCTGTGGAGAAAGGGGAACCCTCATGAATGCAAATTAGTGAGGAATGCAAATTAGTGCAGCCACTGTGGGAAACAGTATGAAAGTCCTCAAAAATCTAAAATTAGAACTACCATACGACTCAGCAATCCCACTGTCAGGTATATACCCAAAGAACAGGAAAACAGTCAGAGATATTTATATACCCATTTTTTGAGGGATTTTTGCTATTGAGCTTTCTAGAGAGACAGAGAGATAGAAAGCACCCCCAAGGGGGAATGGCCGTACTGTAATCCCTTCCTTATCCTCCATTCTCCTCTCAGGACTTTGGGCACACACGCAACTGGCGTGGATTTTAAGTCTCCTGGTCAGGGACTCAAACTGCAGTTTACTATGTGGGAATCCAGCGACATAACCATATGCCATCTGCTGGTTCCAGCACATCCATATTCATTACAGCATTACTCACAATAGCAAAGACATGGAATCAACCAAAGTGCCCCAAACTGATGAATAGATAAAGAAAATGTGGTATATAAACACAGTGGAATACTACTCAGCCTTAAAGAACAATTAATTCCCAGCATTTGAGACAAAATGGAAGAACTTAAAAGATATAATGCTAAGGAAATAAGTCAGGCTATAAAAGACAAATACTATATGTCTACTCTGTTTTATTTTTCTTAAAGTTTTTGCTGTAGGGTGTGTGCACTTGCCAGAGAGAGAAAGACAATGAGAGAAAGTGAGAAATCACCCCCTGTGGGGATGGCTACACCACAATCCATTTTTCTATTCTCCTCCCAAGATTTGGGCATGTACTCACACATACCCAGAGAGATTTTTAGGAACTTCAGGTCTGGGACTCAAACTGAAGTCAGCCATGTGAGAGTCCAGCCCCTTAACCACCATGCCACCTGCTGGTCCCATCCACTCTTAATAAATAAAGTGTCATCACTTATAGCAGATACCAAAGGACTCAATAGCCTAGAAGTAGAGGGGTGGTAGATTACTAGATGTTGGATGAGCAAGAGAGGAGGAATGTGGAGAAACTGGTTAAAAGGCACAAGAGTGTTTATGAACAAGGAGAATAGGTTTGGAACTGTCTACCACAGCGAAGTAATGAATGTTAGCGACAAAGTAACATATACTTCCAAAAACCAGTAGAGCAATTTTCGGGTGTGTACTATATAGTGTATGTTGAATGCTAGGGATGGTAAATGTCTTCATATCCTTGATTTGATTATTATACACTGTATTCATGCTTTAAGAAAACCATACTGCATGTCACAAAAATGTAAAGCAATGATATGTGAATCAGAAATTACACTTAATTTTTTTTTTAAAAAAGACTGATTTGTTCTTCAGCTTCAATACTTTACCAGCAAAAGTCAAACATTAGCAATGATGATCTGAAGCACTTTTATTCATGACCGACCACACAGAATGCTGAGAACTGACTTTTGTTTAAGTGCCTTATTAGCACGGTCCACCTGAAACTGCAGGGTAGCACACTCCTGGAAACATTCTTTGGGTGGTAGCACATCAACTCCTGCCTCCACGGCTGTTTAAAAGAGAACATTCTATGCATTTTGCATGACTAAGAAATTGAGTAGACACTAGGACACAGCAGTATCGTCTTTAGATATAGGTAAGGAGGGGCTTTTCCTTGGGACACATGACGTAGATAGTTTGGCTTTGGCTCTCTCCAAGCCACATCCCTCCTTATATAGAGCCAAAGAGAGGTGCCCATTTTAAACAGAAATTCCCTCCCCACTTTTAATCAAATGTCTTGAGACAACTTACTGGGCCTCTGGTGACCTCGTTCCCAACCTGTCCTTTAGAGAGGAAACTGCACACTTGGAGTGAAAACCCCTAGCCACAGGGGGGCAGAGGACATGCCTGGATGTGTGCTCAAATGGGCAGTCTGGGACCTCCATACCAGTTGTGTGAGGTCCGTGAGGTTCATTCAGGACAGAAGGGTTAGGAGTGGAAAGAAGAGCAGCATACTTTGGGAGGTGACCAGCTCTCCGTATGCTGCCACATCTCATCATAAAACCTTGGGGACAATTTCTTCTCCTCCTCCTCCTCCTCCTCCTCCTCTTCCTTCTTCTTCTTCTTCTAGTTTTTGCTATAGTGTCCATGTGCTTGCCAAAGAGAGGGAAAGTAAGAAAGCAACCCCCAAAGAGTATGGCTATGTCATAATCCATTCTCCTCCTGGGATTTTGGGCATACACATACACGCACCTGGTGTGTTTTTCAAGCCATAAGGTCTGGAACTCAAATCATGCAGTTGGTCATGTGGAATCCAGCTGCCTTAACTCCATACCAGTTGCTAGCCCAAGTATGATGATTCCAAATTCAAACCTGAAACTCTAGGTCATTAAAATGCATATTTGTCATGCTTTTGCATTTATCTGCTGCTCATCTGATTTATAAATTTTGAAAGTTGAAATGTAAGGTATAAAGATCTCTTTTGCATTCCTTCCCCGGGCTCTGTCATTGTTTGTGGAAACCCAGGACACACACAAGAGTCTGACAGAAAGTAAGAAGGACATGAATATGGAAAATTCTTAGTTGTATTCCTCTTAGTCCAGGGCTAGAAAATCCATGGCTCAGAGGGGCCTATGAGTACTCTGTGTTCTACCAACTCAATGTCCTCTTCCCCTTCTTCTTTCTCTTACTGCCTTTTTCATGGTCTGTTTCTCCCCTTACACAAGCTGGAAGACCGGCCCATGATGTCCACCCCCTGGGCATTGCTTCAGTGATCGTTAACAGGTACATGAAGATAAGTCACAGCACTCAAAACTACAAAATGGTGAATTGCTTACCAGTAACACAGCCTCCTGTGGGTGGCGAATGCCCAGCTCTGCCTCACATTCTAAAGTGGTTTTCTCGTTCTCTTTTCCTAAAGCTTGCTGTGCCTAGCTTCTTGGAGTAGTTAGTTTAATATTTGATTTTCAGAGCTGATCGCTGTTCTTCCTGGCTTTCAGATCTATACCTGCAACCTCATTGAGTATTAATAGCTTTTACTTTAAGTAGAGCCTACGCCAAAACCAGTGTGAAAAGTTCTTACACCTAAACATTTTCAGAGTGCCTGGAAGAAATTCTCATTCCTATGCTTCTCATATGAGAAGACGTGACAAAGTTTGTGGAGGGACCAGGCAGTGGTCCAACAGTAAACTGTGACACTGCAAGGTAATCCCACACGGGAAGGTTCTCAGTTCAAGTCTGGAGACTCCCCCGTGAGTGTGCCCACATTCTGGGGCTGGCTGAAGGATGGGAGCAGATGGCAGTGAAAGACCCCGTTGGAGGTACTCTCTCATGCACTCTGTCTCTCATTCATGGGAGAAATAAATAAATAAATAAACTATGTGGGAAAATGCAATTAAACTATGAGTTTACTTTGGTGTAAAAAAATTTTTTTTTTGAAATTTACGCATAGTTTTGCATGATACGCATTTTGCAGGAACTTTTGAAGATGCCTGGCATTGATGCATTTTGTAATAAAGGCTAAAGACGAAGACAAATCAGGAAGCTGACTTTGGAAAAAGTTTATGCCAGTGGTGTTAACTATTCATTCTATTCGCCTTTAGACTCTAGGATTTGAAAAGTTGCACAAACTTGAAGGAAAAAAATATTCTAACATTTACTCACATCTTTTTTTTTTTTTTTTTTTTTTGAGAGGTTTTCGCTATAGGGTGCGTGCGCTTGCCAGACAGACAGAGAGAGACACAGAGACAGAAAGCAAGAAATCACCTCCCAGGGGGGATGGTCATGCCACAATCCCTTCTCCTCCATTCTCCTCTTGGGATCTTGGGCACGCACGCACACGCGCCTGGCGTGAGTTCTAAGCCACCGGGTCCAGGATGGGAACCGCGGTCGACTACGTGGGAGTCCAGCGACATAGCCATTACGCTAACTGCTGGTTCCCTACTCACATCTTTTTAATAACCATAATAAATTTTTTGACATTCTGGGTATGCCCAGGAAGGAGTTAAAACAGCAAAGCATGAGATATATTTTCACTTCCTTTTTTTTTTCAACTTGCTAGAGGGCATGTGCACTCCCTAAAGAAAGGTAGAGAGAAAGCACTGCCCTTGGGAAATGTCATGCTGCAATCCCTTCTCTTCCATTTCTCCACCCCATCAGGATTTGGGGCATGAATGCAAATGTACTGGTATGTTTTTCAAGCTGCTGAGGCTGGGACTTGAACCACACAGTAGGCTATGTTGGATCCAGCTTCCTTAACCACCAGGCCACAGACCAGCCCTATATTTTCACTTTCCAAAGATAAAGGAAAGAGATGGTCTTAAGGGAAAGTCTTGAGATCTCCATACAGAAAATGTGCCTTTGAATCCCAGTGATGTTTCTTATAAGTTGTGCACGTTTGAGTGGGTTCCTTTCTATCTCTGAACCTAGTTTCCTCAGTTACAAAATGGAAATAGTATCTATGCAAGGGATTTCTGGACACCCCGCCAAATATTTAGTGAACTAAAAGCCCTGTACATGTATTAGTTACTATTATTATTATTATTTTAGAAGTATTTTATTTAACTTTGTTTTATTTATTTATTTATTTATTTATTATTTATTTATTTATTTATTTAATTTGACCAGAGAGGGACAGAATGAGAAAGAGAGAGAGAGAGAGAGGGAAAGTGAGAAAGGAAGCCGCCAGGTCCGGGACTTGAACCGCAGTCGGCCATGTGGGAGTCCAGCGCTCTTATCCACCACACCACCTGCCAGCCCCGAGTTACTATTATTATTATTTTAAATTTTTGCTTTGGGGGTGTGCTCTGGAGAGAAACAAAGAAAGGGAGAGAGGGAAAGTAAGAAAGTACCCCTGGGGGGATGACTACACCGTGGTCCCTTCTCTTCCATTTTGCTCACAGGATTTTGGGCACTCACACACATGTGCCCAGCAGGGTTTTCAAGCTGCCAGGTCTGGGACTTAAATCATGCATGTACGGTCCAGGCACCTCAGCCACCGTATTAGTTATCATTAAATGCTCATTGCAATTGCTCTCAACTAGAAAAAGGTAATAGAGAAGAATTTTTAAAAAAAAAATTAAGAAAATGGTGAATATGTACTAAACCAGATCCAGACTAAACCAGAAGCCAGTTACACATTTAACATCCACCTTTTTGGCTTTCTGTCTGCAGAGAATGCTGAATAAATAATATTGACAATTGAGGAAACTGACTCATTAATGGAACTTCACCAGGAATGACTTGAAATCTTTTGAAAAATTGGTATTTTTATTTAAAGATCCAGAAAATTTCTCCATCATTTCTGAAGAAAGATGAGGGGGCAGGCTATCCAAGCTTTCTCTGAATGTTTCTGTATCCTATTAAAAGAGCAAACAAAAACTCTAGTTTTGGCTCACAAATATGGAAGGTCCACTCAAATAAAGCCAGGATCAGGGAACCAGCAGTTAGCATAATGGCTATGTTGCTGGACTCCCACGTAGTCAACCGCGGTTCGCGTCCCAGACCCGGTGGCTTAAAACTCACGCCGGGCGCGTGAGCGTGCGTGCCCAAGATCCCGAGAGGAGAATGGAGGAGAAGGGATTGCGGCGTGGCCATCCCCCCTGGGGGGTGATTTCTCGCTTTCTGTCTCTAATGTCTCTCTCTGTCTGTCTGGCGAGCGCATGCGCCCTATAGCGAAAATCTCTCAAAAAAAAAAATAAAATAAAATAAAAATAAAGCCAGGATCACCAACCATTGTGTTCACTGAAGTATATCCCCTGTGCCTAAACCCATTACTCGGCACACAGCAACCATTCATGACATATTTATTGACTAAAATAAACTAGTATGTATTATTGCTATCTTTTGGGGGCTATTTTCTGCAGATAATTTATTATTACAATATTCACCAACAAGGCCTGCGCTTGCTGTTCCAATGGCAGTCTGTTTTTAGTTTAAGACCTTGTGCCTCAAGATGATAAGTGTTTTCTACCTGAAAGTTTTAAGTATGTCAGTCACCCTCTAAGAAATGGAAGACTACACAACACACTCACACTTGTGGCCTTAGAGTATACAGTCCCCTACAAGCAGTAAGAAAGTGTCAAGGTAGTGTTTATTGTTTTTTAATATAACTTAAATGGGCCTCAGAAGGTGTCGTGGTGATTAAACTGCTGGAGTCCCACTTGGCCGACAGTGGTTCAAGTCTTACTTTCTGGTGTCTTACTTTCTCACTTTCCTTTTCTCTCTCTGGTTGAATTAAAATAATAATAAATAACAAAATAAAATAAAATAATTCTGGGAAAAAAAAAAAAAAAAAAAAAAAAAAAAAAAACACCTACAAGTTACATGGGCCAGCCAGGTGGTGTAGTGGTTAAGGAGCTTGATCCCACATAGCTGACTGCATGGTTTGAGTCCCAGACCCAGTGGCTTGAAAAACACACCAGGTGCATGTGTATGTTTGCCCAAAATCCCAAGAAGAGGATAGAGGAGAAGGGCTCGTGGCATGGTCATTCCTTGTGAAGAGTGCTTTCTCACTTTCTCTGTCTCTCTCTCTCCAGTGAGGACTTACATGTGTGCAGCTTAGTTATTCCAAAAGGACCATTTTTTTTGTTGTTGTTGTCGTTTTGAGAGGTTTTTGCTATAGGGCGCATTCACTCGCCAGAAAGACAGAGAGAAACAGAGAGACAGAAAGCGAGAAATCACCCTCCAGTGGGAACCCCACGCCATAATCCCTTATCCTCCATTCTTCTCTCGGGATCTTGGGCGCGCGCACACACACACACACACACACACACACACACACAACTAGCAACTGAGTTTAAGCCACCAGGTCCGGGACTTGAACCACAGTCGACTACATGGGAGCCCAGCAACATAGCCATTACGCCAACTGCTGGTCCCAGGACCATTTTTATTGTTGTCTCACTTGATCAGCTCAATAACCCACAGGGGTAGGCAGGTGATGCTGTTTCCATTTTGTGCTTGAGAAAAATGAGAGTCAGAGAAAGGGAAGAGATTAAAGACTGGTAAGAAGGAGGGATATAAAAATCGAAGTTGGGTCCCTTGAGTCTTTTAATCTAATGATCGACCCCCCCCCCACACCAGGATATATACATGTAGACATAATTAACGCATTGCCCATTAGTTGTTTATCTATGGAAAGATGTTTAAAAGTAAAGAAAATTAAACAATTATTTGGACTAAGTCAAAGCAATCTTTAACTGAGCATGAATATTCCAAAAGTACATTCAAAAGGCATTGTTTTTGGAAAGGTTTTCAGGATAATTGCCTCATCTTTATCCTTCATGCTTCAACATGGCCTTTGTTGATGGTTCCCTACTGCTCAGTATTCATTACCATTGATTTTCATTCTGTTGGGGAAAGTGTTTCTAAACTCTTGTCATTTCTTATTTAAAGATTAACATTATTAACAAATAACGTTATTTTATAAAATTCCTGCACCCTCAGCAAATTATGGTAGTGATAAGTACACAAAAATTAAAGCCCATGAAGAAAGAAGTGAAATCTTATATACAAAGGAACTTAATTTTAAACGTGTGCCCTCTGCTGGAATAGTGATGACATGACAGGTAAAATTTGAACTAACTGTGCAGTTCTGTTAAAGACTCAATCCGCACCCATAAGGCTTTATTGCCATTTAAAGCCCACTAAAATAGGTTTTTGCTTGTTCAAATTAACTTCACACATACTCAGTAGAAAAATCAGAGTTCAACAGCAAGATAAGAGCACACTGTCAAATTCCCTGTATATCTAAAATTCCAATTCAGACCAAGGGATTATCTTTCACAAGTGATTTATGAGAACACTTAAGCTAGTAAAAAAAAAATTGCTTCTTAAAAATTTAAAAATAAGAACATAGAAAACATAGTAGCAGAAATATAGAAAATTTTCTCTTCTACTCCGCTTTCTGTATCTGGCAAATTTATATTCCTCTCTTGGGATCCAGTTAAATATCATCTTTTCTTTAAATATAATCATACTCCCTTAAAAAAGAGAAACCATTTTCTTCTCTGCACTCCTACATAGAGACTTGTATTTATCATACTGTGTAGAAATAAGTTAACTTTCTTTCTCCCCCATAATTATCCCAGGGATATTAAAAAGACATATGAAAACAAGTAATGGGGCCGGCAGGTGGCACAGTGGTTAAGGCACTGGACTTCCACATGGCCAACCACGGTTTGAATCCTAGATCCAGCAGCTTGAAACTCATGCCAGGTGTGTATGCATGCATGCCCAAAATCCCAAGAGGAGAATGAAGGAGAAGGAACTGCAGCATATCCATTCCCCCAGGGGATGATTTCTCTCTTTCTGTCTCTGTCTCTCCAGCAAGCACATGTGCCCTCTAGCAAAAATCTCTCAAAACAAAAACAAACAAACAGGTAAAATATTCTCTTTAAAACTAAAATTTACAGGCCAGCTCATGGCATGGTAGTTGTGGTGGCTGGATCCTAAATAGCCAATTGCATGGTTCAAATCCCAGACCCAGCCACTTGAGAAACAAGCAAGTCATATGTTTGTGGAGGGAGCAAAATCCCAAAGAGAGAAATGGAGGAGAAGTCACTATAGCGTGGCCATCCGCTTGAGGGATGCATCCCCTCGAGGGGTGCTTTCTCATTTTTCTTTCTCACTTTCTCTCTCACTCTCTCTCTCTCTCTCTCTCTCTCTCTCTCTCTCTCTCTCTCTCTCTCTCTCTCTCTCTCTCTTTCTCCCTTAGGCAATTGCATGCACCTTATAGTAAGATGAAAAACAAACAAAAAACTGAAACCTAAATTTTACATAGTATTTTAGAGGATCATGGGTTATTAGAGCAAAAAGACATCTGAGTGATTATTAATTCAAATAACCCCTTCCTCAAGTTTCCTTCTCATATTATTATAGAGATAAAGAAACAGCCTGTCAAAATAAGATAACTACACAAGTTCTCTTGTCTAGCAATTAGCAAAGTAAGGCTATCATACTTGTCTTCTGATTACAATGATTTTTTTCTTTTCTGCTTCAAGATAACTACCTCCTTTCTGCATGGTGATGGTGCAGTCGTATCCTGCCAAACTCTTTAGGGCACTTCATCTGGTGTTTTTAATTTCCTAAAATTATGTGCAAAATTTGTTTGCATATATTCTAGAGCTTGTTAATATGAGGGGAGCCTTCTCTTTCTAAACTTTTATTCGTTTACGCATGCATTTATTCAGTAAATATTTATTGAAGACACAATGCTCAATTCTCAAACACTAGCAGCCCATACGAGCATATACAAAAAATTGTACACGATAACATGTGTGACTTTTCCTAGGAAGGTTAGTTGTTTAACATCTGAAAATCAATACTCTAATATACTATATTGATAGAACAAAGGACAAAAATCAAATGATCATTTCGGGAGGGACAGAAAAAAATACTTGACAAAAAACTCAGTACCATTTCACGATTAAAGAAAATACTTAACAAACAAGATAGAAGAGAAGTTTTTATGTCTGATAAAGGACATCTGTGGAAAACTTTTGTTAATATTGTATGCAATGAGGAGAGACTAGATGCTTTCCCGTAAGATCAGGAACAAGTCAAGGATGTTCTCTCTTACCACTTCTGTTCAGCATTGTACTTGCTGTTCTAGCCAGAAAATTACACAAGAAGAAATAAAGGGCATTCAGGGTGGAAAGTAAAAGGTATAACTATCTCTATTCATTCCCTTCACTCTATTTATGATCGTGTATATTAAAGATTCTAAGGAATGCACACACACACCCCTACATGAAGATAATAACTGATCAACGAGTTCAGCAAGGTTGTAGGATACCATATAAAAATATACAGTTGCATTTCTATAAATCAATAATGAGTAAGATGAAAAAAATGTAAAGAATAATTCTATTTTCAGTAGTATAAACAGAAAAAATACATAAGAACAAATTTAACAAAAAAAGTACCAGACTTATACAATAAAAACTATAAAACATAGTTGAAAGAAATTAAGGAAAAGATCTAAATGAATGAAAATAAGTGGAGACACACTCATGTTCATAGACCAGAAGATTTGCCATTGTTAAGATAGCAATATTTCCAACTTGAAGTTCAGGCATACTCTTGTATGTAACAGGAGGTTGAAGTCAAAGTACCAATAGATCTCAAGATTTAAGCCACTCCCCATCAAAATCCTACCTGACTCTTCTACAGAAATGGATGAACTGATCCTAAAATTCATATGAAAACTCAAGGAACCCAGAATAGCAAAGCAATATTCAATAAGAAGAACAAAGTCAGAGAAATCAGACATTATGGTTTTACTTTATGGTTTTAAAACCTACTACAAAGCTACAGGAAAGTTACAGACAGTTTACAGCTGGAATAAAAGTAGACAGAAAGATCAATGGAATAGGATTGAGAATCTAGAAAGAAACTCTCATGTGTATGGTCAAGTGACCCTCAAAAGGGGTGCCAAGAAAATTCAGTGGGAGAAGAATAATCTCTTCAATACATGGTACTTGGACAAATAGATAGCTATCTACAAAAAGGTTAAGTTGGGCCTCTATTTTACACTACAGACAAAAATTAATTCAAAATGAATCATAGACTGAAATGAAAGTGCTAAAACTAGAAAACTCCAAAAAGAAAACAAGAATTACATTTTTGTGACCTTGGATTAGACAATGGTTTCTTGGATATAAAACCAAATGCACAAGTGAAAAAGAAAGAAAGGAATCAGACTTCATCAGAATTTAGGTTTGCAAGGGCTACAAAGGATGCCATCAATAACAGCAAAAGACGACCGAGTGAGGGAAAATATTTGCAGTAATATATTTGATAAGGGACTTGTATCTAGAATATATAAAAATATATAAAGGGCATTTACAATTTAACAATAAAAATATAAATCACCCATTTTACAATAGGCAAATGACTTCCATAAAATGTTCTCAAAAAAAAGATGATCTATTCAAATGACCAATAAACATATAAAAATATGCTCACTGTCATTAGTCATTTAGGAAATACAAATAAAAATCACAAAACAATACCACTTCATGCCCCAAAGATGGTTATAAGTGAAAAACAAACCAAAATGGATAACAAGTATTGAATTGATAAATATGTAGAGAAATCAAGACTCTCATACATTTCTGGGTAGGAATGTAAAACTGGTATAACCAATTTAGAATACAGTTTGGAAGCACATAAGGATTACAGAATTTTACTCGTGGCTACTCTAGTAAATAATTTGAACTCATAGTTGGCCCAAGAGCTGTGCTAATAGATTGTGAGCTCTTTGACACAGGGTCTGTGATCTGGTAGCCTCTAATGTTAGACATGATACTCAACACTTGGTGAGTACTTAGTATTTGGGGGATTGAATGCTAAGACAGCTGTGAAAAGGCAATTTCTCTAGAGCAGAATTGAGTCTCAGAAAAGGTAGCACTATTATATTTCCATTACCAGCTCTCTCAGGTTTTATGTGCACTATGGGTTGACCAAACCTTTTATAATTCTTAGGAATTCTCGGGCATCCCTTAAAGTACCATTCTGGTTCAAGGAAGATCTTTTCCAGTTCATTACTTTCCTTCTTCTCTGTGGATCCATCTAACTCTGAGGAGAATATGTAAATACTCTGATTGGTCTTGGATCCAACAGTCCCATGGAAAGAACGTGAGCTCTTCTATTTACAAATAAAGTTCAGATAGACACCTGTATGTAACAGGAGGCTAAAGTCGAAGTTCCAACAAACTTCAATATACAACTGTTGGGAATTTCCAATACATAGTGACAGAGTATACGGAATTTTAAAGGAAATGAATTACCTATTATGTGATCCTTACAACCTCACACCACTTTGAGAATATAAAAAGTGTTTAAGAGGCTCCAGAATAGAGGGACTGACATTAGATGTGGAGGCTATCTTTGAAGAAATCTGATGAAGAGCCACATCCCCTCCTCTCTCAAATCTAGTATGGGTATGGATTCTATGGTGGAAAATCTCAGAAGGTCTACAGTGCTTCTCTTGGAAAATGTGGATGCATTGAACTTGGGTTTTACTCCCGCTGGAGCATTGATGGGTCAAAGAAAGTCTGTCTAACTACTTTGATGGTCATACTGGGAGAGGCCTGTCGCATTGCTTGGGAATGGAAAAACTTTCATAGCTTAATGGGCCTTTAAATAATAAATGTTTCTTGTGGGCTATAGGACTCAGAGCTGGGAAGGTGTCATTTTGAGTTCTCTCTAATTGAGCTGACACAAGGAGGAGCAGATTCATAGCAAGAGAAATTCTAGGAGCTAGAGAAGTCACAAGTCCCAAACAGAATAGAGTTGGATATGCCCAAACAACTGAAATCAGGAGAGAGGAACCCAGCAAAGGGCCTGCAAAGAGCCTACAAAACCACCAAAAGAAAGTGGTCCTCTTTAAACAAGAGTCATTTTTAAACATTGCTACATCCAGAAAGCGGTAAGATCTCCCTCTAGACGTAGTTTAAGTTAAACCTTTCTCCCCCCAGCACACCAAATATTCTTTTCCTCTATCAACCCTAAAGGGAATTCAAACTAGTCATCAGGTTGTAATGAAGGATGGGAAAGAAAAGAAAGAACATTATTTGGCTGTGGCCCTCAGCAACATTCCTACCCTTTTTCCATGCTGAGATTCTGCAAAGCACATTTCTGAGTAGCCTTTCTAGAAGCCTAGAGTAAGGTTCTGGCAATTAGAAGCTATTTCAGTCCCCTTTTCTGTGGCTAACAATTGAATATTATACTGAATACTTTCAAAAGAAGAGAGGCTCACAGTTGTGGGGAGTCAAGGTCAAGGGGCCACATTCAGGAAGGGTCTTCTTGTTGCTGGAGACTCTCTGCACACTCCAGAAGGATATTGTGGTAAAAAAAAGACACGGTAGCTTCTACTTTACCCTCTTGAATTCCTGGCTCCAAGAAAAGCCAGCTGCCTTATAATGGGGCCACTCAAGTAGCCTATGAAAATGTCCATGTGATAACCAATCAGCTGAGACCTCCTGCAACATCCATGTAAATAAAATCCTTCCACTCTTGTCAGGATAATAACAGCCCTAACAGACATCTTGGAAAGACCCTGCACCAAAATTACCCAGCTAAGCTGCCCTTGAATTCCTGAACCACAGAAAGTATATAAAATAGTAAATGGTTATTGTCATCTTTGGACACTGAGTTTTGAGCTGATTTGTTATGCAGCACTAGCTACTAATACAGCTAAAAGAGGGCAGTAGTTCTAGATCCAGGAGAGCTAGCACAGAGCAGAAGAGCCAGGTCCTGACCATGCTGTATGCTAGGTATTGATACAGATCACATCCACACAAACTGATAAAGTGATCCTGCCTGGTGAGGCCTATGGGATAGTTAGACAGAGTTACTAATGTTGATTAGAGACCCTGATATGCTCTGGATGAATACAAAAGTAGATTGAGTTTAGAGTCAGGTGCCACATAATGACATTTCAGACAATGACAGGCTGAATATATGACGATCATCTCTTACAATTATAATGGAGCTGAACACTTCCAACCACCTAGTGACATTGTAATTAGCAGGATGTCTTAGTACAACACACTACTTGTGTGTTTGTGGCATGCTGCTGTAAACAAAACTACGCACTCCCAGGGGTACAAGAGCACAGCACATATAATTATATACAGTACATCATACTTGATAGTGAATGACTGCTACTTGTTTATGTCTACCATACTCTGTAGGCTTCTGCTACTTTAGAGTATCCTCCACTTACAATTTTTTAAAAAGG
This sequence comes from Tupaia tana, assembly GCA_026018925.1. NCBI lineage: Eukaryota > Metazoa > Chordata > Mammalia > Scandentia > Tupaiidae > Tupaia > Tupaia tana. Next base: position 29,116,070 of record JAKSZU010000013.1, read on the forward strand.
GTTCCTCTATAAAAGTATGCCGTGTTATGCTGGCAGCAGCCTCGTGCATCTCATGTTTACATCTTTGCACTTCATCATTTTCTCTTGTGCTTGACGTAAACTCACCTCGTTTTGTTCACCATGGCCCCGAAGCACACAGAATCCACTGCTACTGCTGCCAGTAAGAGCTCTCATCAGGTGATTCACCTGAGAACAAAGTTAAAGGCGATTAAGGACTATGAAGATGGAAAATCAGTGATGGTTATTGTTCACCAATCAGGCATGGCCCATTCCACCATAGCTACGACCTTGAAACACAAGGACAAAGTGACAGAAGCTGCCGAAGGGTCTGCGTCATCGAAGGCAATTAGACTAATGGAAATTCGAGAACGGCCTCTCTCAGACACGAAGAAACGTCTAATGACCTGGATGGAGGCCACAGAAGCGTAACCCACTGAGCACCATGACAATCACATCAAAGTAAAAATGTTTGTTTATGATGTTGGAAGAGAAGGCTGAACCAACCTACAATTTCAAATTTATTACTAGCGCCTGGGGAAGGAGAGGGACAGAGGTGTTAAATGATTCAAGAATCGTTATTCATGACATAATGTGGTAGCGATCAACGATTCTGCAAGTGCCGATGCGAAGGCAGCTGAAGAAGTTTCGGAAACTCTAGGAAGCAGGCTGTATCATCAGGCTTTGTGTAGGTTCACTCTATGATGTTCGTGCAATGATAAAGGCACTTTTTCTCAGAATGTAGCCCTGTCATAGCAGCACATGCTGTATTTACAAAACGATCTTTCGAGTCCTCCTTCAGCTTTGTAACTCATCTGAGACCTCCATCCCGACATCTCAGTTTACCGCTTTCAGTTGCACTGCTCCTGCCCCTCCTTTCTTTACCCAGCTTTATAAACTACTTCGAGTCAACAGAAACTGAGTCAGCTCTGTGCAAGGCTCTTCCAGATGAGTAAATCACTATCCTTCTGAGAGGGCCTTACATTCATAGGCTACTTTGTGTTGGAAACAGATTGCATTTGCCTCCAACCTCAAAGTGGAGGTTAAATTGCAGAGTCTGAGTCAATAAATCTGCAGTGAGACCTGAGCTTCTGCATTTCCAGGAAGCGCCTGGTGATGTCACAGCTCCTGGTTCTGCAGCTGTAGAGACAGAAGTTGGCTTAGCGTGCCTCAAAAATCCATGAACTCTCAGGATGAAGGGGACTGAGTGACTCTGAATCCCACGTATAGGTTCTAGTTCCACATACCCAGCTGTGGAGAGTTCCTAAGAAAATAGGCAAACCAAGGATTAATAAAGAGGGCTCAAGATGAGCCTTACGAGAGGAAATAAGCAAACATGCTCTGGACCCAGGATAGAGCCTGAGACAAGCTTTCACAGCAGGAAACACATGTTCTGGAGCCCACTCCGGTGCCACCTCCAGCAATCCCTGCAGTTGACAGAGGCTATACCATTTCTGAGAAGCGACCAGCTCCCCACCTGACCCAAACTTACAGTTTTCATTACCTTCACCTATGATTAAGGCCTTAATTTTTTATTTTTTTTTAAGGTTTTGCCATAGGACACATGCACTGGCAGGAGAGCCAGAGACAGGGAAAATGAGAACTCACCCCCCCCCCCCCCCAGGGGGGATGGCCATGATGGAATCCCTTCTCCTCTAGTCTCCTCTTGGCATTTTGGGCACACACACACACACACACACACACACACACACACAGCATGATCTTTAGGCCACAGAGTTTAAAATGAGATTCTTCCTGCTGTGAGGCACGAACCTGCTCAGGTTTCACCTCAGGTGTTCTGGCCTGGTCTCTCCTGAGCATTCTTACTTGAGCTCTAATAACATAACTTTTCTCACATTTCTTCCTCTGGTAAATTCTTTTATTTATTTATTTTTTCTTGAGAGGTTTTTGCTATAGGGCACGTGTGCTCTCCAGAAAGACAGAGAGAGACAGAGAGACAGAAAGCGAGAAATCACCCCTTGGGGGGGGGATGGCCATATCACAATCCCTTCTTCTCCATTCTCCTCTCGGGATCTTGGGTACACATGCACACGCACCTGGTGTGAGTTTAAGCCACGGGGTCTGGGACTCGAAATGCGGTCGACTACATGGGAGTCCAGCAACATAGCCATTACGCCTTACATTCATAGACTACTTTGTGTTGGAAACATACCGCATTTGCCTCCAACCTCAAAGTGGAAGTTAAATTGCAGAGTCTGATTCAATAAATCTGCAGTGAGACTTGAATTTCTACATTTCCAGAAAGCCCCTGGTAATGTCACTGCTACTGGTTCTGGGACTACACTCTGAGTACAAGGCTTTAAAGGACTTTTTTTCTTCTGGAAAAACCAAACCAAACCCTCCATGATCCGTATTGAACTTTCCGTTCTCTAGAGTAAACATCACCATTCCCTTCACCTGTTAGCTGATTCTTAGATGACTCCACTGAGCGTACTGCCTTGGGAACAATGAGGAGTTCAGGTAAGATAATAGAAGAAGCTCAAGAAGAAGAGGGGAGAAAAGCAAGATTTGAAGGCCATTTTCTAGGCACGTGAGTGATATGTATTTAGAACTCTAGAGACTAAGTTCCGGAGGTCTTAGCAGAACTATGATCACAAGGAGTACAACAAGCCCAGCAGTCTGCTGGGATGCCCACCTGAACTCTCAGGAAGTATATTGGCCTTCAACTCTTTTTGCCTGGAATGTGCAGGCCCAGGTAGCCTCTTCTCTCAGTTTGCTGTTTCTCAAAGCAGAGGTCTCCGAACACTTGTGTTAGAATCCCTTGTGCTGTTTGTAATAAGTGCTGATTCAGGAGTCTCACCTGGTGCCGCGAAATGAACATTTTGATGGTAGAGACTCAGGTAGGTGCATTTGAAACAAACTGTCCAGGTGATTCTGCCGAGTGTGAAGTTTCAGAGCTATTGTTCTAGGTTCTATCCTGACCTCTAGTTATCTTGTTCTTTATGGCACCGATATTATTGGGGGTAACAGGAAAATTCTGCAAAGAAAATTATCGAGTGGTCTAGGCAATTCCAGGAGAGAAAGGGAGAGGAAGGAAAAAAAGAAGGAGAACAAAAAACAGGAAAAGAAGAAGTTGCTACATTAACTTCTTTTCTTCTTATAACCCCAATTCTCCCTGCCCTAAGCCCATAGCTCCTTGTAGGGGTTTAAACCTGACCTCAGCGCCAGTGTCCCAGTTGCTGCTGGAGTAAAGAGTCTTGAGCTCCCTCAAGAGGCCAAGAGTGGTAAAGGCAGGCAGAACAGAAGGGTAGCAGGAAGTGAGCAGAAATGGTGAAGGGCTCATTATAAGCCTATCAGTCATTAGTTCTAAAAACCCTCAAGAGCAACAGTTTTTGAAGTGTGACCTGGGAACCCTAAGGCCCAGATCCATCAAGTCAAAACTATTTTTACGACAACACAATTATGTGCCTGTTTTACCACCATCATGATTACATAGAGATTTCCAGAGACTTCCCAACAGACTGAACACGGTGGGTATCAAGCAATGGTGGTGCCAGGGAAAGAAGATAGAGCTAAGTCCTTGAGAGCGGGGATGGCTTGAATTGAATGGAAGCTTTGTCCAAATTAATATACACATTAAATGTTAGAAGTACCACAGCCTGTGCTCTGGGAACCAGGCAGACAAAAGAAAGACCTCAGAGTTGCAGCTCAAAAGGAGGCATGAGGGGGATCAGCAGTTAGAGAAATGGCTATGTCACTGGAATCCCATGTAGCCAACTGTGGTTCAAGTCCCAGACCTGGTGTGCATGCATGCCCAAAATCCCGAGAGGAGAATGAAGGAGAAGGGATTGTGGTGTGGCCATCCACCTGAGAGGTGATTTCTCACTTTCTGTCTCTCTCTGTTTTTCTGGAGAGTGCACATGCCCTATAGCAAAAACCTCTCAAAAAGAAAAAAAAATTAAAAAAAAAAGAGACATGGGGGACCAGTAGATGGCATGGTTAAGGCACTAGACTCCCACATGATTGACTACGGTTTCAGTCCCAAACCCAGTGGCTTGAGAACCATGTCAGTCATTTGTGATGCATGCCCAAAATTCCAAGAGAAGGGAGGAGAAGGGATTGTGGCAAGGCCATCCCCCCGGGTGTGTGTGTGTGTGTGTGTGTGTGTGATTTCTGACTTTCCTTTTTGCTATATCTCTCTGTCTCTCTACTCTTTGCTGAGCACACACACCCTATTACACAAAAAAATTACAAAAATAATGTAGGCACAGGTAGTGAGTGGGAGATTCATACACTAGTTTTTTTTTTCTCCTTGTAACAGCAAATCTACCTGCCCTGATCATGTAGCTCCATATAGGGACTTAAACCTAATCGCAGCTCCAGTGTCTCTGTTGCTGTTGGGAGAGTCAACAGGATCAAAAAGGAGCTAGGATCTTGACTCCAAGCTTTTGCCACCTACAGAGCTGATCTTAGAATCTCATGGGTGACAAAATTTCCCACAAGACTTCAACAGCAGCTGTCCTGACAACTGGGCTCTTGGCCAACATGAACTTTCCAGTCTGCCTGGTGTGAATTTTGACCAAAAACCAGAACTAATCAAGATTTTTTTTTAAACAAAAATTCTAAAGAAAGATTCTTGCTATTTTTTTGGCTACTTTATTAGACCAATACAAAATCTTGCTTTGAATTTTAGACAATTCATAAACATTCTCTTGGTATCTTTGGTCTCTAAAATATTACTGAACACAAATATTTCCAGTAAAAACTGTCACAGAATCATATTAAGATATCCATGACTTCCCTTCTTAAAAGTTAAATCCCAGGGCCAGCAGGTGGTGTGGAGGTAAAGGTGGCTGTATACCAACTCTGAGGTTCAAGTCCCAGATCTGGTGTCTTAGAAATCATGCCAGGCACGTGTATGTGCATGCCCCAAATCCCAAGCGGATAATGGAGGAGAAAGATTTCTCAGTTTTAATCATTCTTTGTCTCTGTCTCTCTCTTTCTCCGGTGAGTTCATGCACCCTATGGCAAAAACCTAATAAAAAAATAATACCCACAAAAACCAAAACAAGTTAAATAGTTAAATTGTACTGAATAAGATGGGTGCAGAACATTTCTAAAAGGCTGTGTTTACAAATCGTTCTCAGTAACAGTGGCTTGCGATCAGTTTTTCAGAGCACAGCACATGTTTTCCTACGGAACATTCCTTGGGTGATCAACTTCTCATGGTTCGCCAGGGCTTTTCCCAGCTGAAGCAGTGACAGCTCCACATCCCAAGACACTCTCAGTTCTGAAAGACTGAGACAGTTGATCACACTCTATATTTCTGAGGGTTATGTTTCAAGAGTAGTCCACAGACGCTCATTGAAACCATGACAGAGTTGGAATTTAGGCCTGGACCATAGACATGTCCTGAATCTTGGGTAAGATAAGATGCTGTGATGAGTGTGAGAAATTCAGGGCTGATTAGGGAAAAGACAAGGTGGCGGTTTTGTACCACAAGCCCATTGGAGAGCACTGAGACAAGGTTGCATGAGAAAGGGCGCCCTCATACCGGAGACCTTTCAGAGAAGCAGGCTGTCACCTGAAGAAGAGGGCCAGAGGCTCTCAAGGGAGAGAGAATTGGAGGGCTACTGTGTCTTGGCAATGTCACTCGGCTGCAAGGTGGGGAGTGTCAGGGTCAGAGACCTCTACAAGGCAACAGCTCTGTCTGGTTTTTATTATTTATTTATTTATTTATTTATTTTTGAGAGGTTTTTTTTTTTGTTTGTTTGTTTGTTTGTTTTTGCTATAGGGCACGTGCGCACGTCAGTGAAACAGAGAGAAACAGAGAGACAGAAAGTAAGAAATCACCCCCCCAGGGGAGGATGGCCACGCCGCAATCCCTTCTCCTCCATTCTCCTCTCGGGATCTGGGGCACACACGCACACGCACCTGGCGTGAGTTTAAGCCACCGGGTCTGGGACTCAAACCTCAGTCGACTACATGGGAGTCCAGTGACTTGGACATTAGGCCATCTGCTGGTTCCTCTGGGTTTTAATAGCTCCGAGATTGATCATAGGTGTGACTAGCAGAGGCTGGGTACATTTTTTTGGAGGTATACAAAACAGGCAGGCTCTAAATGGCTAAAAGCATGGTTATTGGGGCTATATTTAAAGCAACAGGGTCTATACAAATTTGAATTTCACGCTGGTGCGCTGCGATCCTAGCCTGCTGTGAAGAAATAAGAACATAGGAGCCAGTAATCAGATTACACATTTACAAGATTGTCTCTCTTTCATAACAGTTGAGAAACCTAATTTTAACTGTCATGACATAGCCCCCATCTTAGCTGACCCCGATTCCAGGTATGTGCCTGAGTACTCACTATGTAAATTCCAGGAGACTAAGCCAGGACCATGCGGGTCCAGTTGCATTAACCCTGCACCACCGCCTGGCCCCATAGTCTGATCCTGATTGTGGACCAGCCACCAGACTCACATTAGATCATCCCTGATTTCTAAGACTGAGTCTCCAGCCTCCATGATGATTTTTTTAAACAGGCATTTTTAAAATGAGCCCAGGTTTATGTCTACTGTTTGCACCAAGGCATCCCGATTATGTTGTGACTTCTTTTCAATCCAAAAGTGGCACATCTTTACATGTCTCCAGGTAAACCAAGATCTGCCTTCCAAGTCTTAAACAGGCAGATCAGTTACACTTCTTGCCCTTAAAGACACATTCTTTCCAAGGATTACCAATCCTTGAAATGTAATGAGCATTTTTTATTACAATAAATAAGTGATAAGTTTATCAAACTCTTCTCTTGATGGAACAGAAAAAAAAAGCCATGAATTAGCAATGTGAAAACATTTTTATTGACCTAAAGAGACAGTCATTTTCAAAAAGAAAAATAGTTGACATTATTTTCAATTATTGTCACAGCAAGATGCCTGTGAAACTCATATAATTGGATCGAGTAGCATTGTTAATACATACAAATCTAGTCGTACACTCTAAAATGTGCAGAGACAAATCAATTTAATATGCTTTATTCTCTTTCTGAGTTTAGCGTTAGGTTAGATTCCGATTGAATAAAACATTCAGATGTGCTCTAATTTGCATTTTTGCCCACAGAATACTTTCCAATTCTGTCTCATTTCCACCATTATTTGGTATGATTGTATGTCAGTCATTTCTTAGGCAAGAGGCCATTAACTGCATTTATTACCAGCCAGATGACTTGACTCAAAAGGCAATAATAAATCACACTCCACCTACACAAATGAATATCAAACTTTCTTTTCTTTTTTTTTAAGTGAGAGAGAGAAAGCACAAGTGTGCATAAGCAGAAGAGAGAGGTGTGTTTTCTTGACAGAGTCTTGTCGCAATCCCTTTGTCGCAGCCAGCAGTGAGGAGCACGGGCAGGCACTACTGTGCCTGGACAGTACCTGTGGTCAGGGAGCCACGCACAGCAGATCTGGCTGCACAGAATAAAGGTTGGTGGTTGGCTCACTACTGTCCTGGGACCCTGGACTTGAGGAAGGGGACGAGGAGCAAGACTTCAAGCTGAGCTGCAGGTCTGCACTGTCTGGGACTCCTAGTCATATCACCATTGCCTGAGTCTGGGTTAAGGAAAATGCAGATAGTGCCCGACAGAAAGGGAAGCTGTCCCGCAGGCATTTGGTAGTAGGCGAAGCAGTGGAGGAAAGCCACTTTCAGTGGCACTCTCCGGAAGCCACTGAAAGTGCCACAAGACAGGTCAGCCCATGGCGTGGACATTAAGGCAGCTGGATCCCATGTGGCTGCCCACACAGCTCAAGTCTCAGACCCAGTAACTTGAAAAACTTGCCAGGTGCCTGTGTATATGTGATCCAAATCCCTAAAGGAGGTAAAAATGGAAGACAAGGGATTGTGGCAAGGCCATCCCCCTGGGGGCTGCTTTGTTGCTTTCTCTCTTGCTGTCTTTCTCATCTCCAGCGAGTGCACGTGTTCTATGGTAAAAACCTTTTCAAAAAATATTTTCCAATGTGGCAGTCCAAGAATGGAAAGGACCTTGGGACATAACCTTGAGCTCTTCATCATTCTTGGGTCTTGAGGGAAGCTGAATATTCACTGTCAGAGATGTTAAAGATAGGACTCAACCATCAGTCAGCTGGCTACACAACATGACATGTGTAGTGCCCTTCCGAACCTGAGATCTGGTTTCCAAGCCTCGACTCTTTTTCTTTCTTTTTTTTTTTCCAGTTTTTCTCTTTATTTTTGTTGTTGTTGTTTTGCTATGGGGTGCATACACTTGCCAGAGAGAGTCAGAATGAGAGGGAAAGTGAGACATCTCCTCCCAAGTGAATGGCCACATCGCAATCCTCTCTCCTCCATTCTCCTCTTGGGATTGTGGGCATGCCAGTGCCTGGTGTGATTTTCATGCTATTGGGTCCGAGACTTGAACCCAACAGTTGGCCATGTGGAATCCAGCCACCTTCACTGCCACACCACCTGTCGGCCCACCAAGCCTTGACTCTTAACGTCACTTGGGGGACCATTCATTATAGTACTATCTACCCTATCTCCTTACTGATGGTTTCATTTGACTAATCCTGGAAGAGGGGGTGATGCCCTCTGATTGGTAGCTGGGGTACAAATACTAGAGCAAGCTGCATGACTTGAATCATGTGTTTTCCTATCCATAGGAAAACCAAACTATAAGCAGTGTTGTTGCACGTCATATTTGGTGAATATATAAAACAGTCTGAATTACACTCTAACTTCTTTAAATAGAAATTTGTTATTTTTCAGCATTTCCACCAGCTAGATTTCTTTCTGATGGACTCATCTTTGTCTTTCATTTTCTAGGACCTGACATGAACCCTCAGTTCATTTGGAATTTCAAAATTTTGCTTAATTGTTTTCTTTGTAAAATGTATTTACTAAGGACAGTAAGTAGATTATATTTTTTTTGCATTCAGAGGTTTTTTGTTTGTTTGTTTGTTTGTTTGTTTTTATAACCGATCAAGTAGAGTCTGGATTGAACCTAAGAAATTATTTTCCCTACATAGGAAAAAATACAACCAGTTTTCTGATAGCAAAATAATCTTCCAAATTTTCTTGACTAATCTGAAATTTCTATTTTGTTAGGTGGCAAAATAAAGTTAATTAAATTTCTTTTTTTCTTTCGTACTTGTCCCTTTCAGAGGGAGACTGGTTTCACAGAGCTGTCTGATCAAGCGTTGGCCACTAGGTGGTGCACTGGTTAAACATTATCTCCACTTCCCTGGCCTGCTTGCAGTCTCACTTTGTATCGGAAAATGCCAATTGTATATCTTGTACCCAGAGGCCAATTTTCTTCACTTTAAAATAATTGCATTTATTCTAGCATTTAGCTCACATGGAACTATATTTTCTTTCAATGTCATAAATAAAGTTCTAATGACTACGTTGTCCCGTAATGAAATGAGGTGCTCAAAATGAGTTTATCAGTGAAGGTGTGCAGGTAGAGGTTGGATAACCACTTGACAGAGACAAATTGGAAACAGGATGCTGTTTTATCTCTACTTTCGAGTGTATTTTCTGAAAATAAGAACGTTCTCTTATATAACCAGAGGATAACAATCAACACTCTAGTCTCACTCCCAGGGATTGGCAATCCACGGTCTGACGTCGGGATCATGTCCACCAGCTGTTTTTTGTAGGATATACTAGCTAAGAATGTTTTTAAATAGTTAAGAACTATTTAGCCCTTGAAAATGATATACAATTAAAATTTTGATATCCATAAATAAAATTTTTCAGAATGCAGCATGATCATTTCTTTACACATTGTATGTGCCTGCCTGTGTATTGAAAATGCAGAGTTGGGGCCAACAGGTGGCATGGTGGTTAAGCTGGACTTCCACATGGACGACAGCAGTTCAAGTCCCAGACCTGGTGGCTTTCTCTCTTTCCCTCTCTCCCTCTCTCTCTCTCTCTCTCTCTCTGGTGAGCACATGTGCCCTATGGCAACTTTTTAAAAATGATAATAATAAGTAAAATTTAATAAATAATTCTTTAAGAAGAAAAAGAAAATGTAGAGTTAAAATTTGACAGAAACCTAAAGTTCTCTCATTGGTAGATCTATAGAATTATTTACCAAAAATATTTAATCTCTGGTCCTTTTTTTTTTAAGAGGTTTTTGCCATAGGGCACGTCATGCACTTGCCAGAAAGACAGAGAGAGACAGAAAGCGAGAAATCACCCCCCAGGGGGGATGGTCACGCCGCAATCCCTTCTCCTCCATTCTCCTCTCGGGATCCTGGGCACGCACACACACATGCCCAGCATGAATTTAAGCCACCAGGTCCGGTACTCAAACCATGGTCAACTACATGGGAGTCCAGCAACATAGACATTACGCCAACTGCTGGTCCCTCTCTGGTCCTTTACAAATAAAGGCTGAGATCCCTGATAAAGATTTTAACTTTATTCAAATGTTGCCAAACTGTCCCACTAATGTCCTTTAGTTGGCCTAGAATCCAGTCCAGTTATTTAACTTCCGGGGCCTCACTTTCTTCCTTGTGAAAGGAAGAAGACAGCAGCCTCTTCCCTGTTTGTCAGGGCAATAGCTGCCCAAGAGGGAATGACTAAATTTCATTTTAACGACAAATAGGTCTTTAGACAAGAATTGTATGATTCCCAAAGATAGAGAGAAAGCCAAAGAGGACTTAATACAATATATATATATATATATATATATATATATATATATATATATATATATTTAAGAGAGACTTGTGCTATGGGGTGCGTGTACTTACTAGAGAGAGAGACAGAAAGTGAGAAAGTGAGAAGCCAGCCCCTCAGAGGGATGGCCATGTCACAATCCCTTCTCTTCCATTCCGCTCTCAGAATTTTTGCACACACGCACACATGCCTTGAGTGAGTTTTAAGCTGCTGGGTTCAGGATTTGAACTGCAGTTGACTACATGGGAGTCCAGTGACATAATCGTCATGCTGGTCCCAATACAACAAATCTTATGGGACCCAGGTCTTTGGGAACTTTAACTGCAGATGAAAAGTGTTATTAAAAGGCCAACACAGCTTCTCTCTATTTGGGGCCATGAGGTCTTTTCTAACCATGAGGTTAGTTTCCCCACACAGGGCAACCCATTCTCCTTCTGTCTGCAGGCTGAATCTGCCCACTCATCTGATCCACTGAGAGCTCCAAACAGCCACACCCAATGGGATCCTGAGCCTGAGCCTTGGAATGCAAATGTCCTAGGGAACCAATGCCTCCAGCAGAGCCCCTCAGTTTATTTGAGTCCTGAACTGAAATTTAGAGAAGAGAGAATTGCATTGGTCTAGCTCTGATCAAGTACTCATTCTCGGCCAGTCATCTGTGTTGGGGAGAGCTGATACACCACAGTATGATGTACAGTCGGCCCTCACCTAACGAGGGTTTGACTTAGGATCTTGACTTTATGATGGTACGAAGTGATACACGTTCATTAGAAACCGTACTTTGAATACCCATACAACCTTTTTTTCAGTTTCGGTACAAGTGTAAATTAAATGAGATATTTGACACTTTATAGAATATGCAGACTTTGCCTTTAATGATTTTGCCCAACTGTAGGCTAATATGAGTATTCTGAGCATGTTTATGTTGTGTTGGGCTAAGTTATCATGTCTGATAAGTAGATGTATTAGATGCATTTTTGACTCAGTGATATTTTCAATTTTCCAAGGATTTGTTGGGATGAAATCCCATCATGAGTCAAGGAGCATCTGTACAATCTTTCTGATTTGAGCACAGGGAGAGGGCAGAAAATCCAAGAGCAGGGTGCAGCCATTGTGGGGAGAATAGCAGTAATTTTTGTAGGGATAGTTCAGCTGTGATTGCCTGTTACCAAGAGAAGTCATGCATTTCCCCCCATAATTTAAAAGTTTTTAGCTACATAAAACTTAGAAATGTTCAGGCAGCAAATAATATCCTAAACAGAACAATTAAGGCTAAAAATATTACAAAAGAAACAAATGCTTGCAAAATGTCCACCCTCCTAAAATAATCAAAAGCTTTAGGGTTAAACTAATGAAAATATTACTGAGCTTACCTATGAGTGCTATTGGTGTTACTTAGGTTTTTTTTTTTTTTTCCCATTGTTTTAAAAACCATTTAAAACTTGCTGGTGGAATATGAGGTAACTTTTACAGATTTTTAATACAATTCATAGCATGTGTCTTTTTTTCCTAAACATCTTCACTTAGTTACGTCAAATTTTATTTCTTTTCAAATATGTGAACTTTTCATGTCAATCAAAAGAAAGTTCTTATAACTCCTAATTCTTTTTATTTTATTTTTTTTTAGTTTTTGTTATAGGGCCCGTGTGCTCACCAAAGAAGAGAGAGACAGAGAGAGACAGTGAGAGGAAAGTGAGAAATCACTCCCCCCAGGGAATGGCCAGGCCACAATGCCTTCTCCATTCTCCCCTTGGGATTCTGAGCATGCATGCACACACACCCAGCCACCAGGTCTGGGACTTGAACCGTGGTTAGCCATGTGGGAACCCAGTACCTTAAATACTATACCATCTGCTGGCCCCATAACTCTTAATTCTGAAAGAAATAGATTTGAAGTGGAAATAATGTATTCATAGAAATTATATTAAAGCCATCTATTTTGAAAAACACTATCTTGGGCAATAAGAAAGTATCAATTGAATAACAGCAGTTAAATGAAGAAGAGATAAATCAAAAAGCATTCTTTAAATTTTTTTTAATTTATTTTTTCCATAAGTGAGAGAGACAAAGAGAGAGAGAGAGAGATAGCAGCCCCAATAGGATTCCAATGCCACAATTCACCCCCAGCCTCAGCCAACCCGGGATCACAGGCATACATGTGCTCAGTGTACTCAGTGTACTTGAACTTGTGGGTCAGCCTCACAGAGCCCGACACTGCCACTCCATGGCTGTCCAGCACACAAAATTATTCTTTTTTTTTAATTTAGCATATTGATCTATCTTTGTTTTAATTTTATCTTATAGGAAAGTACATTTACAAAGTTCATTATTTAATGTAATAGCCAAGTGACCTGGAAAAGCTTGCACAGAGGAGAGAGCCCTAAGCAGAATATATTTTCAGTGGGTGCATCTCTTTATCTCTTTACATAATTGCAATTATATTGCCCACTGGGGATTGCTCTGATTTAGTGGCAGTGACATAGGAGAGCACTGTGTTCCGGATTCTGAAATTTCATCAAGGTCCTCAATAGGAAAGAGTACCCTGATTGATGTTGCAAAATTATTATTAAGAGAGAAAATAGATGCCCTGCTATGGTCGTGAATGTCCTGTTGCCTGCTGCAAACCTGAGTCAAACCGCCAATGACCCAGACCCCTGAGCCCTCACAGTTTAACGCTTCTCCTTCCACAGGGACCTGAGGGTTTAGGAGATTGCCTGATACTCTTGGTCCTCTGTCCAGAGCCACATGCAGAACAGCAAGGGCCACTTGGGAAAAGGTGGAATTTAAACTCTGTCTCAGCCATGTTTTGTCTTTTATGACTATTTTCTTTTCTTTTTGAAAAATTTGCTAGAGGGTGCATGTGCTCACCAGGGAGAGAGAGAGAAAGAGAAAGTGAGGAAGCACCCCAGATGCGGAATGGTCACATCAAAATCCCATCTCCATTTCTCCCTTCAGGATTTTGGCACACATGCACATGTGCTCAGCCTGTTTTTCAAGCCACCAGGTCCAGGACTTGAACTGTGCAGTAGCCCATGTGGGATCCAGCTGTCTTAACCACCACTCCACCAGCTGGCCCATGACGATTTTCTTTTCATAGCTCATTGAGTTTCCTTGTAGTCAACAGAGATGTCAATCAACTTTCTTGTGCCTTTTCCCCCCTATATTATTGTTTTATGAGAGAGACAGAAATAGATAAGTATTTTAACAGAGCTTCACCATGTTGCTCTCTTTCTGCCCAGCTTCCTAGTCAGCTAGGACCAGAGAGGCACATACAACCATGCCACACCTGGCTTGTTTAGGTTGGGCCGGGAGCTAAACCTGGGCCTCTCCTGTGGTCTCAGCTACTCCTCAGTGTTGCGTACTACTTGGGCTGGGCTGCTTTTCCCCTCTTAACTGATAATCTGTCTTTGATGGGGGAAAAATGTCTTTTTCTGCCTTCTTCCAATAGGAATTGTATTTCTGATATACATGGCTAATGCTTTCATACACTCTGGGAACTTTCTACGCTATTTCTAAGTGATAAATTCCCTCTACAATTGATTTTCTGTGAAGTTGCATTACATTCTTGATGAAATTCAAGTGATATTTGAAGTTTCAAGTGAATTTTTTCTGAATTTTACCCACTCCTGTGTATAAATTTTTAGACTGTAAAGCGGTTTATTCAGGCTGGAGAGTTTTTGTTTGACCTAGAAGTTCTTTATTTATTTGATTTTCTTCGCATAATTTTAAAATATATTTGTGGTTTTCTTTTTTAAGCTGTTTTTTTTTTGTTGTTTTTTTTTTTTTCTTTTTTCCTAGAGGGCACATGCACTTCCTGGAGAGAGGCAGAGAGAAAGTGAGAAAACACCCCTATCGGGGATAGGCACACCAGCTCCCCTCTTCTCCAGTTCTTCCTCCTGGGATTTTGGGCATGCACACACACATGCCCATTGCATTTTCCAAGCCACGGAGTCCAGGACTAGAACCACACAATTGACCATGTGGGATCCAACTGCCTTAAGAAACATATTACAGGCTGGCCCATCCTTTAAGCCTTTTTAAGTGAGCAGCAACAATTTCTTTAAATCAACTTCTGTTTGCTAGTCCAGATGATCTCCACTTTCTGATTTCCTTCTGTTTAATTTCAAATTATCATCATCATGATGTAATCTAAAGAAGAGCCAGACTTATCCTATATTTACAACTTGTTTCATTCTTTTATGGGGGGGGAGAGATTTTTGCTATAGGGCACATGCACTCGCTGGAGAGACAAAGAGACAGAGAGACAAAAAGTGAGAAATCACCCCCAAGAGGGGATGACCTTTCTCCACCATTCTCTTCTCTCAGGATTTTGGGCACACATGCACACACACCCAGCGTGATATGGAAGCCTCCAGGTCTGGGACTCGAACCATGGTTGGCTATGTAGGAATCCAGCCATGTAACCATTACACCATCTGCTGGTCCCTCATTCTTATATTTGAGTTGTCAAGACTTTTTTTCTTGTGTCTTTAGTTCCCACTTTCTTTATCTTCCATCCAAGAGCTTCTTGGGACAGCAACTTGTCTTTCCTGAAAATAAGAGTTTTCATGCAGACCATCCTTGATAGTCCCTGAATCTGTTCTGTTTTTCTAAGATGCCTCTAAGGTGTTTTTTATATTGAACACTTGGGAGTGACAGAATTTTGAGCATCTTTGAGTGATTGTGACTGTCCTCAAAGTTGGACCATCATCAGTCCATCACATGAATGTTTAGGGGGCTCATTCTTCTGATCTTTTTGGAGAATGTCTATGATACTCTCAAGTGAAGACGTGAACCTTTCAGATAGTAAGACCTGCCAAATTCTAACTTTGTAACTTCAGAGGACTGGGCTCCTCTCTACATGACTTGCAGGATTCACCAGCTGTGTAATCCATCTAATTAAGGATATTCACTTTACAATATTCTTCAACCTGAACAGACAAGCTTTTGCTAGGTTTTTTGTTGTTTTTCATTTTTGTTTTTCCCTCTTTAAAGTACGATGGTTCTTTGCTATAACATTGGAGCAACATATCCCAGAATCCCCCAGGGAGACCCAAAGAGACTTAGGCCTTGTCTCAAGTACTCATATCCCACTGCACAGTGACTCCAGAACCAGCTGGCTGGAAGGCACTTTTGTGGCATCAGTAGGCTCTCCGTGGTATCACAGGGCATCACCGCCAGGCCTCCAGTTGCCAGTACCCTGTGGACCACAGCTGTCCATGAAGAGCCCCGGGGCTATGGACTCTTCTGCTTCCAATCCAAAAAGAGCCTGGCATCCTCAACAGGCCTCCGTGGGTTGGAGACCAGGTTTTAGAAAACAGTTTTCTCCAACTTTGCTCTACTCACTTGAATAGAAAGTAATATTGTTTTTACCGTGCACCGGGGCAGGTGGAGAAAATACCAATTACAGACAAAGGAGTCTAGCTGTTAGCACTGACCACTCTAGTCCCCACCCAGGCCTGCAGGGAGATCAAAGTCATGCCCTGTCATTACATGCTGTAGGGCCATGGCATGTCAGGGCACACAGTGGAGCACGCTGCAGCAGAGGACGCAGTGCTTCTATCCCTCAGTGAGGCTTATTTTCCTGAGGTCAGTCTTCCTTTGACAGCAGAGAAGCCTAATCCTACCCACGAAAGTCCCAAGAGCTCCTTCCCCGAAGGTCCCCACTTGACTGTGCTTGGTCAGTCCAGGTGGGCAGGGATAGCACACTGAAGGGGCTCGGCAGGAGTACAGACTAACAGCCTTGGATTTCAATTTTGGAATTAGCAATGTCTTAACCTGTCATGTATTTTCACTGAGGCTAGCTGTCCGCTCCAATCCTGGATGGGGAAGACCGTATTCCAGTGGTGACCTAGTGACCACATGCTAATAGGTGGCCCTGCCCTCATCAGCACATGGCTCCCAAGTGTTCCCTGCAGCTGGTCTCTGGTCTATGCAGTCATCTTCCAAAGTCTGATGGCCTCTACAGAAGAAGCAGCGATTTCTTTTTTTGTCTGAATTTGCCACCATTTATTTCTTTAAACAGTATCTCATTCTCCTAGTATCTTGCTAGTAAGATATCAACCCAATGAAAAGAGAAATGACCTAGTTTGCATCTGAGATTCAACTGTTTCTGGACTCTGCGAGCCCCGTATCTAATTTTTAGTAGCTGAGCCAAGTGATCACACCTGGTCCTTGTCAGCCCTGGGATGGCTCTCCGCACTACATCCACTCACTGACCTCACCAAGGGGTTTGTGAACCCCCAGTCCAGACCTGTTGAATCAGAAGCTCCAAGGAGAAGGGCCTGGAAACTTCCTTTTAGAGCCAATACCTCTGACGACCCTTATGATGACAGGATTAGTCCATCCTTACCTTACTTTTTAAGAGGTCAGGTCTTTACGGTGTCCCGTTGCCGCTCATGTTAGATACTCTGCTTGGAATACCTTTTGGGGAGTCTTCATGTGGAAAACAATTCCTGTTCTTCAAGCTCAGACGTCACTTCCTCTATGAAATATTCACCACCAACATCCTCTGCTTTCTGCAATCCCTGTTGATCAAATGCCCTGTACACCCCAGTCTCCCGCTTAGTCCTCTGTGCATCTGTCAATACACTTAACATACTGACTTGTTGACGTATTCCTCCTCCCAACCACTCCAGAGTGTGAGTGCCTCAGAGAGATTTATGTTGCTCAACTAAGCTATGTTAAATGGTTACAGTACCACAAAAACATTAAACGACAATTGAACATGCATTTATATTGACTTCTTTCTTATTCAATCAGGCCAATAATTTCACAGGGGACATGAAGATGATATAAGAGTTCCCTCTCTGTAAGAGCACTACATGATGAGGGTCCCTTCCCCCCATAAACTGCAATAAATAATTAATTCACAAGAGATTACAAAATTGTCTTGGATGGCATTCTAAAAGTCTATTACTAAACTTAAACAATCTAAACCGCATACATTTCTCTCTATATATATTTTATTATTTTTTTTTAAGACAGGATCTCACCATGTCATAATCCTCCTGCCTCAGCCTTCCAAATTGCTGGAATTATAGGCACTTGCCACCACTCCTGGTTTCTAGGTTGGAATAGAACATGGTCCTCTTGTGTGATCCCAGCCTGAGGAGCGTAGCGTCTTAGCCGGACATGCCTCTGACGGCGGCTGGGCCCAGAGCCTTCTCCCAGACCCTCATTCTCCCGCGTCACTACCTTAACATATGACCGGGTGCCCAACAGGCCATTGCATTTTGCTGGGACATGTTTGTGATGCTGGAGGATTTGTTGTGATTATATAAACTAATCCAAAAGACATAAGTTGCCAAGCCTGATTCATCTTCCCCAGTTCTGCTAAGAAGAAAGTGTTCATGAATTAAAAGGAGCCTGCGTGCTGATTTTCCTGAGCCTCTTAATTTATCCTTTGAAATCACAAAAGCCTGTCATGACTTTATCTGCTTTTGTGCTTCAGTCAAGGTTTTCAAAGTGGTTTGGAAGCACAGAGCCATCCTGCATTTGTTCCCTAGCTCAGATACGGAGGAAACCAAGCTTTGCTGGTTGAAAAACAAAAACAAAAACACCAAGGCTATTTGATCTCTCAAGTGCTCCAGAGCAGCACATTTCAAAATTAGAAAAGCAAGAACTAAACTCCTCTTTGGATTATTCATTTATGAACTGTGGCCCTGACAGCAGTTAAATCAAAAGTGTGATTTGGAGACTGTGCAAGATTATTAACAGGGCAGAAATTAATGTCTCAGAAAAGCTGCAGGTTCTAGTTTTTAAGCAAGTGTTTGAAAGCTTCTTGTCATCTGACTAAATTATGATCTTTTTAGGACCTTTCTTTTCTGTTTGATTTTACTACTTATGACGTGGGGTTCTCTTTCTACCGAAAGGAAACAAACATTTGCTTATTCTCTATAGAGGTGGGCAGAGCCTAGGCCATGGGGGGGGGGTGGGGCCCAAGTGATCTGTGAAGTTCCATGTGCAAACTATGGCATGGAACTAAATTTAGGGCTTAGGAAGAATAAGATCTGGACATAAAATAAATAAAATAAGTGATCTCGTATTTTTTAACATATCAATACTTTGGTGCCAGCAGATAGCACAGCAGTTACATCACTGGACTCCCACATGGCAGACCATAGTTTGAGTCCTGGACCCAGTGGCTTGAAACTCACGCCAGGCGTGTGTGCATGTGTACCCAAGATCCCAGGGGAAGAATGGAGGAAAAGGGATTGCAGCGTGACTGTCTCCACCAGTGGGGTGATTTCTCACCTTCCCCCTCACTGTCTTTGTCTCTGTCTCTCTCTCTAGCGAGCACATGCACTCTAGGGCAAAAACCTCTAATAAATAAATAAATAAAAATAAATAAAATATCAATACTTTTTGCATTGAGGAAAAAATACATGTTTTTTTTGAGTTACCACCAAAGAATTTCCCAAAAAAGTTTTTGCCATGGAGAATGATTCTTTTTCCCCATCTTCCATATTCCCACTCTAACATAGATTCAATTGTTTTAGAAGCATAAAAAATTCAAACTTGAATGTAATTTTACATGGACAGTGTTAGCTTAGGGATGAGATTAGAGGTAAAGGGGTATAAGTCTGAATGAGTGGGGGAAAAAATTAATTGCATGCCAAAATGCCATCTTATCACTTTAAAGGCAATACGTGCCTTTCATAGGATTTTAAAATAAAACAAGACAAAACGAAACTTTGCTCTTGTCAGTGGCTGTTCCTTGTGGGATCTGTTCCATTACCTGAGTGGCCTTTTCACGGAGTCTCAAAACACCCTACCACAAGTCTTGTTTTGCTACTGGTAGGTGTTTATTTCATGTCCAGATCTTATTTTATTTAAACCCTAAATTTAGTTTTATGCCATAGTTTGCACATGTCTATTCATTATCTATTATAGAATTCTGTACCTACAGTATGCAAATAGGCAGATTTTATTGCTAAATTTTGCACATAAAATTCTTTTTGGGATTTTTGATAAGTTATTCTTTAAAAGAAGAAAAAAAATGTGCTTAGTACACCATGTGAAGGAGTTTCGCTATGCCTCCTGCATCTTAGACCTTAATTTCTACCACTGGCACAGGTCTACTGAGACAGAACAATCACAGAATAAAGTAAGAAAAACAACTTTATTATTCACAGATGAGCAGCAAGGGACAGGGAAAGCTGAGGGCTTATGGCTCAGAACAAAGTCATCCAAGGCCAGGAGAGCTGCCCTGGTGGATGATGGGTGGATGATGTCTTGTGTGTCCATAGTTGAAGGACCTGGAAGCACAATCTGCCCCAGGGTTTCTACCTGGGAGCTACTTGACATGCTGAGCTAAAGCTTTTCAGGACATCTTGTCCTAGGACAGACAAAAGCAGAGCTTCGCTGTTCTGGGCGGTTCTTTGTCATCTCAGATTGTTGCATTTCCAGCATATTCAACCATTATTCTGAGAACTACATATGAGAACGGGGCAAGAGCTAGGTCACCAACACTATCCAGGCACTTGTCCTGCAAGTGGCTCAGTCAGTGGAGGTGAATGTATAAACCAAATCTACTACTCTCATGATATAAATAAAAGCTAATGAGTATAGAATCATGTTGGGAACATCAGATACAGAATGGTTTTATATATCCTTAACATCATCAATTTAGATTCTAAACTAATTTTTTTTTTTTGAGAGAGATTTTTCATATAGGGCGTGTATGCTCACTGAAGAGACAGAGAGAGACAGAGAGACAGAAAGTGAGAAGTCACCCCACCCAGGACGGATGGCCATGCCACAATCCCTTCTTCTCCATTCTCCTCTCAGGATTCTGGGTATGCAAGCACATATACCCAGCATGAGTTCAAGTCCCTGGGTCTGGAACTTAAACCATGGTAGACCATGTGGGAGTCTAGCGATGTAACTATGACACCATCTGCTGGTCCCTGATAAAGTATATTTTTAATTATTTTTAGTTTCTGTTCAATCTGTATTTTTTTATAAGATAATAGCTACCAAATAATTAGCACTCACACATTATTTGTCCTGAATTCTATCTTAAGTTCCATGTATATATCATTTTATTTAATCCTCAAGACCCTAAGGCAGGCATTCATGTTATCCCTATGTCACAATGGAAGAAATGGAGTATTATAGTAACCTGCCACCCAGCTAGGCAGTGACCAAGCTTAGACTCAAGCATAGCTTGAAAAGAACAAAACACTGCTCCCGAACTACAGGTTCATTGGAGGTTTAAGACCAATGTGTGTGTGGGGCGGGTGGGGGGAACCATCAGCATAAAAATAAATAAATAAAAGAGAATTAAATAGCATAGAAAGTTGCCGAGACTGTCAACCTAAAAAGAAGGCTGAGGCATAATAAGTCAAATAAAAGTTTATTTGAGCCAGGGCATAGGACAAAGTCATCTGGTGGATCAGACTCTGATTCTGTATCTACACTCATGGAAATGGCAGCCAAGAAAGCTGGTTTATCCGACAAAGTAAAGGGCAAGAAGAGGGAAGGCTACAAACTGTTTGCTAGAGTTTGCGGTCCATTTAAAATAATGCAGGCAACTGATTGGCTATACCTTATTCTTTTCTGGGAAGAGATTTTATTTTATTTATTTATGTATTTATTTTTTTGCTATAGGATGCATAAGCTTGCTGGGAGAGAGAGAGAGAGAGAGAGAGAGGGAGAATGAGAGAGAGAAAGTGAGAAATCACCCCCAGGGGGAATGGCTGTGCCCAAATCTCTTCTCCTCCATTCTCTTTTTGGGATTTTAGGCATGCATGCACATGTGCCTAGCATGAGTTTCAAGCCACCGGGACTCAAATCACAGTTGACCATGTGGGAGTCCAGAGCCTCAACCACTACACCACTGCTGCCCCCCATATCTTATTCTTTACATTTTGAATTCAAGAACACTGGTATGAAGAAAGGGTCAGGGTCACATTATGTATCTATAATCCTTTGTAGCATCATAGTTTGTTTACTGTAAACTAAAACATGCCCTTTGGGGCAATAATCCTGGTGGGTATCATGCTTTCTGAGGCTTTTAAAATGTAAATGAACCTTGAATTTCAGACTGGTGTGAATTGCTTTTCTTTCACAACAGATTATTTTGTGAAACTATTGTTCTATAGGCACATACATATGTATATGTGCAGTGATTCTTGATGTAAAGTGCATTTCTCACTCTGGGTTGTAGCTTTAAAAATATGAGGGGCCGGCAGGTGGAGTGGTGGTTAAGGCACTGGATTCCCACATGGCCAACCGTGGTTTGAGTCCTGGACCTGGTGGCTTGCTTTCCCTCTCTCTCTTTCTCTCTCTCTTTCGCTCTCTGTATCTCTCTCTGGTCAAATTAAAAAAGTAATAATAAATTAAATAATTCTTTTTAAAAAACATGATACATAAACTATGCTGAAGTCAAAAGCAATAGCAATTTGATTCTGAAGGCTTGAACATTATAGCTTAATTATGAAAAGCTATGTAAAGTGATAATCCTGAGGTGGAAGACACATTTTAGACCAGAGATGAATATGAATGTTTTTTAAAATTCATGCTCAGAAGAAAAACACATTATAAGACTAATCTCCCATCTATCAGACTGATAGAACTTAACAACAAAACCGAACAGAGAGAACTCACAACAAAAAGTAACGTAAACACAAAATCTCATTTATTTTTGTTTGAAGCACAAAGGAGCTCACTCAGCACAATAACAATATGTAAATCACAAATATTCAGAACCCCATGAATACATACACGTATATTCTTAGGAGCAGCAATCAGAAGTTTAGCAACAGCATAAAGAGGTTTCCACTAAAGAATGCTTTCTGACAGGCTTTAGAGCAAATCACCATCGCTTAATAGTCGAGCTAAGAATAACATCTGTTAACCAAGTCACTTGAATCCCGTGGATTGGGAAAGCCATCTTGGAATTTACGTGTACTTTTATCACTGGCCTGTCCGACTTTTGCATTTCACTAAATTTGGACTCAGTCAACAAACTAGCCCCTCAATTCTCAATCTCGAATGCTCAGGGTTTGGAGAAGAAAAGGGAGGTTAAAGCCAGGTGTGAAAACCTGTACTGACCAAGGGAGGGTTTCCTCAGTATCCTATCATGTGGGCATTTCTTTCCACGTTTTTCCTTTAAGATATCATACAGTGTGAGGTCCATAGTCATACCTAAAGTGACTAGTAGATCTGAAATTGCAAACACCTTCTTTAAGATTTTAAAGAAAAAAGAAGACTTAAAAATTTATAACAATCCACCCAACTTAAAAATAATTGCAAGTCATTGCCCATGACACACTTCTCAGTCTACCTTTTAATGACTTAAGAACGCTCTTTTTTTAAAACATGTGAAAGTTTCTAGGATCATCATCAACTAAAAAATGGACAAGCATGAAAAGAGGTCCAATGAGGTTCTGGATATCCCCCACGTACAGCACAAGGTAGAACTGGTACAATGCGCCTGCCAGCTTGCCTTTAAAACTTCCCATATGTCTGATTCTGAGGTGAAAAGATTAAAAATAGGAAGCGTCTGGTAGGGAGTGAAGATTCAAAATACATTGCAAGATCTCACACCCATTGCGTTTCCTCCCTAAGATCTCAGCTGCAGCTGCCAAAAGGGATATTCAAGGGCATATTTCAAAATCTGCTAAGCATAATGGGGAGTGTTTCCTAACATTTCTTTCTCTTTAACCTGAAAAATTCTCACTGAAGTAAAAAAGGGAGATTCAAAGGGGTTTCATGCTCACAGCGATAACATAGAAAGAACTTCTCCTGGCAGGAAGGGAACATATTCAAAGATTATCTTCTTGGTTTCTAAAACCCTTGGCAGTTTAGTGAGAGAAGAGGCTGGGAGAATAAATGAGGAGGCTGAATTCTTGGTATCAGCTTTTGATGAGTAGGACGATCTTTACATCCTAATCTTTTATTTCCCATGTTTTCTCTCCTCTCTTTTGAAAATAAAATTCACCTTTGCTGATTAGCCTGCATTTGTGTTCCAGCTGTAAAAATATTTTGTAAGTTTATGATATCTGACACTCGCAGCTTTTCCACTTTTAATATGTATCCCATGGCAAATACCACGGAATGCCGGGCAAATGGTACAGGTCGGGGAGGAAGAGGCTGATGAGAAGTTTACATTCTTTCTTTCCTGTCAGAGAGCAAAGTATTCAAACACAAGCGACAAATAGGATTGGCTTGGAATAGTGCCTCTCCACAATTCAAGAAGTCAACCTACATTAGGCAAAGGCAACATTTCAAAGTGCAGAACATCTGGCCCCTTGTGTGGATGATGCCTGTAGCATTGAGAAAAGCATACGTAACATTCAGAAACACTACACTCGGTGTAACTACCTAACTAACACATTAGTTAGAAGCAGTGCAGAGAAATCCATCGAGGGACAGGCAAACACATTCTACATTATACTAGGAAAGATATTCAGGTCGGAATATACTATTAGGGCTAAGTTTAATGTCTGACACAATGGTTGTCTATGGCCATTCTTTCTGCTTTTGATGCTACACTTTATATTTACTGCACATGAATCCTAAATCTAAATGACACTGATGAGGAACATTAAAATGCACATCCTTAAGGAAGGTGAAAGTGTAAGATCTTACAAAGGCTGGAAACAGCCACTGCCTATACATTGGATCTTATTCATTCATCTAAATTCCTAAGCCTACTCATTTGGGTTAGACACCATGTAACCAACTTTCTTTGATAGGGGATAAGGTGGGATGGGGGAGAACACCTACCAGGATTACAGAGAAATGGGGAGAATTTGGTGGGGCATCTTGGCATGGCTCAGAAATACTGGAAATACAGACTGAGACTGGACATTAGATTTATCGAATTCTTAATATTTCACAAAACAAACTCTGTTGTTTGAAAGAAACAAAAGACCAAAACTTTGTTCCACCTTTAGGTGTAGTATACACAAAGTCAAATCTGAAAATGTTCCTACTGGGGGGAAAACTGGACAATTGCTGCTAAATTAGCATAAGTGTGTAAAAATAAAATTTATATTGCAGGAGGGTGAATTATATTCATAATTATGTAAACATAGAGTTAGTTATATTACATAAAGTTCTATACTATATGGTTAATATTAGGAGTCACATCTAAGCCCAAGGAATGAGTGTTATGATATACTAAGAAAATCTATTTCTTTTCCTTGTTTATAGTATTTGGAACTAAATAAGAAAAATATAGGATTTAAATAACATTCACATCAATATTTCTTAAAGATTTATCATATGATCACAATTTAGGTTAAATTCTGAATCAAACTATATTAGAACACTGTTTACTGTTTAATGTTCCTAGATGTCTAATACAGATTAAGTCCTATTAATATAAACATTAAGTGGGACATCTACCTATTTTCATTATCTTAAAATTCTAACATCCTAAAAATTACATAAGGAATTAAACATACAACCAGATAAAATTGGAGACTTTTCATATACCAGGTTTAAAGATTTTTTTTTTTTTTAGTAATATTTCCTTAATAGGATTTGTCCTTCACTTTAAAATGCTAGCAAATTGATATCTGAGTTGAGTAGGAAGTTTCCAACAACTATGGCACAGCATTGGAGAGAAGCGGCCATTATAATGGAACCCTTCTCATTAGCATCGACGGGCTCCCAGATGCCTAGGACCTGCCAAAATCTGTGGAGACTCAAACTGTCCAACAGTGGAGTATGGAATTTGTTTCTCTTCTAATAAAATGGAAGCAATTATAACATCACACAATTATAACTTCAGGTGATTTTCAAGTACACGAAAATACAACTATTTATGCCATGTAATTATAGGAATAATATTTCTAAGAGACTTTAAATCTTTAATATCCAACTTCTGTCAAGCACTTTGAAGCATAGAACTATACTAAGAAAGCGTGTGGCATTCAATTTCTGACATTCATCTCCAACTAAGGCAAAGCACAACAATAACACATCTCTGAAATGCAAATTCCGTTAAGTGCAAATTTCCAAAACACAAGGTCAGTCTAGAAACACATTTTAAAATTCAACAAGTTCTCTTTTTAAATTAGTATGCTCAGTATATAATTTTCAAACACAATCTAAAGTGATTTTCCAACATTTGTTCACAGTCTAACTTTTGCTCCCTCATAAAAATATACTCAATGGTCCATTTTCAGTTTCTTAATTTTTGCATGTATTACCTCAAAATAGCTAACCTTATAGGAATATCTTTTTTTCTCCACACTTCCAAATATGAAATAGAGTTTACTTAAATCTTATAGAACACCACCAGCAATAACATTCCCTTCTGTTTGAGCTTAAAGTAAATCGGAACAGCCCAAAAGGGAGATATTTTCACAAAATTATGAATTCTCCCAACAGAGTTGAGAATCAGCGCAACTTCCTTCAAACAATTTGTCAAGTGAATACTGTAACTAGACACAGAAAGAGATAGTCATCCCAAGAATAAGGTACTTTTTTTTTCCTTTCTAACTCCATCTGGGCACAAGAGAGTTGTGGAACCATATTATTCCAAGAGAACTTTGTAGATGCCCAAGGGTCTTACACTGAGCTGGAAAATGGAACCACCTGCTTTCCGCCCACATAAACTTCCTCAATATTTCGATCATCTCCTGAAAGAAAAATCAAGGAATCATTCAAAAATTGCTTTTGTGTCAATCATTATTTTAATTTGCCCTTGGGTGAGATTGTTTCTAACTTGAGCAGGAAAACATGACCAATAGAAGAAGCCATAGCTAATTTGAGGATTTGGGTCTGAATTCTGCACCAAAGCCAGAAATCACATGACAATGGGTCAACTCCCTACCCCTTATAGCTGTTCTTTCAGCTGAAGTGATTGTTTGCAATTTTAGTTCGATTTGAAAAAGGAATACTTATCTTTACACTGCAGAATTAAACTAAAGGTGGTGAGATGAACGGTCTACAGAAACAGAACTTCACAAATAACAACACGTGTCTCCCATCCACTCAGTACCGAGCTCATTGAATGGGCAGACTAGAAGCTTTTGCACTATTGATTGTTTCTCTCAGTGAATACGACTGAATGTGAGCACATACAAAGCATATATAGCAAGACTCTGCTATATGCTTATCACAAATACAACAAAGTAGGGCAGATGTGGGGTACAGAATAAGTGAAACAAGACTGGACATGAAGATCTTTTCCTCTTGGCCTTCCACTCCTCAGCTAAAGACTTAGAAATACATGTTCTAGCAAGTTGTATATATTTCAAATAATGCCTTTAAATATTGTACCATAAAATGACTTGATGATGAGGAGTGTTAATAATAATAATAAATCAAAGCAGATGATTTCACATAGGATTTAATATATAGTACAGTAAATACAGAGAGCCACACCCGAGAAAAAGATAAAGATTTTATTTAGCATAGAGACATCCATCTACCTACCTAGATAGAGGAACTTCTGGATAACAACCTAGAATAGAAAGAAGGTAATAATAAGAAAGCACATTTTATGCATTTAGAAAAATAAGTTAACGGCCAATATGCTTGGAAAAGTCAGAAATGTAAATTTATTTCTCAACAGCAAAATCAAATTTTATTAATTAAAAAGAAATGGACTATGCTAAAAGTAAAAGACAAAAAATATCAGTTCATAAGTGCTAAGTCATTGCCTGACAGTATATATACCTTTGGTAGCTTCAGAGAGGAAGTATTATATACATTAAAGAAATAAATTCAATAAAAAACTTTAATATTATTAAAGATGAATGAGACTCAGACATCTTCTCAGAAATTTACTGTTATTCGAGGGTAAAAGAACAAATAATATGAAAATAATGATGGGGTTAGGATACACTACCTCAAAATCCAAAGCAGGAAAGTCACTTTAATCTTCCTCTCACCCTGAAGCAGGTCATAAGACCCTCATGTGAGAGATGCCTTCCCCATACCCAGAGAAAGAGAACCTGGTCTTTGGAGAAAGGAACATCCTTATCTCTGAAGATGGAGTCACAGAGAAGACTCTGAACAAGCTGCCTTGCTAAATTCACCCCAGTGGATTACCATTAGGTCACACCCCCTAGACCAATCATATTTCTCCACAATTCTCTACTTTTCACCAAACCCAGAATAAAAACACTTAGGTTTTCCCATTTCATTGGGTTTCCCTTTTCTCTTAGAGGCTCTATGTTATGTAAAACTTACCTTAAATAAATTTGTGTGTTTTCATCTTGATAATCTGTTTTTTTTTTTGTTATAGGGTCTCAGCCTTATGCAAAGATATTTTTCTTCCCCCACAATAACAGATGGTATAAACTTCAAGTAATCCAGCATTTTTCTTTTTAAAATCCTCAAACATATTTACTATCACATTTACTCTCATAATTTAATCAACTTATAAGTGATAATATTTTTTTTAATTTTGCTATAGGGTGTGTGAACTGTCCAGGGGCCGTTGGGAGAGAGAAAGAGAAAGAGAAAGAGATAGGGAAAGAGAGAGAAAGTGAAAAGGCAACCCCCAAGGGAGAAGACCATGTCACAATCCCTTCTTCTCCATTCTCTTGGGATTTTGGGCATGCACACACATATGCCCAGAGTGTTTTTCAAGCCATCGTGTCTGGGACTCAAACCATGAGTCAGCCATGTGGGATCTAGCTACCTTACCAATCATGTCACTTAGCTGGCTCAGTAATAGTTATTTTTTATTTAAGAAAAACTCAGTATGTTAAAAAGAATCATTAATACAGTAAAGTGAGCTAGTGTACATTATACTGAGGAACACATTTTATAATAAGACCAAAACTTATTTTCTTATAAAATTAAGAAAATTAATATACTATAATGGTCCAGAGCCCAGCCCCTAATTGTCAGAAAGTCCTGGGTTTGAATCCAAACTCTGTCTACTACTGGCCATGAGTCTGTGAGGAAGTCACTTTACTTAAGCCCCACTGCCACCACAATGAACTTGGCAATAGTAATATGAGGGGTGTTCCAAAAGTTCTTGGATAATGCATAGTATGAATAAAACTCTGCATAGATTTCAAAAATGTTTTGCCCAAATAAACTAATAATTTAGTTATATTTTTTACATACATTTTTTTAGGTTTCTTCCTCTACCCCCCACCCCACCCAAAATAGGGTATGTGCACTCTACAGAGAGAGAGAGAGGAAAAGTGAGAAATCATCCCCCAGGGGGGATGGCCATGCTGCAATCTCTTCTCATCTATTCTACTCTTGGGATCTGGGTACACACATAAACCTGGTGTTATTTTCTTTCCCTCCCTCCCTCCCTCCCTCCCTTCCTTCCTTCCTTCCTTCCTTCCTTCCTTTTTAGAGATTTTTGCTATAGGATACATATGCTCACTAGAGAGACAGAGAGAGACAGAGAGATAGAAAGCGAAAAATCACCCTCTAGGGTGGATGGTCATGCCACAATCCCTTCTCCATTCTCCTTCTGGGATTTTTAGCATGCACATACACATGCCTGGCTTGAGTTTTAAGCCACTGGGTCCAGGACTCAAACAGTGGTTGACTATGTGAGAGTCCAGTGATGTAACCATTGTGCCATCTGCTGGTCCTGTTCTTTTCAAGCCACTGGGTCTAGGACTTGAACCATGTTTGGCCACATGGGAGTCCAGCACCTTAACCATCATATCACATGTTGGCCCCTTTCACACACTTTTTGAAGTCCCCTCATAACACCTACCTGTCTTAAGGTCTTTCTAATGATTAAACAAAATGATGTGTGAAAGTGCTTAATCTATGCCTATTAACACATAACAATTTCCATAAATATTAGCTATATCATGGTTACTTAGACAAAAAGATTCAAGTATAAAACACATTCAAAATATAAATATTCTGTTAATATTCCTGTCAGAAAATTTTAACAATTATCGTAGAGATCTAGCTACCTTCTAAGGTTCTCTTTCGTCCCATTTTAATATGTTTCCATTTCTACTTTCTTGTCTGCTGGGATTCTATTGTAACTTCATGAAATAAATGTCTTTGGTTAGCTTTCTTTTACTTACCTCAGAAATATCACCCACAAAATCTCCGTAAAACAGGTCAATGGGAGAGTCAGATGCTTTGGGGTTGATCAGGAGGGCATCAAATTCCTTGCCCACTTCAAAGTTTCCAATCTCACTATCCAGCCCCAGGGCTAGAAAGGGGGACAAGTGATAGACAGTCAGTGTTGCAAGTCATCAGACCATGCTGATGGCTGTTTACAAGAATCTGCTAAGTCACTAGAAAACAAATTAGTATCTTAATAGTGAGGCAGAAAAGTGGTCTCATTCCAATAGGTCACAAGACTTCTACATACACAAAGCAGAGACAGCACAAGAAAGAAAATCTGAGAATAAAAACAGTTTCCTTTTACCACTATGATCAGAATTCTGATCGCGTCTCTCTCTTTCAGCTCCATCAGTGCATTTCATAGCCCAGCTGGTCTAGGCTTTTCATTTATCTAAGAAACATGATGATTGACATAATACCTTTCTTCTCTTCCCCTTCTGCCCACCCCACAACACTCCACTTCTTGCCTTGCCTTTTTTGTTCCATGAAATAGTTTATATGATTTAGTTCAATGGCAGTGAAGTTAACATCAAAAAATAAAAATAATGATCTTTTTGTGTATTTGCTGATATAGGCAGATCCATCAGAAATTCCTTAGTTTAGGACCAGCAGGTGGTGTGGAGGTTAAGGCAGCTGAATCCCAATTCTGTGGTTTGAGTCCCAAACCCAGAGTCTTGAAATTCATGCTGGGCATGTCTGCATGAGTGTCCCAAATTCTGAGAGGATAATGGAGGAGAAAGGATTGCTGCATTTGTGGAGAGGGAGGAGGAAGTGGTGGTGAATTCTTATTCTCTCTGTCTCTCTCTGGCGAGCACATGCATCCAACAGCAAAAACTTAAAAAAAAAAAAAAAAATTCCTTAGTTTAGTCCTTTGAACAGGAAAAAACTCATTGGTCCCAATGCTTTTAAAAATCAGACCAATGTCTTTATAACCTTGAGGGTTTCCTGGCTGCCTGAGAAGAATGGTTTTCTAAAATAGAGCACAGGTCAATAATGTCTATTGACTTGGCCTATCTCACAGCCATAATTCATGTTCTACAATTGCTGGACATCATGAAAGATCATAGCTCATCTTTATGACTTAGTTTCAGAAGATGGGGAAGTTGTTTTTTCTGTTCAATGGAGATATTGAATTTAAATTTCCTTAAAGTCTGTAATCTATGCGTGGTGGATTCTCAGGTAACAAATGGAAGCTGCAAGAAAAGAAGGTTAGCCAGAGTGCAGCATTGTTTATTTCCGTTTCTACACATTTGTTGCATTCCGTTACTGTCACAATATGGTCCTACGTGAAAATATTGATTATACCTTGTTGGAAATTTCTGACACATTACACATATTTCTATGTGTCAGCATCCAGAAGTGTTGAAAATGCTCTAAGCACCACTTTTAAAAACTTTACTTGTTCTTAAAAGATTATATAAAGGGCAACTCTTTTATTCTCAGAAAAGAAAGGTTTTTTAGCTAAAGAACTCTCATAACAAGACAAGGGTATGAAACAATTAGAAATGTTAAAAGCAGTTAGGTGACTTCTACTAATTGGGTGGGGAAGGACTAAATGTAATAGAAAATCACTGGAATTCTCTCCTCCTTCACTGATCTCACTCGATTTCTTTTGATTCTTGACAAAAAAGTATGACAAGTGTGAGGTTTTAATAACTAAATTTAACACACAATTGTTAATATGTTTAATAGGCCAGATAACCAAGTACACTTGCCAGTGTCCAGTGTCCAGGCAAATATGGTGTTCTAAATAAACTAACTGGTTTTTCATTAGAACCTGGAAAGTTCAGAAATGAACTAACCAAGAAAAAAAAAAAAAAAAGCTTTCACCTAATTTGTAAATTGATGTAAATTCAGATTGTTGCAGATGGGCCCAGCTGGACTAATAAGTGACTCAAATGCATTTCAGGAAATGCAGTTTTGCTGCCTTTGGAGCATTAGTGAAGATGATTTATACATATCTTAATCTTCTGCAGATTAAACATGAAGGCCTTGGCAAAGTAGGACAAATGACATGTTTTAAATGAGGACCCATTCATCTCATTTCACCCAGTCGACAGTCAAGACACAAGCTAAGGAGAAGAAATTCCGTAACAGTGAGCCTGGTGACCCAGAAAACAGATTTAAAAGCTACATAGCAAGGTAGAAATAATTTCGTAGGCACCCATGCTGGCTTGATCAGAAACAGGATCCTGATGAAGCAACTCACAGAAAGCCTAGAATAAAAAGAGTACTATTTAAATACAACTCATTTGCACCATGAAAATGGATGGTAAAACTACTACTTGAACTCTAACTCAGATGTGCAGATAGAGGGGTGATGTGGGTGAAAAGGTTTCAGACTCATGTAAAAACTGGGTGATTTGAAACTTGGAATTTTAGAAAGTAAAATCATAAGACTAAGGGAAATGTAAAAACATAATCTCTACTTGCTCTACTAGGATTTTTTTTTTTTATATGTCCTCTATGATTTTATCATAACCTAGAACACTCAAAGAATTTGGGAAGCAAGTGCCTCTTCCCAGGATACTTAGCCTCAATCATCTTCCATTTCTAAGACCCAGGGTATCTATCATAAATTATATATTTTATATTTATATATTTATAAATATATTATGTATATTTATATATTTACTTACCTATATAAATATATAAGTATATATAAATATATATATTCATATAAATAATATAAAATATTACATATTTATCTATCTATGTCTATATTCTCATTGACCAGTAGCTATCTATGATTTCATGCTATTTTCATTATCATCCATTCAGGTTACACTATTAATCTAAAGTGACTTAATACAATTATCAATTTCTATTTATTCCATAAAAATAGTTATAAGAGGGAACCAGCAGTTAGCGTAATGGCTATGTCGCTGGATTCCCACGTAGTCGACCGCGGTTCGCATCCCGGATCCGGTGACTTAAAACTCACACCGGGTGCGTTTGCGTGCGTGCCCAAGATCCCGAGAGGAGAATGGAGGAGAAGGGATTGTGGCGTGACCATCCCCCCTGGGGGGTGATTTCTCGCTTTCTGTCTCTATGTCTCTCTCTGTCTGTCTGGCGAGCGCACGTGCCCTATAGCAAAAATCTCTCCAAAAAAAGAAAAAATAGTTATAAGAGAGAACTGAGAAAAGCTGATGAATAATATTTCCATAAAAACCAACAGTTTTACATCTCTTTCTCTTTCTATCTCTTATTTATTTATTTTTTATTTTTTTTGCTATAGAGCTTGTAAACTTACTGGAGAGAGACAGAGACAGAGAGAAAGAGGAGAGAGAGGGGAATGTGAGAACTCATTCACCTGGGAAGTTGGCCATGATACAATCCCTTCTCCATTCTCCACTCAGGATTTTGGGCGTGCACACCCATATGCCTGGCGTGATTTTCAATCCACTTGCTCCTTGACTTGAACTGTGGAATTGACTATGTGGGGTTCAGCTAACTTTAACCTCCATACTACCTGCTGGGCCCTATATCTTTCTCTTTTTAAAGTGACTTGAGTAATTGATACATTTTTTAAAAGAATTATTTGATTTAACTTTATTTATTTATTTACTTATTTTTCAATTTGACCAAAGAGAGACAGAGTGAGAGAAAGAGAGAGAGGAAAAGTGAGGAAGCAAGCTGTCAGGTCTGGGACTCAAACCGCAGTCAGCCATGTGGGAGTCCAGCGCCCTTAACCACTACGCCACATGCTGGCCCCGAGTAATTCATACTTAAATATATAAACTAAACACATGGTCTGGGCAGGGGTTTATTCAGGAACAAACCATAGTGAGGGCAAAAGGTAAGAATATCTTTCTGTTCAAGCTTTCCTTCTAATAACTTGTGAATTCTCTCTACCCTGGCATTAGATTTTCTGGATTCAAGTCATAACACACTGTAACTTGACAGCTGTATAGATCTCACTCTTGTCGCTTGTTTGTAAAGTGAAATCAATAACAGTGGTTGTGAAGATTAAATAATGACATAGATAAATGTGTTGTCTAGTGTCTATCACATGGTAAGAGCGCAGTAAGTCTTGACTATTATGTTATCATTCAGGCCAATAGAGAACATATACTTGACTCAATAGAAGAATAGATTTATTTTTAAAAATAATATAAATATCTATCAATTTGTTAATATAATAATTATGTATCAGACAATTATTCTGCCAAAGACAGTGAATTTATTGAAAGCATGATTCCTCCACCACATTCCAAAACTTAACCTTCACTGGCTAAGTTTTGTTATGTGAGATGCAATAGTCCCGAATGTTGGTTTCCACTGATAACACTATTATGCACCTTCATACTGCAATCCCCAGATCGGCAGGTCTTACATTGTTTGGGAGATAAATAAAGTAATCATTACCTTGGCTTCCTCCAAGAGTAGCTAGTCTGAAGACGTCTTTGAGGGTGAGGCTTTTCTCATTTACCTTATTAATTAAAAGGATATTGGAAACCATCACTGCTCTTCTGATTGCATCAAGCATGGAAGATGAATAACCACCAGCCACATCTAGGATAAGCAAAATGAAGCCAAAATAGTAACCTTATGGGAATACATGAAATAACAGGTATATAAGGTTGTTTT
This sequence comes from Tupaia tana, assembly GCA_026018925.1. Taxonomy (NCBI): domain Eukaryota; kingdom Metazoa; phylum Chordata; class Mammalia; order Scandentia; family Tupaiidae; genus Tupaia; species Tupaia tana. The sequence goes on from JAKSZU010000013.1 coordinate 29,150,342, forward strand.
CAGTGACAGACATTTTGTCTTCCCTCTATTTACAGAAAAGCTCTGATCTATAAACATCAGACAGCCACAAGCTAACATTTAAAGAAATACAAAACCTGTAGTTAGTATGAAATGTATACCTATATTAGTTTTCTAGGACTGCTACAATAAATCACCATAGATATTCTGGCTTAAAAAAGAAGAAAATTTTCTCTCAGAGTTTTAGAGGTCAAAAGTTGGAAGTCAAAGTGTTGACAGGGCTACGGTCCCTACAAAAGCTTCCTCCAGCTTCCGGTGGCTCCTAGAGTTCCTTGGCCAGTCTCTACCTCCATCTTCATATAGCCTCTTTCCTCTGTGTTTTCATGTATCTCTGTATCTCTCCTTTTCTGACTTTTATGAGGATAGGGGTCACTGGGTACAGGACTCACATAGTTTCAGAATGATCCCACCTTGAGATCCTTACCTTACACTTACAAAGACCTTTATTCCAAATAAGGTCACACATACAGGTTCCAGGAAATATCTTTTGGGAGACCATAAGTAAACCCCTATAATACCCAAATGGTTATTAAAGTGAAGAAAAGAAATTCTTTTCTCTGGCTCTTGCCTGAATTTCCACCCAAATGGTTTAAATATGTCTATATAGTAATAAAGGTAATCTAGATAGCATTAAGTATTATTTTAAATAAACTCAGTTCTATACTCTACAAACTTGTTTTAGCTATTTTAATTCAAACGAGAACTTTGGGGGAATGAAAAAGGCACTTTTTATGATGATTTTTCAGGAAAAACCTTAAGACTGAACTTACACATTTTGAGAAATTAGTATAGCCAATGAGCTATGCTGATGTTTTATTTTATGTTGGTTGGCATAGTTAAATGAGATTTCTAGTGATTTAAATGAAGTCTCTCACCCTAATTAAAATAAAGTACTACCTCTGATAAGAACAAATGTAGAACTTATAAATGAATTTGCATAAATAAATGTCAAGTAAGTTAGCATATTTTTATTAGAGGAAAATGCATGTGGATTTAATAAAATATACTTCACATACTAAGGGTTCCTTTTGTCATTTTTACGTGGACATATATAATTGTTAGTGCAATGATCTAAGGTAATGGCATACTAACAGTAATTCTAGGTTACAGCTCAGTTTTGTGTTCAACTGTCTAACATGTCTTTAGGTAAGTTTGCATGTTTTGTTTCCTTTTTAGAAAATGCTTTTCTTTAGCCAGAACAGAATTGCCAGAGAATCATCCAATTTTCTGAAAAATTTTATGACATCTCTATTATTAACCCCTGGTAAATATACAGTAACCTTCATTACACCTTCATTTTTAAAGTAGCATCAAACTAAGAAAACAAATACAATTTAGGAATGAAGCACATTAAACTTTGAAATATTTTGTCACTGATTTATTCATTGCTAAAAAAAAAGAAAAGCCAGAATAAAAATTTTATCACTACATGGTATGAAAACAGGTAGACACTATATATATTTAATAATCTGTAAAAAATGACAGGAAGTCAACATAGAGAAACAAAAGCAATACAATCAGAGTGAGGTGAAAATAGATTTAAATACTTGCATTTACTTTTGTTTTTAAATGCTTTTATAAAGTATCACAAAAAGTTGTATTTTCCTAAATTCCTAATCAAAATTATAGGGTATAATATAGAAAGAATACACACAGAAAAAAAACAAGGCTAGATTAGGAAATGATAAACAATTCACTGGGAGGGAAAAAACTGAGATTCCTTATGCTGTTGATTTAATCATCCTGGTTGCCAACGTTATGTTAATAGAACACCTCCAACAAAGGAGCAAACTACTATCAGAGAATAAACTAAGGGTCACATAAATCACTATGTTTAAGTCTGGACCATTTGTGTAATAGGAAAAAAAAAAAAAAAAAAAAAAAGAGTCAAGCTTTTCTTCCAGGGATTTCCAATAAGAGTAACTTGCTGCCCTGCTGGGAGAGTTTAGTGGTTTCCCTTGTCAACTACAACATATGTAATGTAGGTGGAATTCCTATTTTATCAAATAACAAGAAGCAGTGTGGTAGAAAGAGAATAATGACATCCACATTTTACAGACCTAGTTTTAAACTATGGATGTGGAATTTATTTATTTATTTGCTGTATTGACTTTTTGTTAACTACTTAGTATCATTAAGCCTCAATTTTATCAGAAATAATATCACTATCTTAACAGTTGCTGAGAAATTTCAATTGCATAGCCCAAGTGCTGGAGGATAAGGACCAAAAGGTGAAACTGTGCAGAGGAGGGAAGAAAGTGGAAGCGTTTTCTCTGAAAATCTTCTTTGCCACTTCTTTCCCCCAATTGTCATCATAATAAAGATAATTGCTGTCAGAGTCAACATAAGGACACTATTGTTTATAAAAAACAACCTCAAGAAACCATAGCAGAGTGAAAACTTGAGCCAGAGGACAACGGAAAGACAATAGGAAATTATTTCATATCTGTGTGTATCATTTCTTTTTTTTATTTAAAATTTTTTTTTTGCTATCAGCATATATGATCACTAGAGAGACAGAGAGAAATGGAGAGAGAGAAAGTGAGAAATCACCCCCTGGGGAAATGGACATTGTAATCCCTTCTCCTCCATTCTCTTCTTGGGATTTTGGGCCCATGCACACAGGTCCAACGTGAGTTTCAAGACACTGGGTCTGGGACTCAAACCATGGTTGGCCTGGTGGGAGTCCAGCACCTTAACCAGTATGCCACCAGCTGGTGTTCTGTGTTCATTTCTTATGCATTCATTCATTTAGTCAATAATAATTTACTGAGTTATCTCTATGTGCTTGATTATTTCAAGCATTATAAACATGATTTATGTGCTCCCCATACAAGCTAATTATTTAGTGGAGAAGAAAGAGTAGAGACATAAACAAACAGATTAATGTTAAATTGTATTCAGTTTAGTGAGAGGGAAATGGGGGGCTCATTTTGATAGTATGGTCAGGGAGGACCTCTCAAGGACATGACATTTAAAATAAGGCAGGAACGAGAGCTCGGCCACATAAAAACAGGCATAAAGGCTTTCCAGACAGAGGAACAGGATGCACAAAGGTCTTCTGAGAGTAAGGAGTATGAATCATAGAGGGGATTAGAAGCCAGGGTTGGGAAGACGAGAGTAGTGTGAGACAAGGGTTGGTAAATGGATGGGAGCCGAATCACACAGAGGCTTGTGGGCCTCGTAAGGAGACTTTCACATTTGGAATCTCACTGAAGGGTGGTGAGTACAAGGGGGTGAAATAATCACATTTTTCTATTGTGACTTTTTAAAAAGAGAAGAATAGATTAGAAGGGTCCAGAGTAGGTATGAGACCCATCAGGAAGCCCGAGCAACAGTTCAGGCAAAAAAACTATTTTGGCTTGCATCAAGTGGTGGTGGCTGATGTGGGAAAAATTCAGGAGACAAAGGAGCATAAAATTTGACATTGTGCTGGCTTTGACATGGGGAAGAGGTAAGGGAGAAGACAGTCCCAAGGAATGGTCAAATTTCTAGTTTGAGAAACTGAATTCTCTGGGAACCAGCAGATGGTGTAATGGTTACATCAGTGTACTCCCACATAGTTGACTGCAGTTCAAGTCCTGGACCCAGTGGCTTGAAACTCACACTGGGCACATATGCGTGTGTGCCCAAAATCTAGAGAGGAGAATGGAAAAGAAGGAATTTCAGCATGACCATCTCCCCTGGGGGATGGTTTCTCACTTTCTATCTCTCTCTCAGTCTCTCCTGTGAGCACCCATACCCTATAGCAAAAAAAAAAAAAAAAAAAAAAAAAAAAAACAGAGAGAGAGAGCGAAAGAAACAGAATTTTCTGAAAAGGAGAACTATTTAAGAGAACTGAACTTAAATTTTTTGGAGGTATAATGACATTTGGGGGTTCCTTCAGGAGAAGTCTAAGAGGAGATAGAATGAAAACAGCCCAAAATAGAAGTTTGGAATTCAAGAGACTACGGGTTGTATACAAAAATCAGTGAGACATCTGCATAGATGTAGTCATATGAGGTCATGGTTGTGGCTAATGTTACCTAAGAAGAAAGTATAGAGTGAAATGAAGAGAATACCTAAGACTGAACCTTGAAGAAAGATTTTGAATGGCCAGGAAGAAGAAAATGGGTCTTCAGAGAAGAAAAAGAAGGACTGGCAAAAGAAGAAGAGAAATCAGTCAAAGTTGCTTTTTTTAATCCAATACTATGATATCATTCAGACAAAGAGGATAGTCACCCATGACGGACAGCACTGAGAAGCCCAGTGCAATAAGAACAAAATGGCGTCCTTCACGTTTGGCAGCAAAGAGCACAGTGGTGAGAGCATGGAGAGAAAGGACAAAGATAGCTGTCATGGAGAGTAGGCATGAATCTAGACAGAAGTATTAATAGATGAAGGAATGCAAGCATGCCTAAAAAGCTGTGACAGTGTGAGTACCCACTTATTGGAGAAGTTTTTTCAAGAAGGGAAGCGGAGAGGTGGCCCAAGAGACAGAGGGAGATGTCTGATTAAGACAGAGGTCTTGTTTCATTGCTTAAAAGATTGGATGATACTAAAGATGTTTGAGTGCTGGTAGAGGTGATCCAGTAGGAAGGAAACAGTAGTGATATAGGATAGTCAGTAGCCAAAATAATTCATTTATAGAGGTACTAGGAAAGGAAGAGAATACACAACACACCTTAGGATATTTTAGGACATTTGTCCTTGACTAGAGAATGGATTTTTCTCTTACTGTTGGGTATTTATTACTGTTATTATCTTGTCTTTCTATAGCAAGAGAAAGAAGACAAACTGTTAGCAGATACAAAAATATGTGTAAATTTTGGGCCAGGAAATTGAGAGAAGAATTTCTACTTCTATTTTATTTCCTTAATGACTTATGAGAAGAAGCCATCAGCTAGAAGTGAGGAGGTATGAGTTGGCATACAAAGTTTAAGAAGAAGTAAAAAAATTCTGACTTGGAGTTAGGGACATATACTTATTACAGAAACACAATTGTCTTTATAGCCAGTACTGGGGGGCTATTTGGAATTTTCAGGCAAAATTTTAAATAAAATCTTACTAGAAGATTTTCTGCAACAACTTCCAGATGTTCATCTGCAGGCACTGGGAAGAAGAGTAGAGATAATCAAGGCTTAGGTTTTGCAAAATGAATACAAAGAAAATGAGAGAGATGTGAGAAGCCAGAATGTTTTCAATGGAATCATTATTATAATGTACTCTGGCATCTAAGATGGGCACATTAGAAAAAGATTAATGGATTTTGAGAAAGCACAGGATCACTGGCTTGGAGTCTACAGGAGATCAAAGAACCGTTGCTTTGGGAGTAATGAGACAAGTAAGTTAGGATAGGGAATAGTCGCTGAAAAGTTAGACACTAGGATCCATTTATGGTGTTTGTTTTAATACATTTATAGGATTGTTTATGTAAACTTGTTCTATACTTTCACATTTTTTCTGCAGATTATAGTTTTTTGGTTATTTAATGTTTTCTTTATTTATATATTCTTAAAATTTTAGATGATGGGTTTTCTACAAGTAGTTATTTTTAATATTTTTATATTGCAAAGTGAAATTCAGTATGAAATTTTCTGTTTTTCTGAGACAAGGAGTTTTATGCACTTATAAGGTTGTTCCTACTTGCCAAATAAATCTTTATTCTCAACCTAACATGTAAGTCACAATCTCTTGGATTTTGTTAACAAAAACAGAAAAAAGGGGAATTATTTCAAAAATAAGTAGCATGTATTCAGTTTCTAGAAACCTCTTTCTACTTTGACGAAACCCCTTCCTGATTTATGTGGCCATTCTGATCATTCTTTTTTTTTTTTTGGAGAGGTTTTTGCTACAGGGCACATGTGTTTGCCAGAAAGACAGAGAGAGATAGAGAGACAGAAAGCAAGAAATCACCCCCCAGGGGGATGGCCACGTGCAATCCCTTCTCCTCCATTCTCCTCTCGGGCATGCACACACACATGCCCGGCGTGAGTTTAAGCCACTGGGTCCAGGACTCAAACTGTGGTCGGCTACATGGGAGTCCAGCGACATAGCCGTTATGCTAACTGCTGGTCCCGTGATCATTCTATTTTTAAAAACAATATTATATAATATTGTACTTATTTGCTCTTAAGATATATTTTTGACCTTTGCTTTCATTTTTAATTTATTTTTTTTGCAACTCTTTTATCGTATTTCTATTCTAGCTGATTTTAGTTTTCCCTGACAGCCTTTTGTACCCTTATTCCTTCTCTATAGAATGGCCCCTTATTTTGCCTCATCACTCACTGGTTGCGATGTTTCCAATTACATATATCTTTAATATTCTTTCACAAAATTTCAAGTAATTTTTCCAAAGGCTTCATAGATGATTATTGTCCAAGCTTCCATGCATTTGAGAATCTTGTTGCATTTACACACAATGGAGAATTTGGCTAGATAGAATATTCTTGATTAGCGATTCCTTTGTCTCTGAACCCTTTCTTGCCTTTTGGTATTTTTTGTGCAAATACAAACAGGAAAAAAAACTGCTTTTTAGTTATTTTGTAGGTAACTGTCAATTTTACAATTTTTTTCCTTGTAATTAAAATACTGTACCAGAAGATTCCTCCGTGGCTCGTGACAACTAGTGATTTCAGGGAAAAAAGAGAAATTAAGATTTTTCTATGGATAATTCAGCCTCCAGTCCACAAACTCAAGTGGAGAGGCAAGGGGCAGGCCTTCAGAAGAAGATTCCTCCATGGCTCCTGAGAACTAGTGAGTTCAGGAAAAAAAGAGAAATGAAGGCTTTCTTCTGATAAGTCAGCCTCCAGCCCACAAACTTGAGTGGTAGGGAGCCCCTCTATTTTTTTTAACTTTTTTTGGTTGTTTTTTCTTTTTTTTCCTTCTTTTTCTCTCTGTTTCTTTGTTGTTGTTATTGTTGTTGTTGTTTTCTCTCTCTCTGTGTTTTCTTTTTCTTTTATCTCATCACTCTGGTCCTCAATCTCCACTCACTATGTCTCTAGACAGATCTAAGAGAACCATAGCCAAACATCCGAATACTATTAGGGTTACTGTACCTCAATATCCACTGAATCTTCTACACAAAGGGATAAAAACAGAACAGCAAAGAGATTCCAGATCACCTCCTTCTGCATGCTCCTGAATTCTCAGATTAAACTTCAAGAATCAGGAAGAAACACAACATCCATCAGATGACTAGAAATCACCACAGGGCCACAAGAAATATGGGAAAGCAAGAAAATACCTCTCCTCCAAGGGAAAAGAATAACTCCTCTTCATCCACAGACAGTTCAATGGAAATCATGGAAATGTCTGATAAAGAATTTAGAATATTTATAATGGTGTAGCTAACAGAGATGAAGAGAAGAGAGACAATGAACTGTGAAAGAGGCAGGAAAAAGGAGCTGATGAGTTCCAGGAAGTGAGGAAATTCTTTTAAGATATAAAAGAGTAACTACACACTTTAAAAAATAATCAAATGGACCTGTTAGAGATGAAGGCTATAATACAGGAAGTCAAAATCTCCCTTGAAAGTATTAAAAGCAGACTAGATCATACAGAAAATCAAATCTCAGACATAGAAGAGAAAATTGCTGGCCTAGAAAAATTCACCACAAAGACTGAGAAAATTGCCCCCCAAAATAAGAATAATCTATGAGAAATACTAGATACCATCAAATGTCCAAACATCCAGATCATTGATATCCCAGAAGGTGAAGAGACTCAGAAGGGCATTGATAATCTATTCCATGAAATCCTGCAAGAAAACATTCCAAACCTAGAGAGGCACTCAAAGACCCAGTCCCAAGAAATACAAAGGACCCCAAATAGAATCAACCCAAGAAGATCTTCTCCAAGACACATTATAGCCAGATTGACCAAAACCACAAACAAAGACAAGATACTAAGACTGGCAAGAGAAAAAGGGCAAGTTACCTACAAAGGATATTCCATCAGACTAACAGCAGACCTCTTATCAGAAACAATGCAAGCAAGGAAAGAATGGAAAAATATATTCAAAGTGCTAAGGGAGAAGCCATTTCAACCAAGAATACTGTACCTGGCAAGATTATCCTTCATATGGGAAGAAAAGACAAGAATATTCTCAGATAAACAAAACCTGAAAGAATTTACCAACACCAGACCAGATCTCTAAGAAGTTCTCAACTGAGTGTTATACCAGGAAAATTAAATGTAGACACACAGAAATAAGAATTCAAAAACTAAGAAAATGGCCAACTCAATCATAGGGACAAGTCTGGAGTTGAATATTATATCCTAGAATTTAATCGGGAAGATCGAACCACAACAGAAGATAGATTAAGTACTTGAGACTGAACTGGTGAAATAGATATTTATGACTTTTGACTAAAACATTGCTGATTTTCTTCTAGGCTTTTGTGTCCGGTTTTAAGGATTTTTGTCCTGTCTTGAGCTGCCGATAGGTTCATGTACCTACTATTTGAACAGAATCCTAACCTGTTTCCTGGCTTTAAGTTTTAAGCAAAGTTCCTTAGCATTTCTTTGATTTATTAAAGTTAAAACTGCTTTTCTTGAAATTATCAGAACTTGCAATTGAAAGTAATTAGATTATTTAAGAAATTGTGTGATCAATCAAATGTGAGGGGAAAAGGAATGGAAGACAACGGTAGACACCAGAGATAATGTGAGAAGGGGGTGAGAAAGGGCAGAGGGTCAGAAATAGGGGTAAAATATATATATCATATATATATAACATATATATATGATATATATATATGAGCTAGAAATGGAAAATTATTGACAATAACATGCATGATAAGCCACTATGCAGTATATTCTTGATGGGAAATCACATTTTGTATGCTGTGATGATGCTTAGGGAATAAATGTAAATTAATTTTTTAAAATGTTTCAGAAATTAATTAATTAATTAATTTAATTAAATAAAATACTATGTTACGACATGTTTAGTTACAACTTAGCATGGAACAGAACAAGCACATTCAGCACAGTTTTTTCTTAAGTTCAGAAAATACGTTTACCCTTCAAATCCCTGACTATGGCTCCTGTTCCATTTGTACTATGGCCTCCAAGAGGAAAACCCCGTGTGGTGAGTCTCTCTATTCTGCCCATCACACGGTTCATCCTGAAACACCCTCTTGTGATCTTTGGTCAACTTTCTTCTCCACATCACTGTTTTAATTTTTTTGCAACAATGATTCTACTTTTTATAGCTTCCTACATGTTTTTTTTTTTTTTAAAAGGTTTTTATTTCATTTTATTTGTTATTATTACTTATCTTTTAATTTGACCAGAGGTAGATTTAGAGAGAAAGTGACAAAACAAGCTGCCAGGTCAGGGACTTGAACCATGGTTGACCATGTGGGAGTCCCGCACCCCAACCACCACACCACCTGGTTTGTTAAAAAACAACTTTCCAATTTCAAAAAAACTGAATTTTAAAGAGAATGTTCAAAATATTTGTTGTAATTTTGTTTGTGACTCTGTAACAACAGAGACAGTATGGCTTTAAATATTTTTGAGAAAATATTTCTATGTTGACTACTCAAACTGTTGAAAAGCAAATGTCCAGCACACAAGTCACACATAAACCTTCTCAATTCAGCCCTGCCTACCAAGTATTCTATGATATACAATCTGCTAGCGAAGATCAGTCTCTTTTTCTTCCTTCAAAGTCTTCCTCAAGATAATCCTTTGGTAGTGGTTGCTCTTTTGTAATCTCTACTAATTATAATGCTGGACTGGAAAAGTCCAGGTTATTTTATGGTACTAATTCTTTCATATAGCTTCTCTAATATTCTCTGCCATATAAAACTGTTTCTGGTGCCAGGCCATTTTTCCAAGAGCATCTGTTGGCTTACTTGAGATCTACCTTAGTTCCATAGTCTTCTGATTAATCTTCAGATATGACATTCCAGTCAAAGCCATATCCAATAATGAGTATTTCCAATTTCTGATTCAATACAACAGGAATTATTGAACTTATTCAGATAACCCTTCTGCCACAAAGTAAGACTACTCCCAAATATTTCCCAATTCCAGAGGGGTCAGGAAGGAAGAAAAGTTTATATTTCCATTTAAAGAAACAAATAAACAAGAAGAAAAACTATTTTAACAAATTGCTGAACCTATCAGCAACTCAAAACAAAATCTTTAAATTGGGAAAACAAAGCATAGTAAAAAAAATCAGTAATGTTTTACTCAAAAGTCACAAAATTCTATTTCACCAGTTCAGTTTTATGTTCAATCTCTCTTCTGTTGAATTTGCAGTGTTAATTGTGGTCTGATCTTTCCATTTAAATCCTAGAAGTTAACCTTCAACATTATTATTGATATTGCTTGTCCCTAGCATTAAGTTGATCATTTTCTTGGCTTCTTTTTGTTCTCTTCTTTCTGTATGTGTGTCTTTAGTTTTCCTGGTAGAGCACTCCTTTCAGAACATCTTGAAGAGTGGGTCTGTTATTGGTAAATTCTTTCAGGTCTTTTTTTTTTTTTTTTTTTTTTTTGAGAGGTTTTTGCTACAGGGCGCGTGCACTCGCCAGACAGACAGAGAGAGACAGAGAGACAGAAAGCTAGAAATCACCCCCCAGGGGGGATGGCCACATCACAATCCCTTCTCCTCCATTCTCCTCTCGGGATCTTGGGCACGCACGCACACGTGCCCGACGTGAGTTTAAGCCACCGGGTCCGAGACTCGAACTGCGGTCGACTATGTGGGAGTCCAGCGACATGGCCATTACACTAACTGCTGGTCCCACAGGTCTTTTTTATCTGAGAATGTTTTTATCCTTTCTTTCCATATGAAAGATAATCTTGCAGGGTATAACATTCTTGGTTGAAACTGTTTTTCACTTAACACTTTGAATATATTTTCCCATTCTTTCCTTACTCACATTGTGTTTGATGAGAGGTCTGATGTTAGCCTGATGAGATAACCTTTATAAGCAACCTGATGTTTTTCTCTTGCCAATTTTAGTATCTTGTCTTTATGGATTTTGCCAAACTGGCTATCATGTGCCTTGAAGATCTTCTTAGGTCAATTCTATGCTGGGTCTGGATATTTGAATGCCTCTCTAGATTTCATCCAAGATTTCATGGACTAGATCATCAGTGCCCTTATTAGTTTCTTCACATTCTGAGATCCGATTATCTGGATGTTTGGGCGCTTATGGTGTCTAGTATTTCTCATCGTATTTTCATCTTTTTTTTTTTTTTGGTTATTTTCTGAGGTTTGTTATTGTTATTGTTGTTGTTTTAAGATCAGTGGTTTTGCCTTCAACATCCGCGATTTGATCTTCTGCATAGACTAATCTGCTTTTAATACTTTCAAGGGAGGTTTTGAGTTCCTGAGTTGAAGCCTTCATCTCTAATAGTTCCATTTGATTCTTTTTAAAGTGTATTTCCTCTTTCAGATGATGTAAGAACTTCCTGACCTCCTGGAACTTGTTATCTCTTTTCTCCTGCATCTTCTGGAGTTCATCATCTCTCAGTTCTTGTTTAGTTTTGTCACTATGAATATTCCAAATTATCTGTAGGACATTTCCATGAGTTCTACTGTACTGTCTATGGATGATGAGGGGTTATTCTTTTCCCTTAGGGGAGAGACATTTTCTTGGTTTTTCATATTTTCTGTGCCTCTGCGGTGGTTTCTGGTCATTCTGTGACAAAAATCTCTCCTCTACTGTGCCTTGTCTGAGTATTTCACGAGTCTAGAAGATGGAGTTTAGGGCATAGCTTCCCTGAACACGCCAGGACACACCTCAGCTTTAAAATGGCTTCTTGTCTGAGTATTTCAGATGTCTCTATTTACTATATTGTTGAACAATATTCAGTTGAATGAACAGACTACAGTTTGTTCACTCAATTTATCCATTGATGGATATTAATTATGTTTTTATTTTTTATTACAAATGAAGCCACTACACACACTTGAATATAAGATTTTATGTAAAAACATGTAAAATACCATTAGTAAATACTAAGATTTGAATCATTGAATTACATGGGAAGTGTATATTTAAGTTTTGAAAAAAAAAAAACTGTCAAAATGTTTTCCAAATCCATTGCATTTTGTAATTTTCCTACTAGCAACTATATGATTTTCCCACAATATTGATAGTTCTCATTGCATCTATTATTTTGGCCATTCTAAGAGGTGGGTGATGGTCTTCTTCCATTTTTAAAATTTCTGTTTCCACCACAACTTGTGGTATTTTTGTGATCTTATTACAAAGATGATGGCAGTTTTCTGAAATTTTCTTTAGTATCTTGAGGTAAATCATTTTCTGATGTTTGCTCACTCAAATGTGATACCACATTTTCTTTCTTTACAATATTTTTTGTTAAGCTTTATGTGGGTTTCTCCTACCTAATACTTGAGCAAATCAAGATCTGCCTACACTTACTATAGACAATGTGGACAACTGCTCTTGGACTTGACCTTTCTACACTTCTATGGATAGAATGAATGAAATTTTCATGGACCTTGGTATGAGGTTAAAGAACCTTCTAAGTACAACTGAGGGGCAAATTGCAACCTACGAGTCATGTTTTGGAGAGACTGGAGCAGAGGGTGTTGATTCCAACAGAAACTTTGTAAAAATAAAACAGCTCTCTCCTAGTTATTAGCAGACACCTCATATTTAATCAAATATTTTGTTAATATAATATACCAACTTTGTTCTTTCCTTTTTATTTTTTACTTGCTTGTTTTAATTTTTTTCTATAGGATACATGCACTCACTAGAGAGAGACAGGGAAAGTGAGATATCCCATACAACCCCTACACCTCCTACCCCCTGAGGGTATGGCCACACCACAATCCCCTTTCCTCCAATCTCCTCTCAAGATTTTGGGCATGCTTGTATACACACATGGCATAATATTCAAGCCACCAAATCCAGGGCTCAAAACACAGTCAGCCATGTGGGATCCAGCGCTTTAACCTCCACACCACCTGCTGGCCCCAGTTTTTAGGTCAATCTTTATTGACTAATGCTATAGAGATTTTTGCTATAGGGTGCAGGTACTCGCCAAAGAGGTAGAAAGAAACAGAGAAACAGAATGTGAGAAATCACCACCCGGGGTATGGCCACACTGCAATCCTTTCTCCTCCATTCTTCTCTCGGGATCTTGGACACATACGCACATGTGCCCGGCATAAGTTTTAAGCCGCCAGATTCTGGACTTGAATCACAGTTGATTACATGGGAATCCAGTGATGTAACAATTATGACATAACCATTGCTGGTCCCCCCCCAAACTCTTTTTCTAAAAAGAAATTTTTTAAATCAGTTACACATAATAATAAAAGAAGTCTTACAATGGATGCCTAGACAGTTGGGTCTGACTCAGTCTCAAAGTAAGCGGCACTGCACACACTCAGGAAAACCAGGTAAAATGTACCGTGAACTGGGCACATGTGCGTGTGTGGCCAAAATCCCAAGAGGAGGAGAAGGGATTGTTGCGTGACCATCCCCCTGGGGGTGTGATTTCTCATTTTCTGTCTCTATGTCTGTCTGGTGAGCATATACACCCTACAGCAAAAAAATCTCTCTCTCTCTCTCAAAAAACAAAAAGTACCATAAAGAAAGAAGGCATCATTAATTCATCACTAACTCTCAGCTACCTCAAATGACCTTCGGCCTAGCAAAAGGGCAAAAGGGGAAAAAAATCAAAGACTTTCAAAAAGAACTTCTAAAACACTTTAGAATTACTGTTTATAATCGAATCTTTGAATAATAAGTTGGGCTAACGGCTTTCAAGAGGTTAGTTAGTGTCATGAACACTTCCCTTTGTATACATTTTCTTTCTTTTCTTTTAAGTTTATTTATTTCTTCCATGAGATATATAGAGACAGAGAGAGAAAGCAACAGAGAGACCAGAACCCTCCAACAGGGTTTCCACACTGAGATCCACACCCAGTCTCAGTCAACCTGGATCATGGGCACACATGTGCACAGGGAAGTACTGGGACCTGAACCCAGGACCTTCCTGTATGGGTCAAGTTGCATTACCACTGTGCCACTGCCTGGCTCCTACATATATTTTCTTACTGCTTTAATTCTCACTATTTGTTAGATATTATCAAGATATCACTATCCAATCAAAAATAATTTTTAAACCTAAAACTGTTACCTGAAAATTAGTCTCGTTAGGAAGTTATGTGCTAGTAGCCACTTTGCCATAGTTCCAAATGATGCACTACTCACCTGTGCCCAGCCCGATCTTCACTTCATGTTTCAGGACTTCCAGCACATTTAGAAAGCCACTGCTGAGCCTGTAGAGAGAGAAGATCTCAAGACAAGAAGATCCATGTGGTTCCAAAAGAAGGACACTAATAACGACGCTAGTGACATCATTGTAAACTGTGTTTCCCATCATATCCGCTCTCATGCTGACACAAACGCAGTCCAGTCAGACCATCCAAGTCCTGGGGCAAAAAGGACCATAAACGGCTTAATCTTTGGGCCGAGGTTAATTAATATCACAAGGGTGCAAAGGAGCAAGAGCCGGAAAGGAAAGAAGGTGAGCATTTGTGTAGAAAAATGATGAAATTAAACGATACAATTAACTCAAAAGTATTATTTGTCTTAAATATTTTTAAGCTTACCTATCCCTCTAATGTTAGCAAGCAGAAATTATAAAGCATTGTCTTACTTCTACATCTGGAATAATTTGTTGCTCTGAATGAATAGTGACTTGTAAGATCAAACAAGGGAGTTACAAAAAGGAAAGGGATGCAAGCCAAGGCCTGACAGTTCAAACGTTGCTTACTAGGACAGAAGCAACAGAGAGAGATGGCTCTTGGGCTAAAACCCAGACTTCATGATCCTGAGCTTAATAGATATGCCACTTTTCTTTTTTTTTTTTTTCTTTTTTTGGAGAGGTTTTCGCTATAGGGCGCGTGCGCTCGCCAGACAGACAGAGAGAGACAGAGAGAGAGAAAGCGAGAAATCACCCCCCAGGGAGATGGCCACGCCGCAATCGCTTCTCCTCCATTCTCCTCTCGGGATCTTGGGCACACATGCACACGCGCCAGGCGTGAGTTTAAGCCACCGGGTCCGGGACTCGAACCACGGTCGACTACGTGGGAGTCCAGCAACATAGCCATTACACTAACTGCTGGTCCCAATATGCCACTTTTCTAAAATGATAAAGAAAAACTTGGGTCAGCTGGTGGCATTGTGGTTAAGGTGACAAGATCCCTCATGGCCCACTGTATGGTTCAAGTTCTGGACCTAGTGACTTGAAAAACATACTGGGCACGTGTGTGTGCATGCCCAAAGTCTCAAGAGGAGAACAGAGGAGAAGGGATTGAGGCATGGCCATCTCCCCTTGGAGGGGGGTGATTTGTCACTTTCTCTCTTTCTCTCTGGCAAACCTATGTACTCTAGAGCAAACTGAAACAAAACAAAACACAAAGAAAACCTAAATAAATGTTAAAAATCCAGGAAGATGCAAAGGTCATTGTGGTCTGCTTGAAGATGCACAGAACTATAATTCCAAAACCCCAATGTACACAAAATAAGAGCTCTCAAAATTATTGGAAAAAAGAATAGTAGTGACCATTTAAACAGAAACGTATCCTTAAAATATCTTCAAATCTCAATTTCTAAAGCAGGATCGTGTAGTAATTCAGAGGATGTTGTACAGCTCACCTAAGCGATGCTAAATCCTGTCCTTGTCCAGCCACTAGACTGTACTGTGGTTACTGAGCTGCACACAGGCAAGATTTGCTGTGTCGTGTTTGACTACTTTATGTCTGAAAACTCGGAACCTCCAGATCCTCTCAAAACAATTCAGAAACATGTCACTGAAGCTCTACATGCCCTTTCTATACTGCTGCTGACATATTTGAGAAGACTTAAGTTTGAGGAAAAATGAAATTATAGTACAAGTTCATTTTGGTGTTAAAAAAAACATAAAAATCCATGCATAGTTTTTTTCATAATACTCATTGTCCATAAGCATTTTTTAAAAGAATTATTATTTATCTAATTATTAATTATTATTATTCACATGAGTTATGCCAGAGAAAGTAAGAGAGGGAGAGTTAGAAAGCAAGCTGCCAGGTCCGGAACTCGAACAGTGGTCAGTCATGTGGGAATTCCAACACCTTAACCACCTTGCCACCTGCTGGTCCAAGTCCATGAGCATTTATAAAGATTCTTTGTAACTTACAAAGTCCCTAGAGGTCCAACTGCTAATACCTCCAACTTTTTGCCAAGGGGCTCTAGAGCCTGCTCTGCCCTTGTTTGGGAAACATCAGAAATTCCAGGGAATTGTTGCTCTCTCACTCCATCCAGCAGCTCTCCAGTCATAACTGATGAGTGTTTGGGTATAACTACCCCAGCTCCCTCACTGCTTAGACAGGAGAGCTTTGAGGTCTGTTTTGTACACTGACTTCCTGAGTTTTCTAGATTAAACTCCAGGAGCCCACAATAGTAATTTGCTTGATAATGCACTCTTTATTCACTTCCTTCCTTCTGTCTTTCTTCCCTAAGGGAGCTTTCTGAAATTACCTCCTAAATAAATCACTTGAACAAGCAGGAGCTTTTAACTCAGCACCCAAGGAAAGGCATCACAGAATCTGTGAATCTCCTGAAATTAGATGCAACATTTTTGTATCCATGGACCTTATTCTGAAGAAATAGGCTATAATTTTCTTTTCTTTTTCTTTCTTTTTAGATTTTTGCCATAGGGCACATGTGTTTGCCAGAGAAAATCAGAGAGAGAGAAAGTGAGAAAAAAAAAAAAAAAAAAAAAAAAAAAAAAAAAAAAAAAAAAAAAACCCGGCGGGGAGGGAGTAGACAGCAATCTCTTTTCCATTCTCCTCTTGAGATTTTGGGCACACACATACACCCAGCATGTTTTTCCAGCTTCCAGGCTGAACTACAGAGTCAGCCATGTGGAATCTAGTCACCTTAATCACCATGTCACCTGCTGGCCCTGGCCATAATTTTCATCTGATTCACTTATGGGTTCAGAACCTTTCAAAAGGATAAACATTTTATAAATAAAGCATTTGTATTTTGATGAATTACTACAGGACAAGGTCACTCCTGGTTCCCCTGTGCAAGGTGTCATCCCATCAGATCCAGTAGTGTGCTATTTACCATAGGGCTGCCTTCTAGAAAAATTGTACTTCCTTCTAACTTGGGAACGCAGATAGCAAAGGTAGTCAGTTCTGCCTCTGGAGCACCTGGCTGCCCTATGTATTCTTTCAGTCCTTAGCTGTAAATTCTGAACTCTTATCAGTTTTACACTCTTTCTGTTGTATTTCTTATTGTCTTTTCTCATACAAACAGTAATTTTAGAGGATGTGGTACTCTTCAACTGCATACATTGCAAAAAAAAAAAAAAAAAAAAAAAAGTCCTCTTTTAGGTCTCTCTTTCTCCATTATGGCACAGGTAAACATTTTCTCTCTCATTCCTGTTTCAATCTAATGTAACTATAAAAGACAGGTCCTGGAGGAATGACTGAGAAACAAAAGTATTCGGCTACTGATCTGCAACCCAAAAACATTCATCATCTACCCAAAATGATCGCCTACTCACGATAGGTTAGAATTGGGACAATGAGAGATTGATGCTCCTCGTTCATGGAATATGTTAAGTTCTTCCGCAGAAAGGTAGCAGCCATGTGCCATCACTGTCTGGAGAGAAGAGTACCCACTTAAAATGTTTAAGCTAATACTTGCTCACAGAACGACATCATAGAAAGAGAAAGAGAGAGTTATGGCTTTGCTGCCTCCATCATTAGCAGAACATGATAATTATCTGTATGAACAAAATCCCTAGGTGGAAGTTATAGTTTACAGAAAGTCTATAAAAACATCAGATTACAAACATCTCAGTCAATTTGTGGGCCTTGATTTTTTTTCTTTTTGTTGATTTATAAAATAATGAGAATCAGTCCAGGTGATTAACAGCATTCATCTGTTAAGATATTCATCCAAATGGAAGATAGGATTCTATCATGTTCACTTTTTCAGACAATGATCTAGTTGCTTTCTTTTCTAAGTATACCATGTGAGCTACTGGTAGGGCTGTGTTTGGACCTATGCTAATCAGAACATTCTAGAGATAAGTCTTCCCTTCTCAATACAATGAAACTATAAGAGTGATCCTTTAAAAGCTAATCTTTAATTCTGCTTCTAATCTGCTCCTAATTATAATACTAGTGCCAATGGTCTTGACATACACAAACAATTAAACTTTAACTCAACCATATTTACATTTTCATAAAAATTAGGAAATGTGATACTTTTCTTTGGAGAGTGTTATTACTATAGGGTGTGTGCACTTGCCAGAGAGAGAGAGAGACAGAAAGTGAGAAATCACTACCCATGGGAAATGGCCACACTGCAATCCCTTCTCCTCCATTCTTCTCTAGGGATTTTGGGCATGCATGCACACGTGTCCGGCATGAGTTTAAGCTACCAGGATTGGGACTCGAACCCCGGTAAACTGCATGGGAGTCTATCAATGTAACCATTATGCCATCTGCTGGTCCCAGAAATGTGATACTTTATAAGCATTGATTCGGAAAGAAAATCAGTCCAAGAAAGTAGGCACTGTACACTATGAGACTTCTCTAAATTTGTAGTCTTATTAATATTTGTGAGTCCCTTTCAAAATTTTCCTCAGTACAAAACAAGATTAAATAGTTTTTTCCCCTGGGAAGCATGGTTCAGTGACCAGAGAATTCTCATTTAAATAAAATTTTCCCTACCTCTATGCAAATAAAATTAACATGCAAATTAAAGGTTAATTTATTAATCGTATGGAAATATATGTAAAGGAGGATGGAATAACAATGTAGCATTTACAAGATTTATGCAGATTATTAACCTTTCAGACCAGGTATATTAATATCTTCATTCACATATCCACCAAGAAATTATTTGCAGCAGTAAACTCTTCATACAGTTTGTACATTTCACTGATGGCAAGATCAAAGATTGTAATGAAGTCTCTCTTCACTCATATTAATTTTATTTAATTATAAAAGTAATACTAGGTTGTTGGGAAAGTCATGATGCATTCTTATATAGAAAAATATAGATAAATATGTTGTGACTTTCCTGATGACCTAATATATACTCAATTTTTAAGGAAACAACCTCAGAGTATTTAAAAATAAAAAGTAGATGGGGCCAACAGGTGGTATGGTGGTTTAGGTGTTGAACTCCCACCTGGCCAACCATGGTTTGAGCTCCAGACCTAACAGCTTGCTTTCTCTCTCTCTCTCTCTCTCTCTCTCTCTCTCCCTCTCTCTCTCTCTGGCGAACACATGTGTACTATAGCGAATTTAAAAAACAATAATAATAATAAATAAAAATTAAATGAGTAATTCTTTAAAAAAAGAAAAAGGAAAAAGTCTATTCTTTCTTCTTCAGGAAGAGTCATGTTTAACTCATTCAGTGTATCTCTTTCAGACATTTTTTTCTAAGTCAGAATGTACCTTCACATATAAATATATTTATCACGCAATATTATACATTGTTTCTTAGAAGCCCATATATTTCTTTCGTTGTGAATGTTGGTTAAAAGTCTAATTATGTATATTCTATGTTTCAACAAATCTCCACTGATAGCCAATTTTTAAACTTTCATATATAATTAACATCTCTATTCATATTCTTTACAGAATGAACCCTTAGAAATGCACATGCTGACTCAAAGGAATGCACATTTACATTCTGAGGGATACCGTCAAAACGTGCTTGGAATAAATGACACTCACAACCTTGAGGAAGGCTGTAGAACTATTCACTTGGGTGAAATTTGAGGCCCATTTAACTGCACTCTAACACACACATACACTCTGGGCATTACCATAGCTTGAGAAATGCACATGTGTCAAAGAAGTCTAAAGATTACTACTGAGATTTTAAAATTTGGATAAATATACCCTACTTTACATAGATTATGTCATGATACACAATTTACCTTATTTGTCAGAAGATTGTTTTTATCATACACATCTGTGTAGTTTTTATAACTGGGGTATAAATTTTTCACAGCTTCAACTTCATCACGATTTTCACTTATATGGCTCTACAAAAAAGAAATAATATTTTCAACTTTCTTCTGTAAAATGCCATTAGAAAGTATATATCCTACCTCAAAATGGTGTGGATGGTTTCTATTATACTGGCCTATGGAAGGGACCACATAGAAAGACATCAGAGGTTGTACATATGTCTTATTGTTTACATTATATGTAAGTGTATACATCATATATAATGTAATTGACAGAGGCCAGGTGGTGACCCACTGGTAATGCAATTAGACATACATAAGAAAGGTTCTAATTTTACATCCTGAGACTCCTTGAGTACATGAGATGCACACACGTGTCCATAATCTGGTTCAGCTGAGATTGGCAGTGGATCGTGTAGTGAGGACCCTGGTAGGGCTATCTGTTTCTCCCCTTCTTATGGAATAAATAAATAAATAAATGTAAGGCTGAGGCCAACAGATGGCATAGTGGTTACATTGCTGGATTTCCATATGGTCAACCACAGTTCAAGTCCCAGACTTAGTGTCTTAAAAATCACTCTAGGCATATGTCCACGTGTGCCCAAGATGCCAGGAGGAGAATGGAGAAAGGATTGTGGTGTGGCCATCTCCTCTGGGGGAGTGAGCTCTCACTTTCCCTCTCACTGTCTCTCTCTCTCTCTCTCCCTCTCCCTTTCTCTCTGGTGAGTGCATGAACCCTAAGGCAAAAGCTCTCTAAATAAATAAACAAATAAAAATAAACGTATGGCAAAGAAACAGAATATCATGAACATATAGTGTGTGTGCGTGTGTGTCTACTATCAAGACAAAATTTTCTGACAAAGTATTTTCTTATCCAAACTAGAGTACTCTTTAAAAAATCAACAGCCAAGCTCTTTGTGCCAATCTGCATCTTCTGGTGTTGGCTGTTTAATAAAAGAGTTTAATGGCCATCAACGGGATAGACAGGTGGATTCACTCTTAAGGAAGCTGGAACTTGAATAAAGAGACCTGAGCTTGAGCCCGGGTTCTGTCCATGGTGTTATATCTTCGAACAAGTTAGTTTTTAATTTTGGGTCCTCATGGTCTCATCTTTCAAATAAAAGGGTTGCCTAGATGAGTGACTTTCCAAATTCTTTTAGCCTTGAATACATTATTCACACAAAAATTTACAGAAATTCAATATTTCTGTGAATAGGCAACGGTCCCTCTGGATGAAGCAAGATTGGGACTCTGAGAACCTGTCCCCGTACTGTTTCTTTTGTTGGTGTTTCTTCTGCAGAAAATTATTTGAAAATAACTGAGCTAGATAATCCTTCAGTCATCAAGCAAGAGTCCATAAGAATCCACATCAAGCAAAACAAGTGAGTCCTAGGCCTTTCTCCAGGGCAACAACAACAACAACAACAAAATCTAAGAGGGAACAAAGTTTTTCGAGAAACAATATTCAAGAATAACCATCTAATCCCCAGTCTAAAACAAAAATCACTCTAGGACAATTGGTGATAGGTATGTATTACGGACATAACGTATGAGCAGATTAATATTTCCTAGAACGGCGATGCTATTCCTCTTTCCCCATGACACAGAATACACATAGCCAAATAAATAAAAAGAAAAAAATTACAAAACAGAAAACAGGTGTTCTGCTTAGATGATGAGGTCTACCCTTGACCTTGAGGAAATCCCAGACCATTGGTGAAATGTACAGACATAGGAAGAGAAGGGACAAACATGATTCTTGTTATTTCATTAATCATGAGTAAATGGACCTAAATCTATACACAGTGCTCAGGAAAAGACAGACTTGATTTTGTTGTGTGTTCTTCTCATTCTATTTTTTATATATTTAATTTCTTTTTCAATTTTTTTAAAAAATTGCAAGAAGGCATGTATGCTTGCCAGAGACAGAAAAACAGAAAGAAGGGAGAAAGCACCCTCCAGCGGAACATGGTCACGCCACACTCCCTCTCCTCCATTTCTCTGTCCTGTCAGGATTTTGAGCATGCGCACACATGTACCTGGCATGATTTTCCTTATTTTTTTTTTTTTTTTATTTTTTGGAGCAGTTTTTTGCTAGAGGGCGTGTGCACTTGCCAGAAAGACACAGACAGGGGAAGAGAAAGCGAGAAATCACCCCCCAGGGGGATGGCCACGCCACAGTCCCTTCTCCATTCTCCTCTCAGGATCTTGGGCACGCACACACACATGCCCAGCATGAGTTTAAACCACCAGGTGTGGGACTCAAACCATGATTGACTACATGGGAGTCCAGCAACATAGCCATTACACCAACTACTGGTCTGGCACCTGGCATGTTTTTTAAGCCTCCAATGCCAAGATTCAAACCATGGTTGGCCATGTGGGCTCTGGCTACCTTAAACTCTAGGACAAGGCCAATCTTTCATATATTTTAAAATATTATTTATACTTTATTTTTTGGGGAAATAGAACATTCTGTTTCAAAAGTAGAAACATCATCTAAGTTTTTAATTTTATCTCCAAAAGAGACTTATATGGATTGAATTAAAAAATAAATATAATAGACTACAAATAAATAAATAATAGGAAAGATGAGAATAGTTACTGAGCCCTAAGACTAATCTTTAAAAAAAAAAACGGAAAACAGCATCCTAAAAAATGGTAAAAATGTTTCCTAGGGTCAAATGTTTCCTTTGACCCTACTTGCCCTTTTGTATAAGATAATCATCTCTTAAGAGGAGAAATTTTGGTACAGTATGTAATTAAGCTTGGATGGGGGAAGGGGACGTCCCAATTTTAACCCAGCTGTAAGCTTTAAAAAAGTATTTTATTCCTGAATTACAACAACTTAATGACAAAGTAAGATATAGTTTTTTTGTTCGTAATTTTAAATTAAGGAACTCAGAACAAAAGGGCTTTTAATGCATTTTTGTAAGGTGCAAATTAAGTTCCTTCTACTTTTCAAATAATTGGTTCCTCCAAGAATGAAGGTATAGAATACCAAGAATGTATCAAATAAAAGAGGACTAGGGAAAAAAGTGCATTAAATATATCGTACAGAGAACAGGTCACCTGTCATTGATCTCGCTGTTACTTTTAATAGTATCCTTGCCTCTTGAAGACTGACCAGAGAAGATGAGGGTAAAAGGAACTTTGGTTTCTTCTCTCCACAATTAAATCGTTGTATTAGATGTTGTCTATAAGGGCCTTTCCAGCTTTGTAATACTATGAGTCTAGGGGATCTCAGTAAAAGAATTAGAGTTTACTCAGAAGAATTGGAATTTATTGTATTTATGATTTAGGGTACTGAGAAATCTTGCAGGTCTGAACTAAGAAACAAACAGAAGAAAAATACCCACCTGAATGTGCAGATCACGGGTCTTAGCAATGTTGCCAAGTTCACCCATCAAAGCTTCAGAGCAGGAAAGAGAAAAACGTGGTGTCACTATGGGCTTCACTCTAGGATACTGGAGATAACCAAAAACAATTGATAAGGAAACTATGGATATCACGAATATGCAGCATATCCCAAAATGAATACATGTTATAACAAGAAAATTAGACATAACCATCTAATTATGTCTGATTTGGGAGGGGTGGCAGTCCTCCATTCTAAGAGTTGGCGGAAGTGCTGGATTTTATGGAAACAGTTCAGGTCTGAGAATAAAGGAGAGTAGCTTTTTCAGCACCAAGTTCAACAGAAAATCCTTTCCCATATAATAGATGCTCCCTGCCCCACATCTTAAGGCTCAGATGAGGCTTAGGTTGGGTGGCCTTTGTGAAGGGAATTAGAGGCTGAGGACAAGTCTTACAGGAGAATACTGGGGAGACCAGAATGAAGTGGTGGGCTGTCCATCTCACTACCTCTTGTGGACATGTGCTGCCCATATCCACACACACACACACACACACACACTACATTTTCTTTATCCATTCATCCACCCACTGACATCCATTGTGAAGAATGCTGCGATGATCATGGGGGTACAGAGATCCCTTTAAGATACTAATTTCATATCTTTTGGATATGGACCCAGAAGTGGCATTGCTGAATCATATGGGGATATGTAAATGAAAGAGTACAAACTTTAAGTGGTAAGATGAACAAATTCTGGGGACATAATCTACAGCATGAATGATGATGGATACATTAGTTAATTTCATTGCCATAATCATTACACAATGTATATGTATTTCAGACCTGCATATTTTACACCTTGAATATATAGAGAGTTGGAAAGTCATGATGTGTTTTTCTATGCAAAGATGCATCAAGACTTTTCTAATGACCCAATACAATCTTAATTTGTTAAATAAATATTGCAAAAGAAAGCCTGACTCTTACTGAGCTGAATTGATGGCTCCACTGTGAAAATGGTTTAAGGTCCTAAGAAAATACTTCTTTATACAAAGAATAAGCCAAATACACACAGACTAATCTCCATCAAACAACTTAATAATGAATCCTACAACTAATGCAAAGAAATCCATGCAAGCTCTGAACAAATTTACTTACATTCCTTTGAAGCATTTCTGACACAAATCTGCAATAAAGCAATAAATGGGAAGTTAGAAAATTTAAACATTTTCAAATAAATGTTTAAAAAGGGTGAAAACATGATCCTTGCATGTCCTAATTTCCATGCACACATTTCAAACACTATGCATCTTTCATCACCACTAATTAAAGGTTAACAAGTAGTAATTACTCGCTTTCTCATTCGCAGCCTGAGAAGGAGTGCAAAATCACAGGGAAATGGAATGTTATCATCTAGTATCAGTTGGGCTGCTCATAAGCATTCCCAGAGTATTCAAGCTGTTCTTCCAGCTCAAATTCTGTTTGGCAGAAATTACGGTATGTTATGTTCCATGGATACTAGAGTCGTGGAATCCTATGTACCAATGTGTCCAGAGGCCATGTCACTCTTTTCTTTTAATCCCTCTAAAATGGAAGGTACTTGTTCACACAATATCACCATTTATTTCCAAAGGTGGGGTTTTACTGTGGATGAATGCTGAGGGATGCCAGGCAGCAGGAATAGACCAAGGTGCCTTTGAAGAGTACAATTGGGCCAGCCCATAGCCTAGTGGTTAAGGAGGCTGGACCTCACATGTCCAACTGCACAGTTGGAGTCTCAGACCTGGGACTTGAGAAATATGCCAGGTATGTGTGTGTGCATGCCTGAAAGGAGGGAGACCTGGAGGAGAAGGGATTTGGTGTGACCATTCCCAATGGGGGATAATTTCTCCCTTTCTCTTGCCTCTCTCTAATGAACACACATGCCCTCTGGCAAATTAAAAGCTAAAACGGAGTACAGTGAGTAAGAGGGACACTGACCCATGTCTGCTGGCCTAGTGGCAACTATAAAGACAATGAAATGGCTACTTCTGCCCTGAATAGAAAAGTTTGCTAGCTATAGCTTCCTGCTTTCTGTTGATCCTGCTTCCTGATAATCCTCTGTTTAAAAATAAAATGTGAATTAAAGTTTACCATGACCACAAAAAAAATGGATCAACAAATGAACGGAGCAAAAGGCCAATGCTAAGGAGAATGTGAATACTCCCTCCTCTGCAAGCATGTAGCAGCTCCTCTTTTCATTCTTAAATGTACACACACATTTAAGGCAAGAAAGGCCTAGGGAGTGGGAAAAAAAATTGAACCTCTAAAACTTGCATCAGGATAGGTTTGGTTTAGGGGGAAGATTTACATCTGAAGAATGTTCCACATTTTTTGGGTGTTTAACAAAATACAGTAAAAGTCCTCATCAAATCCTCAAGGTATTATGAAAAAACTATTACAGAAATATAAGAGAAGTACTTATATTATCAAAAGAATACTCTGATATGACATGAAAAGAACGTGATGAAAACTCATGTTCTCAAGCAGTAGTATAACCCACAACCAAAAGTAATTTAATGAGCGGGTCACATGCACTTTAGAGCACAGCCATTCTCTGGGAGAAGCCTTGATCTATAATAAAGGACATGGAGAGGGTAAATTGGTACTTTTAAAAATAACTTTTCCTTTTATAAAAGCATTGACAGCTAGGATTCCTATGACCAGTTTCTGGAGACCTTAAAATACAATCTGATATTGGCATGAACATTTTTTTAGGAACAGACCCATTTCATCAAGTTGGATACATCAATACAGTTTTACTGGCAAATAGGAAGCATGACTTAATGATGGATTCGTCTTTCACCTTTAATTCATGAGAGGGAGTCTCTAGAATGTGTTGATACATTTTGAGCTTCTGAGGCCTTTTGTGTGTGTGTGCTCCAACTGTGTGGGATTAGGGAAGAAAAGTGAGAGGAAGGGTGCTAGAAACATCAAGAAAAGCACTATTATTCCACAGTAGAAAAATCATAGATAGTTGGAGTCTCTAAAAATAACCTCCTCAGCTATTTATACCTTACAAAGTCTTTATTTAAAAAAAGAAAAAGTTCTCTTGTGAATTTAAAAGCACCCTTTCAAAATATATTTTATTTTTTTAAAAAAGGATAATTTTCTACTCAACTATTATCTAAAGGGGATATGAACTAGAAAACACAAATACACATGACCACACACCCCACACGTACTCCTATTTTTAAAAACTGTTTTCTTGAAGTATAATTCATATATTCCAAACTTCCCTGTGTTAAGTAGACAATTCAATGGTTCCGGTTTTTCTGAGGTGCACAACTGTCCTCATAATCCAGTTCTGAACCTGCTCCATCACCCCAGGTAGATCCCTTGGGCCCATTTATAGTTCACAGTTATTCCTATCCCCAGGCCCAGACAATCTCCTATCTATTAATAACTCCTGTCTCCATGGATTTGCATCTTCTATGCATTCCATATAAATGGCATCATGCAATGTGTGGCTTTATGTGCTCACTTCTCTCTGTTAGCATAACGTTTTCAAGTTCATCCGTGCTGTGGCATGTATCAGTACTTTGTCCCTTTTCACAGTAGAATCACATTCCTTGCATACCATATTTTGATTTCCCCTCTATCACTGATAAACGTTTGGACTGTGTCCACAATTTGGTGCAGGGCAGATCCCCAGATGGTCTTGGTAACCCAGCTCTTCTCTCCCTTTCTTTCTTGTAGTTCTCAGAAAACTGAAGCAAGTGCTGGAAATGCAACACCCTGAGGTAAGGAGGAACTGGCCAGAACAGCATGAACCTGGTTCTTATTCCTCCTAGAACAGGATGCCCAGCAATGCTTTAGCTCAGGGAGTACAGTACTCCTGGGTATAAAACTCCAGGTGGAACATGATTTCTGGGTGCCTCACCTGTGCTGCAATGTGGTGCAGCATGCATAGACAAGACTCCAATCCACCTTGGACAATTTTCCTGAGCTTTGAATGAATCCAAGGCTTCTACTGTCCCTTGCTGCCTACCTGTCAATAATAAAGCTGCTTCACTTAACTGGTGTGAGTATTCCCTCTTACTAGATTTGTGCAAGTGGATTGACAGTGTTGCATGGTATCAGTGAGGTGTTTAAAATCCTCCCCTGAGATTGATACCAGTACACAGTGAACATGCTTCACATGTTTCTATAAGGAATGCACTATTAATCTTCATGTGCAAGTCTTTATCCCAACATATGTTCTCATTTCCCCTGCACACCCTACTTTTATGATTCTATCTGTACATGGTACCTTATGTAATGAGGTGGAGAACTTCCCAAAGGAGGTTGTTCTCAATCTCTGGTGAATTCTGCTCTCTAACTGGCAGCAGCTGCAGTGGGGGCCTCATCTCTCCCATGGTCTCTCTCTAGCTTGTGTGTCAGCATGGAATGTCCACAGAGCCTACACTAGGGGGTCACGTGAGAACTCGTATCTTGTGAGCACACAGATACAGAATGAAAGCAGGAAAAGGAACCATGGCCTTCCCTCCTGTATGTGGGCACTTCACCTTGGGAAGGTGTTCTTTTGGGTCACATTTGTGTAGAGAGGATACTACAGCTATTAGCTATGTCATGTATTAGCATGTTATGGCCATTCAGCATATGACTAGAACAAATCTCCTCTTCCCCTGGTAGGACAAAATAGCAGAGAGGGATGCTAATATATACGCCTTGGAAAACACTAAAAGGATACAGCCTAAAATCTCAATACTAGTAACTTTAGGTGATTTGGTTATAGAGAACATTTTTCTTCTTTGTAACTTTTTGTACCTCCAGTTTTATACCAGGGAGCACATAATACTTTGGTTTTTATTTTAAACCCTTTTTAGTGAAAGGTCTTCACTAAATGTAACTCATTTTCCCCTTAACTTCTTACATAGTACTCTATTCCATACATTATTCCTCACTTCCACCATCATTTTAAAATATACACACACCATAGCAAATGTTCTTGCATGTTACACTGGTTTTTCTCTCACTTTTTCTCTCTTTATTTACCTTGAACAAGAAGTGTGATCTACTCTAGAACAGAAAGAATTCTGAACTTAGAACTCTCCATTCCTGTCTTTAAGTCCCAGCTTTGCGACTTTAAAGCTGTGTGACTATGGGTAAGTCACTTAGCCCATGCCTCACTAGTAGACAAGGCAGATCCTCACAGAAATTTCTATAGAAACCAAATGTGACACTACAGAAAAAAACTCGTCGTGAAACGTTAACAACTAGCTATTTGATTACCCTTGGTGTAGACTAGTTCCATTAAACAGGACATTAGGAACCACCACGTGCCTGTCCCAGGTCACATCGTACCTCGTTTCCTCTCTCTGTCTCCAGTCCCACCAGTGTAGCAGAACATCCCAACCACGAGACGCATTAAGACAAATGGGCATGTTACCTCTCCGTCTCCTTGACTGCCTCCTCCGTGGTCTCCTTATAGTCTGGAACAGTGTCATTCAGATCCATGCACACTTTGCCCACAAAAGCCCGCTGCCCAAATTTATCTGGAAAGCATAGACAAAAAGAATCAAGACAAGAAGGCCTGTCTCTTTCTCAAATGGTACTTTGAGCCTTTTTAAAACAGTTTTAAATCTAAATATCTTGAAAAATATAAGAAGACTGCAGAAGATCATCCATCATCACACTAATGACAAGTAATGGCAACAACATACCCCCACGAAGTTCAGGAAGTAGTAAATGTTCTTACCGACACCAATCACTTCAACCCACCACCGGCCTCCTACTTCCGGCCCAGTCACATAATGATTATTTCTTACTTATTACTCAGCTTTTCCCATAAATTATACAATTGATTTATATATTAACTAAATAAATAGCTATCTTTGCTCCCATTTTATTCCATAGTAAAGAAGGAGACAGCCTCAGATCCTAGAGAAACACCCTGTTAGTCCTTGACATACCCACATTCTGTTTCTTCTCTTTTTTCCTCTCTGTTCCCCTACTCACAATCTCCCTCCTACCTCCTCCTCTATCACTAGTCCTGGATTGCCTCTCCCTGCTATGATCCTCATGTAGGTAGATCTTATTCATAAGGTCTAAGTCTATATGTGCCCAGTATCCTCTGCTATGTGCAGGGTTGTGAAGAATATGTGCTATAATGTATATGAGGGGTCTTTTCAACGTTTATGGAAAATGCATATTATGAAAAATACTATTCATGAATTTCAAATATTTTTGCACCAGAAGAAGCTCTAATTTTATTTTTTCATAAAATTTTTTTTCTCTTGCTATAGGACATATGTGCTCACCAGAGACACAGAAAGACAAAGCATTGGAGAGGAATGGAAAGTGAAAAATCACCCCTAGGGGATAGCCACACCGCAATCCCTTTTCCTCCATTCTCCTTTTGGGATTTTGAGCAGGCACACACACATGCCTGGAGGGTTTTTCAAGCAGTTGGATCTAGGACTCGAAACATGTAGTCAGCTATGTGCAACCCAACCACCCTAACCACCACACCACCAGTTGACTCCTCTGTGCTCAGTTAGAAAGCTGAACCAATGTGGAGCAATGTTAATTGTTTTTACTATGTCTCCCCCTCTGTCATATGAGTCTTTCACAAGTCTTTCTGTCTTTCTCTTTCATCTGTAATTTATGTTAATACCTGACCATTAGATTACCTTTCCTTAAAAATACCACTTTCATCATATAATTCAGTTGGCTCAAAACCTTCTTTGAGTCTTCAGTGCATATTGGAGCCCCTTTAGATCGTGAACCATCCCACCTACCTCAATCTCCTCTCCCACTTCAGCACACAATGAATCCTCTCCTCCAGTTAAACTCCCTAGCTCCCTGCTACTATATCATTAACATTGCTGTCCTCATCTGGACCTCTGTGTCATTTCCCCGGTCTGAAAGACATTTTATTCTCTTCCATTTTGTTTACCCCTCAAGGCCAGCTGGTAAACTGACTTCCATGAAGTCTTCCCACAGAACCTGGGTTCCCTTTACCTTCTCTGATAACTGTAGTATTTATTTTTAGTGTCGCCTTGTATAAAACACCTTGACCAGCACGTAGTAGAATTGGTGTTCAGCCAACAGTATTTAACGAGCGCCTGCCATGTGCCAGGCACTGTTTTGGGTACGAGCTTTGGATCATCAACCTAAATCATGTCTCAGCTCTACTTAGCTGGGCAAGCTTGGACATGTTACTTTACTTCTCTGGACATCACTTTAAACATTTGTTACATGAAGACATCGATAACTACCCCTGATGGCTGCCTGCAGCTGAGCTAATTCACTTGGAGGGCTTTGTACAATGCCAGGCATCTACTAACAGTGCCACAGATGTCACTAAGCTTATTAATCAATATGAATAGGTATTTTCTCAGGCTCTCCAAGGATATAGACTATCTTCTGTTTCACGGTATTCCCAGCATCTAGCACAGTGCCCTGAGTCTAGTCAGTGGGCTAGATGTGTCTACTGAGTATAATATGAGCAACTGTTGCCACAGATGGAATTAGTAAATTTGTCCTAAAGAATTCATAAAATTCAGACCCAGATGCATCATTCTGAAACCAAAAACCACAAGTAAATAATAAAATGACTTAAACAATAAAAAAAAAAAAAATCAAGGGCTACAGTGATACACAGACAGTAAATTACTTAGGAAAAGTAGGAAGGAAGGAAGGAAGGAAGGAAGGAAGGAAGGAAGGAAGGAAGGAAGGAAGGAAGGAAGGAAGGAAGAAGGAAAGAAGGAAAGAAAGAGAGAGAGAAAGAGAAGAGAAAAAGGCAATGCTCAAATTCTGGCAGTTTCGAGAGGACTGCCCACAAGTATGAGACGTCACGAGGCATGGTCTAGCTGTCTTTACTTGACGTGCCCATAAGCCGTGCTTTCATCTGCTCACCTGTAATTTCCGCAAGGAGCAGAGATGAGTCAGTGTGAATTGTTCCAAAGTAACAAGCCGTGGTTGTTCCATTCTTT
Organism: Tupaia tana; assembly: GCA_026018925.1. Lineage (NCBI taxonomy): Eukaryota > Metazoa > Chordata > Mammalia > Scandentia > Tupaiidae > Tupaia > Tupaia tana. The sequence continues at coordinate 29,181,674 of JAKSZU010000013.1, forward strand.
AGTGTTCTCCTCTAAAAATAAATCACAGAAACCATGAATTGTGTGTGCCCAGAAAAGTCACATGGCACGTATGGATGCAAATAGAATTCTGGTTTTTAATATTCAAATGCTCTTATTTAAAGGTATGCCATCTTGATATGGAATATAGTTAGGTAAATGGCAAAAGGATTTATATTTCCAAAATGTTAGTTAGAGAAGAAATGGATATTTGTTATTTCCTAGAGTCATACAGTTCTGTGTTTCAGAATTCATAAAGTGTGATCCTAATCAATTCTTTCTTTCTTAGGCCTATTTAAGGAAATCCCAATTTTATGACACTGAGGCATATGTAAATGAGATTTTTCTATTACAGAGTAAAACTATTTGGCCAGACTTGTAGTTCAACCTGGCAGATTGATCTCATGTATCTCTGTTCCTTAGCACATTTCCACAACATAAGAGTAATGGGGTACAAGATTAAACCACAAGAACAACATAAAAGGAAACACGAACAGAAGAAACATTTCGACATCTTGGAAGATAAAAAATGTGGATGAGAACCTGGAAACAACTTGAAAAGAGAGAGGAAAGCATATGAGCATTAACAGGGAACTGGCTGAGTCTGTATAGAAATGATTCAGCCCTGGCAGGATGGTTCCTCTCCCTGTTGAAGTCTGCCAAGTACCCCTAACCTGCTCCTGGTAGGAGAGATTTACACCTTTTATAAATAGTATTTAGAGAAGCCCAAGCCCAAGAAGACAAGATAAAGAAGAAGTTTAAAAAAAAATCTGGTTGACATTCTAGACCAGTGATCATCTTCCTCAAAATGCCACATGGAGGGACCAGCAGTTAGCGTAATGGCTATGTCACTGGACTCCCAGATAGTTGACCGCGGTTCGTGTTCCGGACCCGGTGGCTTAAACTCACGCTGGGCATATGTGCATGCATACCCAAGATCCCGAGAGGAGAATGGAGGAGAAGGGATTGCGGCGTGGCCATCCCCCCTAGGGGGGTGATTTCTCACTTTCTGTCTCTCTGTCTCTCTCTGTCTGGTGAGTGCACATGCCCTATAGCAAAAAAAAACTCTGAAAAAAAAAATGCCACATGGACAACTACCACAACCTCAGGCAGGAGGCTGAAGGATTCTTTCCCAGAGAAGATGAATGACCCTGTAAGGAGAATGTCCTCACAGTGATACGTGGGCCTACTATGAGAAGAGCTGTTCAATGACTTCACTGTTCATCCCATAATGAAGTTCACCACTCAGCAACGGCTACCTCCAACCAGATCTTCCAGTCAATATCTTACAGCATCACACTTAAGTATGAATGCACATCCAACATTCAATAGACATCGGAAGAAACTACTATTAAAAAAAAGAGAAGAAACAGATGGTCTATATGGTCAAAAGAAAGCTCTTTGGAAAACAAACAAACAAACAAACAAAAATAGCCATGATTAGCATGCTCAAAAAAAAAAAAAAAAACATAATATTGTAGGGACCAGCAGATGGCGTAATGGCTATGTCACTGGACTCCCAGGTAGTCGACCATGGTTCGCGTCCCGGACCCGGTGGCTAAAACTCACACCAGGCGTGTATGTGTGCGTGCCCAAGATCCCAAGAAGAGAATGGAGAAGAAGGGATTGCAGCATGGCCATCTTCCCTCGGGGGTGATTTCTCGCTTTCTGTCTCTCTGTCTCTCTCTGTCTTTCTGGCGAGCACACGTGCCCTATAGTAAAACCTCTCCAAAAAAAGAAATAAAAGAAAAAACAGAATATTGCAGCCATAAAATGAGAACAGATGCTATAAAAATCATAGAATGAGAGCTCTCCAAAAGTAAAAATATTAGGGAACCAGCAGTTAGCGTAATAGCTATGTCGCTGGACTCCCACGTAGTCAACCACAGTTCGCGGCCTGGACCCAGTGGCTTAAAACTCACGCCAGGCACGTGTGCGTGCGTGCCCAAGATCCCAAGAGAAGAATGGAGAAGAAAGGATTGCAGCGTGACCACCCCCCTGGGGGGTGATTTCTCGCTTTCTGTCTCTATGTCTCTCTCTCTGTGTCCGGCGAGCGCACGTGCCCTATAGCAAAAATCTCTCCAAAAAAAAAAAAAAAAAAAGTAAAAATATTATAAATGAATATGAAAGCCAATAGGAGAGTTATAGCATAAATGAGAACAGCGTATCAGAAAAGAAAATAAGGGTTTCAAAGATAAGTAAGTGAGGTTCACTCTAAGGGGTCTGACATTTAGAATAAGAGTTCTAAAAAATACATTTTAAGTAAAGGGAGAAGAGAAAATTATTTGAAAAATAATATTAATCTCCAAACTGAAAATCCTCATCAAATTCTCAGTACAATGAATAAAAACAGAATCCAAGATAAGGCATATAATGAGATATTAAGCCCATAAGTAAAGATGCTCAAAACTTCCAGAAATAAGGAAAACTCGTCATAGACAAATGGCGGGAATCACAGTGGCACTGAATTTCTTACTAACACTGCTAGAAACAGAATAATACCTTCACAATTCTGCAAGAGTTACCTTCATGTAGAATTTTAAATTATCAATCAAGTGAAAGTAGCACAGAGATATGATTAGATATTCAAAGCCTTGAACATTTTCTCTCCCATGAACTCTTTCTTAGGAAGCTCTTAAAAATTGTGCTTTTGCAAAACAAAATCGTGATATAAACAGAATTCCTAGATCCAGGGAAAGGAAATTAAACACAGAAGAAAGGAAAATGGAATGAATACACAGATTATAGTAGTATCAGAGAGACTCCCCATCAGAGTAAAACAAAAGAATGGTAGGAAGGAAGATCCTCAATAAGGAGTGTGGAACTGGTACTGCCTGATCTGTCCCAGCACTCGGAAAAAGGACCCTTTGACTTAAGCACTTTGGGCTCTATCTTTAGAAGCTTTTTTAAAATATAGAGGAAAACACTTCAGGTTCTTGCTTGCTTCTTGCCTGCTATTAGATATGTGAACTTAAGAAAATTGCTTTACTTTCTCCACATCGGTTCCCTCCTTTTAAGAAAATTGCTTTACTTTCTCCACATCGGTTCCCTCCTTTGTGAAATAAGATTCTTTTGACTAAACGAAAGACAGAAGCTCTACAGGAATAAAATATTGGGTCATCAGAAAAGTCATGATGCATTTTTCTATGTTTTTCTGTACAAATATGTGTTCTGACTTTTCAGACAACCCAATAGTTTGGAGCTAAAATACTAGAGAATGGCCAGCCACAAAGTGCAGCAAATAAGCACAGTGCTGGAGGAAGCTGGATCCCACATGGCCGACCAGGGCTTGAGTTCTGACCCTACAGGCTTGAGGAAAATGGTTGGCATGTATATGCATACTCAGGTTCCTGACAGGATGGAGAACAAAAGATAAGGGAATATAACATGACCAGGCCTTGTTGGGAAGAGCTTTATCTCTTTCTTTCATGCATATGCATATGCCCATTGACATTTTAAAAAGTCATTTAAAAAATAGGGTAGGGGTCAGCAGGTGGCACGTTGGTTAAAGGTGCTGGTCTCCCAGTTCGAGTCCTGAAACTGGTGGCTTGCCTTTTCACTTTACTTCCCTCTCTCTCTCTCTCTCTCTCACTTTCTTGCTTTCTGGTCAAATTTAAATAAATAAATAAGATTAAATAAAATAATTATTTTTTAAAAATAGGGTAGAACATGCACTTCACCTTAGATAGCAGCCTCCACCCAGCTTCAACCATTTGTTGAAAACTGCAAATGAGGGCCAGCCCCAGGGCTAGCCCAGAGCACAGTGGTTCAGTGCTGTGCCTTTGAAGCTGGATCTCACACGGCCAGCTATAGTCCAGGTCTTGGCCCTAGGGTCTTGAAAAACATGTTGAACCCATGTGCATACATTCAAAAAATCCTAATGGGAAGGAGGAATAGAGAAAAAAATATTTCAGAATTGAGGGTTCTCTCTTACCCCACCCATCCCCAGAGAGTGCATGCATCTTTTGGCTGAAAGAAAGAGAAAGAGAAGGAGAAAGAGAAAAGAAAGAGAAAGAAACGAAGGAAGAAAATAAGAGCTCAGTGATGTCAGTTAGTCCCAAAGGTTGAGAGACTTGGAATCCAGATTTTCATGTCAATCTTTCTGAACTTTAATACACTTTATACATGAAATATAATATACTGGCTGCCAGTAGAAGATGCTTAGAACATTTCAAGTTCACACAAGAATAATCTCTCCATCAAAATCACAAAGCCTGGGTGAAAAACTAATACCATGACAGAGACACCAAATTCAATCTCCAGCAACTAGAAAAGTGTCTAGAACCTTGTATGCGCACAGGGAATGTTTGTTGAATGGACATCTGAAGAAGCAGAATTATTAAAACAGCAAGAAAGAGAAAATTAACTAAAACCAGCTTCCTTAGGTTAATAAGATGTTGTGCTCTTGAAAGAGGAAACAGGCTATTATAACAGCTGGATTGAACTAATGATTTACAAAATTAGGCCATGGCATTCTCTAAGAAAGTAGCAAGAAAGAAAAGCTCTGAGACACAAATGTATTGTAGATCCAGAAGTTTCAACATTTTTCTAGGAGTTACCTAAAGAAAGAGTACACTGGAGAAAAGAATATAGTCATAGGGAGAGAAAAAAATTTTCCGGAACACAAGAAAAGACAGTTCTCATAATGAAAGAACTATGTATTCAAGTCAATGATTTGAAAAAAAACCTATAAATGAAATTTTATAACATCAAGAATGAAAAAGTCCTGAAGTCCATCAAATTAGCAACAAGAGAGTGAAAATCAGAATTAGCACATTAGATGCTGATAGGCAAATAATTCAAATAGAATTCTCTTTACAGCTAATGCACCATTCAAGAGTAAGCACAAAGTAAAAGCACTTTTTTGTAAGTCAAGAATTTGGAAATGTTTATGAGCCACCTTATTGGAAAGGATTATCAAAGACTGTATTCCAACAAAATGAAAAATGATTCAAAAGCAACACAGGGCTCCAAGTAGCAAAATAAAAATAAAGCTCACTGTTAAATTAAGTGTGGATGTTGGGACCAGTGGGTGGCATGGTGGTTAAGGTACTGGACACTCCCACATGGCCCACCACGGTTCGAGTCCCACACCTGGTGGCTTGCTTTCTTGCTTCTTCTCTCTCTCTGTCCCTCTCTGGTCAAATTTAAATAAATGAATGAATCAATAAAATTAAATAAATAATTCTTTAAAAAATTAAGTGCGGATGGTAAAAATAAATAACAAACAAGAATTAAATTAAAATAAATTATAAAAATTAATTTAAAAACTAAAACATTTTATATGAAGAATAGCACATAAAAAATAAACAAACTGAAATCTCAGATGATACAACTATGGCACTATGGGTAGAAATGAAAAAGGAAAGAAAGAATACGTAGAGGTTCTTCTCTTGCTATATGGGAGAAGAGAGAGTCAAATAATAGACTTGTTTAATAATTTTAACTCATTTTCATACAGACACAAAAAAGTCATATCAATAGAGAAAACATAATCTTTTTAAAAATTGAACAGAATCATAAAAGCTAATCTTTTATTAGGTTATAAAATAAATCTCAACTTTCCCCCATAATGATATAGGTTATATTTGCTAATCAGAATATAATAAAACTCAAGATTAAAATAGACACATGATCTAATTTTTTAAACTTTATTTATTTGTTTATTTTAATTTGACTAGAGAAGGACAGAGTGAGAGAGACAGAGAGGGAAAGTGAGAAAGCAAGCTTCCAGATCCGGAACTTGAACCTCAGTCGGCCATGTGGGAGTCTAGCACCTTTAACCACCACGCCACCTGCTGGTCCCTAAAATTTTCTGTAAGAGATATTTTTGCTACAGTGTGTGTGCACTTGCCAGAGAGATAGAGAGAGACAGAGAGACAGAAAGAGAGAAATCACCGTCCAGTGTGTATGGCCACACTGCAATCCCTTCTCCTCCATTCTCCTCTTGCGATTTTGGACATACACACACATGCGCCCAGTGTGAGTTTTAAGCCTCTGGGTCTGGGTCTTGAACCGCAGTCAACTACATGGGAATCCAGAGGCTTAACCATTACGCCATATACTAGTCCCCATGATCTAAATTTTTCTAAATTCTCAAGATCTTAGGCATCCTTCTAAAACTTGGCTTGAAGATGAAATCAAAATGAAAAAATGAAGCTATTCATCAACAAAAACAAGAGAAGCACTACACAGACACTGATAGTAAACCCATTTCTTAGGGTCAGCCTGAGCCAGGGGGTGTGTGGAACAAGGGGTGATAACCTTTAGTTGAAAGAGAAATTATAATTTCAAATTGGACGGTGTTCAAGTCAATTTGAACTGAGGATGTCTCCTACCTTGGGTTCCTATGTAAACTGTGACCCAGCTTAGTACGTAGACAAACTGAAGGACTTTTATAACAAAGAGCTGTCTCAGCCAGTTACAGTAGCAGAGCTTCAGCCAATCATCACAGCCAACTGATCAAACCATATTCAAATGAGGAAACTGGAGCTGTGGGTAGTCAAACTATTTTCGTACCTCACTTCTTGTTTTGGTACCTCACCTTCATTAAGTCCATAAATACCGCCTACCGGTGTTGAGGAAGGGAGATTTCTGAACCTCTTTGGGGTCTGAAGATGCTCAAATTCTTGAATCCTTCTTCGCTCAATTAAATGCCATTAAATTTAATTTGTCTGAAATTTTTCCTCTAACAATTAGAATGAACTAACAATATTAGAAAGTTCAGATATCTTCCCAAATTAGAGAGACAGGACAAAGAGAGCTCATGGAGGGAGAGAAAGAGAAGACCCCTAAGTTACTCCTGTTTGTTCCCATTCAGCTCAGTTCATTTAATAAACAAACTACTTGTTCATTATGTAATTTAAAATATTTGAAAAAATAAAGAGTTTGGCTTAAAATTTTTATTATATAGGCCATCTAAATGCCAGCTGCTTTCCTTCTTCATACTCTACATTTGGCCTGTCCAGGCCCCTAACCCACTCTAATTCCTCGCAAGCTTTAAAGAAAGCTGATAATGACGATTATATATTTTTCCATTTATAAAGACACTTAGGAATAGCATCAAACTGTTGCCTATGTTTTTCAATCTTTTCTCAGTTCCCAATTCTTGGAAAAAGTTGTGAGACTATGCTGTATAGGCTCAAAACAGCGTTCAGATTTAAGATGACCATGAATGTCAAAGCCAGTAGCAATGGCCTTTTAATAGATCATTTCCAGTGAACTAACATAGGGAGAAGAGTGATCTGATCCTCTTTCTTTTCACCAGTACCTTAATGACTTGCTTTGTCTTTAGAATTAGTTGTATTCCTCCTTATTCTTCTGTGTAGTCACTGATAACCTTTTAGAGTAAATATATTCATTTTGTCTCCCAGAAAAACATTTGCAACTAGTTTGTCTGGGCACGTCACCAGGTATCTTAATCTGCTTCCCTAAATTATAATTTGGAAAGATTCCTAAACTTTCTAGTCTTTTTAGTTCATTCCAGTCCCATTGGAAACTGCAAGCTCTCATCCAGTGTACAGTGGTTAGCAGGAGATTCTGTAGTTCCCCCTTTATTCACAGGGGGTATATTCCAAGTTTCCAAGTGGATGCTGGAAACTGACTAGTTCCAAACTCTTTTCCTCCCATATATTGGGGTTGTGGAAAAGTCATGACACATTTTTGCATAGAAAAACAAAAAATTCTGATGCCCAATATAATACCTATAAAGAAAGTTTAATTTCCAAATTAGGCATTGTAAGAGATTAAAAACAAGAACTAACAATAAAGAACAATTATGACAATACATTGTAAGGGAAGTTACATGAATATAGCTTCTTTCTCAAAATATGGTACTGTGCTTACTTACTTTCAGACTGCGGTTGACTGAGGGTGATTAAAACCATAGAAAACAAAGCAGAGGGTAAAGGAGAACCACTGTATTATATACTGGAACTTTTCATTAATAATCTGAGATGTTTGCTGATATATACTTTAAATCATTCAGATGACATTATCACTCCATAATCTATGGTGCAAATCTGTTGAAGTAGACTTACCACAGTTTTCTGGGAGAGAATATGAAAAACAAAAATATTCTTGGTTCTATTTATGGGCTTTCCCTTTGTACTTCTGCCTTGTCACAGAAAATCTTCAACCTAGTGACAGATTCTACTTAGCAAATCTCAGCCTTCTTAAATAGATGTCAGCCATACTCTCAGCTCATCTACCTGGCAAAGTATGTGGGCCTGTTCATAATCAGAAACCCAGGAATCAAGCACTGCAAATACTTGCCAGGAATAAAACCTATTTTACACTCACAGATGTCAAATGCTTGTGTAATCAAATCTCTGATGTGAGAAAAATCATTTATGGGAAACTACCTGAAGAGTATATAGTCCTCAATACTCTATTTCTCTAAATGTAATAGATATAGTTGGACTTTTTGATAACATAACACCTTTACAGTATATATTTTAACAACATAGCATGTATCCATATTAAGAAATAGTAGGATACATTTTCATAAGTTTCACTTTGAAGAATAGATATGCTTTAACAAATGTATTATTATTTTTTAATGTCTACTCAGTACAAACTTCATAACTGATCTCCCTCTCTGGGTCAGGCACTTGAAACTTAATGCCAAATTTGTGACAAACTTTGACCAGTGCATGGACCCTCAATAATATATATTACTTCTTAGTTTTTTTTCTTTTTCCTCCTCCTTTTTTCTTTCTAATTTCATGATTCATTTTCTTCTGTTATACACGATGCAATTTTAAGCTATCTCAAGCCTTTCTTAGGACAATGTGAGGTATAAATAAAATTTGAGACTAAGGACTCAGAATGACTGACACAATGTCCCAGCAACTTCACAAACAGCTAGCTAGAGTCCTTCTCAGTTTTTCTGGTGTCATGTGGATACATGCTGAATATGTGAGATCCACAATAACACTGAATTTATCATTAAGCAAGGCATGGTAGCACTTGCTTTTCCCTTTAAGATTGGAATGATGCAAGACCAAGGAAACTGGCAGAATGGCGGGGCCAGTCACTGGGTAAGGCTTGTAATATTGTCACCATCACATCGTCAACACCTTAGTAGAAAAACCATCAATGAGTCCAGAAAATCTAGTACTGTCTTCCAAGTGAGCTGGATGACAGGAAGTAGTAATCAGCTAAAAAAGGGCATTTGCAGCCATTTTTTTTTTTAAAGAGATACTTTTGCTGTAGAGTGTGGGCACTCAAAGCAAGAAATCACCCCTCCAAGGAGTCTGACCACACCGCAATATCTTGTCCTCCTCTCTGGATTTTGGGTACACATACACACACACCCGGTGTGAGTTTTAAGTTGCCAGGTCCAGGACTTGGACCACGGACGATTACATGGGAGTCCAGCAACATAATCATTACACAATCTGCTGGCCCCTCAGCATTTACAGCTTTAACTCCTGTACTGAAGAAGCTGTTCTTGGTTGCTGAGTGGATTTTGGCTCTGGGCATAGGGTTGAAGTGAAAAGAAGTTGAATAGATTTTCTTGAAAGAGCAGAAGGAACGACATTTTCAACATATAGTTGGCAAACAATGCAGCCACTGTTCAGTAAATGAACTAGCTCCAGAGTTCCCTCTAGTGGTATGACTGTTCAAGTCACATTTCCACATGCCCAGCAACATGCGACCATCCTATTTCCTTTCTTTGCAACTCAACAAAAATAACACAGTAGCCATCCAACTGTAGTTGGCAATTTTCATTTTAAATTCCCTTGGATTTTTTTTAAAGCCAAGGCATAGAGCTCTTACAATGTGCCAGGTGCTATTCTAAGAACCTCACAAATATTAACTTGCTTAATTATCATAACAACCCTATGAAGTAGGCAGGCACTATCTTCATCTCCAATTTTTTTACAGATGGGAAAGGTGAATCATAGAACTTTCCAAAGGTCATATAGCTATTCCATCTGGTCCTCAGAACAGCAATATGGATTAGCAGGAGTAGGGGAACACACAAACGCATTAAGCCCAAAGTTGGTAAAATAAAATAAAAAGTAAGAGCAGAGTAATATAGAGGCTGGCAGATTGGAAATTTGAGAACTTGGACTCAAGTTCTCTCTTTGCTACTGACTAGCTGTGTAAGTGAGGTGGTTGCAAGCTCTTTGAAAGAATTAAAAGTAAATAAGTTTAAAAACTCTTCAAAAGAACTTAAAACGACAACCAAAAAGCTTTTTGATTTAGATATGACCCCCACATTGATACTTCTCTGATGAGTAAACATAATACAAGGCTTATCCACAGGATACTTACAACAACTCTGGTATACACTTCTTCAGCAAAGTCGATGCTCTGGAATCTGTGTTCTGTGGGAAACGTGTACTTGGTCAGCCAGTCCAAAAGAGGCAGGTCAACATTACTTCCAGCAAAAGAATACTGAGGGGCATGGATGTGTGTATCCACCAGCCCAGGCATAAAGAACTCACTGGAAATTAAGAAGAGAGGAAAACAGTTAATAACATCTTTCATCCTTTTCCACATCTTCAAATCATATTTTCTCTCAACAGTGATTTAATTGTTCGCCCACACAGGTTTGTAGCTGATGCAATCAGACGGCTGTACAGTTTCCTGTTATGGAGAAATCAAGGAATAAAGATGAAGCCTGCCAGGAAAGATGTCGCTCCTAGGTTGGGATGGCTGGTGGGGAGTTAACCAGTGATGACAAAAGGAGGCAAAACCCAGCACTGAGAAGCAAAGCGGTCTAGCACAAGGAAGGAGAGAAACGATGTATAATCCTGTGATCTTACTGTAGGGTAGAGAGACAAAAAGGAAGGGGGTTTGAAAACTCCTAGGCCACACAGGAATGTACAAGTCACCAAAGGTGGCTAAAGATTAGAAACCGCTTGATTTCGCATAGACATTGCGGCCATCTTGACTTTGGCCGACTACAAGAAAACTGGTCCTTTCACATGTGATGTAGGAGCTGAGCTCTGAAATCAAAGCAGCAAGAGAAAACTGGTAAGGGCCTGGCTACAAAGGACCAGGTGATCTGAGGAAACAGGAGCACAAAGCGGCAGCGGTATGAATGGTTAAGTGAAGAGGGAGTTGTGATACTATGACAATCATTCTCAGAACGCTTCTGATCAAAACAGCTGTTGCTTGGAGCCACCTATCAATATGTCTGCTAATTTTAATCATAGGAAGACCTAGAAAGATGTTTCTAAAATTTGCAGAAGCACCACCCACAGAACTGAGGCAGCTTCAGAATTAAAGTCTTTCTAAAGAGCTAAGCCAGGCCCCGTGTTGTGGCACATTCGATAGCAAACTAAACTACAGTACTGGAAACCACATAGCTAACTCTGGGCTCCGGTTTTCATCCCTGAGTGGGCCTGAAAAAACCCTGGGCATGTGCCCACCTGCCCAAGATCCTAAAGAGCTGGAAGGCTGGGGAATTACAGTGTGACAGAACCCTGTCGAAGGTGCTTCTCTCTGCTTCTCTGTCTCTGTCTCTCTTTCTCTCTTTCTCTCTCCCTCCTTCTCTCCATGCACACACACGTGCTTCTATCATAAATAAATAAACTTTAAGAGTGAATCTAGCTCACTAACAGCAGTAAGTATCTAAGTTTATCCGAACAGATAGTTACCAGAAGATGGCATATGCACTAATACCACCATTACCTTGAGTAGATATTGGGCTGTCAGAAAAGTCATGACACGTGGCTTTTCCAACAACCTAACGTGAAGTCACGCAGGGAATTGGCATCACAAAGAACCCCTTATACTACCAAATCAGATGTATACATATCACTTAAGCAGAAGATAAATAGAGCCATGAGTAGCTCTAAATGCTTCATTTAAAAGAGAGCTAGGGGGCCAGCTGGTGGCATGATGGTTAAGGCAGCTAGATCCCACATAGCCGACTATGCAGTTAGAGCTCCAGACCTGGTGGCTTAAAAACACACCAGGTGAGTCTGCATCCATGCCCAAAGTCCTGAGAGGAAAATGGAGGAGATGGGATTACAGAGTGACCAATCCTCCTGAAGGAGTCATTTTTTTTCTCTCTTTCTCTTCTGAGTGTACAAACTATAGCAGATTACAAAGAGAGAGAGAGAGAGCTACGAAAGGTGACAATGATGATGATGGTAATGGTGACAGCAACTAAACTTCTCTTGTTGTTGATTTATTTCCAAAGAGAGAAAGAAAAGCAAAGACAGACAGCCAGAAACCTCAGCAGGGTCTCACACGGCAATTTTCTCCCCAGCCCTTCGCCTAGCTAAGATCAAAGTCTGTGCGCCACAGGACGTGGACAGGGAAATCCAGGCACCAAATTGCAGTCTCTCACAGGCTCCATCATTGCAGAGTTAGTTTACTGCTGCCTCATCACG